>CM073135.1:40708982-41338982 GCA_037039145.1 Fundulus diaphanus
TTTACTGAAGTAAGAAGTTGACAGCCAAGAAAATACGAGTAAGAGTGAAAAGTATTCAGTAAGAAGGCTACTCAAGTACTGAGTAACTAATCATAAAAGATGATTTAATATTTAAAAATTATGTAATCAGAGGGACAAAAATATAAGGTTATGGGCAAATTCTGGTATTTTAAAGAGAAAAATAAAAAAATATACAAAGAATAACATAATTGCAAAATAAATTCAGGCAGAACAAACACTTTTCCAAATCATTTCACATTAAACCTGAAAGCAATACTTACAGGAGTTAATCTATACAGTATGTTAGAACAGTGCAAAGTCTTTCCAATAACAATATCTACTGTTTACTGTACGTTCATTTGACCTCCAAATGGCTCAATGAGCTCAGCAGATAGAAAATAACATTAAAATAACAAAGCTTGTGTAAAAAAAATTAAGTCTCACTTTGATATAATCTTTAAGTTTTTGTCTCTCTGGTGCAATTTTGGTTAAAACTAGTATGTTATTTTTTCATAAAGTTACTCGCAGCAGGTAGAGTAGCCAGAAATTTTACTCAACTAAGAGTAGTGGAACTGGAGTCATAATATGACTTAAGTAAAAGTAAAAAGTACAGTGTAGTAAAACTACTCCTAAAAGTACATTTTTTCAAAAAGTTACTCAAGTAAATGTAACTAGTTACTACCCACCTCTGATTATATTTATATTTAAACTGAAGTCAAACAACTGAAGTTGTGTTCAGAAACTTGCGGATTAAAGCTAATTTGGAATTGTGCGAACGATAGAAAGCCTGAAACATTCAGCCCCAAAGAGCAGCAAAAGGAAGCTAGACATGGTTCCTGAACACAGCGGCAGCCCCAGGCAGACACCAGGCTTCCCTCCAGAGCAGCCATACGGCCCACACAGAGGTAGGAAGTCAGTGAGGCACCAAAGCAGCAGGTCCAAGGCCAAAGAGTCACAGGGTGAGACGCAGGGAACCAAATTCCACCAGACCCAGCACCACTGCCAGGTAACCCAGTGCAGGTCAAGCCCGGAACCTGGTCACCCCAGTGGTCTGGTGTCCCAGGGACCATGGCATGACCTCAGGATAAATCAGACATGAAGAGCTCCACATTTCACTTTGTCTTGGCTGATTTATTTAGATTTTTTTTTTATGACATCACATAAGGAGGCATCGTGTTTGAGGTGTCGCCGTAAAACACATTTACAGGTGTCTCTTTAGCAGCATGTGGTCCACATGGAGAGCTGGCTCCCCGTATACGCAAGCTATATGTCGTCAATTCAGCAATCTACAAATAACAACTTTTCTGTTTTTATTTATGGACTTCTTACCCGCTTTTAATAACACAGAGATAGAATGTGCTTCAACAATGCCCTCAAATGTTTTTTAACTTTCACTTTCAAATCCAAATTTTGACAAAAACAAACCATGACCTGTCAAAAAAGGCTGTGTCTGTGTTAACCATTTTATTCGACGCACTGGTGTTACTAGTGGTTGCCTTGGCTCCTATTTTCCTCTTTACACAACACACCAAAGAAATGTGCTAATAAAAACACGCAAGTGTGTCATCAACAGCCTGCATACCATTGCACCGACTAGTCTTGCATTGCTTTTGGGTGGAATATTTCAGATAACGCCATGTAAATAATTCCTGTCTTGGCCCCAGACTAAAACCACTAAAACACTTAGTGGCAGATTTCATCGACTTCCCAGCTTTCTGTTTGTATCTGGAAAGAAATCTGCCTTGTGAACCCTTTGAATTCAGGACCACAGAAGAGTGCATCACTCCTGTCTGGTCTGTAAATTGTCTGGGCTCTCAAAAATGCACCACTTTTATTCTTTATCATTGCAGCATATTTGTTAATTTGTGTTTTACGTGCATGTAGAACGCCTCCAGCCTTTCTCCGTTTGTACGACTATCTGCAGAGTAATTGCTGGTTTTCAGGTGTTGTTAAACTAATGTCTTCTTAATTTGCTTATGTTCTGTATTTTTCTTCAGCTGAAGCACATTGAGTTCTCTTGGCCACTGTACAAATAGCTCATAAAAGCACTTGAATAAACAGAAATGCTCCAAAGCACACACAATTGCACATACTGTCCGGTCCTCCGACGCCTCTCTGACCGAAACACTTCAACAGAGGATAACGCCTTATGGTCCATCCTCAAAGTATCGGCGGTGCTCCTGAGTTTGATTGAGAACCGACCAAAATTGCAAACACAGAGGTGATTATAATTCACATTCACTTCTACCGGCTCTTCGGGCTGCTTTGTGGCACGGCACAGTAATGGAAAGCCAAAGCCTATCCTCAGTTTTCCCTTCTTGTTGCTTCCATCATCTCTGCCCCAAATTCAATCTCCTACAGTCCCTGTCAGATGGAGAGCCTGATCTCCCCACAGCTCTCACCTGTTTCTTTTCTTCACCACCACTCCCACTCACTCTATATCTAGCTTCCTAGAGAGAAAGAAATTGGGGGAGAGGAGCACGCTGGTTTGGACATATGGTCGGTATCTCCGGCATGTAGGTGAAATGACAGACAGCCAAAGCAAGAAGGCGAGGATGCAGGCGCGTAGGCGAGGTCGCATCTCTTGATGCAAGTGTGCATGGGTAGATGTTGAGCGTACGTTGAAGGGACATGGCGCTGTCACAGGAAGAAATCACATTAACCATTAAACACAGCTCAGCTCTGTGCTAATTAACCCTGACTGGAAGGCCCGAGGCGACAGAGAAGAGAGCAAAGCCAAGATGGAGAAGGAACGAGAAGAAGAGGGAGAGGAGAAACTGACAGATGAGGCAGGGAAATATAAAAAAAAAAGCCAAAGCTGTGGAGTAGACTCAGCAGATTGACACAAGAGGCTCCCATTTTCCATGAACCCATTTGTGAGTCAACGGCCATCTGTGTTTTACATTCTGCACTGAGCCGCTACAATAGGTGAGCTGGTGCCTTCCTGCCCGCCAGCAAGCGCAGCCAGCAGAGCCAGAGGGGTGGAGAGAGAGAAACGGTACAGAGAGGCAACAAACGTACAACCAGGCTCAAAGAGCTGCGTTCAGGAGACGCCGAGCCAATTAGTGGTTTGAGTGACAGCTCAGGGGTGAGAGGAGCTGCCTGCTTTAACTTCTGACTGGGACACATGTGGTAACAGGCACATGCATCAACATGTGATTCCTAGGTAGCCAGAACAAACCCATGAACACACACGCGCACATCAAGGTTGGCTTGTAAAGCGGTAATACTGTGTTTTCCAGCATCCCAAAATCGCAATGGGGAGCACTGAATCCCATCAGTGCAGAGGAAGGAGGAGGGGGAGGGGGGTGGGGGTGGGGCTAGTTTCTGTTAGAACGCCTCTACCCTCTCTGTCACCAGATGGGTCCGTCTTCCTGTGTTGGACACACCTGAGTACAGCTGAGGAAAGCTTCGGTTTGGTTTCAGTTTGATGAAGAACTGAATGTTTGGAGGGGTTGCTTGAGACAAACAGCCTTGATTTCAGGTATTTCAGGACAATAAATAGTCAAGAGCATAATATTTTGTTTACTTTACATTTTGCAATGTGAGGAACTTGGGAAGGAAATTGTAAAGCCATCATTTACAAATTACAAAAATACCAAAGAAGAAGCCATGAGTCACATAGAGGAAAATCAAAAAGAAGCAGAGCTGACTAAACTCCCCTGTGATGACAAAAATCCCCTGTGATGACAGAAATCTCACTTTAGCTGTCTTGTGTTGTGGGAACTGCAAAGCTAACCTAACATCCGGCCTGGAAAGTTTGCACCCTGCTGTGTCTCCTATTCTCTAATTAACTTGTAGGTTAATGTTTAAACTAAAAAAAACATCTTAAGCTAGTTTTGTAACAACAATTTAACAAAACACTTGCACAGATGCACAGATATTTGGTGGCTCTTCTCCAGACAATCTGGTGTGTGGTAGTGGTCTCGCCTTCTTCGTAAGAGATTAACTACAAGTTACGCATAGTAATGGCTATAGTGTGCTCGCTCCAATATCAATGTGCAGGTATATTTTTCTAATAACTTATTTTTATAGCCTGATGATTAAGCCTCTCCCACTATAAAGTCTAAACACTGTCTAAAGCAGACCACACCAAAGCAATGCAAGAATGGCTGATATTGATGTCACTCCTTTCTTGAAGCAGCCTATACATTTTTACTTAGGAGCGTGAAACAGATTTAGGTGAATGTATGGAAAGCAACAATGGTCACAATTCCTGCACTTTGCTGTACAAGAGCATAACAAAAACCACCTTGGGGGTCAGACAGAGTCATGCCAGGTGAGTGTTTTGTATTTACATATAAGAGGAGGTTTTGCTGTTGTATCAAACAGGCTCTAAAATCAACATGATTAACCTTGACCAATATAACCTTGCCTGCAAGATGAATTCTTGCGGTATTTGTGCCGAGAAATACACGAGAATCCATCTTGTACCACTCCGGCTTCAGCCGTTTGTGTCTGAACCAAAAACGGTTCGGGCCAATCACGTTGCAGTATTAAGATTTAAGGCGGGACATGCCCGTGCGACGAAAGCAAGAGCGGCTGAGCCCACAGCCGAACCAACACAAACATGGCAGCACGCGTAGCTGCTGCTATCGCATCTATTTTGTAAGAATCCATGATTTCTTCTTTAATAGTAGAACAGCAAGAAAAGCCTTGACTAGCTTACCTTCTTGTGGTTTCTCATAATGCCTGCTGCTTACATTTAAATTTGATACCGTGATTGGCTAAAACCAACCTTTGGTAGGCGGGCACTAGGTGTTCCTTTGCCCAATCAGCTCAGAGAGTTCTGCTGAAATTCCCTCCTTTCCCCAAATGCATTGAAATGGTGCAGTCACAGATTGATAATGAGCAGTTATGAATCTGGCTGGCCAGGTTAGGACCAATACACTCTTAAGACAAAGATGTAAGAAACTCCTGAAATAACATGCAGAACATAACATTACAATACCTTTTTCACACATGTTAATGCCATAAACCATGGTGCAATCTGATAAAAGCTTATTGTAAGAATTGACATACATAATAAAGCATGTAATTACACGGATATCATCATTCAAAACTCCAATATGAAAGCACATACATTTTTTCTGATGATAAAAGTATTTGTCTTATACATATTACTGTGTCATCAATCGGCGGCAGCCACTGTTAACAAGAGGTTGTGATAACTAGCAACTAGTCGTTTAGATCATACACAGTCCTCTGTGCAGAAATGTTAATACAGCCATATTGGACTTTTTCAAAGCTGAACAGCTTGTTTAAGGTCATGTAACAGAATTCTAAACAGATTTAAATCCAGACTTTGACTAGGCCACTCCAAACCTTTCATTTGTTTGTTGAAGTCATTCAAAAGCGGACTTGCTGGTGTTTTTGGATACATTTCCTACTGCGCAACCCAAGTGCGCTTGAGCTTAAGGTCACAAACTGATCGATGGAAATCCTTATATAATGTGTTGAGTTTTACTCTTGATGAATACAATAAATGGACGTCGTGTTCCCTCGCCCGGACGCGGGTCACCGGGGCCCCACTCTGGAGCCAGGCCTGGAGGTGGGGCACGTTGGCGAGCGCCTGGTGGCTGGGCTTAGCCTGAAGAGGTGACATGGGTCCCCCTTCCAATGGGCTCACCACCTATCGGAGGGGCCAAAGGGGTCGGGTGCATTGTGCAATGGGTGGCAGTAGAGGGCGGGGACCTTGGCATTCCAATCCTCTGCTGCAGAAGCTGGCTCTTGGGACGTGGAATGTCACCTCTCTGGTGGGAAAGGAGCCTGAGCTAGTGCGCAAGGTTGAGAGGTTCCGACTAGAGATAGTCGGACTCACCTCGACGCATGGCTCTGGCACCAGTCTCCTTGAGAGGGGTTGGACATTCTTCCACTCTGGAGTTGCCCCTGGTGAGAGGTGCCGAGCTGGAGTGGGCATACTTGTTGCCCCCCATCTCGGTGCCTGCACGTTGGGGTTCACCCCGGTGAACGAGAGGGTGGCCTCCCTCCGCATTCGTGTGGGGGGACGGGTTCTGACTGTTGTTTGTGCTTATGCGCCAAACAGCAGTTCAGATTACCCACCCTTTTTGGAGTCCTCCTGGGGACTCCCTCGTTTTGCTGGGGGACTTCAACGCTCACGTGGGCAATGACAATGAAATGTAATGATTTTGACCCCGGATGAAAAGTCGATCATTGTAGTTCAATGATCGACTTTGTTGTCGTTTCATCTGACCTGCGGCAGCATTTCTTGGACACTCGGGTGAAGAGAGGGGCGGAGCTCTCCACCGACCACTCCCTGGTGGTGAGCTGGCTCCGATGGTGGGGGAGGAAGCCGGTCAGACCTGGCAGACCCAAACGTATTGTGAGGGTTTGCTGGGAACGTCTGGCAGAGTCCCCCGTGAGACGGAGCTTTAACTCCCACCTCCGGGAGCAGTGGCGTGCACAGACATTTTGGGGGGCGGGTGCTCAGGAGGGGGGGGGAGGGCACTTTTTACCACACGTGGAACACTTAATTATAAAAAAAATAATAATAAAATACACACGCATGTTGAATGAAATTTGACTTTTATTTGTAACATTCACTAAATGTGAGTTTTCAATGGAAAAAAGTCACACCACCAACAGAACAGACTAAAGCGTACTACTTTAAAGCAGCGTCCTCCTTGGTGCCATGTCTTTAAAGATGTTGACCTCGCTGTGGTTTACCTCAATGTCTTTTTCAATGGCAAGCAGAAGAAGGTCAGAGAGCCTTTCTTCTCCACACAGGCTTCTTAGTTTAGTTTTGATGATTTTCAGCTTGGAAAATGATCTTTCAACTGAAGCTGTCATCATTGGTAATGTTGCATATATTTGGATCATTTTGACAAAGGCAGGAAAGATCAGCTGGCCATTGTTTTCCCTCATTATTGAACATATTTATTGTAGGTTCTTTGAAGTAAAGCTGGAGTGGAAGACCTTTAGTTCTGTCTTAAGCTGCTCCTCATCTTCTCCATAGAAGATGCAGGCGACCGCGCGAGTTCACGTGACAAAGGAAGAGAGATAGGCTGGTCGGGTGTGCACAAGGAGGTGGCTCATTTCGGGGCACTGTTTCAGTCGTTTTTAATGGCTCAGGTTTTCACAAGATAATTTCAAAACCAACCTCAGTAAGATCTTAATAATATTCAGGGCAGTCAAACTTTTCTTACAGTAGCAGGCTACACACTACCAGGTAGGAGGGTGCAATATATATATATATATATATATATATATATATATATATATATATATATATATATATATATATATATATATATATATATATATATACTTCAGACTGAACAGTGGCTCTGTGACTACTGTAAAAAACAAATAGCAATAGTGTAGTCGGTGTTGCCAAATTAGGCAGGTTTCCAACCAATTAGGCTTTTGAACACATTGAGCTGGAAAAAAATAGCTTATGGGCAGATTGTAAAAAATTTCGGAAGCTTTTCATAACATTTGTTGGGCTTTTAGAAAGAATTCCTAACAAAATATATCAAAATAGTCATTATTTATTTTTTAAATATGTTGAATCTGTCGATCTGACATCGTCAATGAAAATTAGTTATAATGAATAATATTGATTGTTATAATAAAACAAGAAAATAATAATGGTCAATCAAGTGTTTGGTCAATGTAAACGCCCAAGAGGGGTTGAGTTCTACTTATCAACTTAAAAATATTTCATGACTGCGTGTAAGAGAAATGTTTAATTGAGCTATACTGAGAGAAATTAAGTTCATATTAAAGGTAGATTTACAACTCATGTTGGGAAGCTATTTATAATTTATTTTTTCTGGGTGAAATATCCTGATTGTTAAAGAGATCTTGTGTTATTTGGTTGTCTGATTGTACATTTTGTTTGGAGCCCATATGCGCAGTTTTTTTTTCTTTGCTTCAGCTCAGTTGTGTGCTAATGGCATGTTCTTATGTGTTTAATAGTTTTTTCTTTTAACATGAGAGAGTTTGAGATTTGGACTTGTTTTTTCTTTTAAGTTGGGCAGGTTTTATGCTGGTTTGGGTTACTGGAAACTAACAGTGACATAGGGTAACCTGTAGCGCTGTGTCTTAACTCAAAAGTCCAGCATAAGCTACATGCTAATAAACATGAGCGCTGGTGTCAGGCTGAACACTGACTGAAGTAACAATTCTGACTAGAACAGGTTCTGTAATTACAGCAGCTATGAGAACAAGGGTCAGAACAAAGCAGAGTTCCCTTCTACCTGCAAGTAACTCAAATCTCTTCAGTTTGGCAGTTTTAGTGCTTGGTTCTGCTCCTTGTGCTACTAGCTGTCCCCTACCTAACCCTGCTAGCTGTCCTAGCTCACCCTGCTAGCTGTCCTAGCTAACCCTCCTAGCGTGAATGTTTACTCCAGTTTAGACTTCAGCGCTGACATTTCAAACAGAAATTAATAGCGCTCCTTCCAGCTCGCTCTCTGCTTTGTTGTCACTTCTTGTAATTGTTTGGTAATCAGACCAAATTTCCATCCCGCTCTACCGACACCAACGGTGACCACAGCCGAACTGCGGCGGCGACTGAAGGCTATAACTCAGTGGTGTCCCGCCCCTCTCCAGCTGTGATTGGCTAGCATGTTGCCTTCAGTCGTTGATTTGATTGGTTAAATTGTATGATTGACACATCAAAGATAGTACTAAAAGGACGATGGCCACTCCGAGGTAAAAAAAAAAAAAAAAAAAAGAAGACTGCTTCCAGTCCAGGGTCTGCTCCGCGCTCACCCAGAAGGCACCAATATCGCTCCATTATATAATCAGGGAAATGTTGACCGGCTACTTTTGACTGCCCTGAATATTAATAATAATAATAAAAAATAAATAAAAAAAAACGAGTTTCAAAAGGGCATTTTCGTTGATAAAGGGCAAACTTCCTAGTGCTTTAGCACCACCTAGTGTCTATGTATGCACGCCCCTGTCCGGGAGAGCTTTGAACACATCCCGAGGGAGGCGGGGGACATTGAATCTGAATGGACCATGTTCCGCGCCTCTATTGTTGAGGCGGCTAGTCAGAGCTGTGGCCGCAAGGTTGTCGTGCATGTCGCGGCGGCAACCCTCGAACATGCTGGTGGACACCGGCAGTGAGGGAAGCCGTCAAGCTGAAGGAGTCCTATCGGGCTTTATTGGCCTGTGGGACTCCGGAAGCAGCTGATGTGTACCAGCAGTCAAAGCGGCAGGCGGCTCGGCAGGTCGCCGAGGCAAAAACTCGGGTGTGGGAAGAGTTCGGAGAGGCCATGGAGAAAGACTTCCGTACGGCTTCGAAGCAATTCTGGTCCACTATCTGGCGTCTCAGGAGGGGGAAGCAGTGCAGTACCAACACTGTTTATAGTGGGGGTGGTGTGCTGCTGACCTCGACTCGGGACGTCGTGTGTCGGTGGGCGGAATACTTCGAAGACCTCCTTAATCCCACCAACACGTCTTCCATTGCAGAAGCAGAGCCTGAGGACTCTGGGTCTGGTTCTCCCATCTCTGGTGCTGAGGTCGCCGAGGTTGTTAAAAAGCTCCTCGGTGGCAAAGCCCCGGGGGTGGATGAGATTCGCCCTGAGTATCTTAAGGCTCTGGATGTTGTGGGGCTGTGTTGGTTAACGCGGCTCTGCAGCATTGTGGTTTTCGTCCTGGCCGTGGAACACTGGATCAGGTCTACACCCTCAGCAGGATCCTGGAGGGTGCATGGGAGTTTGCCCAACCAGTCTACATGTGCTTTGTGGATCTGGAGAAGGCATTCGACCGTGTCCCTTGAGGGATCCTGTTGGGGGTACTACAGGAGTATGGAGTACCGGGCCCTTTAATAAGGGCTGTCAGGTCTCTGTATGACCGGTGTCAGAGTCTGGTCCGCATTGCCGGCAGTAAGTCGGAGTTGTTTCCGGTGAGAGTTGGACTCCGCCAAGGTTGCCCTTTGTCACCGATTCTGTTCATAACTTTTATGGACAGAATTTCTAGGCGCAGCCAAGGTGGCCTTAGGATTGCATCTCTGCTATTCACAGATGACGTGGTCCTATTGGCTTCATCAGGGCGTGATCTACAGCTCTCACTAGAGCGGTTCGCAGCCGCGTGCGAAGCGGCCTGGATGAGAATTAGTGCCTCCAAATCCGAGACCATGGTCTTGAACGGGAAAAGGGTTTGAACGGGTTTACCGGTGGATCTACGTTTCTACCCTCATCTATGGTCATGAGCCTTGGGTCATGACCGAAAGAACGAGATCCCGGATACAAGCGGCCGAAATTAGTTTTCTCCGTAGTGTGTCTGGGCTCTCTCTTAGAGATAGGGTGAGGAGCTCAGTCATCCGGGGAGGACTCAGAGTAGAGCCGCTGCTCCTCCACATTGAGAGGAGCCAGTTAAGGTGGCTCGGGCATCTGGTTAGGATGCCTCCTGGACGCCTCCCTGGTGAGGTGTTCCGGGCACGTCCCACCGGGAGGAGGCCCAGAGGGAGACCCAGGACACGCTGGAGGGACTATGTCTCTCGGCTGGCCTGGGAACGCCTTGGGATCCCCCTGGAGGAGCTGGTCCAAGTGGCTGGGGAGAGGGACGTCTGGGCCTCCCTACTGAAGCTGCTACCCTGCGACCCGACCCCGGATAAGCGGAAGACAATGGATGGATGGATGGATGGATGGATGGATGGAGTTTTACTCCTGATGTACCAAGATTCAGAACATTTCACTGTTGCTTTGTCTGTCCACAAAACCTTTCTCAAAACCCTTGGAGATCATGACGATGTTTTTATTTGGCATGTCTAATGTTCTTTTTGATTAGCAGAGGTTTTTCACCTTGAAAACTTCCCATAGATGCCGTTTTTTTTGTCTCATTTGTTTGTTACTGATGAATAATGAAGAACCATTACTGAATTGAGCGAGGCCTGCAGTATTTCAGATGTTATTTGGGGTTCTATTGTTACTTCCTGGTTAAGTCCTCGATATGCTCAGCCACTCATGAGAAGTTTCATTTGAGTTCCAAGTTTTCTCCATTTATGTGTAACGGTTCTCACTGGGATCCCAAAACCTTATAAATGCCTTTATAATGCTTTCCAGAGAGCGAGATGTCTGACTTTTTTCTTCTCATGAGTTCTCAAATTTCTTAGACTGGGGCATGATTGGTTGCTTTTTGAGATCCTTTGGCCTACTTCATGTTTTTTTTATTCTTCAGATTGAAATGGTATCCTTAACGTTTCAAAAATATAGTTAAATCACAGTAATTTATGATTTACCAGGGGTAAATCCATTTAATAGGTGAAAATATAATTTACAAACTGCATTTCTGTGTCTGATTTAATTTTCCTTTGATGAAGTGAAGCATGTTAAGCGCGAGAAAAGAAGTAAAGTCAGAACACAGTACAAAATTTACAACTCCAGACCAGCTTTATTCCACTGGATGCACATTGTGACGTTTCTCCGGTCAAAAAACAACCAATTAAAGTGTAAAATGTCCCAAAGTAAATGGAAAACAAGCAAACACAGGCTACAGCTTCCAAAGTTATCATAGAAAGAGATCAATACCTCATATATGGAAGTAGGAACTATACAACAGAACTGAAACTAAACTCCATTGTACGGTGGCCGACAGGTGCAAACGCCCTGCAACTTCAGAAAACACGTGCAAATAGGCAAAAACGTGATTCAAAAAGAAAACCAACTTCATCAATTTGACAACACCTGTGCGGTATTCAGCAAACGCGCTGCATATACAAAAACGCGATTCAAAAAGAAAACCAACTTCATCAATTTGACAACACCTGTGCGGTATTCAGCAAACGCGCTGCACATACAAAAACGCGATTCAAAAAGAAAACCAACTTCATCAATTTGACAACACCTGTGCGGCATTCAGCAAACGCGCTGCATATACAAAAACGCGATTCAAAAAGAAAACCAACTCCACAACGGAAGTGCTCCAGGCCTCTAGGGGGAGCACTAAGCGGAACAGCTGATTTTAGACCCCACGGAACTTGTGCGTTCTTCAGACTGACCGCTTGCCCAGAATGCACCGCGGCCGCAGCTTGATTCGAGACAAACAGAGCTCACAGCGGTAAGTTAAAAATCCCCTTTTCTGTTGCTGTTATTGTTCAAAAGTACGTTTTAAGATCGTTTGAGGCGAGAACTTTATACTTTTAAGCTTCCCTATGTGGCCCGTTTACAGAGTTAGTGCGTAATTTTAATAAAAAGTCCGACGTTGAGCGGAGCAGAGTGACCCGCAGACCTCCGAGGGAAACCCGCAGCCAGTCTGTTTTTAATACACTTCTGTCGGCCAAGTAGTGTGCGTTGTACCGCTGGTTATGATTTATTTGTTTTGTGTTTATCTGACTGACGCGTGTTGCTTTATTAACTCAATACTTGTTGGAATAAATTGTAAATGTCTAAGAACGACAGCAGCATATAAAATTAATAAATAAATAAAATCTACAAATGTTTTTCCTATCTCAGTTTCTTCTGAGTAAGGACACGAATAATTGAGATGAGAGAGAGGGAAAGAAAACAATAGTAATAATAGTATATGAAAATAAGACATTTATTTTATACAAATGTTTTATCTTTGGAACAGAATGAAGGTGTAATATATTCAACAAATTAACAGTTACTAACATGGTTTAAAACAAAGAAATAACTCATTAAGATCTTATACAAATAGACAACGTGGGAATGGAAATTAATTTACTGATTATTTTATGTATTTTTACAGGTAGTGAAAAAAATGAAATGAAGCAGCATGTGAATATGACTCCAACTGATCTACGTTAGGTCAGGTGTAGTCATGTCAACTTAAACATGCAGCCAGCTGGAGCAGCTCCCTGTCTTCAGCCGCCGGATGGTCATCCTCCTCTGGGTCGACCTCCTCATCCTACAAGTCAAGCTGGTCCCCTGCCTCTATACAAATACTGTGGAGGATGCAGCAGGCGGTGATTACTTTTGGGACAAACGTCAGGCGGACCTCCAGCGCCCTTAAGAAAATGGAACGCCACCGTGTCTTTAGACCACCAAAGGCACGCCCAACGATTTTTTTCACCTTGGTGTTGTGTCTGTTGTAGCGTGCCTCCCCTTGACCTGTACCAAATATAAAATTAACTTGTAATTTAGGTAATATGCTGATATGTCTTAATCTTCTGTCTATAATCTATGTATCAATTGTGTGTCATTGTTGGCTCTATTTAAGGACAAGAAGGTAAGAGATCTTACTGGCAAGCTGTTTCCCTATAGGATGCACCACAGGCCCGCCAGTAGAGGGTCACCAGCACCTCTATCTCCTGTGGTCATCCATGGACCTACTGGATGGGCAGCAGCTGAAGGAGGAGGACGATGGTGGCCCTGTTTAGCTAGAAGGCTGGTTTCAGGTCCCCTTCATTAAAATTATTACATATCACATATTTTGTTTCTGTTTCTTCCTGTAAATAAAAAATGCCAAATGTTACCATAATTGTTTTTTTTTTCAGTTGTCACCTTTTGACAGCATAAAACTATACCTGCTTAACATGCAGATTATTATAGTTCTCAAGAAAGAAAAGGTAAAATGTATAGTAAATGTAACAAATGGCTTCCCTTCTCTGGTATTTTTACCATTTCACTGAAAAAATGGGCTGAACTAACTGCACATAATTTATAGATTAATCACTGTAAAGGTGGGCAAACATAAAAATGTTTTTTTTTCCCCTTTCTTAATGATCAATGCTGTGAAGGTCAGTAGGTGCAATAAAGTAGCTTTACTCTACTGTCATACTGCTTCTAATGTTAAAATTGGGTCTTCATTTTAATTATTTATAGAAAAACAGTCACAATTTCAACCTGATCACGTTTTTAATACCATCCTCAATGTTTTTTTAAAGATAAAAGTAGGAAATAGGCTGTCAATCTTAAAATGCCTACCAGTTGGCAATAGATGGGTGAGCAAATCCTGCCTTCTGAGCCTCCTCTGCTGCATCAATCTTCTCCTTGCTCGGATTTGCCTCCTTAATTGCATCACCTCCTCTTCAGCCTGCTGGTAAAGCTGACCAACAACCGAAGCAACAGCAATATTGCTCGTATAACTAATTTTGTTTCTACAAAGTGCTGATTTTTTTTTAAAAAAAATATTCAATCGCCTCTACAATTACAACTCCTAACAAATAAATTCCCGCTATTGCTGGTTTTATACCCACAGTTCTGCAATTTTAGATATTTTTAAGACTTTTTAGAAATTAATTAAAAAAAAAACGTTTTCAATAAGATATGATGGTGTAGTGTGTGTATAAATAGTTTTGAATGTTAAAGAAATGCTCAAGAGCTGTGGGTGTGATGACGTCACGAGTATACTTCTGTATACTCCTATACTCGTTTGTACACGAATTGATGAAGTTGGTTTTCTTTTTGATCGTTTATATGCAGCGCGTTTGCTGAATGCCGCACAGGTGTTGTCAAATTGATGAAGTTGGTTTTCTTTTTGAATCGCGTTTTTGTATATGCAGCGCGTTTGCTGAATACCGCACAGGTGTTGTCAAATTGATGAAGTTGGTTTTCTTTTTGATCGTTTATATGCAGCGCGTTTGCTGAATGCCGCACAGGTGTTGTCAAATTGATGAAGTTGGTTTTCTTTTTGAATCGCGTTTTTGTATATGCAGCGCGTTTGCTGAATACCGCACAGGTGTTGTCAAATTGATGAAGTTGGTTTTCTTTTTGAATCGCGTTTTTGTATATGCAGCGCGTTTGCTGAATACCGCACAGGTGTTGTCAAATTGATGAAGTTGGTTTTCTTTTTGAATCGCGTTTTTGTATATGCAGCGCGTTTGCTGAATACCGCACAGGTGTTGTCAAATTGATGAAGTTGGTTTTCTTTTTGAATCGCGTTTTTGCCTATTTGCACGTGTTTTCTGAAGTTGCAGGGCGTTTGCACCTGTCGGCCACCGTACCATTGCCCTATGCTTAGCAGTGTAAAGAAAAACATAATCTATATATTTTTTATAAACTCATATTCTGGACTCTAGTCCGAAAACGTAAACTGCTGCAGCGATGGACATTTCTGGTTTGAGTCGATTTCTTGTCTTTATTCGATCTCTCCCTGCGAGAACCTGCAGGTCTGCTTGTTTTCCACCAGCAGGATTCTCTGTCCCACACTGCCCTCTGGTGTCCTCACAGAACACTGCAGCCTGGCTGGAATAACGTGCAGCAGAACATCTCACAGAAGAGGAAGGACCCCCTGCCATGATTGCCACGTTGACAGAGTGACAGGCTGCTTGAGGCACAAAGCCCCACGTTGTCTGCAGCATCTCCACAGTGCAGCTAATTAACAGCTCCGGCGCGGCGTCCCTCAGCTCCTCTGTCGATCCGCCTCGCTCAGTCTCTTTCAGACCAGAACTGGCGGGAGATGAAACCCACCCTTCTCTTAATTAATCGGCGAGATGCATGAACAGGGGGACGAGAACGTGACGCGTGTGAGTGGAGCGGACCTCTGAGGGAGCTGGGGTGGACGGCCGTGCTGGATGAATTACCGAGCCTTCATAAGGAGCCTCAAACACAAAGAGTCTAGGAGACCCCGTCAGGGGCCCCGACCTTGAGATTCGTTAGGGTCTATAAAGCATAGCAGGACGTGTTAACGGCAAACAAGATAAACTCACCTTGAGCTGGGTATTGATTGATACTGAGATGTGATGATTTGCTATGGATGTTAACTCCATCTCCCCGGACTCTAAATGGCTTTTTATACATCAAGTTTAATCTGTGGTAAACGCTCTGACCGTTACAAATCCAAGCGATGATTCATCAGCAACCCGGGATTCAGAAAGCAATACGGCTGATGTGATTAACCAAAATATAGCTGCTCTGAAATAGCAGATTTAGATTTAATCGGAGTAAAGTACAAATCATGGGATATTGCTTTTTTTGTTGTTGTTTAGCCATCAAACCCCTTATTTGAATGCAAACCTTAAAATACTTTGCTTCATTCCCATTAAGCTGAAACATTTTGTATTTGTCATAAAATGTATCAAATCTAATTAGAGTTCCTTTTTTTGGGGGGATTTCAATGTGACAAACCAACACAGTAATAAATAACTGAAGTGCCCAGGCCTACTTTTTAAATTGGGTTATTTTTAAGTTTTAGGACAAGAAACAAGCACAAAGAATCAACACTACAGTCATATTCAGTACATTAAAGTATGAATTCTGAGGAGGTTTGCAGATTGAAATGACTTTTTGAAAATAACCATTGAGCAGGTATAACAAACATTTCATTAAGCCCACATATGTTTTTTATTGGTCTGATCTAATGCTGTGTTTTGATCAGCTGTGAAGTGAATAACCCTCATTGGCAACAGAAATAAAGGCTTAAAACATTAATGTGTGTTTAAGGAATCTATATAATGGCTTTTACCTTAGTGAAAACCATCTTATCAGCAATATTGCAATTTATTAAATGGCTATTTATTAGGCCATTTCTTTTGTAAAGCTGCTGATGGGAGACTGACGTCACAATAACGTTGGGCTAAACAGCATTTTTAACAGCCTACATTTACAATAATGTTTAAAATGTTCAAATGTATAACACAATCTTATCATTTATGAATAAAACAAATACTTTTAAAAGATTCGCAAAAATGTTTTCATATTCCAATGATAATATTATTATAACATTGTGAAATTTATGATAATGTGCCTTGCAAGTTTTCAAACCATATCAACTTTTTCACATCCTGGCCTAAAACATAAACTTAGTGTATTTTTTGGAGAGGTGATGGAGTGACACAAATAAGTGCACACATTAAAAGTGGAAGGAAAACAAACAAATAATTACAGCCATTCAATAATTCTGGATATTATTGAAAAGTTTTATTTCAGTAACTCAACTCACCAAGTGAAACACATTATATAGATTAAGTGCAAACAGACTGCCTCTACCTCTGTTAATTATGATAATTTCCCACTTACAGCTGGTGAAAACATGACATTTAAGAGTAGAATTTTACATTAGACCAAAAAAAAACATTTTAAAGTAGAAATGAGTTTAACAAAAAGTATGTTTAATAGCTGCTTAAAGGTTTTTATTATTAAATAGTACTTCTAATGTGACAAACAAGCATAATCGTAAAGCACATTCTAACTTACTGCATATAATTGAGGGAAGGTTTGGAGCTCAGTCGTCTTTCCTCTGATAAATCTAATAAATAAACTGCAACCTATCGCTTTCAGAGGCCACCTGGGTGTAATTTAATCCAGGTATAAATCCAGCTGAACTGTGAACCCCTCAGAGGGTTTGTTAGAGAACATTGGTGAACAAACAGCATCCTGAATCATGGCTAGCATATAAAACAACATCCCAAGCCTTGAGCATCTCAATGCGCTCTGTTCAATCCATCATTAGAACATGCAGAGAGCATAGCACAGCTGCAAACCTATACCATAAACCTAAACTGACAGCAGAGCAACAGCCAAGAGACCCATGGTAACTCTGGAGGAGCTGCAGAGAGCCACAACTCAGAATCTGTTGACAGGATAACTATTACTCTACTAAATCTAAAGAAGAAAAAAAATTGTGAAAGAAAGCCAGTATAAGCGGTTCAAACTTTGCTGTGTGTAGAGCACAGCAGCCTGAACCCAACAGCCTGAAACATGGCAGTGGCAGCATGATCCTGTGAACATGCTTCAGAAGGGACAGTGAGACTGGAGAGGGTCAATAGAATGGTAGATGGAGGTGAATACGCGTCTATCCTGGAAGATAATCTATACCCTAATGTATAATATAATGGGTTAGAGCAAAACCTATTAAATCTGTTTGAATGGCCTAGTCAAAGTCCAGATCTAAATCTAACAGAAATTGTGGCAAGACTTGAAAATTGCTCTCTCCATTGGTAGGAAAGTCATGCATCAATTTATTCCATTTCACAATAAAGCACTGCTTTGTAGGGCTGGACGACTGCAAGTTTTAAAAAAAGAAAAACAGAATGCTTGCTCTCTGAACCCTTTGAAGGGGGCGGGGCATGGTGACGGAGCGTTCCTACGTCTGTATACATTTGTGACTGGCTGGGAGGACGTAACGACTGTAATATAAACCTACACGGTAGGCTAGAATGCATAAAAAGAGAAGCTTCTGTTACTTTTTCAGATAACATGGTTCTCTGAAAACAAATCAGATTTGATGGATTTCATATGAAACTATATTTTAAAACGCAGCACCAGCTAAATGCAGCGTAGTTTTTTAATAACTGCCCACCACTGGAGCCTCAGATACTCCGGGCCGTTGTGTCACTGTGACTTTAATTGACGCTAACACGCCCCGGCTCGGTTTGGCTCAGCCTCTAACTCTTTGCATGCATTAATGGATGCTTTTAAGCAGGAGGCAGTGTCGCCTAATGGAAAACATTACCATTATTCATAAATTAAGCATTAATGCACTTGATCTGTTGGAATCTCTCCAAATGAGTGTGGATGTTAACTCTAATGCAGACACTTGACACTGAGATGGCAAACTGTGTCAGATCAATTAAACATTGTAGTGTAAAAGTTTTAAACCGGGGCTAATTTCTAAATGTCACTTTCAAGCAGCCACCCGCCGTGGTTCTCCAGGCTTTATGAGGGTATTTCTATTTTTTTCTGACTTTGGCAGTTGTCAAACCGATGCAGGCCTCTTTGTGCTGCTGCAATTCTCTACCCGGCCGTTTTGTAGACACTATGCCTCTCGGTTTCTGCTTGTTTCAAACCAAAAATGCGACTTTGCCGCGCTCATAATAGAGGAGGGACAAGCACAGACCATCTCCAGCAGATGCATTTCAAACGTGCAGCATCTGAACCGTTTTAGCAGAATGTATAGCTAAGACGGTTCAACTGGTTACTGTGAAACAGGTTTGAGCCACTGGAGTTTCCCTAGCAGTTCAGCTACTGGGTTAAAGTTACAGGCAGTAACAATGAAAAGCAGCTCTCATTTCCCTCCGAGTGTGGAGAATATGAGTTTTTAAATACGTTAGGTTACAGATTAGCATTTCCTTAATACGTCTATTGTTAAGCCACCAGCGGCAATGAATAGAAATCTCCATAGACCTTAGCACTAAGTTAGCAGATTTGGCACCTTTTGTAGCATTACATGCCAGGTATTTTGTGATAGCTCACAGGTGCATCTCAGTCAATTAAAATGCCATCAAAGAGTTAGTTTATATCAGTGATGCAATTCAAAACAAGATCCACTAAACACAGAGGGTATATTTCAATTGCTTAATTCTGTTTATTTCAATTGTTGTGTTTTACAGCCGATGAAAACACAAAACTGAGTTTGTCAGAATATTTCAACTGTTGGCCAGAAATGTTGGAATTGTTGGCCAACTAAAAAAACAAAAACAAAAAAACAAAAAAGAAAAACAACATTGGATCAACACTAAATCATCACTAACGATAGAAACTTAATTCTGTGCCTGTCCATTCTTCCTCCAGACTTTGACCTCAATGTCCAAATGAAAAGCAAAGTGACTTTAATCAGACAAGAGGACTTTGGACCATTAAGCAACAGAGAGCTGTTTGTTTTCTCTTTAGCCCAGACATAATGTTTCTGGTTCAGGAGTCGCTCAACACAAGGAACGAACCGTTCATGTCCTGGATACATCTGTGTGTGGTGACTTTGCCGGCACAGAGTCCACAAACACTTCAATGTGATCTGCTTCACAATCCTCTCATTCATCTGCAGTTATTCCTCTTCCTTTTTGCACATTTTTACCCCATATAACACTTTTTAATTCCACTAATCTTTCCATCAGTATGCTTGCATAACGCATTGTGAACAGACAGATTCTTTAACAGCTTTGGCGAACCTTTTATATAGATGATGCTAATGACTGTTTGCTGGACAGCTGTCCGTTCAGCATGGTTGTGTGCAACAAAACAATAGTGTGGCTGTATTAAACTCGGTTTTTGTTAGTCTTCTAGAATGTTCTACCCGTCTGAATACTGCAGCTGAAGAAGTTTCACCTTCCAGTGAAGCTCATGGTGAACTTCACCCTCATTAAGTCCATTCTCAATGAGGGTGATTGGTTGCAACCTCCTATCTCTCCAGGACCTGGAGACGTGCAGCCAGGATTGCAGCTGACCCCTCTCCCCCTGGACACAGACTGTTTCAGTCCGTCCCCTATGGCAACAGAGTCCGGTCCATCAGGACCAGGACCTCACGTCACCAGAACAGCTTCTACACTGCTGCCGTCCGTCTGCAGGACAGTGGCCCAACTCCCTCAAGCTGGCACCCCCCACTCCATCTCCTCATAACTTTTCTATTTGTGTCCATATGTAAACAGTCTATATACGTACAGACTGCCTGTTTCACTTTTTGCACCTTTTGATTTGGTTTGATTTGTGTTTTTGCACCATTCACCACAAACATTTCCCAGATGTGTAAGATGTTTTCAGTACCTGGCAATAAAAGGTTTCTGATTCTGATTTTTATGTTTTCATTGCGTGTCAACCGCAATCATCAAAAATAACATTTATAAAAGGCTTGAAATCTATCAGGAGTTTTAAATTTTGAATTTGAATCAAAATGCTGAAATAAAGTTTTCAACGATTGCTTTTTCTTTTGCCGTCCCCGTATTTATGAATATATTGCAACGTTCTATTGTGCATATATGTTTTTTTTTGGGAGATTTTTCACGGCTCTAGTGGCTCGCTTTTTTATTACAGTAGGCTGACAGGAAGAGGGTTGGAAGAGGGGGAGAGACATGTGGCAAAGGACCGCGGGTCGGAGTCCAAACATGGGTCGCACTACCCGCTGCGCCACCAACGCTCCCCATTGTGCATATATGTTTGATTAAATTAAAACATATTTCATTTGATCTTTCTTTGGGTGCCTTCAATCCTTTGACGTTTTCATATGAGAGGAAGCAGAATAAAATCCTGAAGCTGCAGTTTTTCTCCTTTTATGCCCTTTATCAAGGAACCAGAGAAAATGAACGCTCATAAATTAACAACCTTATATAAATTCTGTGACTATACGATTTGCTGATTATGTTTCTGTATTTTGTTGAGAAATGGGTCTTCTAAGAGTTAGAAGGTATTACCTCTAGTGACAATCAGTATTAATATTTTTAATCATTAATTAGTCCTTCAAGCTCCACCTTAATGATTAAGGGTAATACAAAAATGAGTACCTCGCAACTATCTAAAACTATTTTCTGGTGTTGTTTCTACCCAAGTAATCTAATTTTAGTTCAGCACAAGAAACAGAAATAGAGAAGGATATTCAATTGCCTCAGAAAGCTACTCTTAGTTCTGCAGAAAGGTTCCTGAAAGGGAAACGCACCTTGTGTGTGTTTTAAATGAAACACAGGCTCTGTCTGGTTTTTAAGTGGCTAATCCAGGATTTATACCGAGCCCTTCTCACACTCTAAGTGCTTCTTCTTCCTCAGACTGACAGCTGATTACCAGATATTTTACTCTGAGAAAGAGGAGAACATCAGCGTGTCTTTGTGCATCAGAAGCAGTTGGCCCTGCCTGCATCCCTGCATTGGTCTATTTCTGGAAAGGAAGTAAAGGATCACTCTGTGCTCCTGATAACAGATCTAAACACGCAGGAGCAGCTGACAGACTTGCAAAACAGGCTTTTTTTCAGCCTCTTTCCTGGTTTATTCAAAGTTAAAGCTGTGATTTGAACTGTGTTTTACATGCATAGGTGAACAGAGGCATTACATTATTGTTTTGGGTTGATAACAGGATAAGTTAGATAACCACAGGGAAAAAAAATGACCATAAACTATTTGAAAACTAGCAGATTTAAATAATTTGCTTAAAGCTACATTTCTTCTAGGCACAGCAAAGAGTGTTCTATGGACTGGACTCTTACCCGGGTCAGCTCGGACTCGGAGACGGAGCGATGTGGCGGGGAGCGGCGGTGGTACGAAGGTCGGGGGATGTCCGAGTAGCTTGGGCTGTCGTCGTCCAGCAGGACCTCCTCGGCGTCCACCAACTCCTCGTCCTCCTCCAGCTGAGACGTCATGTCCTCAGGACGCAGCTGGTGATCGATGCCATTTTGGCTCAGGTTGCAGTGAACAGCTGGGCGGGTTGGAAGATGAAGGAAAAAGTAAGCCGAGAGGAAAGGAAGCCATTTTCTCTTGCAACCAAAACGGTTTACTGGCAAAGCACAAACTGCAGAACTTAAGAAATTATGACTAAAAGCAGTGAAATGGATGCATCAGTTACTCAATCTGCTGAACTCTGAGTAACTGTCAATTATTTTCAAGATGTTTCATGGTCAACAGTCCAATAGACCACTAGATGGCAGCAGATGGTGAGAAATAGAGAATCCACATCATGCATCCCAGGAGTCGGTATAGTACAGTTTACCGTCTGATATCACAATGATAATAAGTGTTGAACCTATTAAAATTGATGAAGACATTGTAAGGCAGTAAATACAGAACAGTCCGATTTTTGTGGAGAAAACGGATATGTATGTTCCAGAATTTCCAAAAAGAAATGTGGTAAAATCTAAATGTTCCAGCTTTCAGGTATCAAAACCACACATAAGAAAAGTAAAGAGGAAGGGTGGTTATTCCGAACTTAAATACAGTTTACTGTCACACCACTTTAGATATTTCAGATTTCTTTTAAAAACAGGGTTATGTGGAGCTGGTCAAGCTGTCATGATCTTACCTGTAATTGATTTACATCTGAGCAAACACAACTTAATTAAACATGAAGGAAAATAAGAGTTAAAAAAAAAACATGGAGGTTTATATGATAAAAAAAAAGCTTAAATCTTCAATTGTACAGTTTAAAAACCTTTCTTAGTATGTTAGAGAAAATTTCAGAGTGACTAGAGTCTTTTTTTTTCTTGCCACCTGGAGCAGAGCAGCAGTTTACTTCACCACAATCATCTACGTTCTGCAGGTCCCTGCCACACATTTTTCTTGCTCAAAAGAATCCATTTCTCTGCTTATCATGAAGACAAAGCTGGCTGTTTGGGAAGTCATGGTGTGTAAACTAAAAGTTTGTCTAACAGTCTCGTTAAGTACTTGCGTCTTTGAAACTACAGTTGGGAGACTAAGAGCGTCTCTACGGACAGTAGAGATGGGCTAATATTCTGGAGACGTTAACTTAAAGATTTCTACTAACGTCAGCGTTTTTGACTGGGTGACTGTTTTCTCACTCCCCATGTTTATGTTATAAAAGGCAAAATAAATAAATGTTTTGGATAACATTATTATAATCATAGCAATCAATGTATTACTATACCAGAAGAATGTTTTCCTAGAAAGGAAATTCATGTTTTACGGGGGGTTTTTTTCTTCTTTGTGGCGTCTGCCGGAAAGTGTGCGACCATCTAGTGTTGGTTGTCCTTTCTAGCTCATTAAAGGACCGCCTGGGAATCTTTTAAGTTCAATAAATTAACATTATGAGCGAGCCTTTATTTGCAATTACATTTAGCTTATATAAAATGGCTCTTCTGGTTTGTCGGTTTATGCCAACTTATCTGTTTAATTTTAAATTGATCAAAGTCAAGTTATGCATCACAGAAAAATTATTTGCTTCTAATAGGTTTGAGTTTTTGTGCGCCACTTAATTTGTCATGCCAGAGACGCCTCTGATTACCCCGTATGTTCCTAATAGAATACTTCGCTCTCAGACTGCAGGTCTACTGGTGGTTCTTAGAGTCTCTAAAAGTAGAATGGGACGCAGATCCTTTAGTTATCAGGCTCCTCTCCTGTGGAACCAACTCCCAGTTTTGGGAGACACCCTGTCTACTTTCAAGACTAGGCTTAAAACTTTTCTTTTTGACAAAGCTTATAGTTAGAGTGGCTTAGGTTATCCTGAGCTATCTCTTCAGTTATGCTGCTATAGAACATCAGGATCTATTTTCCTCACTCTGCTGAGTTCTCCTACCATTCTCCAATTTGCATTGTTTGTTGTTATTACAACTTTTTTCTCGATAGTAGGTACACTAGGTCTGCCGTTCTGTTACATGGGACATCATCCAGGGGAGGCAGATCATCTGCTATTACCATATAATATAGAAAGGGTTCCTGGATCAATGTGTGCTTCTGTGCTTTTTGTGTCTCTGCTCTGTCGTCTCTAACCCCCAGTCGGTCGAGGCAGATGATCGTTCACACTGAGCCTGGTTCTGGTTCTGCTGGAGGTTTTCCTCTCTGTAAAAGGGGAGTTTTTCTCTCCACTATCACCTCATGCATGCTCAGTATGAGGTATTGCTGCAAAGTCATCAACAATGCAGACGACTGTCCCTGCGGCTCTATGCTCTTTCATGAGGAGTAAATGCTGCTGGTCAAGACTCCTTAGAGAGGAAACTTTTTGACCAATTTGTCTGGGTGATATGATTGAATTTGATTGACTTTGTAAAGTGCCTTGAGATGACAATTGGTGTGAATTGGCACTATATAATGACAACATAAAGGTTGGATAAATCCACGAACTTCTTCCTACTCTCTTTCTTACCTTTACAAGCCAACACTTTCAGAGTCCTTTAGCAACGTGAGCAGTGTAATCTGTTTTAGGTGTGGGAATCTACTCCTGTGAGACTTATCTAACAGGCAGAATATTGATATTAAGAATACATGCAATTAGGAAACTCATGCTGAATATTGTGCTTAAATATCAATACTGATTAATCAACATGTTAAAGGTTTTTCATCTTTCACTGCAGATTTTTGCCATGTTCTTTGAGCTTTAGCCTCTCAGCCACTAAAAATAAACATATGGTGTGCAGCAAGAGAATCTAGCTATCCAAATAAATTATTGGCATGCAGAACATGCCAATGGGAGTATATAATATTAACCAAAGATATTGCGACTATCCATATTGTGATGACAATAGTGATTTGATATATTGTGCAGCTCTAAAAAAACAGAAATGATAATAATTATATTATATTTGACATCCATTACTGCATTACAAACAATTCTTTGTGGTCCTAATTCTGTATACACAGATGCTGCCATGATGATATATTTGTGATATATTGTGCAGTCCCATCCGTCCGTCCGTCCGTCCGTTGTCTTCCGCTTATCCGGGGTCGGGTCGCGGGGGTAGCAGCTTCAGTAGGGAGGCCCAGACGTCCCTCTCCCCAGCCACTTGGGCCAGCTCCTCAGGAGGAACCCCAAGGCGCTCCCAGGCCAGCCGGGAGACATAGTCCCTTCAGCGTGTCCTGGGTCTTCCCCTGGGCCTCCTCCCGGTGGGACGTGCCCGGAACACCTCTCCAGGGAGGCGTCCAGGAGGCATCCTGACCAGATGCCCGAGCCACCTCAACTGGCTCCTCTCGACGTGGAGGAGCAGCGGCTCTACTCTGAGTCCTCCCCGGATGACCGAGCTCCTCACCCTATCTCTAAGGGAGAGCCCAGACACACTACGGAGAAAACTCATTTCAGCCGCTTGTATCCGGGATCTCGTTCTTTCGGTCACGACCCAAAGCTCGTGACCATAGATGAGGGTAGGAACGTAGATCGACCGGTAAATCGAGAGCTTCGCCTTTTGGCTCAGCTCTCTCTTCACCACAACGGATCGGTACAGCGCCCGCTTCACAGCAGACGCTGCACCAATCCGCCTGTCGATCTCCCACTCCATCCTCCCCTCATTCGTGAACAAGACCCCAAGATACTTAAACTCCTCCACTAGGGGCAGGACATCCTCCGGAGAAGGCACTCTACCCTTTTCCGGTTCAAGACCATGGTCTCGGATTTGGAGGCACTGATTTTCATCCCGGCCGCTTCGCACTCGGCCGCGAACCGCTCCAGTGAGAGCTGTAGATCACGCCCTGATGAAGCCAATAGGACCACGTCATCCGCGAATAGCAGAGACGCAATCCTAAGGCCACCAAAGCGGATCCCCTCAACACCTTGGCTGCGCCTAGAAATTCTGTCCATAAAAGTTATGAACAGAATCGGTGACAAAGGGCAGCCTTGGCGGAGTCCAACTCTCACCGGAAACGAGTCCGACTTACTGCCGGCAATGCGGACCAGACTCTGACACCGGTCGTACAGAGACCTGACAGCCCTTATTAAAGGGTCCGGTACTCCATACTCCCGGAGTACCCCCCACAGGATCCCCCGGGGGACACGGTCGAATGCCTTCTCCAGATCCACAAAGCACATGTAGACTGGTTGGGCAAACTCCCATGCCCCCTCAAGAATCCTGCTGAGGGTGTAGAGCTGATCCAGTGTTCCACGGCCAGGACGAAAACCACACTGCTCTTCCTGAATCCGAGATTCAACTATCCGACGGACCCTCCTTTCCAGAACCCCTGAATAGACCTTACCAGGGAGGCTTAAGAGTGTGATTCCTCTGTAGTTGGAACACACCCTCCGGTCCCCCTTTTTAAATAGGGGGACCACCACCCCAGTCTGCCAATCCAGGGGAACTGCCCCCGATGTCCACGCAATGTTGCAGAGCCGCGTTAACCAACACAGCCCCACAACATCCAGAGCCTTAAGGTACTCAGGGCGAATCTCATCCACCCCCGGAGCCTTGCCACCGAGGAGCTTTTTAACAACCTCGGCAACCTCAGCACCAGAGATGGGAGAACCCTGTCGGGTTCTCCCATCTCTGGTGCTGAGGTTGTGCAGTCCCAATTCAATTCAATTTAATTTATATAGGGCCAATTCACAACACATATCACATGCCACTTTACAAAGTCAAATAATAAAATAATTATTTCAATATAATTAACAATTAAAAAACAGTCTGAATTCTCTTAAGACACCATCAAAATCAAAACAAACAGAACATTTTAATCTCTCTAATTATTCAGAGCAGCACTGCAGCACACCCAGACGCTCAGCCTTCCTTCATGAAACCAAACTGAAGCTGACAACAACACCAAAAACTAGTCAGAGCCCGTGGCAAACCTAACCTGCTGATTCTAACTGATAACCAAAGTAGATATCATGCAAAATACCCAGAAATAGAAACTGCACCAGACTGCTGCTAAATCAATTCACACAGATCAGATCCTTCTTTGCTGCATAAAAAAAACTATTTTGTTTTACCAGAACCTTAACCTTTACCTTAATGTGCAAAAAAAAAATCTCTTGTATGGACCAGTTCCATTTTAAAATTGTTTTCCATTCATTTGTAAATCCATCTTTCCATCCATCCTTGGATCAATACACAGACCAATGGATAGTTATGTATCCATCATTATATACAGCAAATTTCACTGGTTCATTACGTATTTGAACACTGAGTTAGCATAAAGCATATGTATGGAACTGGGACACAGTTGATGTTTGCAGCAGACCTGCGTACAGAGTGCAAAATACATGTTTGGTTGGACGTTTGAAAGATAATTTTTATTTTCCATTTAATGTGTAATTTATTTTTTAAAAATGTCTTTACGTTGATAGCCAATTCAAATTGCTTGACTCGAACAATAAAGCTAATTTTGATTCCTAAATGACCTCATTTAGAAAAGCATATGAAAAAGATGCTCATGACAACAGCTTTTATAATGAATTGAATCAATTTGTTCTATGTTGTTACAATTAAACATTTTAATTGGTGGTTGTGTTTCAGCAGGGGATGAAGTCAAAAGATCCAGCATTGGATGAAGAATAAAGGAATAATATCTGGAGAAGGTTTGCATTGTTTATTATGAACTTCCATCATGTTGTCCTTTTCCTCCATGAAGTATTTATTTTTAGTCTCGGGTCTTTATAAAGTGCGAGGCCAAAACACTATTTTAGTTTCATCAGGCAGTCAGGCGGACACAGAGCTGACAGCCAGCAGTGTGACTTGTTAGGCCTGACTCAGATAGACCGTTTGTCATCCTGGATCCTGCCCACTCATTCTGAAAACGCTGGCAGGTAATTTATGTGAAAACAGGAGCCAAAAATCCTTTTCATCACACCTGAAGGCTGCATCGGTTTCTTCTGCAACTGTGGGTTAAAGGTCGGAGTAGCAACACGTTCTGCTTCACTAACAAGCTAAGAGAGACTGTGCATGAAATCAGAGTTTACAGCCATTAGATGGTCTAAAACTAGAAAGATCACTGAGTTAGGGCAGTGGATCGTAAGGCTGTGCACCAAATATAAAACGCCGAAATGTTGCTGAAACCACAGAAGTAAAAATAGTACTGTCCGGGTTTTTACAGCATATAATATGGCGCTCCATTGGCCAAACACGAGCAGCGAGCCCAAGGAAACGACCAATTTGTGACACAATTCAGAACAGACTGCAACAAAACGCAACTGCAACAGTTGTGCCATATAGAAGAGCGGGAGTGTCAGATGCACTCTGGGTGGCCCGCTCTCCTCCCCTAAGGAGAAGCACAACATGAGGCACTGAAATCTGCTGAATCACATCTTCTTTTTAATTAGATTATCTTAGTGTATGTTGCAGCTTTTACTGGTAGGCAGTTCCTGCATGAACAGAGATCTATAAAGAGGAGTCACTGAAATTCTAATGGATTATCATTCAATTTAAAAGCATCTCTTTTGATATGAGTATGTCCGAGACCTGTGCATCTTTAATAAAGTCCAGTTAAAATGTGGAAAATTATATTTTACACATTCTCAATAATCTGTGTTTAGTGTATACAAATATTTGGAGGGGTCATAATGCAAACAAACAACAAATTACGGAAACCAAGGCCATGTTTTACAATGTTTTGTATTGTTAAAAACATTCAATTACCAATTAAATATTTAAAAGTTCAAATTTTCTGAGTTTTTGCTCTTGTATCAGGTTTTAATTGGGACGATGGCATTTGCAGAAACTGAACATTGATTTGTAGAGATGCAGAGATGGCATTCCAGGTGAACAATGTTTGCTACTAGCTGTAGTTTGCGCCTCCAAACAATGGCAAAACTGGGAAAGTGGAGGAAATAAAAATATCCGACTGAAACAAACCAGGTAGTTTTTTTGTTTTTAAATAACTGATAAAGCTATACATATTTTGCTGAACTTTATCTCAGCATTTTAAAACCACCTAACCCATGTTGGAGCAGAAGAAGTTACCCAATTCCTATGGGGGAAAGATGTCCATCGAAAATAAAAAGAATAAAAAGAAAACAAACACTGAACATATCCTTAGTCAGCAAGCTACTTGATCACAATACATTAATACTGCTGGAAACATAACATCAATGAAATGCACGGTGAAATTTAAGGTTTCATGTGAGGATTTTGCTTTCTTAGGTACAAAGTGCACTACTTAACTGATAACTTTATCTAACAGCGTTGCAAACATTTGGGTAATTCTTATGTTGGGACTGCTGAAATTAGACAAAACTGTAATTCAGTCACTGTAATTGACTAAACTGTTTGTTTCCATTCCCACTCTAATGTCAGGCAGTAATCGGTTTATTCAGCCCACCTGTGCCAGCTTATTGGTCTGCTGCCTCTCGTCTGTGTTCTGCTCCATTTAAGATCCCTCCAGCCACAGACACCTTGACAGATTATCGATAGCAGTTCTGTCTGTAGATGTCCAGTGTCACGTCCTTGCTGTTTTTGATCTCCTGGTTATGACCTTGCTTCTGTCCTCGTTTTTCTGTCTGGTCTCTGTTGAAATCTGCATTTATCTCTGCTTTCTGGACACAGACCAGAGACATGGATGTCGACCTTCAGCTCGCCGCACGCCTGATCAACTCACTACCTGACTCTGTGTTTCTGACTCTCACCTCACCTGGCTTCTTAACACGACCCATCAGACAGGACTTTTCATTGGACGATTGGTGCCGTGAAACCACCCTGGAAATTTCCTGTGAGGACTCGTTATGTTCAGTTCAGAAGCCAAGCAGCTAATTAATCATCCTGAGATTAGTGAAACCTGTTGTTCTCCGTTTCACTTACTCCTGAGCATTTGTGTGACCAGGCTGGCAATGAGTTTTCCCGCTGGCCCGGCCTGCTCAGCGATTGCAAAGGTTCGGGTCGCTCATGAGAAGACAAACGATAGACAAAAGACAAACACAACCCCTCATTCCCTCCTTTCTTTCTCCGAGGCTGTTTCTGTCACAGCGGCGCTGTTGCCGCTGACTTTTCGGACACCTGCTCAGGCAATTAATATATTTTCAAAAAAAGCCACTTCTTGTTGTGTTATTGGCGACTTCACTTCAAAGCACCAATCCTTCTCCAGTTACTGTGAGCCCCTTTACCACTCCTCCAAGCACTGTAGGCAGTCTCACGGAGAGCTGGAGCTTCCTCGTCCTGCAAACCCCGCCTGGAGACGGAGCAAAGAGATCAGGAGACCCACTCCTCTCTGCAGCGCAGAAAGATATGCAGCAATTTGAGAACCGGATCCCTTATAGACCATGTATAATGAAACGAGAAAGCAAAGGAAGGAAGGATCAGAGAGGGAAAGACTAAAAGAAGGAAAAAGCACTGGCTGTTGAAAATCAACACTTTTACATAAGGGAGCAGGTGAGATATAAACAGTGGTGGTGAACCGTGAAAACGCTACCAGCCTATCCTGCACAAACTAGTTTAATAAGGAGGTTAGTCTCACTTTGAGGAGCCAAAGAGGTCAAAACTGACTGAATAAAACAAAGGTTTTAAGGTATTGAAAACTTTTAAATATGGTTTACAAAGAGCCAGTGGGAAAAAACATTTCATGAGCAAATTTTTAGGGACTTAGATTTACTGTACCCTTCAGAAAAACCCACTTCTAAATTATAAAAATATTGATATTATTGTTATTGTATTCAAATTTGTTTAACCTGGTAAAATCCCATTGAGATTAAGAAAATACTTGTTGAAGAATGAATATAGCCAATATATCATACAGTCAATTAGTAAACTTGTACAGATAGAAATTAGATAGAGCAGAAGTAGTGCTGCAAGAGCTCCTGCTGGCATGGAGGTGGTGAATGGCGACAGTAGAGTCAGAGCAGGAATATTCAGGTACCTTATAAGAGCACAAAACACACCTGCAGGTTATAAGGCTGTGCTGGGGGTGGTGTGGCCAGGGATGGTATGACATTCCCAGCCTGAATTACTGTCCCAGTTCGCCCCTGGACACACACCAGTTCCAGATTGTTATTCTTTTAAAACATGTTCTGTGCTTGGTTGAGAAAATAAAAAATTTGGGCCCAAGTTTAGGCAACTTCTGTTTTAATTAGCGTTTTTCACGCTGGGTTGCCCCGTATTCTCTTTATGTTTACCTGTGAGTTTGTGTCTTTATTTAGTTTCAGTTGGTTGTTTTTATTCTTTATTTCGCTCTTTGTTCTTCAAAAGCTATATATTTTCCATGTTAGTTTTGTGTAAAACAACCAATTTAACCCTTTTGCCACATCCCTCACCCTATGTTTGGCTCAACCGGTGAAACATTAGAAGAATCTTTACATCTTTCTGTGCTTTAGATTCTCAGTTTTGGCAGCGGACGTATTCTGCCTCGTACACCACGACACAGCACCGTCCCACAAAATGTCTGCTGGATGCTTCAGTCTGGAGGTGCAAGAATTCATGTTTCCAAATAAGCTTCAAGACAAACTGGCAAACAGTAATACATCCTGTTGCTACATATATTCACACATAACTTTTTTGTACTTGTAAAACATCTTTGTTTTGTTTGCTTGCTGCAACATTCCAAACAAAAAGCCAAATACTTGTATTTATTAATATTTCTCTTTTGTATTCTTTTTTTTTTACTCAGAATATTGCAACAAAATTTTACTCAGGTTCACACATTGTGAGTGTGCAGCTGAATGACAATAAAGTCTATGTTTATGTTAAACCGCAAGAAGACCCCTGCATGAAGGCGCTGGTCCTGAGCCAAAGGAGGTAAAATAAAAATGCTAAAGTTTACAATAATAAAGGAATCAATACTAAACAAATATGAATAGATGAGCCTTGCACCATGATCTAATCCTTTATTCTGCGTGTGTTCCCCACTCAAGCCAACACACAAAACAGAAATAGATGCTCAGTTCAAACAACAGATAAAACCTCCTGGAGACGGCCAGGTTTTAAACAAACCCGACTTGAGATGCTTGGCACGAAGCACTGCTTCCCTCTCATTGGTTCTTTACTTCTCTCTCCTCTGTCCCTTCTTCCCCCTGACTCAATTCATGACTGGTGTGCAACCTCGCTGTGGCGAAGGGATGAATTATACATCCTCTGCTAAGAGGGGCGAAACAATGGTATGGGCAGACCACAGAGAAAGGAGGATGACAAGATGATAAGAGGGGCTGGGATGAGAAAGAGGAAGGACATCTGCAACGTTCTTCGTCGTTTCAGGCAAAAAAAAAAAAAGAAAAAAAGAAGGGTGGGCGAATGGGGGAGGAGGGGATGGAAAATGGCTTTTTTAAACAGCAACAGTTACTATAAATAACACGATTACATTCTTCCCTCTTTTCTCACTGACATGCGCTGTGAAAGCATCACGAGGGCAGGATGTCTGCTTTTATTCTTCCACCGTCTCCTTGATTTTAAATCAATGAAATTTTAACAAATAAAGGGAAGTAAATAGAGTACAAAAATATCCACTGAATGGCTGGCTTTTTACTATCCAGAAGAAAATTAAAAGAACTTAATTATTCTTTCATTAGCATTTCCTTCTTTAAGTGTACAGGCAAGTGGTATCAAGTCAGAAAAGTTAAAAATGGCAGTAACTCTGGTTTATGTGGAGGAGGGAATTATACAAATGCATGACTTTACATCTTAATTATTACATTGTGAGTCTACATCATGCAACAAAATATAGATTTGAATGTTTTTAATATTTATTATCTACAGCATAGATTTCATCAAACATTCACAAATTGGTGAAATGCCAATTAAGATCTATTGTTGCCAGCTATATCCCCAAAGCCTTACAAATCCTGCAATTAAGTATATATGGTTCACATCAGATGTCGCTTTAGCAGTTTATTTTATTGAATTTTATATTTTGTGTAAAAAAAATATATAATTCTCATCTAGAGAAAAATAAATCGTCTAGAGATCTATGGATTGTCTTATGAAAGATTTCAAGAGTACAGATGCTGCACCAGTAGGAGGCAGCAACGTTGAAAAAAAGTTAAATAGAAATTATGTCTGGACCAAATGAGAAAGATGGAGAAAAATCCAAAATCATCTCCCCTGACGTACTTTCCAGCTTATAAACTATATACACCTATACCATCATCATTTCAACAAGATTTTCCTTTCTGGACACAAAACAGAAGAGACTGAAACTGCATTGAAAGATCATAATAATGTTTCTTTGGGGACCCATGACAGCTACCGTTGTGTGGAGAAGGCTGTGGATGCGTATTGAGAGCCAGGACAGTGACATAAACAGCAGATTAATATCTTGTTGTTAACATTGTTATCATGCTTACAGGTAGGGCTAGACAATATTTCAATTATAATATATATTGATCGATAGACATATCGATGATAGAAAAAAAGAGTCAACAAAAAGTTCAATAGAACAGTTTTTCTTCCTTATGCATTCTAGCCATGTAGGTTAATATTATAGTCATTACATTCTCCCAACCAATCACAAGCTCCGCCCCCTTAAAGAGTTCAGAGAGCACATGTTCTTTTTTCTATTTTAAAAACTTGCAGTTTTGGTAAAAAGTTGGTTAAATAAAGGGTTGAGTTTGAATTCAGTGTTTGTGTGTTCTGTATCTAAAAATAGGTCGCTAAGCAACAGCATAAAATGGCGAGGGCTGCAGTTAAAATATGCTTTGAATTTGTTGATAATTAACGATATCGATCAATATGATTTCAATTTTATCGATATGCTTATTTTTATCGATATGCTACACTGGTTTTATTAGATACCCAATATTTTATATTATTTATTTTACATTTTTGTTAAATGTTTTTCAGAATAAGCACCCATCTATTTGTTGTCCATTTATGTAGTTTTTGGTACCAAAAGCAGTGTTTTTAAAACTCTTTCACAACAGACCAACTAAATAGCTTCTCAGTGCTGGTAGTGAAATTGAACGCGTGCAGCCAAGTGTTTTCCTCTTATCAAGCAACCTGGTGCCTGAGCCCATTATTACCCTCCACAATTACAGAGTTCTCTGACGCGTGACTAAATACTGATTAAAGACTTTCCCGCTGCACTAAAAAGCCAAATGAAAGAAGGTGTTAGCGGGGGCTTTACTCAGTTAAGGTGACTAAGAGTCCAGATCAGAGAAAAGAAATCACTGAGCTGATAATGATGGGATGATGCCTTTGAGAAAAACACAAGATGGGCTCTTTTAGTCTTGTAAGACTGTGTGAAACGAGGACTAAGCTTTATTTTTGCTACTTTTTTTTAACTTGTTATTCTAACAGAGTGAACTCTGAAAAAAAGTAAACATATTTTATTAATTTTTATCCGTTTAAGTTTAGCTGATTTTTCAGAATCATTTCATTTTTGCATATAAATTCTGACTTTTGCCAGAATAACACAATTTTAGTCAGCTGATATTTAGGATTTTCATGTAAAACCATGTGATTCTGTATAGTATTTAAGAAGCATACCTTGAAAAAAGATGGTATTCATATTTTAATCAAAGCAAAAAATAATTAATTGACATCTACACACAATTATTTTTTACATCGAACACGTCCTGTGATTCGACCTCTTTTTTAAAGAATGATGAAAGGTACCGTTTAGATGTTCTTTTCCCAAGGTTAGAGCTTTGCTCAGCCTGAACAAACAAATGGAAGGATGGAAGGACAGAGAAATGATAAAGAGATGGACTGATTTAGAATCTTGTTTACATCTTATTTATCCAAACTTTTCCAGACCTAGAAAATACTTAAAACCAAAGTTATTCTTCTATATGAAATTGTAGTTTTAATATTGTAAAAGATTATGACAGAGTCAGAATATCATTTCAGCCTATATCCTACCTTAGTCTGATATTTCAGTCTCCAATAAGCAGAGATGGGACCAAGTCATTATTTTACAAATAAGTCTTTCCACCAAGATCCCGAGTCAAATCCAAAGTAAAGGTAAGTTCAAAGTCAGGTCTCAAGTCCTAAACTTAAATTTAAAGCCTAAAAAAAATAACTTGCCCAAATATGCAATTTATTCACAGTCATAACAATTTTATGATTTTAAAAAAAACCTTTCAAAAGGTGTTCTTGTTTCCCAGACAAAAACAGGTTGTATGGAAATCTGTGCTGACATCGGTTTTTACAGAAAATCTCAGAATAAGAATCAAATTCAAAATAGTCTTTCCGGCCATGACTGTGTGCATAATCAAGGAATTTGACTAGAGTCAAGGCCTCACAGCGTACAAACATTGGGTATATGTATATAAAAAATATTGGTGGGGCGGGGGGGTGGTAAGAGAAAAATGGATGTTATGAGTTGTGAAATTGCTACATACATACTCTGATTATAGAGCAGTGTAGCTCTTAGAAATGTGTTAATTGTGTTCATCAGAGAGACAGCCTGGAGCAGAAACTGTCTCTGTGGCATCTGGATTTTGCAGATTATAGCCCTCTGTAGCGCAACCTGAGGGTTAATGTGAAAACAGCTCGTGTGCAGGATGTGTGGGGTCTGAAGAGATGCTAGTAGCCATTTTATTGACCTTAGACCTTCCTGACCTTTTTCCAATGAGTAAACTGCAGCGGGTCCAAGGTGCAGGAGGAGCTGGTTCTGCCTTTACTTTTTAAACTTTTTCTTACATAGAAAGTACTCCTGGAGCTTATGTGCTGTTTTTATGTTTTTGTGTCATCTTCTCAAACCCCCAGTCGGTCATGGCAGATGGCCATTCAAACAGAGCCTGGTTCTGCTGGAGGTTTCCACCTGTTAAAGGGGAATTTTTCTCTCCACTGTCACTACATGCATGCTCAGTATGAGGGATTGCTGCAAAGTCAATGACTCAATGGAACCGACTGTCCACTGTTGCTACATGCTCATCCAGGAAGAGGGAATTCTGGAAGTCAATTACTCGATACAATCTGATGGGTTTCCTAAAATAGAAAACTTCTTAATCAAATTGAATAATAAACTTAAGTTGACTGCATTGTTTGATAACTACGATCAATTGCCTTAAGACAACATCTTGTCAGTATGAGCTATATAAATAAACTATATTTAAATACTGGCAAATGGTGTAGGGCTAGATTGCACGCATGTCAGGCTTCCATAGTCTGAGTTCGTGTTCAAGTCAGGTCCAAAGTCTTTTATGAAGTCATCAAATCACATCTTTAGGTCTGACTTGATTTTAAGTCACATGACTTGAGTCTACACCTCTGCCAATCAGATAACTGAAAAACCTTTCCTGTGAACTCTAAATATGTAGCCTTTACATCCAGTTAACGATAGTTCCCGTGTGCAGATAAGGCAGGAACAGAGTTAAGAAGGGACAGAACTAGGGCAATGGCAGCTCTCAGACATCTTTTCTCCTAGACATTTCCTGGCCCAGCGTTACACAGCATGAGCCGGTTCAAAGGGAAACTAGTAGAAGGTCCATAATCGAAAGTGAAGTTAGCTCTGTGTGGGCGCCGAGGATCAGAGTGATCTCTTTCTCTAACTGGCTGCCTCAGCAAATGAACTCTTAGTGGGGAAAAAATCAGCAGTGATCCAGAAGACAGTAAAGTAAGTAACGACGGATGTTGCACAAACTTTGCACATCAGTTACACAGGTTTTGTTGCTAATCCTCTGGGATTAAAAGAGGTGGATATACTGACAGGGTCTCGAAGGAGTGAAGATTTAGTCATCTGCACAACTGTGTGTCATCCTAAATGTGCAAAGTAGCTCGCAGCCGATTTGGGAACCAGTTTCTGTCACAGCTGGCCAGAAAAAAAAAGGAAACAGTGAAATAATCAGTTGTGGTGTGAACGTGACTGATGAGTTTTCTCCATCCGTTTCCTCTCTCCAACTCTCCGATCCAAGCGAATACACAAACCTGTACACGCCCACAGTGATGAGAACAGATTATTCACAACCTCCCCCCCAAATGTATGCAGCGCCAATTCTCACCTCAGTCTGCTCTGAGGATGTTGGCATACTCAGCAGATATACATGTGGCAGTCAGGCAGAAAATCTATTCTGAAACTCAGAAAATATAAACTTTGCAAGATTTTCCATGCATGGGGGGAAAAACAGCTGATTCGTCCTTAATGTGACCATCAAGCTGGGATGTTTTGATTGTCAGTGAGAGAAGAGAGAGAGAAGATTATTCAGTACCTAAAAAACTAAAAAGAGAACAAGAATGGTTTACAAGGAACATGCTAAAGAGGTCTATTGTTTATTTAGAGCATCTATGTGTATGTAAAGCAAACATTAATGCTTTCAGATCGAGAGCCCTTCATTCAGTAAGTCAACCCAGTATTCCTGAAAAACATGAGCAGGGCTAAATGTCTCTACTTTAAATCGCTGAAAAAAGTAGGACAGTTTTCCCTTTTTCAACAGAGCCATCCTCCAACCTGCCGTTAAAGGTTTTTTGTGCAACATTAAAATTCATGATCCGCCTCTGCAATTTGGAGTTGGAGTGTTCTCAGGTGACTCTCACGGGCCAGACAATTCAGTGGGTCACCATTCATCCATTTGTCGCATGAAAGCGAGTTCAGCTTTAACACAAGTAATTACTTAACTCGGAGGTTAAGATTATGCAAATGAATGGGATTTAATTTACAAATTGGGAGCACAAAGGAATAAGTAATAAACCTATTGCATAAACTAAGTTTGCATCATAATCTCTACTATGAATGTGGTGCCTGTAGTGCCCTGTTTTAGGTCCAAATCCACAGCCTCAGAGATAGGAGGAGCAAAATGGTTCAATAAAAAATATACATTCTGTTCAAATTTCAGCACAAAGGTACAAAAACTAAACTAGACTTAACAGATGGAACTACAGGTTTGTAAACTCTCATCTAGTTTCAAGGATAGAGATGTTTAGTATTCTAGGGTTACAGAATTCCAAGAACCTGGGTTTCTGTTTTTGTCTGACTTTTCCGCCAAAGGAACAAAGCGAAACAGGTTCAAATACCATTTTTAGGGCGGGAGTATGGCTGAAATTACAAAACAACAACCGTCCAGTAAATGTTAATTGTAGACAAACTGAACATATGAAGGATATTAGAGTGCTGCGCTCGTGTGATTTGTTCTCTAAAACTACAGTTCCTCAAAAATATCTATTTACCAATTTGCCAAGAAAAATAGATGCAAGCAACCAAGTCTGCTTTTTGGTAAAAAGTTTATGGTCCTAATTGTGATTAATTTAAGCGCAAAAATATGGGTGATAAAAAGAAAAAAAATATGTTTTGCACCTTACATTTTCCATTTTGAGATTTTCATTTGTGTGTTTTTTGAAAGGCCATTTTTTAAATGTGTATCGTCATCAATCATCTGAGCTGGCAAAACCAAATGCAGACTATTCTTCAATTGTAATGGAGGGCCACCCATAGTCATTCAGAGGGCCGCAAATGGCCCACAGTCCGCTCTTTGGACACCCCTGTATTAGTTGACCCTGTATTTTTTTTTAAACCAAAAACATAAACTCTCAATTCATCTATGAAAAAAGGATGCATTTATACGCCCACAGATGGTTTGCTCCACCTACCTACCACCCACAATCAGACACAGACACCCAGAGAGCGGGTGTCTTGGAGATTACATTTTGTTCACCTCATGACTATGGCTGAATCTTGTGACAGACTGCCCTTTAATGGCATGTAAATCAAAACTAACTAAATTTGATAACTGCCATGATGTTATTCTGACCATAAAATCTTAAATTAAGTAGAATAAATTTATAAAATATTACGCATTACTAGTGGTTTCTTTAAATTAATCAGAAAAGGTTCATTTTAATTAATTCTGCAGTCTCAAAATCACTCAACTCCTGCATTATAAGCAACTTTAGTAGAGCAATGTTTTAATGTTCATATTCTATCAGAGATTTACAGACGAGACGACCACTCTAGCTTCTTCCACAATATACTGACTGTTCGGGGCCATTATCCTGTTTGAAGGTCCAGTGTGACCCAAGCTTCAGCTTCCTCACTGCCAGCATGACATTTTCTCCCAGGATTTCCTGGTACCCAATAAAATCTATCGAGACCTCTTCAGGAGGCAGGTTTCTAGTGCCATAGGAAGGAAAGCAGCCCCCATAACATCACTTAGTTACCGTCCTGCTTCATTGTAGGCATGGTGTTCTTTTCGGCAAAACCATCTCTTGATATAAAGCTGATCAGAGTTCAAGTTTTGATCAGTCTTTACTAATAACAGCTTCCCAAAACCTCTTTGGCTCATTTATACAGCTGTGAACAAATTGATGCTGACATTTCTTGTATTTTTGGGTCATGCTGAGTAGGTCTTTGAGTTTAGGCAGAGAATCCGTCAACATTAAGCTCGCAGATACTGTGGAAACTAAAGCCTTTTTTGCTTGTTGCCACCAAATCTTACTGTAGATCTTTTCCGGGCAGTCGAGGGTTTTTGACCACCAATCTCCAGCTCAAGAGTCTGGTCGCAGTTACTGATGATTTTCTCTTTATGCCACCAGATCACAGGTGGCGTTGTAACTACTCCTTCAACATTAAACTTGCAAATAGTGCATCCAATTGTATCTCAATAAACATTGAGAGGCTTTAATAGTGGTTTGTAACCGTTTTCCTAATCTGTGCAAGGCAATGATCCATTCTTTTAGCTTCTTGCACAATTCCCTTAACTTACACATATCTCTACATGCACACGTTCCCTGAAGCAGTCCAAGTGTTTTATTATTTTATCTTAAGCACGCCTGCTGAAAACAATAAGGCTCTGAAATGTTTGCTTTAGATGTGCTTGAGACCATACCTGATTTGCAAATCTATGCTCCAAAAGAATTCTGTTAAGGGAACTGAATAATTTTGAGACTGGTAGGCATTAAATGTGGGATTTTACTGTAGAATTTGGACTAAATATTAGCTTTATTTAACTAATGACTGTTATAAAATTTGTTTATTGCAAATACCTGAACAATATAGATATGTGCCAATAGACCAATGTTTCATAGTTACAGTTAAAGCTGCTAAGCTCAATAGATGGATGCGAGTGCAGGGTTTTGGGCGCAGGCTGCACCTGGCAATCGGTAAGTGTGCACATCTTAACCAATGCGTAAAGGTTTTACTTGTCCATTTTTTGTTATCGAGGTGAACTGCTCAATATATTGTGATATTGATTTTAAGCCATATCGCCCAGCCCTGATATCCACACTAGAGGATGCAGCTCCACTGAAATCGCTGTAGTAGCTATGCCAGGCCCATTGGTGGCACTGTGACACTGTCAAAGAAACTAGCAAAAAACACCAGGCATGCGCAGACAACTCATGTGAAGTAAATTATTTTGTTGATCTAATGTTGCTTTTTGGCACAACCAGCACAGGGAAATAGTTCTTCAAAAAACTGGCTGTGCAAAACACAGCACCACCTGATAAATTCACAGACAGCACACCAATAACCAGTGTTCAGAGGTTTTGCCAGGAACCCTAATACAGATCATCCCTAGCTCAGAGTAGGATAAACAAATAAGGCACAAATAAATGTTTTGAACTTGAGCAATTCGTGTTTTTCTGCAGCCACAGATGCACCTCTGCGTCAGCCCTGAAGTGACTCGTTTCCTCTTTATTGCACCATTACACATCATTACCGACGCTCTTGTTTCTAAACTGCCGAAGGAACAGGACTAAATATATGTCTGCAAAGTCGCCAATGATTATCTGGAATGAACCTGTGCGTAAAAGCCTCAGCAGCAACTTTAGTACGGCGTGAGGAAACAAGAAACTGAACATGAATAACCGGAAAAGGCAAACAAGATGCATGCAACATGACTGACTGAGTATGTTTATTTTTCAAAGTAAAGCAAAGAACTCAGTCAAACATCAAGCCAGACTCCCCATGTGGTTTTGGCTCACCATGACATCCATCCTATCAAAAGTTAACCTTCCTCAAACTTCTTCACACTGTGGCGTTTTATAACCCCGGGGCTCGATCGGCTATGATTGGTTGGTTCTCTGTCAAGTAGGCGCAGATGTTCCCCGCTTTCAATCTTTGTGAAGCAGCAGGAGGCAGGATAAAGAATAAAAAAGGGAGTGGGAAGTATATAAGATATTAGACAAAAAGGAAAAAGTTGAATATAAAGATAGAAAGACAAGCAAATATTTCAGTGAAGAGGAGCTGGGAAGAAAAGTAAAGCAATGACCCAGTTTAAAGAGCAAAGGCAGAAAGCTGTTGTTCTTTTGGCTCGCAGTGAAGCATGTATCTGTGGCATAAAGCTGTTAGTGCTTCAAAGGGAAACAGTGAAAAGAATGACAAAAATAGATTGCCTTAATTCAGACCTGAGAAAAGGCTATTATTATTTTATAAGGAGACGAACTTCATCCATTGGAGCAGCCCAGTTGTTACCAATCCAGGCTAGGGCTGGGCCTTTATTGTATCGTTTCATTATCATCATGAAAATGTTCTTATCTTGATAAAATTTGGGTTTATCTTGACAACGATAAATTCCATTTAATAAATGTCTGAAAACCCCAAAAACTGCCAGTATTGTCAGGATTGTTAGTTTAGCTATTTTCTACACTGTTGGTTTCTTCAGAGCATCAATGAACGTCAATATGTTCAAAAATATAATTAAATGCTGTTACTGTGCACAATTTAGTGATTTAAAAATAATTACACTTTTTTATGTAACTTGTCCTGATGAAACATTTCAAATTTAGTTTTAATATATGTAAAGTGCCTTGAGATGTCATACGTGGTGAATTGGCACTAGATCAATAAAATTAAATTGAATAAATGTTACATTGTTAAATGTGTGTTTTTTAAAGAGAGTATTTATATTTACGGGGCAACAAAGTTACCTAAAAAGACTACAAGAACCTGGTAATAGACTTTTATCATTATCACAATAGTACCACGATATATCGTACAAAAACATGTTTCTGTATTCTTCTTCAGTTAAAAATGTAATCAACCAAAGCTTTGTACAGTGACCACGAACACCCAGAACTGACCTTTCATGCACTTAACCATCTCCTCCCTGAAAATATCCATGAGGGACCCCAGATTAAAGTCTTATCCTGTCCTGATGTTGTCCTTCATCTAGTCTGATATTTGAATGACACCTTACTGGTGTTAAAAAAGTAAAATCTGAAAAGTCTTTTTTTTTTTTAAACAATTCTTGATAAATCATGTTTAAATAGCGGTATTTTGTTAAGGTCTGAAGTGTAAAACCGTCGTTTAAATCAATAGGAGGATTTATTTTCAAGGTATTTGCAATAAAAAGGGAGAAAAGGCCATCAAATTATTAAACAAAAATCCAAAGACAATGAAAAGCCTGGAGCTGTGCATATTTTACAAGCCGTTTGTCCGTCCTTTTTTCAAACAGATCACACTATTTATTAACATAACAAAATCATAGGTGATTTTGTCACTTTTTTTTTTTAGAGTTACCATCAGAAAGGGATCCAAGTATTAACATAATAATAATAATTTTAAAAAAGCATTTAGGATTTCTTTTCCCACTTTGTAAAAGTAAAAAAGTAAAAACTTTTCCAGTTTTTCCATTCTGTATTTTTGATTTGAACCTAAAATTTTAAAGTATCAAACCCAGCTTTTCTTTCCTGGAAGCTTTCCTGTCCCAGGTGAGCAGGGGAGGTGCAGTTACTTACTCACAAAGAGACAAGAGTCCAAAAAAAGAAACACAGGCAGCAAACAGAACCCCAGGCAGTTTCCAGATTTTCATTGTGACCGATGTTTCCGTGCATCACTCGCTCCTTGTTACTTTCTCTGATTTTTTTCCCCCAAAGGTTCAGCAAATTTCTCGCTTTCCCATCCTCAGTGACTTTTATAACATGTTCACCTATTTTTTTTTATGCAGTTCAGTTCAAGAGTGATTCAAGCTGGGAATCCAGCCAAGCCACAGAGCGAGCTGAGCCAGAATTTCGACCTCTACTGCCAGATCATCAGATTGAGCTGAATAAAGCAGCTGAGGGGCAGGATTCCTCAGTCATTTCAGAGAAACTTGTTAAAGTGAAAAACCAAACATCATCTCAATCTAAAATGCATACAAGATGAATACAGATAAAACTATGAAAAAATTACATCAACTACTTCACACCATGCATACATAGTTATAGTAACTAAATGTTGGATAAATGGGACACAAAAATGAAAAAGATCAAGAAGCAAATTGCAATAGCAGAGCATGTTTTTCAAATGCTACATTTGAACTGCAACATGTTCTGTAATTCAGTTATGCTTACTATGAAAAAATGCAGCTTCATGGAAAATTAATACAGACTTACAGTTCTCTGCACTTATGGAAACATGCCCTGGGATGATAAATAGAAATAGATATTTTATGGCAGCACCTTAAAGGCATACTATGCAACATTTATCAGTTAATTAATGTGTTCCATACCGTTTTGGATGATTAAATGAGTCATTTCAGGTTGAACAAAGGTTTTCTTGGCCGCCCTGGTGGTCTGTGGGGGAAATACCGCACTTGCAATTGCAGGAGCCCTCGCCTCACACCCACAGACTCAGAATCTCGTGCAAGATCGCGAGAGTCGGTCTTGCTTTACGGCGAGAACTGCTACACGCCCCCAGCGAAAGGCATGCTTGTTGCTAGCGCAGTGGCGATATCTGTGCAGTTATCATGGCGGAACCAGCGACAAAACAGCGAAAGCCCATGTCGGAGCAGACAAGAAAGAGGAAAAGGGCTCTGGACAGAAAGAGGAGTCGTACACGGGTGAACATCGGGAAAGCTTTTTCCGAATGGCGAGAGCTAAAAGAAAGAGAAGGCTGCAAGGCTGACGCGGACGTTGCGTTTCTGCTGATGTGATTGTAAGTAACATTGTAGGGTTTCCCTCACGCTACCGCCTCCCAACATTCCAAAAAAAAAAAACTAACTCCATATGCGCGCAAAGCTTGTCTCCCCCCGCTCCGCCGGTCGCGCAAAACAAATTCCTAGGGGAAACACTGCATTGGAATGGTTTCTCTCTCTCTCTGTGTGTGCATGTTCATACTTTCACTGTTAGTCATTGTTTGTACTGCCGTTTTTTCGACTTTTGTATTCGTTGCGTTCGCCTGTCTGCTAAGCTCAAAACAACCGCGCCTGGCTTGACGGAGAAACCAGGAGAACAGCTGAGCATATTTACGACAGTGCACTTTTACTTTCGCCCTCTGGGGGGAGCCTCGCTGGAAAATCAACCCCGGTTGCATAGTATACCTTTAATGTCATCCTAAACATTTTTAATAAAAATCCAACCTTGAATTGTAGTAAATTTACAGCTGGGGAGGAAAAAGTGCACCTAAATACGACGCGTCTGCACGCAAAGATTTTAAACAATCTCCCAAGGGAAATAAAGTCAATTTTAAAGATGCTGATATGTTCTCACAAAGGAATCACAAGTTGGTGAACATTTCACATCGAGGAGCTCATCTATTTTCAAACTGTTTAAGGATCAAAGAAATATTTTAAAAGGAAATAATCTTCAGGTCAAAAAGGACACTTATATGCACAGTTTTAAGTTATTTTCTCTCAACAGTCCCGATGAAGACACCATTAACTTGTTAGAACAAACTAAACTGTTCATGTTTGTGCTGAAGACATCCTGACGACTCAGCTCTGGACAAGGGTGTTTAGGAACAAGACAATCATGGAAAGAAAAAAAGACTGATCAGGATTTTCTTAGCAGATACCAATGTCGAGTTTTCAAAGACCCAAAATGTCAGTTTAGATTTGGACCAAATTAAATTTTTTGTCAAAGCACAATAAAAACACAAAAAAGAGAAACAAACAGGTTCAAGAATGAAAAATTACGCAAATACTTTGTTTTAATGAATTCAATTAAGAGGGAGAATTAAATAATCAGATTTTTCAGTACTTGATCTGCTGATCATAAATCAGAGCGAGCCAACGGAAAATTGCCTGGTTCCAATCTCTGGCTGAATCACGCATCTATAAAGAAAACATCCCAGAATGTGTTCCCACATATAAAAATTAAATTACTTGAATGGTGGGCCGGGATTTTTAATGTGTATAAGTGTTTGAATTCAAGACAGCGTACGCAAAGCTCTGGCTGTAGATTTAGGCAGGAGACTTCAAGTAAAAAAGACACAGAGAGATTATCCAATACAATTCAAATTGATTGAGTCCTTTTAACACGTTACTTATTTTATTTTTCAGCACTTTTGTTTAAATATGTGTTTGAGATCATAAACCAAATGATAATATCGTATATAAAAAGGAGCTCAGGGTGAACTTAATGACTAAAAAGATCTCCAGATGCTGTAACTTTAAAACAAGCCCAGATCACCATTCTTCCACCACCATGTTTGACAGATGGTGTGAAGTTAATTTATGTTGATTTGCTCATTTTTTCCAACCAAACATGGTGCAATTAGGGCTGGACAATAACGATATATATATTGATCGATAGACGTATATCGATGATAAAAAAAAAGGGTCCATAAAAAGTTCAATAGAATAAAAGTTTTCCTTCCTTATGCACTTTAGCCCTGCAGGTTAATATTACAGTCACAACATCCTCCCAACCAATCACAAACACTGACCCAGGAATCAAGCCCCGGCGCCTTCAAAGAGTTCAGAGAGCATGCCTTCTTTTTTCTTTTTTAAAAACTTTTGGTAAAAAGTTGGTTGAATAAAGGGTTGAGTTGGAATTCAGTGTTTGTAGTTCTGTATCTAAAAATAGGTCAGTAAGCAACAGCATAAAATGGCCAGGGCTGCACTTAAAATAAATGTTTTGAATTTGTTGATAATTATCAATATCAATCCAATATGATTTCTATTTTATCGATATGCTTTATTTCTCTCCAGCCATAGGTGCAATTAATTTTAGTCGAATATCTCTATTTTGGTTTTATTTCTCCAAACAACGTGATTTTAGAAGTATTTTACTTTATTTAGATGCAAATAGGCATAAACGAGTTGCATTTGTAAACAGCGTTTAAACAGAATTTCTTCCTCAACCCGTTCAAATAAGCCATGCTTGCTTAATCTTTCACTAATTTGTCCTGTCGTGAACTTTAACATTTAACATGAAGCTCTTGAGCTTCTGCAGTCTTGCAGGTTTATTTGCTAGGAAGGCTAGTAAACGTCTTAAATGTTTGGCACTTGTGAGTAAACTTTCCTACTTTGGAATCCCACTTTGGAGTTTGCTTTGAAATAGCCTTACGGCCTTTCCCAGATTGACAGGTGGCAGCCATTGCCTCAACATTGACTGATTCCATATTTATTTCCTCTATTTGATGGCAGAACTGACTGAACATCCGCCGAGAGGAGCGTTTCCATATTTTTGCGTCATCACCATCTTCATGGACCTGAAGTTTCCATCCATCTCTCCTTGAGCAGATGTCAGATGAATCAAATTCTCAACAGTGCCAAAAAAGGCCCCATAATGGCCGCCTTCACCTCACACTGGCTCCATCCATCTGTACCCGATGTGTAATCAGTGACACACAAACTGTGTCATATCTGCAGCTTCAATCAGTCAGCAGAACGGGAGGCAGTGAGCTGCACGGTCATCAGGGGACGGAGCTGACACGCCGCCAACCTTCTGCTCTTGGCACAACAGGGAGCCAAATATTCGGGGGGGAGCACAAAAGTCCTCGTTTGAGATAGGAGAGGGGATGCGCTTTCCAAGGGTGAAATAAAATACCAACCAGACTGAGCATTCAGCAAAAATCTGGCCTCTCCCACGACTTTCATTTCCCTGCCCCTTATACATCACACAAAGGTCATTAAAGCAACAGAATGCAGTAGATCTTGTTCTGCCCTCTTCAGACAAGGGCCCACGCCATCAGCTATTTGAAAATTACATTAATATACAGCAGAGAGGTCAGATGCTGCTGTACCTTTTCATATAACATGAAAATTAAACCCTTCAACATTTTTGAATATTGAATACTCACTCTGGTCATGTATACGGGAAAGGAAAATAAAGACAACTTAAATATGTTACTATATTATATTATTCCTATACACAAGGCTTCTTACTTTCAGTAAAACTGTCCGGGTAGGAAAAAGGAAGAAAAAAATTTCTGCAAGACGGAGATGAACTGACAATTTAAAATGCCTTCACTTTACATGATAATGTTATTAAATGCATTTCTAAATAAAGTTACGCAACCAAGTTTAGTCTTCATTGGGGTCATTGTCTCTTGTGGTCTTACCTTAACAAGTCAAATACCTTTAATCCTCCACACGTCAGTAAAGTTTGCAGGTCTCAAATTGTCAGTGGCATCTCATTGTCAAGAACAATATAAAATATAATAAAATAAATGAGAATAAAATACAAATGTTTGAAAATAAACTAAAAACATGAAAAAAATGGATGGATGAACAAAAGTCATCCCTGTTTATCTGTAGAATTAGGTCATGCTTTTCCTCTCCAACCTGCTGCTGCAAGCTGTCAGTCAGCTGTGTATGATGACTGAATGAGAGGAAAACTTCTCTTACATCATAGACACGTTGAAAAGGAATTAGGAAAGCCAAACAAAAAAACATGCTTTGAGACCAGAGATGGAACACCCCTCACCACTTTTAAGGTAACAGTTTTAAGATGAATGAAAGTCAAAAGTATTTAGAGTAGTAAGTATTGAAAAGAAGCTGCAAAATAACAAAACAAAAAAAGCTCAATCTCAGACTCTGCAGGCATGAGTTGTAGAAAGATAAAGTTTGGAAGGCTTTTCAGAAGAAGGCATCTTCTCTCCAAAATGAATATCACAGCATGACTTAGGTTAGCAAAGCTGCAATTGAAGGAACGACAACTTCTGGGAGAACTTAAAAATAAAACCTACAAGATTTTTGGCCTTAATGTACGTCGCCATGTTTAGAGAAAAGCAAACAACATTTGAGCACAAACATCTTATGACAACTGCCGAACACAGTGATGGAGGGATGATGACCTGGGCTGGTTGGACTTTGAGCTCAACTCTCTATACCAGTGGTCCTCAATTCCAGTCCTCGAGACCTGGTGTCCTTCAACTTTTAGATGTGACCCTGAATCAAACCTGAATCAAATGACTGAATTAGCTCTTCAGTATGCGGTCATGTTTTTTCAGAGTCATGCTATGACCTGATTATTTGATTCAGGTGTGTTGAAGCAGAGTAACAAAAGTAAATGTTGCAGGACACCGGCCCTTCGAGGACTGGAATTGAGGGCCACTCCTCTATACCAAAGTGTCCTTGAGGCATATTTAAAGGCAAACACCTGAAGCTTTCCCCCTAATCGAGCCGTCAACAGGACAATAACCTAAAACACAGCAGCGAATCTAGAACAGAACCACGGGTAAGGAAAATAATTAAGATGTTGAATGGTCAGATTAAAGGTGCATAGCCAGGTTTATATTTTTTTTTTATTTAAACATCAGTAGATCAGTAGATTATCATGTCTGACTGTAATGTTGAACTAGAAGTGCATTCATGTAAAGACCCCCCACATACTCTGGTGTAGTTCACTCCAAGGAGGTCTGCGCGTACTCAAGGCGGACTCTGCACATTCAGGTACGTGGTTTCACACTACAAACTTCTCATTGGTAAGAAGTTTTTACATCAAACTGTTTTATATGCGACGCCGAGCTTGATGCACTCAGCTGCTCCAAGCAGGCGGTCTGCAGGACGCGCAGCATCACAGTCCCTCTCTGTTCTCACTGACAGGTGGGAGCCTGCTGGAAAAGAAACGTCTCTAGGTGCTCAGATAGCTAGTCACACATTTTACTATCCATTCTGCCGCTTCGCCCCACTGGCAGAAAGTGCGGGAATTGTAGGAATTTGCCACAAGAAATGTAGGCAACAGTACGGTTGACTATGAAGGTTGAAACGTCCGCAGAGAGTCAGCGCGGAGTCCACCAAGCTCACAGTATGCGCACCGTACGCCCGAGTATGTGGGAGCCTTTAGGCAGCCCGTGTCCAGAGTATGCGCTAGCAACAATATACCTAGTAAGTTAAATCAATATAAAAGTTACGTTTATTTTGGCCTAATGTTAGAAACAGGGCAGAGTAATCCAACTACTCTGTCCTCCCGACAGAGACAGATAGGTCTCCCTCTTAGGAGAGCAGTGTACGTGAAGGGGCGGAGTGATATTACACACTGTTAGAATATCTAACGTGCCTTATAATCCGGGGCGCCTTATGAAACAAAAAATATGGTATATCTGTTCATCGCGCCCGGTGTGGGGCTATATTCTACCTTAAAAAGGACCATCAAAACACTATCAGGACAGACGCTTGGTGTATATAACCTTATTTTATCATGATCAAACGTTTTCTTGGTCTTTTTTTATAAGCATATATCGTGGCTATATAAGTCAAGACCTCTACTTTATTTAAATGTTGTGGTTTGGACCTTAAAACGGCTCTACACAAAGGTCAATGTACTAAAGGAACAGGGACTGAAATAAACCTGAAACAAGTTACTGCTGCCATCGTGTACGACTCTTAAACAGAAACCGGTAACAAGATCATCCTTAAGAGTGTGGTGCAGCTCAGCGCAGACCCTGTTGCTTTATTTCCTTCTCATGGATTTCTTCCGAGTGAGCAAACAGTCAGAGAAGATGACGCAAGCTGAGGCAGCAGAAGCCTCCGGGCCTGAGACAGATCCAGTTTGATTGTAACGAGTCAACAGCTCATGTTTGTGTGACGAGACTCATTCAGGTTACAAACTCTTGCAAGCAAGCGATGGGGTGGGTGGGTTGATTTCTGCATAACAGCAAGCCTTAAAGATGAACAGATTTTTGCACACTTATTTTCTGCTTCACTCGCTTTCTGAACACCAGGCAGCAGCACATCAGTGGAGTATTTCACAAATGGCTGTAGGTCCCCCTGAAGGAGAATGATTACACAACATCGCCCTCCAATGACACGTCTCCTGTCGTCTTAGTCCCATTTCTCCTGAATTACATCAAAAAGATGTTCTTCTGTCAATGCAGCTCTTGACTGTTCCAAGCAAGGCGCGATCCTTCATCAGTTGCTCAAAAAACACGTTTATTCCATTAAATCGATCCCAGAACCTCAAAGACTGGTTGGAGCCGAGTTTTCTGAATGGGTGCACATGCTGGCGGAGCAGGCCAGGACATCTCAGGGAGGCTTGATGCGCAGAGGCAAGACTGACAAAATCAAGGGAACAACTTTAGCCACGGGCGTAAAAAATGCTGGGACTGGAAATGACGTCCATATTCTGACTCTGATCAGTGTACACACGTGTGTCTTCATACAACAGTTAGAGATTTGTCTTGTAATGACCCACTCTCCAAGTATTTTCTATACAAAAAGACAAAGGTCATGCTGACTTTATAAGGATTGAGTCAAATTTATTTAAAAAAAAAAAAAAAAAACTTGTGTGAGTGTTCAAGGATGTGAGTGAAGTCCTAAAACCTATCTAGAAACAAAAGTAATAATCTGGATTATTTAATCAACACCTACATGTTTAACTTGTTTCCCAGAGCTATAATCGAACAAACACCACTTCAGGTATATTAAGGATTAGAAGTGACGTCACAGGGGTACAAGCCACAGAATTTACTGCTGAAACCAGTTATTAAAATACATTATATAGAAAGATAACTTTTTTCCCCCTAATGTCTGACATTAAATCCGGCTGAACTTCTCCAGTTTTAGATCAAATTACCCAAATTATTTCTATTTGCTAAACACCTAATAATGAGAGAAGAGTTATTTATTTTATTTTTTAGAGAACTTGATGTTTAGAAGTTTTCATAATTTTTCTTATTTGGTAGAATTGCCTTTCAAACCATATGATTCGAGTCAAATGTTGTAGGTATCCTTGGAAAAGCTTCTCAATACTTTGCTGAAATTTTGCCCATTCCTGACAGAACTGCGGTAACTCAGTCAGGTTTAAAGGCCGCTTTGCTCACACACCACTGCAGCTCTGCCCACGAGTTTCTATAAGACTAAAAGCAGAGCTTTGTGATGGTGACATCAGAACATTGACTTTGCTGGTATGCTTAGGGTCATTGTCCAGTTTTTGACGCCTGATTGGTTCCTAAGCTTTAAAAGGTGCATAGCAACATTATTTGACTTCTTTATTTATTCATACGTCAGTAGCTCACTCTGGTTTTTATGAAAGATTATCACGTCCTGCTGGCGTATTAGTTGTTATTTTGGTGTTTTACGCTTTATTTTTGCTCAGTTTGTTAGTAAAGCCTTTTGTGCTTATTTTTAATAACAATGGAAGTACGACACTGCACATGAGCAGCAGAGGTTAAAACAGGGAAGCGGCTAACGGCTATTAGCATCTCCCAGCCAAATAAAGAAGAATGGTCCAAACAAAATATGATTCCAAGAGGGAATAGACCGGATTGTCGCTGGGAATAGAGTATATGACCGTTGGTGTTCACTGAAGCAGACGCTAAACCTGCTGATTGCTCAGATGTGACCGCAGAGTTGATTGACGGGAGTAAATGTTCTGATATGAGGCTCTTAAAGTTGCTGTTAGATTGGTTTATTTAATTAATAACTGTTGGTCTTCGATCACGGCGAGCTGCTGCTTTACTGCGAGGCATTGCAGAGCGTCAGGCTCGGTCCGGCATTATTTACAGTTGATTTATAAATTAACCAAACCGGCATTACGATGGTTCTGCTATTCTGACGCTAGATGTCGCCACGTTTGTTATATGTGTTAATCGCACCTGAAAGGGGATTCTTTTTTGGCTCAGATTTGGACTTGTCTGAGCAGAGCACCTCCTTCCACATGTCTGAGTTTCTTTTTAAAATTGGCTCTCTTCTTGTCACCCTTCCATAGATGACAGATTTGTTTGAGTGTGCATTTCAGCAGAAGATTATATTACATGTTAATGTTTCATGGCGGTTTGAACTTTAGTTTATAAACTTTATGACTGTCTTGAGTTTATGGTTATGTTGTGTTTTTCATTTATGCCTATGATGGACAAGTTCTCCGTTCCCAGTCTTAAGGTTGCCAGCCAGAATGCTCCTGCAGCAGAAGAGACAAACAACCATTGGTTCTCATGATAACTTGACCTCCCCAGTAGCTAGATTTTACTGTGGGTTTCAAATTTTCTCATTTCTCTGGCATAAAACCATCATTCACTGACTGTGAAGAGTAGAGAAAACATTTCTGATGCTCTAGGAAGCTTTGTTCGCCCTTTTACAAGATATTGTAATAAACTCACTGATTAATTTCCTACCATAACAATGCTTAACCATAACTTATTTTTTTCTACAACATTTAACAGCTTTCCTGTCAACAGCTCCTGAGCTGTGGATCTGTGCAGCTCCTACCATGGAGCTTCTAGGATGCTTCTTTGATTTGTTTTACAATCTAACCTTGCTTTAAATTTCTCCACAACTTTCTCCCAGATCGGTCTGCTGCTTCTTGGTCTTTGGGATGCTGTTTATTTGCTAATGCTAATGCACAGCCCTTCACACATGAAGACCCGAACTGCTAATTTGGTGACTTGTTAAAGGAACTGCCTAAACTGCATTTTTTTTTTAGAGTTGTTAGAGGGACGGATAAAAGTATACACCCCGCTTTTCAGATTGATACAGCTAAAAACAGTTTTGAAAATACATGCATCATATTATTTCTAATTTGATACATTCTAAAGACTCACTAAAGTCAAATAATAGCAAGGATTCAGTACAGATATCTAAAAACAGCCTTTATAGGAGCTCAGTGTTTCCAGAAAAATCAAAAAATAAGATGTCAGAGTCATCAAAAATAAAGTTACCAGAAGTTCATCTCCAGCAGGTTTGCCACTTGTCTTATTAGCAAGATATTTAAGATCATTTTATATTTCCTGAAGTAAATTCATTAATCTGGATTGGCAGTCCTTCCTTGGCATCCATAAAACATTTGCATAAATGAAGACTCCCTTGCTCATTCCCTCTCTCTCCTGCCAACACCTCTGTGACCTCTTCACATAAACTGTCGTATCGCTCAGTTAAAACAAGTTTTTTTTAGAGGTAAACTGTAAATACTGTCCCCAAATTGTGAACTCTCACAGCAGCTCGCCGTCTGCTGCAACGTTGGTCTTTTCTGCATCTTTGCCCCCCCCCCACAGAGCTGCAGCATCAAACAAAAATCCACAAGCAGGACCCATCTGAACCTCAGTGATGGCCAGATTTTTATTATGCTCAAAGTCAATCTGGCACAGCTAAAATTAACTTCAGTCACTAGGTTACGACTTTGTACATGTCAGCTATTTTTAGAAAGCTCTTCCATCTGTGCACAAACCTTGAGGTCAAATTATATTACAATGTTTTTCAGGTCTACAGAACCAAAATACAAACAAGTGCATCAGAGAAACTAATCTACAAGTAAAAAAACTTCAAATATACAGAGTGAACCCTCATTAGGATTACAAGTTTCACTAATTTTCTCCCAAGTACCTGAGTACTTTCAGAGGATCTTTTAATTTCTTTAATATTCCACTTGATCTATAATAAGATAAGATAGACTTTGTTGATCTCACAGTGGAGAAATTCACGTGTCACATCGGCTGTTATAATCAAAAGAAGGTGCCAAAAAGAGGAAAAGGTGCATGAGGTATATACAGTGCGTCCACATATATACAGCGGATCGGAAAAAAAAGAAATAAAGCGGAGATTTAAGGTGACTTATATACATATGGATTTGATGTTGTACATTAAAGTGGTACCAGGTAAAGAACAACAGTGAGGTAGTGAGATAAATATAACAGCTGAAGTCTCTTATTTAACAGGATTATTGCACAGTGTATTAAATAGAATTGCACAGTAGTTATTGCACATTGGTTAATGCAGTTATAGTGCAGCATTGTAAAGTCTGATGGCAGCAGGGATGAATGACCTGCGGTAGCGCTCCTTTTTACAGACAGGATGTCTAAGTCTGTCACTAAAGGAGCTGCTCAGCTCCTCTACAGTCTGGTGCAGGGGGTGGAAGGTGTTGTCCATGATGGATTTAAGCTTGGACAACACCCTCCTCTCGGCCACTTCCTCCACCGAGTCCAGAGTGCAGCCCAGGACAGAAGTGGCCTTCCTCACCAGGTTATTCACTCAATACACTCATTGCCAAAACTGATTACTCACATGCCTTGACTCGCAGTGACGTCCCATGTTTATTATGATGTTTGTCCACCCTTTACAGCTATGACAGATTCAGCTCTTATAGGAAGACTGTCCACAAGGTTCTGGAGTGTATTTATGGGAATTTGTGACCATTCTTCCAGAAACACATTAGTGAGGTCAGACACTGATGTTGGACGAGAAGGCTTGGCTCTCAGTCGCTGCTCTGATTCAACCCCAAACGTTTTCTGTCAGGATGAATTCAGGACTCACACACCAAACTCATCCATGTCTTTATGGACGATGCTTTGTGCTCTGGTGCACAGCCATGTTCAAAGAGGAAAGTGTTGGCTCCAAACTGTTCATCAAAGTTGGGAACATGGGATTGTCCAACAATCCAAGCCCAGCTCCTGAAAAACAACCCCACACCAGAACCCCCCTCCACCAAACTTTACACTTGGCACAATACAGTCAGACAAGTACCGTTCTCCTGGAAACCACTAAACCCAGACTCATCCATCAGATTGCCAGATGGAGAAGCTTGATTTGTCACTCCAGAGGACACACCTCCACTGCTCTAGGGTCTGGTGGTGGTTGCTTCACACCACTGCATCCGACGCTTTCCACCTGGTGATGTACGGCTTGGATGCAGCTGCTCTGCCACTGAAACTCCCTCCATGAAGCTCTCTAAACTCTGTTCCCAGCTCTGCCAGTCTGCCCCAGGGCAGCTGTGGCTACAAACATGGCTCACCACCGTCAGGGGGTGAATGACTGACTATAGTGTAAAGCGCTTTGGGGTCGTCGGACTTGATAAGGCGCTGTGCACGTACAAGCCATTTACCATTCTTGAGCTAATCTGAAAGCAACATGAAGTTTGGAGGTCTGCAGCAATTGACTCAGGGGAAAGTTGTGACCTCTGCGCACTATGCTCCTCAGCATCCGCTGCCCCCGCACCGTCAGTTTAGGTGTCTGAGTTGCTGTCGTTTCCAATTGCCTCCACTTTGTTATAATACCGCCAACAGCTGACTGGGGAATATCTAGAAGGGAGAAAACTTCGTGACTGGACTTGTTGCACAGGTGGTATCCGATCGCAGAATCATGCTGGAGTTCACTGAGCTCCTGAGAGCGACTCATTCTTTTCCAAATGTTTGTAGAAACAGTCTGCAGCCTAGGTGCTTGATCTCATGGACGTGATCAGAACACCTGATTTTGATTATACATCCCTTTCACAAATCAAAGACCACAAATCCTGCACCAGAGAGCAGTTTCACATAAAGTGACTGTTCTGTAGAGCAGCAGACATTATCAACTTTCACATCATTTAAATCCCCCCACCCCCGGAGTGTAATTCAGATATTCTGCTGACTGGAGGTATAAACAGAGAAGAGCAGCAGCACACGCATTTTCTGTCTTTCCTTGCCTGGATTTGCTGAATACATTGAACAATAAAAGTGTCTTCCAAGGTAAGGCCCACACAGGGAGCAGATCTTTACAGACCTCTGCTTCCTCACAGAGGTTTTTATCCTCTCACAGGTTCTAAAAGATTTAGTAGATGGCCCATATTCTGCTTTGGACGGGTCATTACTGCAGCACAGGAATGGAAAACAGTGATGCAGCATAGGGGTGCGTGTTTTTTCTTTTTCTTAAACATGACTTCTTAAAATAGTAATGTTCCTGTACCGCTTTGGTTTACCCAGAGGATATTGTTCTTCGGGTAAGAAAAAAAATAAATAAATCTAAGCAAAAAGCACAAGTATTTTATCCACTGAGCTCAATGAAACAGTCAATTAAATATACCATTAGCTATTTCACGGTCACTCATAAAAATGAGCTTTTCCTACTGTGCCGATAAAAACTGGACATGTTTCTGTTTCTAGTAGCTTTTAAAAGATCAACAAGTTAATCTGGAGGTTTTTTATAAAGGCGGTAAAAATAACAGACAAGACTTTAACAGCTCTATTAATAAATGCTTAAAAAGAGAAAAGAGAGACAAAAGTAAATAACTAAAAAAGCCAAAACATGCATCCAGAGCAGACCTGGACATTTTACAACCTGGGGGACCCATTTTAGATGTCTTTAATTGGCCTGCATGAAATGTATAAATCAAAAGAGCATAAAGTGTTGATTCTGTGCACAAACCTAAATACGCTGCCTCCATTTTGAGAAATCCGCTTTTATTTTGAAGGTGAAATTTATCTTTAGCCAACAAAGCACCTTCAAGTAGTGCTGTGATCAGACTGTAAGACATATGAGTTGCTCAAAAAAATCTGACTTTATACTTAAAGGGGCCTGGTCATGTACAAGGACTTTACAAATTTCTGCGCCAACAGCTCACTCTGGTTGCATACAAAGGTTTTCCAATCAAATTATTGCACCCTGATGGCTAATTATAATTTATTTCTGTGTTTCATTATTTTTGATTTGTTAGTAAATAAAGTATTTTGTATATATATTAACCATAACAAGACCAGGGGATTCGGAATGCGATATTGCGCATGTGCTCAATGAGTAAAGCGAATCAGCAACGCCCAACGGAGGAGCAAAAAGAAAGAGGTTAAGTAACCCCAAACCTTTAGATCTGGTTGGTTTTCAGCCATACCAAGCTGTCACTTTACTGCGAGGCATTGCAGGACGGTTGTTCTGATGGTTACGTCAATGGTCGCCATCTTGCTATCTGAGAGTACTGTCGGCAGATGTCACGTTTGTCTGCTGATCGCCCCCTGTGCTAAATTATTTTCAGGCTCAAAAAGGACTAAGTAAACACTATCAGGACAAACACTTGGCCTATATTGTTTCATTTGAAAATTAATATATGTTTTTGTGTGTTTTTTATCATCAAAATACGTGACTAGGTATCTTTAAAAAAAAAATAAGAATAGAAAGATCAACAACGAATGCAAGTTATGTAAATGTAAGTTTGTTACTCATGAATCATCTCTCACAAAGACAAGTTGGTGAATCACAGATGACCAGCTGCACAAACTGTTCACAGAAAAATGTAATTGTTGCTGTATTTCATTCTTTGTGTTTGCATAAGTGGAGCGGTTAAAACCAGCCATAAAATGTGGTGCTGCTTTTTTTATAAGCTTATCAATTGTTTTCAGTTTCTCCGAGATCTATTTAAAAAAAAAAAACACTATAAAAAATAAGTACCAAGATAATGTTTGGAGTTATTTTCACCAATTCATACATTTAATTACATTTACATAAACATTACTCTTGTAGCACCAAGCAGCAATAGATAAACTGCAGTCCAATTCAGCTCAATACATTTCACTGGATTCTCATTTTAGTTTCATTCAGTTTTATATAATTGACAGCAAATGATACATCTCCAACAGCCCTTTGCAATGTTAATGTTGTGCACACTGATATTGTGTTGACAATACATTCTCTTTTTGAAGATTGTGTAGGCCTTTTCTAAACACATCATCCCTACCATGAAACATGCTGGTGGAAGCAAGGTACTGAGACAACGCTTAACTAAACCAGGACCAGGGAAGCTGGTCAAAACTTATGGGAGAATAGAGGTAGGTAAATACAGGGTGGCCCTTAGAAAACAAAAACATCTCCGCGGCTGGAAAAGCTTTGAGTCTAGGTTGGAGGTTCGCCTTCCAGTAAGACAACAATCCTAAACATTCAGCCAGAGCTACAATATACGGGTTTAGATCAAAGCATATTTATGTGTCAGAATGGCCCAGTCAAAGTCAGAACTCAATCCTTTTGGGAATCTGTGAAATGCTTAAAGTTACTGTCCACAGATGGTATTCATTAAATCTAACTGACCCAGAGTTGTTTTGTTTAGAAGATTGGACACAGTTTTTGAAAACTCCTCTCTCAAGAGCCACAAAGCTGATGGAGACATGCCCCAAAAAGACTGAGCTGTAAATGCAGCCAATGGTGCTCCTTCAAAGTATTGACTCAACAATGCCTAACGCCCCATTCACCTTCCACCTCACAATTATGCTATACATCAAGTTAACCAACCGCATTTAATCAGAAATAAATGTTATTTTTTTGGGGTTGTAACATGCTGAATGACATTGCAGCTCTCAGTTTCACTATAACCAATATAAATCCCAGTCTAATAACCAAAAACTTTCTCACGGGCAGATTAATTATTGCGCAACGCCTCATGCGCGTAAAGGTCGCCAGAGATAAAAACAACCTGATTTTGGATGCAGGCGCGCCAGTCTTTACAGTCATGTCTGCACGGAGAAACGCGCAAAGCACAAGCATGAATCACCCAACATACCTCTCATTGGATTCTGGATCCACAAGATGCCTCCAATAAGGTGAGGAGACTGACCGAGCATCCCGACAGACTCGCTGACTTCTCTGCACCTCAAACCCGACCAGATGAGCTAAGGTGCCAATCAAGAGACTGCTTCGGTCTACATGTCAGAACACCTGCTGCCTCGGATGAGGAGTCTCAGACAGAATGGGCTCGATGATCAGCCCGAGCGCACAGGGCTCTCTCTCTCTCTTTCTCTCTGTTGAATCCCAACACAAGACGCCAGTGGATATAACATCAAAAATGAGGGGGGGTAAAAAAAAAACACCCTTCTGTCTCAGCTGTTCTTTCTCTAGAAAACACGCGTAGCAGGTAAAGCCGGAGGTTGGTATGCAAAGACCTGTTCCCCAGCCAGAGCCGCACAATGTAAATACAGAGGCTGCGCGTTCACCGCGCTATGAGATCATATAGAGCAGAGGTCACGGATTAGCGGACCACGGTCCGGATCCGGACCCAGCTGCTACCTAATCCGGACCCAACCTCATTTAAAACATTTATATATTACTGCATGACAAGATGCTCTCAACCAATCAAACCTGGCAGAGCCGGGACATTAGCCAATCAGAATGAGAGCAGGGCGGGTCTTTCCAAAGCGGACATTGCCAGTCTGAGGTTTATCGGTGTTCATCATTTTAACCTTTGGGAGAGCATTTTAAACTGGCCACAGATGGTATGAATGAAAGTAGCAGTGGTCAAAGGTTTCTATGGATTTATGTGAACCAGCAGGTCAGAAAGTTCAGCAGCTGACAACAACTTCCCTCGGTAAGCGTCAATCTCCTCCTGCAGTTAATTAATGAATTATTTCCACCTGTGGCCATGTCGTCTGTCAGCGTTTATTCCCTCGCTGATAAACGCGGCGACCAACCAGGGATCTCCTCGTGATTCGCTGTTATGTTTTATTTAAACACAAAGAAGAGTAACGCGCTAGCTCAGGCTAATTTAGCATGACCCTTGAAGAACAAGAGTCGGACTGTGAAACGATGTGCCGCATTTGACTGGGTTCGATTCGGAAAGAGTAATAAAAAAAAAACCTGCGCTGTTCTGAAACAAAGAAGGCAGAGCTGTATCTGCTGTCGGTATGCAGCAGTGATCACCCGATGAGCAGCTGCTCACCAGGACACTAAATAAAATGACAAGGATTTTGATGCTTACAGATTGTTAAGAAAACTACATCAACAAGATAAAACAAATAAACTGCAGCTACAACATGGACTGGAGAACGGGTTCTAACTGGGTGAGGCCAGAGAAAGGCGATTCTCAGAGAGTTTTTTTATGAAGTTAAAGTAGAGCGCGGACACAGGGTTCATCCTGGACAGGTCTCCAGTGACTGGGCTAAAATATAACCATTTTATTAAACTTCAAAAAAGTTAAATCATGCCTTTTTATAAACTGTAATGATTAATTGGTGAACAATTACGGGCAAAGCAGAGACTGAATTATTGTCATGTGCAATCTGTGTCAAATTAAAATGTATGACGTCATCATAGTGTTGGTGATGCGTCTGCATTTCTAAGGCTGTGTTTGCCTTGTATGATCATAAAATTGGTTTATATTGAATGTGACAGGGAGCCAGTGGAGTTGATGTACAGGTGTGAAGTAGATGATGTAATGATGCAAGCTGCTTGAGGGTTTCTGGAGGACAGAGAGGAAAGGGAGCTGGGATTGTAAAGTGGACTGTGGACCAGTTTGTCAACAGTGTGAAGGAAGAACTTGATGCTGCAGAGATGAAAGTAACCCAGATGATGATGTGGATATAGAAAGTGATGGAGAGGCTGTCCAGGATGACGCAAAGGCTTTAAAGATGAAAGGTGTCAGAGCTACAGGAATTTTCAATGGATATTTTAAAAGTATCAGATTTAGTTGACTTTGCACACTAAGCAAGTGAGCCATGTGAAAATGTTTTCAGTCAAACATTATTTTTGCTTCAACCCCTGTGCTAACTTCACTTGTTTATATGGCAAAGCCCTCCGGAGCGTTCCCAAACATATCCGCTTGCTCATACATACAGAGAAAATAGCTGATTTAAAGGCGCAGAACGAATGAGCACCTTGATATGTGCTTGAGGTTGGCTTTGTTGCCAATCAAACCCAGGTTTAAAATCCTTGCAGGGCAGCCTAAAGCTCACTTCTATCATTAAGCCATAAAAAAGAAATTAAAAAAAGTTCAGTTGTTTTTTAAAAGATGTGAAAGTCAAGAAATTATATATATACCAAACTGTGAAAGATTGTGGTTCTCTATTTCAAAAAGCACTTTGGATTTTAAAATAGAAAAACGTTCTATTTTTATGTTATTTTTTTGTTTACAAAGTCAATATATAAGGTGGATGTATAAACATTTCATTTCAGTGTTAAATACTGTTTAAAGTAACGGATTGTAATAAAAAATGTGTCCGGACCTTTACTGGTTGTTGATTTTCTTTATCCGGACCCCGCTGATTTTTAATTAGTGACCCCTGATATAGAGAATACCAGCGCTGTGCCATTTCACTTCTACACAGGAATGTCAGCACGTACTGTCACATCATCCAATCACAGCTGAGCCGTCGGAGTCTGGGCTGACTGCCGTAGACCTCCAACTATAACTAATCATCCCTGAAAAGAAGAAGAAGAAAAACAGGCAGCGCTCACATGGCAGCAGAGATAAAACGGGCTTACCTTCGACAGCCATCGTGCTACTCCGTGGAGTGTGACATCGTTTGCAACAGAGCAGGCGATATGTAGAGAAAAACAACTCAGTGCTCTTTCATTGTACCTTGCTCGGCGTGCTATCATCAGTTTTCCTGCGGGCAAGCCCGAGCGCACAGCTGCTGCCTCTCAAAGCATCCTGGGAATTGTAGGCTCAGCGCTTTCTGGAACGTCCAGGAAGGAAGCAGTTTGCGAAGAACCTGGATCTCCTAGAAAGTTGTATAAACCTTGGCCACAGATAATGTTGGGTTAACAAAACCAAAAGCCATAAATGGCTTTTACAATTTCTAATAGGCTATGGAGGGGCATATACTTATGAAAGTGGCACAATATGAAAAACAAAAATTATTAACGCTCTTAGACCAGAGTTATCTAAAGGCCCATTGAATAATCTGAATTTCTGTGTCCAGTAATTGTGCAATCAATTACCAATTTTTAAAGACTACTTCAGCTTTCAGCATGATTACTTATTCAGTATAACTGAGGTTTTAACTCTGATTAACACCGTTTTTAGCTAATACAATAACTGCAGCTAATATGCTAACATTGTCAAGTGGTTCCCACTTTTTTGTTTGGGATTTAAACTGCAGGTTTCCCCCACTTGAAAAGGCAGCTTGCTTCCAGAGATTTCACAGGATTTCACTCAAAACACCAAAGTTGATTCTTTCCTCTATTTTTTTCCTTTATTAGAAAGTTGAGTCAACAATAGTAGCAGTAGTAGTAGTAGTAGGTGAAAAACCTTTAAACAAACACACAGAAACCAATGATTAACACCCTTGAAATAACAAAAAATTATCCCTGAACCAAAATATACCATAACTCAAAATCAACATATTAAAGTATTATTCAGTGATAATTTACATGCTAATGTTCATTTACTTTTTCTCAAACACACATTTTAAATAATTACTTTTTTAACATTTCATAACATTTAAACATTTCAATCTCAATGCACAAGAAATTAATCTAAAATCTTATAATCTATATTGAAACAATTTGTGGCTCACTGGCTCCTTCTCTTCGGAACAAACTTTCCTGCAGTGTCTTCACCCAGCCAGCCACCCTCACAGTGCTCTTTGCTGCCCAGTGAATGAACATCTCCCAACTAATCCCTTAATTGACCCTTTTCACATGATGTCACTCAACTTCCGTTTTGAAGCGGAGCAGGGTATCTTTACATCCGGCTACATGCTTTTACATAGAAAATTCGGGAGGTGAAGACGTGTTTCACTGATAATCAGCGCGATTTCATTAGGTAAGACTGGGACCACGATATTAAACGTGTCTTATTGACTATCTTTTTTTTCCCCTTAGTATTGGTAGCGATCATTGCTGTTATATAGATGCTTTGATCGGGACAGTAACATGAAGATCAAAGCTAACATGCAGCAGCTTGTTAGCTTACTTTACCTATTCTGATGTAGATGTTATAAAATTATTACTGTAGCTTTGTTATTATAGAAATAAATCTTGTTTTTCACTGAGTGAAAAAAGAGACATTTATCTGCTACATTGTTCCCCTTTATTATGGTGACGTGTTATATAATTGCAGTCACTGAATTCAAAAGATCTTATTCCATTTAAATCTTTTTGTTCATTCCTAAAAAAATAACGACCGTGGGTCTATTGGACAGTGCCTCTGAATTTTCTGTGTTGCATTTCTCATATTATTTGCACTTTATATTAATGCACTTTTTTATTAGTTTTTGTGCAAAATACTGTGTATTTTAAGTCGAGGCCTGAAATTGTTTTATTATACTGTATTAGTAATGACATGTGCTGCTGACCTCTTAGTCAGATCAACCTTTGAAAAAGAGATCTTAATCTCAAAGGGAGTTTATCTGGTTAAATAAAGGTTTTAAAAATGTATTATAATTAATCTATTTTTTCTCCCCTTGTCCTCCTTGTGTCCATCTCTAAGCAGCATCATATCCACCAAGCATGGCACAATCACAGAGAAACTGCTACTGCAGTGTCCCACAGTGTTTGAACAACAAAAAAAACTTTCCATATCTTAGTTTCCACGACTTCCCGGCTGATGCTGAGACTCGAGCCCGTTGGGTGACGGCAATAAGAAGAGACGAGGGGCCAAATTTTGAAATCCTTCATAGCAGCACTTACGTCTGCAGTCAGCACTTCTCTTCCGAGGAGACCTACGTTTCTGCAAGTGGTCTTTAACAAATTAAACTCCATCTTTCTTTCTTAAAGATAATTCAGTTATAAGTTTATTTAGCTTTTCCCAAGATAATTTCAGTGGGTCACCACATACATTTTTATTAGAGCTGTCAAAATCAATCTGTTAATGAAAGGAAATTAATCTGAGAAATTAATTAATTTCTGCACATACAAATGGTTTTTAAAAATACTCATCTGTACACTGTGATCGCACACTGTCTCTTTCTCCTGCATTGTTTACATTTCAATTGTTTACTGTTAAATCACTGCTGCACTTTATCCTTTAATTTACTGTAATTCTCAAGCTGTATGCAAATGAAATTTCTTTCTGTACGCACTCTGTGCATACAAAATGACAAATAAAGTTGTCTAAGTCTAATTGTCACGATTTGTCTATGGATGAACCCAGAACCACACACACGGGACTTAAAATGAAAGTCTTTATTGAAGGTTTGATGGGATGGAGGGTGATGTAACCAGCGAGGTAGAACTGCACGGGAACAGGGTGATGGTGTTGGCAGGAGCTGACGGCCCGGAGAGAGACTTCTTGGAACCAAGAACAGGCAGCAGGGTCCACAGCTCGGAAGAGAATTGACAGTTCAGGGGAGAACCCACCAGAGCTCGGCAGCAGGCTCTTCTGTAAGGCAGAGGGGAACCGGAGCAAGGCAGCAGGATAAACAGGACAGGTAAAAGGTAAAATGGACAGAGCTGCTATGAAGTATCTATCTAATAAATAACTAAAATATATGAAGTGTGATGTCTGAAGTTTTTTAAAATCCATGTTTTTTTGGTCACTTCCTGAAAAATGACAGTATAGGACACAAAGGGTTTGCCCTGACAGCAGCATAATCCATAAATACTTAGAATGAACTGATTATTAGTGTGCATGCAGTGTGCATGCAACATTATTGACAGCGTCTTTCTCAGTCTTTGATGTCCTAAACTTTCACAGTTTTAACAGGAATGGGCAGAATTATTTTAGTAATTGAGGCTCCAAATCTACTGACGAGACTGAGAAACACACTGAACCCACAGAGGAACTTTGTGGGATACTGCAAAGTCTGCAACCTCAGTAAAATACTACACAAAAAGAAAAACCTGAAGGGAATGAGGCTCCTCATTTTTCTTCATAGAGCTGTGACAGCGTGCTCTAACTGTGACCAAGTGGCCAACAGCATTGACACTGTTCCAAAACAAAGTATGAAAAGGCTCAAAATTATACATCAACTATATCCCTGGTGTGACTCATTGGCTAAAAGCTGTGAAACAGAATAGCTGATATAGCAATAAAGCTAGCTTGGCAATGTAATAGAGAAATAGAAAACTAATAAATGACAAAAGTCCTGTTGGTAGCATAGCTATCATTATCCTAGCATCTATGCTAACAACAGAGCTAAGAAGACAAAGTTCTTACCTTCATAATCGAAAAGGTATTGTTCCACAAAGAACTTGTAATCTTTGTCGAGTTTGGAGGCTGGTGTGGTCGAAAGCTTTTGTGCCAGTCTGTGCACGTCTCCCAAACGAAATTTTGGTAGATTGGTGAGGGACTGTGTGAAATCCATATGTAAAAACACTGCTCGCGGAGAAAGCGGAAATAAAGATACCCTGCTTCTCCGTAGAACGGAAGTTGCATGACGTCACTGTGAAAAGGGTCTATTATCTTCACCTGGAGTCTGCCATCTCCAGGGCCGTTTCTCAATATGCGTTCTTGAGCGGTCTCGTGTGCTCCTGAACTCGTGACACGTCATCAGCCTCAGCCCGAGCACTGTTCCGAGAACGCCATATATATATATATATATATATATATATATATATATATATATATATATATATATATATATATATATATATATATACATATATATATATATATATACTATAATAGTATAGTATATATACTATACTAGTATAGTATATATATATATATATACATATATATATATATATATACTATACTAGTATAGTATATATACTATACTAGTACTAGTATACTAGGTGCTTTAAATATATATATATATATTTAAAGCACGTAGTCATAGCTACACTAGTAAGTACACTGTTTATAAGATATGTGATGAATTAAACACCTGGGCATAGCAGCTTATTTTAGGCTTCCAAAGAGCATAAAAGAAATTTCAGCTGAAAGTAAAAATTTATTTTTTCCTGTAAACACATAAGTTTGCAATAAAACTAGCTAAGAGCAGCCGTTTACATTTCCCATGAGTTTAAAAGTTGTGCCATTGTGTATATGATATTTATTGATTTTAAAATGTGTTGAACATTTCCAAATATATGAATTCTAGTGAATGTATTTAGTAGTTGTTAGTAGAAATTAACCATGAACATTTTCCCTCGAAAACGACTTACAGCTACCATGGAGGGGCTTCATAAAGGAAAATGAATCACTTTGGTAAATTGTGATAACATTGACTTTCTTGACATGCAAGCTAGCTTGAACACTGTAAGCATAGCTAGCTGCTTGTAAAAAGGTGTTGCACACGAAACACTCTTTGTTGGTCTTTATGTTGGCGTATATAGGTTCTTAATTTGCCCTTCTCAGGATTTTTTTTCTTCCATTCACCTGCTATCAGATCCTTGGAGTGACAACCAACAGGCAATATTGATGGTGACAAATTGATCTCACCAACATCCATTGTCCATAGGCCTACGCGCTTGTCTTTGCTGGGGGTGTTGACCATGTCATGGTGGGTTTGTAGTTGTGCCATACTCTTCTCATTTTCAGATGATGGATTGAGCAGAGCTGTGTGAGATGTTCAGAGCTTTAGGTGTTATTTAACAATCTAACTCAAATCTAAACTTTCCAACAGATCTCTGACCAGTGTGACTTGTTCCTCGATCTTCGTCATAGTGTTTGTTCAATATTCTCTGACAAACGACTGAGAGATTCAAACTACGCACAATTATATTACTTTTTAAGAAATTTGTTTGCATTCTGTTTAGGGGGTTCTCAAAGTATGGAGCTGAACAAAATGCATTCAACTCTAGATTTTTATTTGTGAACAAATTGTTGAAAACCATGTTTCCTTTTCCTGGTCTGGTCTGTCAAATAAAACCCTAATAAATTACATTGCTCTAATGTGGCCATACTCTTTAGTATAAGGATCATCTTCAGGAATTGTAAATCACTTTAAAGAGGTTTTTACAAACACATTTTTATAATCTTTAAAAAGTCCTCATTAGATCGTTATTTACAGTCACACTTGCTGAAGACTTTGTTTCTACATATTTTATCTAATAGAAACTTATGTATGAACTGACATCTACAGGAAAGAGTTGGAAATTCAACATGTTGCTCACACAGCAGCCTTTAGCAGTGATACCTACAGTCGCACAGAGAGACAACAGGTTGAACAACCCACCTGGCTGAATGACTACATACCACAAGGCTTTACTGCATGTCATCTCTGTGCACCTTTCCCCTAAATGTGTTTCCTTACTTACAAAATCTGCTAAAGGGAAGAAAGCAATGAGAGAATTGTGTTCTTAGCTAATTGATGCTATTTGTGTTTGATTTGGGAAAGAGAGAATAACAGCCCTCACTAACTGACCCGGGTTATGTGAGATTTTAGTTCAACTGAACCAGTCAGGCTATTGTTTCTCTATGGAGAGACAGGCAGTACAGGTATTACGGGTGAGAGGTGGGTAAACAAAAGCAAGTGTTACAACAAATCTGTTTTTTATGGGGCCCTTTGTCGCCTTCTGCAGTTGTTTGAGCCAGGCTGGGACAAAGGGCGATTCGTGTTGAGATAAAAGATAACATGTGTGACAGCATGAGGAAGTATCACTGTTCCGGTGTTATTTTTAAACACTGATTCTCACTCATGGTGTTTGTTCGCTGCATTCCTCTTTTCTCTCTCAGTTTTCCCCCACAGTCTTGCTGCAGGCTAGGAACAGTGCGTCTGCAGGAGCATACAGCGTAATTTTTATCTTATTGCCTCATACTGTAAGCTCTGTAAAATTAAATAAGACTCTCAAGTAATAGGCTCAAGTATCCTAAAATTTGTAGGGATTAATTGCAAATGCATCAAGTTATTATCAGATAAATTCACTTTATACAGAGCAGATTCACTACAAATATCTCAAGACACTTTACAAGACAAACATATCCAGTTTATACTCAGAAATACTTAGTTTAATCAGTCATAGAGACAGATTCAAAGTCAATGTATACATTCCAGTTTGATCCTTGTTAGAGGACAATGTAGTGTTGAGGAAAGTAAATATCTTAGTTGTTATATTAATCAGGTATTTGTATGGAAGAACTGAGGAATGCATGGTTTTTGACTGTGTCTCCCCTTTGAGGGCAAAATAAACATGCAGCTTGGGTTTATGGTTGGGAGAGGTCATTTGCTGCCAGCCTATTAAAAGGATGTCTTTGCGAACCTTTGATTAGACAAAAACTGCAATGCCTGGAGAAGCGCGTAGGTAATAATGGTAATGTAACTTTTGTCTCCTTTGGAATTCCAATGAATTAAATATGCATATTTTAATGTTTGCCTCTGATCAATGTTTTCTCCTTTACTGCCAAATCTTAAACCGGGGTAAGACGGGCCTTCAGAGATAAGCAGGAGCAGGCCGGTATTAATATCTACAGTAGTCAAGTTAAATTTATTATTCTAACCGCTGAAAGGTTTTCTGATATTCAGGTAAATCTAAAACAAACAGAAAATCTAGAAAAAGTTCAATGTTTACTTCTGTATATTAGTTAATCACACACAGAGTAAAAATATTTCAGGCCTTTATTTCTAGTTATTTTAATGATCATGGAACACAGATAATGAAATACCCACAATTCAGAGTGTCAAAAAATTAGAATAGTGTAAAAAAGTTAAATATTGGAAACTTATGGTGTCACATACTGCTGTATCAAAGCATGATGAACGAAAGCTGAGTGGAAGAAAAAGTGTGTTTGGGAAAGTGTACACCAGCCGCCGGGATAACTGCAACCTTGAGAGGATTGTCAAATAAAATCTGTTTCAAACTTTATGGTGAGGTTCACAAGCAGGGGACTGGGGCTGGAGTCAGCACAGTAGGAGCCACTGAGCACAGACTAATCCTATCCTGAACCTGAGACATCAGAAGCATCTTACCTGGAGCAAGTAGAAAAATAAGTGAATGGTCGTAATTGATCTTTATGCATTTCATTTGGAAATCAAGATCCCAGAGACTTGAGGAAGAGTGGATAGACACAGAATCTATGTTACTTGAAGACCAGTGTGAAGTTTCCACTGTCAGTGTTTTGGGGAGTTATATCCCTTCTGGTGATTTCATGTAATATTCTATTTTAATATTTTTACCTGGAAGCTATAATCATCAAAAAGTAAGGCCTTGAATCATTTCATTCTTTTTTTGAAATGTCTAGTTTGAATTTCTGAAATAGGTGACAAAAATATGCACATTTTTCACAATATCTTTTTTATTTTTTTTAATGCACCTGTAAGTAGACTCAGAAGGTTATGCTGAGGAAGGTACTTTATGAAAACAGTTTTTTTTTAAATTGTTAATCAAACTGTTGATTTTAAATCAATGAAATAAATAGCATTCTTAATCTTTGCACCTTACATTTAATTAGCAAAATATTTTTTGTCATTTAATAATATTTACATGACATTCAACAGATTTCTTAAAAAAGCTGTGTGGAACTATAATGTCTTGTTATATCTGCGTGCTGTATGTAATCTGTGTACATGCTGAGCTGGTGTCCATCTAAAAAGATCCCTATGGTAACACATGGTGACAATAAAGATTCTTGATTAAATTTAAATAAAAAATAGATACTTCAATTCAAAACAGACAATAAATAACTTAAATACTTTTTACATTTTCTTTTGCACTTCAGGTATTAAACTGTTGGCAGTAGTGAACAATATCTATGGGATCATGTAGTCTTCTACATGTCTAAAAAGTCCCACATAAAATGCATTTACCATCAGTGAGCCAATGTAGAAACATGAAGACTTGAGTTCAGACATATTCACTTTGACTACTTGTCGGCTGCATTGTGTAATAACTAAGTTAATTTTAATCTGTCTGCGTGGTTTTATTGTTTTACATGGATTTGATTATGTATTTCTGCATATAAAGTGGCCCACTTTATTTTTTTTAAGTGCCTTAAGATGTCAATAAACTGATTTGACTTGGAAAAACATGTATCAATCTCCCCTGAACAAATTTATCTGGGGATTAACCCATTGGAAAAAACAAACAAACAAAAAACATATTGTTCATCTATAGTGGATACCCAAGTCAGTGAATACTGTTTTAAGTTACTAAAATGACTAAATGACTAAAATGACTAAACTGAATCTGTTTTCAGATATTGATATCAATATGGAAAGCAAACTTGGAGGAAAAATAGTAGTTTAAAAATTCAGGTGCTCTTTAAAGCTCCCTGTTAGTGTATCATGAGACAATTTATCAGGCTGAAAACATTAAAACAAGATGGCAACGTCTGCCATTGAATATGAGGTATCTAGTGCAACTATATCTGACCATTCAAACTTTTCGAGTATCAGGGGGATTTTTTTTTTTTAAATCTACATTTTCAAGCTGACACAAAAGAAAGAAGGAAAAATCTCAGAAGTAGTGTTGAGTATTTTTTATTAAATTTTAATTCTCACATTTTCAAAAAATAATGATCTTATTTGTATCTTGATTAGAGATATCTTTTAAATCAAAAGTATACACATAAAAATGTATAATCTTTAAATAACTGCTAATGTATTATATTTGAGACAACTAAAAGAATATAGATAGGTTTAAATTAGGACATTATTCCACATTTATATCATTAATGCCCTTTTAAGTGCATGATTTCATTCACAGTCAGATCAAGGATTAAGTGTAGAGGACAGACCACAGTGGTCTTTTTTATTCACCAATCATTACTATCATTCAGTACGGTCCAGTGGGCCTGGAACGAGCTGAGGCCTCCATGATATGTGCCGCTGAGGAAGCGCAGCTCGGCATCCTGGTGCGTGGGATACATGTTGAAGGAATTGCCTGAGGGCTGGCCTGCAAACATCGAGCGACCCTTGTTGGTGACAAAGATCAGCGACTGAATGTAGTGAGCATATTTTCCGGAGACTTGGATGATTCTTTCGTCTTCGAATAACTCAAACTCTATGGGGTTGTTGTACGTGTAGCCGGCAACCTGGGACCAAACGGATCCGTAGCGTACCTGGATGCTGAGAAAAATCATCAGTCAAAATGATCAGTTGCATATTAATATGTTGATTAACTTTAACTGATGGTCAAAATTACATTTAACAAAAATAGGATAAAACTGCTTAAATTTTGCGAGTTTCCGATGATCATTTATCATATTTGATACATATCATATTTAATAAATTGGGCTTATAGCCTTTGCAGCAAAACTACAAATTTCCTCAAAACCCAACTGTTTTGTTGAATATAAAATATATTTTATACCTTCTCTATTAGGAATTTTTTTAAAGGATAAGAGTGAGAATTGCAATTAAAAAGCGCCTGTATTATTTTTTTAATGTATGCAACATTTCAAAAAGGCTAATGTATCAATTATAACAGTCCTCATCTGGTTTTATATAAAACCAGATGAGGATTCTTTATTTTATTTTAAATTGCTCAGTTTCTCTTCTTACAGAATTTTTTGGGGGTTGGGCTTTACGTGTATTCACCCTTTATTGACTAAACAAATACATAATAATTGCATTTACTATACACAGCACATCTAAACAGCACATGTTACTTTTACCACTTTATAAATATATATATATATATATAAAATCCAGGAATTAAACATTTCTTAGAGATGTGTAAAATATATCTGCAAAAATGTTTGCCTATTGTAAAAGGTCGTTGAAAAAAAAACTTTTAAAAAGGTAAATTGCAAAGGATATGCAAAAGTATCAAAATGGTGCAAAACTAAGAAATGCTTTTAGATGCATATATGACAGAGGTCTGCAACCTGCTGCTCTTCAGCTCCTAGTGTCTCGTTGTACTTCTGAAATGGCTCTTAATACCTTTGGCTAAAAATGACAAAGAACCACAAAATATAGACAACAAATGCAGGATTCAGTAGTTTTTCATAAAAACCTTCACAACAGAAGGACACTAAATGTACCTGATCTATTTTTCTTTTCACATTTTGAAAAGGTGTTTTCTACATAATTTCACAGAACTATCAACATCCCACAGAAGAAAGTGTCTCCATCCTCTTTTTTATTTTTTTTTGCAAAAGTTTGATGTTTTTCTTTATCCTAATAAAATGGTGGTTGTTTAAAGATGACAACACATTTCAAAGATCAGGTAACATTTGCCGCCCTAGAGTTTTATTTAGCTGGGCTGAAGGCATAAATAGCACTTTGGATCGTAAAGGTTGCTGGCCGCTGATGTACGTGAAAGTGTAGTAGTAGTTCTCTTCTCTATTAAAAAAAATCTTCTTTCGATAACTGTAAAAGTTGTATTGCTTTCTTCATTCTAAACCCCACAATTGGAATTAACCATATAAAACATATATTACATAAAACTGATAAATTACATTTTCCTCCCAAGGGAAAGTCGGTTTTGTACGGCTAGACCTGTGGTCTTAAACTCTAGTCCTCAAGGGCTGCTGTGCTGCAATTCTTAGGTGCGTCTCTGCTTCAATACACCTGACTCCAAGATGATCTCATTAGCAGAGACCTGCAGAGCTTGTCTGCGCACTAGAGAGGTAGTTAGCCATTTGAGTAAGGTGTGAAGGGCAAGGGACACATCTAAAAGTTGCAGAACACCGGCCCTCAAGCATTTGGGTTTGAGACCACTGGTTTAGGCAAATTCAATTAGTAAAAAAAAAGGCTCCCCTTTTAACCAGGTGTAATATGTAAATTCAGAAATATTTACCCGTAGATGTAGTTACCATAGATCTCCCAGACTCGAATGGCTGTGATTCTTTCCTCACCGGTTATACTGAACGAGGTTCCACTCCCTGATCCCACAGACGGTGAAAACGAGTAGTGGGAGTCTGCAACCACAGCAGTTTTATAAATAAACATGGCTATGTTCTAGGAAGACATGTTGGATTGATCATATTGACTGCCTAGTTTAAAGACAGAAGTAAAAGTACAGAACAACAATTTATGCAAATATACAGTTTCTGGATAACTTCGGAGACACATGTAATTTCCACTCTTACCCTCTGCCCAGGCATAAGCAACCAGCAGAGTGAAGATGGTGAGATAATGCATTCTGTGAAACAAATAGACAATAGCTGAATTATTTCCTTCACCAGGAACTCATTTATGTAATATATGTCATAAGTTGGAAAGATAGAAGTGGATTGATCTTACCTGTCTGGTAGGAAGGCTAAACTGCATGTAACAGATACAACACTTCAATATTTCTTAAGATATATTGGTTTTAGTTAATAAAAAACACTTATTGAGCTCTTAAAAAGCTGTCCAAAACCAATAAATCAATTTAAATAAACATGTACTTACAAGTTTATTAATATTAAGGCTTATTAGCCCCTGGCTGCAGCTCTTTCCTCAGTCACTCTCTTCATCTCACATTTTCTGCAGCACTCTACACGAGTCTTTTATGCTGCTCTTGGCAGTCCTCTGCATATTTCTACGGTAATGCCCACCTTTAAATTTACTTCCTTACTGTCATTAGCTGGCAACAGCCAGGTAAATGTTATGGGTTCTTCCCATTTCATAGTTGTGGTCAGAAACTTATAGCTGTCTACCCATCTGATAAGTGGAAGGAATGTGGATTCATCCTCTGTAAAGCATGTGTTTTTCATATGAAACTATCCAGGAAAAGAAAAAAAAGGAAGTTATCAAATTAGTTTTCAAGGGTTCAAATAGAGCTTATTTTTTTATATCGAATTTTAAAAAAAATAAATGTAATTATTTTTAATCATTTTGATGTCTGTTAGTGCCAGCTAAGAACGGTGTGAGCAAGTTGATTGCCTGTTTATAACCAATCCACCAGCTGGGGGCACCCAAGACCCTGAAATTACAACAGATGATGCTGAGATTTTTGTGTGACTGATATGAAAGCTGTAACTATGCAGAATATGTATACCTACTGAGATAAAGCTGTTAATAGAGGGACAGTTTATTACAAATGCTGTTTATATCTGATCTGGGATATGTAGTAATGTAGTAAAGAATGTAGTAAAGAATATGTAGTAATTATTAGGTTGATCACACCTTCAACACAAAGTAATATTTCCTAATGTATACAAATAACATAATTTACTGAGTTACAACAAAATATAAGTTCAAGCTAAATAGGTATTTAAATGTCTTAAAAAAGCTCATCTGAGCTCATCTGTGTTATTATGTGAGGTGATACAATAAGGCCTGTGCAATTATGAATCAAAACACATTACCCTGTTCAATCACAATATGTAATGTATTATCACCAGATAGATTAAAAAACCTGGACGGTGTTGAATGCAGTTCAATTCTATTTATTTATACAGCGCTCCTTCACAAATCACATCTGAAGGAGCTTAATAAAACAGATGGATCTAGTTTATATACACAAACACATAGTCAATTCAATTCAATGATTTGGACAGATTCAAAGTCAGTCACAAATGTTGCCGCTATGAAATTATGTAGTCGCTATATTTTACCAGCCTTTTGCATGAATTACTGCAATGATGCGGCGTGGCGAGGAGGTGATCAGCCTGTGGTTCTGCTGAGATATAAGGGAAGCATTGCTTGCTTTGACAGCAGCCTTCAGGTCATCTGATTTTTTTTTTATCCTTTGTCTCTCCTCACAACCTTTTTTGGCAATTAACCTTTCACTGCATACAATCAGAGCCTCATACAGATATTATATCATAGATTTATTACACATAGAGTAAAATATTGCAGACATTTAGTTCTTGTAACTTTGATGACTATGTCTTACAAATATTGAAAACTCAAAATTAACATGGCGGACAAGCAAGCACTCCTTCTGTTGATCACGGAGATCTCCATAAAGATCTCCGTGATCAATAAATTGTTAACAATTCCCAGACAGAAATCCCCGTTACTCTTGGAAGAAAGTAAGAGGCCTAAATGTTGGATATAACTGTGTTTACTACTTCTACTGTGTGCATAGTAGGGTGTAGTATGCTTGGTGTAGGAGCACAACACTGCCCTCTAGAGTCTAGGATAATTGTGCTACTTTGGAGGAAGAGCTGCATGGAGCATAACCCAGGGTTCACACTGACTACAGTGCGGGTTGAGGTCCTGATCCAGTTCCGGTTTTCCGCAAACCCCCACTCACACTGCTCCAAGGGAAACAGTGGTCTGCTGCGGAATGGCGGCTTGTGAGAACAGAAGTTCATGTAGTCCTTTCTGTTGCTATCCCTCACAAATGATTCAAAAACAGCCGTGGTTTTCGTTTTTTTAGGGCAAACCCCGTTATCAATGCACATAAATATTGTTAAGATTTAAAAGGGGCCCGCCCCTGTCTAATTCCCACGGCCCGTCTTCAAGATTTGGCAGTAAAGGTGTCATGTTTTTGTGATGAACCAGAACACAGCCACACACAGAGTTCTGTTTAGTGAGTTTATTGAAGATGATGAAGACCAGAGTTCAGACCAGACAGAAGTAGGAGGCTGTTAGTGGCTGAGGCTGGCAAGCTGGACGGAGACAGAGCATGGAGGCAGCAGAACCAGAAGCACGACAGAATGGAGACTTGGAACCAGGTTGGACTCACAGCACGACAGAGTGGAGACTTGGAACCAGGCTGGGCCAGCAGCACGACAGAATGGAGACTTGGAACCAGGTTGGACTCACAGACGACAGAATGGAGACTTGGAACCAGGCTACAGCAGGCTGGTGGAGAATGGAGGAACATCGGACTGGACGAGACTGGATGAGGTGAGCAGCAGAAACAAAAGTAAACAGGAAAACAGAACGAACCAACGAGGAATGACAGACTGCAGTGAGCTTAAGTAGTGAGGCTGACAGGTGTGCTGAATGCTGGCTGATTAGTAGCTGACAGGTGTGAATGATTACTGAACCGGAGACTGGTGCTGTATGGAAGGTGGAAAGTGTCTGAGTCTGTGCATGGTGTAGCAGACAGGCTGCATCATGACAGCACCCCCCCTTTAAGGCCGGTTCCCAGACGGCCAAACGAAAATAGACAACAAAAGAAAACAACCCACCCAGGGTGGTGGGAGGGAGGCACCGGACGGTGGACTAGAGTCATATAAACAAAAAACGACCCACCCAGGGTGGGGAGGGGAGGTACTGGACGGTGGGAACCAAAACAAAACAAAAACAATCCAAAAAACCAGAAGAAACCAAAACACAAATCTACCCCACTGGGGTGAACAAAGGACAGTCTGGTAGGCACTAGATGCCCAGCAGGAGGGACCTCTGGTGGGCGACCTCAGCGGCGGAGCAACAGAGTCTGAAATGGGTGTCGCGGTGGGCGACCCCGACGAGGCAGAGTCAGACGTGGGCATCGCGGTGGGCGACCCCGACGTGGCATAGCTAGACGTGGGCGTCGCAGTGGGCGACCCCGACGAGGCAGAGCTAGATGCGGGCGTCGCGGTGGGTGACTCCGACGTGGCATATATAGACGCGGGCGTCGCGGTGGGCGACCCCGACGAGGCAAAGTCAGACACGGGCGTCACGGTGGGCGACCCCGACGAGGCAGAGCTAGATGCGGGCATCGCGGTGGGCGACCCCGGCGCTGAAGTAGCAAAGTCTGAAATGGCCAGCGGTGGAAAAGTACCCTGGAAGACAAGCGGCTATCGACTAAGGGCGAAGCAGGGCCACAGGACACAGATGTTCCAGGACTACAGGCAACGGAGGTCGCAGGACTAGAGGCTACGGAGGTCACAGGACTAGAGGCTACAGATGTCACAGGACTAGAGGCTACAGAGGTCACAAGGCTAGAGGCTACAGAGGTCACAAGGCTAGAGGCTACAGAGGTCACAAGACTAGAGGCTACAGAGGTCACAAGACTAAAGGCTACAGAGGTCACAAGACTAGAGGCTACAGAGGTCACAAGACTAGAGGCTACAGAGGTCACAAGACTAGAGGCTACGGAGGCCACGGGACTACAGGCTACAGAGGCCACGGGGCTCCAAGCTACAGAGACCACGGGGCTCCAAGCTACAGAGGCCACGGGGCTCCAAGCTACAGAGGCCACGGGGCTCCAAGCTACAGAGGCCACGGGGCTCCAAGCGACAGAGACCACAGGACTACAAGCGACAGAGACCACAGGACTACAAGCGACAGAGACCACAGGGCTACAAGCGACAGAGACCACAGGGCTACAAGCTTCAGGAGAACCCGGGCTACAGGAGACCCCGGGCTACAGGAGACCCCGGGCTACAGGAGACCCCGGGCTACAGGAGAACCCGGGCTACAGGAGAACCCGGGCTACAGGAGAACCCGGGCTACAGGAGAACCCGGGCTACAGGAGAACCCGGGCTACAGGCTTCAGGAGGCCCCGGGCTACAAGGTTCAGGAGACGCCGGGCTACAAGGTTCAGGAGACGCCGGGGTACAAGGTTCAGGAGACGCCTGGCTACAGGCATCAGGAGACGCCTGGCTACAGGCTTCAGGAAACGCCTGGCTACAGGAAACGCCTGGCTACAGGCTTCGGAAGGCGCCTGGATACAGAAAACTAGCGGTGCTAAACTATAGGCTTCTGGGGAGCCCAGGGTACAGACTACCGATGGGATTGGGCTACAGCCTTCAGGAGGTGCCAGGCTACAGGCTTCAGAAGGCGCCTGGCTACAGGCTTCAGAAGGCGGCGGTCCCTCCTGGGTCACCGCGTCGCAGGAAGGCGGCAGACCCACGTCGGACGCCGGGCTGGCGTGCTCTGCACCCGCGTCGGACGCCGGGCTGGCGTGCTCTGCACCCGCGTCGGACGCCGGGCTGGCGTGCTCTGCACCCGCGTCGGACGCCGGGCTGTCGTGCTCATCACCCGTGTCGGACGCCGGGCTGGCGTGCTCATCACCCACGTAGGACGGCAGACTGGCGTGTTCATCACCCACGTAGGACGGCAGACTGGCGTGCTCATGACCCACGTTGGACACTGAACTGGGAACTGGGTCCTTGGCTGTGGGCTGAGCAGGTTCAGAGTCCTTGGCTGCGGTCTGAGCAGGAACAGAAACTTTGGCTGTGGGCTGAGCAGGAACAGAGTCTTTTGGCTGTGGTTGAACAGGAACAGAGTCTTTTGGCTGTGGTTGAACAGGAACAGAGTCTTTTGCCTGTGGTTGAACAGGATCTGGGTCTTTGGCTGCGAGCTGAGCAGGATCTGGGTCTTTGGCTGTGAGCTGAGTAGGAACTGGGTCTTTGGCTGCAGGCTGGGCAGGAAACAGGTCCTCCCTATCCCCGTAAAAGAAATCCCATAACTGGTCTTCATGGATCCGGGCTGCCCTAGCTGGACTCTCCCGAGTAGCGGCAGCAACTGTATCCAGCTGACTTACCAAGGGAAGAGAGGTGACGTCAGCTCCAGTTGGCGCGTCAGCAGCGGCAGCGTCTGGCTGGGCATGGAGAGGGATCCTGTGCCGGTGGACTCGGCTTCTGCCCCGGGAGGGACCGGGCGGCGGGGATGAGGTTTCCACCGACGATGAGCCAACGGAAGCTGAGGCAGAGACTACGGCGGGCTTAGCAGCAGCAGCGGTCAGATCAGCAGATGTAGCAGGAGCAACTGACGTGGAGGAGACAAAGGTAGTAGCGCTGGGAGCAGCAGCTAAAGGCTTCACCCGAGGAGCCAGCTGAGTGTCGTGGAGGTGGTGACAGAGGCGACGGGGAACGAGACGGCTTCGGCTCTGGCTCGCTGGAGCAGCATCGGCGGCGTTAGCAGCAGAGGAAACAGCTGTGGTGGAGACAGTGGTGACAGGAACAGTAGCAGGACGGCTCTCGGCGACAGCCGAAGTAGTTGGATTACTGAGCGGTGGACCGGGTTGAGAGACTCCTGCCCAATAGTCCCAATCCACGTCCTTCAAGAGGCCCGCCACAGCGGAGTGTCCAGGAAGCCTCCGCGCCAAGTCAGAGACGCGCTGCTCCCAGTCGTCTCGCAGCAAAACAGTTGCCTCGATTCGGCGTGACAGCGGGCTCACGGCAGCCACCTTGGCTGAGGCGGGCAAGCTGGACGGAGACAGAGCATGGAGGCAGCAGAACCAGAAGCACAGCAGAATGGAGACTTGGAACCAGGCTGGGCCAGCAGCACGACAGAATGGAGACTTGGAACCAGGTTGGACTCACAGCACGACAGAATGGAGACTTGGAACCAGGCTGGGCCAGCAGCAAGACAGAATGGAGACTTGGATCCAGGTTGGACTCACAGCACGACAGAATGGAGACTTGGAACCAGGCTACAGCAGGCTGGTGGAGAATGGAGGAACATCGGACTGGACGAGACTGGATGAGGTGAGCAGCAGAAACAAAAGTAAACAGGAAAACAGAACGAACCAACGAGGAATGACAGACTGCAGTGAGCTTAAGTAGTGAGGCTGACAGGTGTGCTGAATGCTGGCTGATTAGTAGCTGACAGGTGTGAATGATTACTGAACCGGAGACTGGTGCTGTATGGAAGGTGGAAAGTGTCTGAGTCTGTGCATGGTGTAGCAGACAGGCTGCATCATGACAAAAGGAGAAACAGTTATAAGAGACAAACATTTAAAATATGCATATTTATTTCATTTGGAATTCCAAAGAGACAAAGAAAAACTTGTCTCTTTTCCCTGCCATTGTAAGCTCTTTGTCTGCCCTGATATCCGCAAACACATCTTTTTAACTGACTGACCAGCCCCTCCTGATTAGTTTGGGGGGTGTGGGCCCAGACATTTAGGCTCCAAGTCCTATATCAATCAATCAATCAATCAATCAATCAATCAATCAATCAATTTTATAGTCAACTACAATTTGCATTGCAATCGAAAATTCAGTTCCAGTACAACCGTCCATCACATACAATTAACAAACATTTTGGGGGAACGATTGACTGAGGCCTTGCGTTGCCAAGGAACGCAGCCAGTCGGCCGCTGCTATTTCAGCGCAGCCGTTTAGGTGCGTTCCTCCAAACTGCCTCAGACCCCGCCTTACACGGAGTCCACGGCGCTGCCCTTGAAAATCTGTTGAAGAAAGATTTTACATGGGGGAAGTGGAGGGAGATAAAAAAGACAGATGCTTCACAATTTATGTTTCCACATATAATGTGAAGCATCCGCCAAAAAACCTAATTTGCACGAGAAGCACAAATAATTACGACACACATATATGCAGAAAGGTAAACATCTGAGGCCGATTGCATGTATGTAAGTTCATCAGTTTTATGGGTATCAGTTATGTGAGTGTGTTTGGATGAAAGTATTTATATTTCCGTGAACCCTCTCCAGAGGCCATTGTCCTTGATGTTATCAGCCGGCCCACAGTTCTGAGACGCATCCACAGGTGTCCGCAGGGAAGGGGGGTAGCCGGGTTTTTTTTCTGAGCAATCTCCGCCATAACAATCCAGGAGTAGAGATAGGGAGGGATCCAAATATGTTATTTGTTATGAGACAAGCTGCACTGCCTTTCCTGTCAGCTTTAAAGTCTTTTGCTGGCTCCAAATGGTAAATCCAATTTTCCAAATTGTTGGGCTTTTTCGCGCTGCACCTCCAGATTTTATCCCATCTCCTTTTGAGTTCAACCACCAAAGCCAGTCTGCGTTCCAGCACAGCCAGCTTTCGGCTCTGCTCCATTCACCTTCCAGAACTGTCCGTTAACAGCCATAGTGAGCGCGTTGTTTGCAGCCAGCAGCCTGATCAAGGCCAAATGGCTGCCGACAAATGGCTGCCGACATCCGCTGTATTTCCTGATACTTCAAAAATCCAAGTAGAGATCCAAGTATCCTTAAACCAAAAGTGAAAGTTTCAGACGTCCAGGAATGACAAAGTCGAAAGACACACCGTTTTCCTCCAGGAATTTAGGGTGTATCTCACAAAATAAGTCAAATCAGGACCGGACGGGTCCCCCCTTTCGTTGCCTACCCGTCGAAAAAAATGTATCAATAGTATTGAGACCAGCTTCCAGATCCATGTTTTTCAGAGTTCGGTTGATATGAGGAAAGTGCTCAGAAAGACAAGACAAGACATAGCAAAGCAGGAGAGGGGTGGGGGGGGGGGGTGAAAGCTGCAGAGAGAGAAAAGACACGACCGACCTCGAAGAAAGACAGAGACAGAATCTCCCAAAACAAGGAGACTATTCTCTTGAGAGTCTTCATGCACTTAGGCTGATTTAGCACCCAGATGTCCTATCAAGGGGTCAACCCAGATGACCTCAAGAGGCCGAAATTTTTTGACATAATACTTGTTTCTAAAATACTACATGGTCTGGCTCCGCCTCCTCTGCAGGAATTTATCCACCTTAAAGACGGCGTGGGCACACAAGCCCAAAGCAGAGGAAACTGATTTCCTTTGAGAAAAACTACTTTTGGTTACACAAGTTTTTACAGTGAGAGTAACTCACACCTGGAACACTATTCCATGGAACATCGGGAACATTACAACACTTTACCTTTAGTAGATCAATGAAATTCTGGCTCCTGAATAATCAGATCTGCAGTCACAGCATTGACACGTAGTCTATTTTTAAAATAAAATTTCTGAGCTATCTGTGTTGTTATTGGCTGCACTGTACGCTCAGTGTTTGCCTGCTTGATATACTCTTGATATAGTCTTTTGCTCATTCCTATTGTCTATTGCAGTTGTTTTAATAATTTTCCCCTTGTATGTCCTGTTCTCTTTGCAAAACATCAACCTGCCCTGGGACTACCGATTAAAATTTGCCTACATGGCTAACTCTGGCTTATTTACATGTAGACTTTAGAACTAATGTTAATTAATATACACTGTCCCATCTCAAATAGATAAATAAATTGTAATGACCCATGAGAAGCTGTTGCACATATTGATTGTATCAGAATGGTTCACTGTTGGCATCACAAACACTTCATCATGTTCACCTTTTACGCTGCAAATGATTTCCCAGATGCTGTCTTGCACACATCTTTTCAGCTCTGCTCACACATTTTCTATGGGATTGAAATATATGTTTAACAAAATAATTGACTGTTGACCTAAACCCAGCCAATTTTACTTGTTATGATGAAAGATGAGGCACTGCCTCTCCTGTCTGCATGACATTGCAGGAAGGATTTTTTTTCTTTGGTGGAATGATGAAGTGGACATGATTTACTGGTTATTTTTACCTGGTTTGACATGAGGTCTAGCTGGAAATGCCACTTTTATAGTCTCTTGTGTATTTAGCATGTGCCAACTTGGGATTTACAGGAACCTCATTACAGGAAGACCAAATGAAAGCATGTTTTCTTTTGTGTACATGAGTTCCTTTTGTATGATGGCCTTACAGAATTATAATTAGACAACACATTCAGAAAGACAAAAGAAAAAAATAAGGGGAATATGGTTGAAACAAAGAGGTAGTTTAATTAGCTATTATAATAAATGATTATTCTTAACACAATATTTTTTCCTCTGACAATGATAAATAGTACAATGATTTCTCATCCCCAGTGGACACCAATTTTCATTTTTATTTTATTTAACCTTTATTTATACAGGCAATCTCATTGAGATCCAAGATCTAAATTTCAAGCGAGACCTGTTTGATAAAAAAAAGAAACAAAACAAACAATTTTTTTTTTTTTTTACAAACACAGTAACAATACATTAGACTCAATAAAATAAGCTTAACTTTGACTGAAATACAAGAGCAAGTTGCATAAGAAGATTTCTCTTTGTCTTTAAAGAAACTTAAATTGACCCAGAGGAATCAAAATGGATAGTTTCGTATCCTGCTGTAGAGTATTCCATGTTGACGGGACAGATTATGAAAAATACCTGTTTTTTCCAAATTCTGATTCTAATGGACCGCTGAAGGAGAGGAAGTCCTGAGAGCGAAGTTTGTGGCTGGTGTAAGCCTTGAGGATAAGTAAGGCGGTAACAGCAAGATGACATTATGTTCCTAAAAATCTTTTTTTTGGACTTTTGTCTCTCTCACACACACACACACACACGCACACACACACACACACACACACACACACACACACACACACACACACACACACACACACACACACACACATATTTTTTGAGAAGCTGAATTTGGAGTTTTCATCGGCTATTGAACCAGATTCATCAAAATTAGTAGAAATACCTAAAATGTATCACCCTGAATGAGTTCCACTTTTTTTTAAATCTAATTATTGAAACACATTTTCTCATGACATCAAAATACATTTCAAAGCACCATTGTGTTAGTCTTACTATAGTATTAATGTGGAAAAGCACTTTACTTTTTTCCAGTTTTTAAAATGTAAAAACTCAGACATATTTAAGAATATGGTGGTCCCGTGGTTAGCAGTGGCTCCATCACAGCTATATGGTAGCCATTTTGGATCTGGCTGTGGCCTGTTATAGCTATTCTGGACCTGTTTCAGCTTGCGTACTTGGTAGCCATTTTGGATCTGGCTGTGGCCTGTTATAGCTATTCTGGACCTGTTTCAGCTTGCGTACTTGGTTTTTCTCTGACCACTCAGGCCTCCTCCCACTTTCCAAACAAAACACATGCCCAATTATTTGCAAATCTTGAGATCTCAAAGATACCGAAACAGCAAAATCCACCCTTATGTTGTTGAGACTGCGTAGGAACCCTGTGAACCAGATAAGCTAAACGGCTAATGAGCTAGCTTGTACCACACAGAAATTGAACTTTTAGGTCCAGCTTTTTAAAAATGTCTTTCAATCCTTCATAATAGAGCTAATGAGAAGACTTTATTATGATAAAGAAATATTTCAAATGCCTGAGTGTTGGCCTAGTGGTTAGGGCAGTGTGCTTGCACTCAGAAAAGGATGCAAGTACCCGGTTTGATCCCCAGCGCCCGCACTCTGGGTCCCTGAGCACGACCCTTAACCCCAGATTGCTCCCCGGGCGCCACACATGGCAGCCCACTGCTCCCCTGGGGTGATGGGTTAAAAGCAGAGAACAAATTTCGTTGTAATGTATGTTTCAATGTATGTTTCAATGACAATAAAGATGATATTATTATTATTATTATTATTATTTTTGGCTCATGAGTCTTTCAATGAACTATGCTAATCTTTATTCTGTCTGTATATTTTTTAAGCAAAGCTTTTTCTTTTTTGAACACAATAATGAACTATTGTTAAACATAGCAAACAACATAAAAATATTGTACATGTATTATTGTTTATATGTATGTTAGTCTGTGTCATGATTTGTCTTTGGATGAACCCGGACACAGCACGCACACACAGAGCTTGTTCTTGAAGTGAGTTTTATTGTACAGAATGGATGGTTAATGACGAGAGGTACCAGAGTCTTTATGGACGGAGATGAAGGGTGCGGAAGCTGGCTGACAGGAGGAGCGTGGGGAGACTGACCGGAGGTGATACTGCAGCAGATGACTTGAGACCAGGACGGAACACAGGAGCCGAAGACTTGAGACCAGAACATCTGAGCCGGGAGCTTGAGACCGTGAAACAGCTGCTGGAACCGTGGAACAGAACTTGAGACCGTGGAAGTGAACTTGTGACCGTGGAACTGCTGGTGAACGTGAGACCGTGGAACTTAACTTGAGACCGATGAACTGCTGCAGAGCGTGAGAGCGTGGAACTGAACTTGAGACCGATGAACTGCTGCAGGGCGTGAGAACGTGGAACTGAACTGCAGGACTTGAGAGCGAGGACCAGAGTTGCGGAACTGGAGAGCGTGGAACTGAGTAGCAGAACTGGAGAGCGTGGAACTGAGCTGCAGGACTTGAGAGCGAGGACCAGAGTTGTGAAACTGGAGAGCGCGGAACTGAGTAGCAGAACTGGAGACTGACCGAGACTGAGCTGGAGTGAACACTACGGGCCGGCGACGAGAGCAGAAAGAGGTACGTTTAAATAAGGGTGGAACCCGGTGGAAGCAGTTGCGGGTTAATTGCAGCCTGCCAGGTGAAACCGATCAGGCTGCGCAGGAACGAGAGAGAGGGAGAGAGGCTCAGCATGCAGCCATAAGCTGCATCCTGACAGTCTGACTGTGTATACAAAAATGGGAACTGGGCACAAATATAAAGTGAAGGTTTTTGATAGGTATTTTATTGTTTCCAGGAAAGAACAAAACCATGATTTTTAACTTGTAATGTTTATTTAGATAGTACAAAGAAACCGGCAATCTAACATGTTCACTTTACTAAACCGTAACATATCTTAAGCTTTTATAGCAGCATTTATTGCCTTACTCTTTATGGGTATGATCCTTTCAAGAAAAAGGGAGCAAAGTTGGATGTTGGTATCGTACAATTTCATTTCCATCTAGTTTTGACACTGACTTATCTCATATCGCAATTGGTTTAAAATGTTGAGAAAGCATTTATGAATAATAAATTTACAGTTTTTGTAAATAGACAAGAATTGTCCTGTTGTTTTACCAGATTCTAATCCAAATTTCGATCAACGGAGGATTTAAAAATCAACGATTCACAATTAACAATCAGTTTCAAAGTTAGGAAAATGTACGACATCACTATATGAATATGGGAGCAAATTATTCTTATTCTTATTCATCTCTCTTCATCAGTCGTCAACAATGTCTGTGTCAAGGATAGCCCAGTGGGCCTGGAGTGAAGTGGGATACCCATTGGTCATGCCACTGAGGAAGCGCAGCTCGGCATCTGGGTGGGTAGGATACATGTTAAAGGAATGACCGGAGGGCTCACCGGCGTACAGGGAGCGGCCCTTGTTGGTGGCAAAGATCAGCGACTGAATGTAGTGAGTGTACTTTCCGGATATCTGGATGATTCTTTCACCATCATGTAGCTCCAGCTCTTGGGGTTGGCCAGAAATGTAACCAATAACTTGACTCCAGCCAGTAAGGTCATAGCGGAACTGCAAGCTGAGGGAAACAGAAAAGGTTAATTTCAGGTATCAATAATAATAATAAAGACAATAATGACAAATGCTTGGTGTATAACTCCTAAATCTACCTTCTACAGTTAATAAATACCTCCCTTTAGAAACAAGGGCATGGACTTATTTGGGGGGGCGGGGGTGGGGGGTTGGGGGGGGGGTCTCTGGTTGACTGGCCTGTCCGGGTCATGTTGGCACCATCCTCGGGGGGCCGTCTGGCCTGGGTGCAGGATGGGGGGCCGGGACCGGAGAAAGAACAGAGAAAGTTGGGTTGTGGTGGAGTTCCCCCCCCCACACTTTGACTTTAGGGCACATGTACCGGGTCCGGGTGCCTGGTCCTCCTGGAGTGAGTGAATGAGACTGTGTTTTTTTTTTTTTTGTCAGGTTGGGTTTGAACTGCTCCCTCTCCCAAGGACATCTCAAGTCTCCCACCTTTGTCCCTCAAGTTCCGAGAGTATCACCTTATTTATTGGTTGTCCCACATGCCAATCACTCTGAAACGTTTACATAACACTAGTGTGAGTGCATGGTCCTTGTTAGTTTCCGCTTGCTGGCTGCGAATGCACATTTCTAGTGTTTATGTATCCGGTTAGCTTAGTGGTTAGCTTAGTAGTTAAGTTCGGTGTTAGCCGTTCATTGTAGCTCCACTGCTGTCACCATATATTTTGAACATGGCTGACAGTCCCAAGAAGCCAACCGCATAGAAGTTTCTGAGAAGAAGATGAAGGCCTCAGTAGAACGAAATAAGACCAGAGTAGATTTGGGAGATTTTTTTCACACGATCCCCCTGAGGAACAGAAGAGCAGATAAGACGGTCTTGCTCATGTGCGGTTATTCAAAAAGGGACTTGGGGAAACCTCTGGGGGAAAAAAAATCACTGACTCTACCTTTAAGACAGCATTTCTTTGCTAGTCGGGGCACGTAAAAAATAAAGTATACCATAGTTTTCTCTTCTTAGATAGTAAGCTAGATACCACTAAAAATTAATGAATATTGAGATGATGCATATTATGTTTTCTGATGTGCAAAAAAGTTAGTATGATATTCCCTGTAAAGCAGTAAAGGAGATTGATTATACTTCTGTCTCATGCTTCAGAGGATTTTAACTAGTTTAGATATGGAAAAAATAAAATTCGCCACTCAAAAATCGTTTTGTTTTCTTTCCTTTTCTAAAGGACAAAAAATTGCAACATTTTACAAATCAGTACTTAGACTTTTATTTGCTTACTAGATACACCTTATACAACAAATATACAAGTTTTTTTGGACTCAATACAACTTTAAAACTCAGTTTCAGTTTTAAAGCATTAAAATTGTATTTAATTAATTTAAGAATTAATGACTGTAATTAATTAATTATTTATGAAATAAATACAGCAAATAAATTGATCTATTTATTTTAAAATCTTTGACAAATTAAGTAAAGGTAGCAATATCTATAAAAATGTCCTTGAAATAGTTTGTATTTAGTGCAGAATGCTAGTCCTTTTTTAGAGTCCTTATAGGCCCAAGAGGTAGTAGATTTTGAAATACAGCAGATTAATTTTATTCTGGATGTCACAAAAGCTGTGAAATAGATAGCCTTTTACCATACTCTAAATATCAGCAGCCAGTTTAAGCATCATTATATTTCATGTTTTGTGGAACCTAAGGAGAACAGACAGAATTAGTATTGTAGGAGTTGAAGGCTGATAATTTCTACATGCATTTAACATGCTCTGTTAGCTACAGGCTGTTTTTAGGAAATCATTGTTTTATTTTATTATTGCCATTTTATTGTTTAGATGGTTACATTTCCACGTTATGCAGAAAGTGAAACAAAATATTTTGTTGTTATTTATATTTCATAAAGAGAAATAGGATTAGGTTAAAATTAAAATAGGCAAGTCAGATGGTTGCCCAATCTAAAATCTCAGATTGGAGTATCTCTGCAAAACAACAACAACAAAAAAACATTGATATACACTTCTGTTTAGGTTAATCTTGAATCTTAAATATTCACCCGTAGATGAAGTTACTGTAGCTGTAGCCTTCCCACACTTTGATGCCTATGATCCTGCCCTCACCGGTGATGCTGTACGATGAGCCCCCACCCGATCCCACAGACAGAGAAAAGGAGTAGTGGGAGTCTGCAGGGAAAACAGTAACAAATATAAGTTAAGTTATAAACATCGCAAGAGAAAACATACATAGACATTTTAATGTCTGTCAGGGACTGTATCTAAAAAAGCTAATATTCTAAAACCACATATATCAGAATTGTTTAATTGCCACATACCATCAGCCAAGGCACAGGCCACCAGAAGAGCAAAGACAGCAATGTAACGCATTCTGTAAAACAAGTTGATAATGGTTCAGGCGACTACGTTCAGCAGCATTCATTCAGTGGATTTAAATATCAAGCTGACGGAGAAAACAGGGTTACTTACGTGTCTGATCAAAATTCTGCCAGAGCAGCAAAGTAAAGCTGAGGAGGAAATGTTCACACGAGTTACCACTGTTGTTCTTTTGGTGAGTTTTTAGACACACTAAGTATAGCAATAGTACCTCCCAAACAACTAATCCTTAACTAACCATGATTAACAACAAAATTGTTGATTTAATAAGATACTCACAACTTGTTTTTTTTCAATACTTTCTAATGTGTCCAAGCTTTTAGCATCGGTGTCCAGCTCTTCCTTGTTTTGGCTTTCTCATCTCAGACAATTGTAACAATGACTTTTGTACCAGATCAACAAGCCCTCAGGCATTTTGTTAGGTCATTCCCACTGACTGATTAATTTCCTGCCTACCATTGGCTGACGGTAACCTGTTCAGTCTGAATTGTACTTCACAAGTCACTCCTTTCAACTCAAATTGCTGTCTGAAATGAGTTGAACGTATGTCAGGTTCAGCGATTATCAGTCACTCTTACTGGCAGCGTTTCTAAAGTACACATTAGTGCTTTCAGTTTAGGGCTACGGGATGTGGAATCAAGAATCTTTATTGTCATTATGTGTTACCGTAATGACATTTTTGGTGAGACAGATACTGGCTCAGAATGCACACAAGCTATACGTAATACGCCGATTAGATGTGGAGCCTAATATTTATGGTGTTGGAGTGTTTACAGAGTTAGGTTAAGCTGTTTCTGTTTGGTTGTAGTATGAGATGCAACTGGAAAGTCCACTTGTTTCCAAGGCGTGCAATAATCAGGCACCCAATCTTTGGCTCTCTCACTCGAAAGACAGATACAGATTTCAGGAAAAGGTCATAGCCTTGAAGCTCATTTTGCGACTGAGGAACGTGTTAGAACAATGGCTGTTCACAGCTGCACTTGTTGCATTGATCGTCATCATAATACAAAAGCATTAAAGGAAGAAAATGTTGTTTTGTTGCATTATTTCTTTGTCGTATAAAGGCTTGTTGGTGGAAAATCCCCTGTCATGGGAGAGACTTTCTTTCTCTTTAAATGGTGCCGCACTTGTAAGGAAAATACATTTACGGATTGAGCAGCATCGCTAAGTGGGTCGCCGATAACTAAGTCACCAACTTAGTCTCGCACTGCTGTGGAGTGGCATCCCATTCAAACAGCATGTGTTGCAAGTCAGCCATTGTGGTTGTTTGGAAACTATGGCATCAAAAGCCCATCCAAGCTGATCCCAGATGTGCTCAGTTGGGTGGAGGTCAGGACTGCAGGTCTCGCCATCCCATTGTCTGCACTGAGGTTGCCTGTGATGGAAAACCTTGCATTTCTGGGAGATGCCGGCCCACACCATCACACTGCCTCCACCAGAAGTGGTTTGGAGGGGACTACATGGAAAATATTCAAGGGTGTGTGCCACGCTCGTACTTTAAGTTTCTTTTTAAAAATGTTTTCACACACAATTGAAATTGGACCGTAATAAAAGCCAAAAAAATGTATGTAACTTGTTTTATCCTCGTTATTATAACACATTAAATCACTTAATATTAACAAAACAATTTCTATTTGCTAACAGCACTGCTCCCTTGCAGCAAGACGGTGCCAAGTTTAAATCCCAGTCAAGGATTTTTTTTTGCAGAGTTTGTTTGTTTCCGAGTTCGTTCCGGGCACTCTGTCTTCCTCCAACATTCCACTCATACCAAGACTGTAAGACTGGTTCTTCATACTGTGTGTCTCTGTGTTGCCCTGTGATGCATTGGCAACCTGTCCAGGATTTTTACCTCGTCTCTGTGAAAATCCACAAAAATATGATCCCCTTTTAAAAATTGATCCTTTGAAATTCAAGCCAGCTGGATTTCTTTTAAATATCAAAATGTTACTTTCATCTTGAAAAAAAAAATGACTTGATGATTAAATAAGCAAAGTAGCGCTATCAGCAAGTTCTCAGCTACTGTCAAGGTCACTGTTGTGATTTGCACTTTTAAATAGATGAGACCTGGAATGTTGGTGATTGATATTTATTTTCAGTTTGTATAAGTACAATAATAAAGCTTTGTTGAACTAAAAAAGAATCAGACCTGTTAACAAACAAGATGTAAATTAAGCAGTTCTTAGCAACCATGCATGTTTATGTTTGTAAAGGAAGGAAAACAAGTCATAAATATGATGTGATTAGTTTTTATCAACTGTTACCAGAACTTGATTAAACTAGAGTTGAAATTAAATGCACACAGAATTTCTCTCACTTTACTTATCCATAACACGTCATATTATTCTGCAATAATTAGGGGGTGACAGATATAATTAAATCAAGACAAAATAAAGTAGATTGTTAATTAACATGTCAGTAAAGATAATCAGGAATGGTCTTATCATTAAAGCGAATTTTAATCTAAACTTGAATGAATGCATAAAGGTTTTACAAATTCAAAACACAATTCATTCACAGTCCAGTTAAAAAGTTAAAGAAAATGCATAAAACAGGAGAAAATCCCTGTTTGACTGTGGAAGAAAATTACCACTGGGGTTTTCTTCATCGTTGCTTAATGAGATTCACTGCTCTCTGCATCAAAGACAGCCCAGTGGGCCTGGAGCGAAGTGGGCAGCCCACTGGTCATGCCACTAAGGAAGCGCAGCTCGGCGTCTGGGTGGGTAGCATACATGTTGAAGGAATGGCCTGCTGGCTGGCCGACATGCAGGGAGCGGCCCAGGCTGGTGGCAAAGATCAGCGACTGAATGTAGTGAGTGTACTTTCCAGAGATCTGGATGATTCTTTCGCCCTCGAATAGCTGCAGCTCATGGGGTTGACCGGATACGTAGCCAATAACCTGAGTCCAATTGTCTCCATAACGGAGCTGGAAGCTGAAGAAAACAGCAAGTGAGGAGTCATATGTTAAACTGGGAAATTTTTAAGCTGAAATTCATATAGTCATGAAAAAAGTAAACCTTAAACATCATTATCTGCATCTGTTTAGCATCTGATCATAACTATCGAACATTCACCCGTAGATGTAGTTGCTGTAGATCTCCCACACTCTAACGGCTGTGACTCTGCCGTCCCCGGTGACGCTGTACGAGGTGCCCCCGCCTCCTCCCACAGACTGAGAAAAGGAGTAGTGTGAGTCTGCAAAGACAAGAACAATCAATCAAGGGTACCCCCATATGGTCGCAGGGGGCGCCGCCATCTTTACAATCAATGCCAGAAGTACACATTGGAGGTGTAACCAAATCACAAGTTGCTCCCAAAATCGTCAGAAACACTCCCAAAACCGCCGGAAGTCAGTTTTAATAGTAATTCAGTCCAAACCCGAACGTGGTTCAAACAGAAAGTTAATGAAGTCGTATCAAATCCACTGACTTTAGGTTTAGGTTTCTCATCTGTTAGGGTTAGGGTTAGCCCCGGGGAGGGGATTAAACTGCAGGTATTGAATCAAATTTAGGCATTTAATCCCCTGATCCACTGTCGCCGCATATTATATAAAGAAGAAGAAGACATGTCCATAACTTCAGGTGTGAACTTCGGCCACTGACTGTAAAAATGGCGGTGCCCTGCGACTGCAGTAGGGTGGCTCTCCCCTCCAATAAATAGGAGTTATTATTAACAGGTTTCAGGATGACACGGCGGATTTCTTCTCATGACTTAGAAATGTTAATGTAATAAAAAAAAAACAAAAAAAAAAACAAGAAACCTTAATAACTTGTCATGACCCTTGAGTGTTTGTTTCTTGACTTTGTTATTTATTGACTGATGTACTCCTTATCATTTTTTCTTAGCTTTTATATTCAATCTTGCTGTTGTGGACTGGTTCAGTATATGAATTATTTAATAGGTTCTTGATTCTGTCTTGTTTATTTAGTTAGATTTCTTCCTGTGTCAACTGCCTTTCTATAGCCTGGTTTATACTTGACGCATCTATGAGGTCAGTGTGGCCATATTACGGCTACCACGTCCCTCCGCGTGGCCAAAGGTTCGCAATCTGAGCACCTGGGAAAATTCCTAACAATGCGGACAGTCCCGCGTGGAAAAACATGGCGGACGAACAAGCGCTCCTTCTAGCGCAGGTTCGTAAATCTAGACATCTTATTCGGACCATAAAAATCACCGTGATCAACACCTTGTTAACAATTCCTGGACCGAAATAACTATCACTCATAAAGTAAGTAAGAGGCTCAAATGTTGGAAACAATTGTGTTTTCTACTTCTTCATGTGGTGGGGTGTAGTAGTACGCTTGGTGTAGGAGCACAAGGCTTCCCTCCAGAGTCTAGGAGAATAGTGCTACTTTGTAGGAAAAGCCACATGGAGTATAAATGCTGCAGACATCATTTCTGCATGCATCATTTCAGAACATAGGTGCGTCAAGCATAAAGGAACCTTATCTGTGTCATTGTTCTCCTGCTCCCTCATCTCCCTGCCTTCATTGCTCTCAGCTGTCACCCAGTATTTATCTGATTACTTTCACTTATCTTCTCCCTCATCTCGTCCCTCTACCGCTGCGTTTTTATACTCCCCGTTTCCTCCTACTCAGTGCTGGGCCGTCTGCCTACGTCTGTGATTCCTCCTCTCCTGCTTCCTTATTCATCCGTGCTGCTGTTTTAGTTCCTGGACTGCAACATTTTTGCAAGTTGCATTGTTCATCATTAAAGCACTACTATTACCTACGCTGCAACTGCTGCTGGGTCCTTCCACCATCAGAGAATATGACAACTTGAGCTTTAATGACCTGTTGGCGCCAGCCTCGACTTTTAACGAGCTGTCAGTATTTTTCTGCTGCACTTGTTCCTTCTTCTTGATGCTGCATTTCATTTCATTTAATTTCATTTCAACCATTTCTTTTCTCATTTATGCTTTGTTCATTATCATAATTTCGCGGAGCTGGAAGTCCCACAAGATCTTAGCCTTGTTCTCAACCCCTCTGGGTGTTTCATAGACATACAACTAAATCAGAACTTTATATAGACTCAACATTGATGCTTTTTTTGTAAGTTTTGTCTCTGTTTTGAAATATAATGAAATATAGTGTACATTAAGTTAGTTGCATGCTTACCATCAGCCAGGGCACAGGCCGCCAGGAGAGCAAAGACAGCGATGTAATGCATTCTGTGAAACAAATTGGTTTTGACTCAGACCACTATGTTCAGCAGGACTTTCAGTTGATATAATTAATAAGCTGACATGAAAAACTGCAATTTCTTACATGTTCGGTAAAGGTTTTGCCAGATGAGAAAAGCTAACCTGCAGCAAAAGTAAGAAAACATCACAGTTAGACATGTGTTTGTAAATTCGTCAAGAGTATTTAATAAACAACTAATCATCTGCTGAATTGTAAAAATTTTAAAAAGAAACACTCACAAATTTTTCAGACGTCTTCCTGTACCTCCAGAGCCTTAGCACCCGTGTCCGGTTATCCCTTTCGTCAGCTTTCTCATCCCACACCTTCAGCACCAAGGTCTTTTATACCAGTGTGGCACGCCCCTGGGCTATTTTTACGGTAATTCACCCTGTCTGATCACTTTCCTGGAGTGCAACCAGTTGCATCTGATGTACTGCTGAAAAGTAACACTTTTCATCACAAACCATTGTTTTAATTTAGTTCAAGGTATGAAAGCTAACATATAGTAATGCAATGCTAATGCTGTTGTTTTAGATGTGTAGAATCACATGTTCAGACTGTGAAAATGTTTTATTTTGCTTTGGCGTGAGGTGCAACAGGAAATTCAACTTATCACGTTGTCACGTTCTGTTTCTAGGAATATGTCAATTGTATTTCCAAGAACTGAATCAGCAGATAATGTTTTCAGGAAAAGGTGTAACGTTCTGTTGTGGTTCAGGTTATTTTTTCAGTTTAGCCACTTTTCTGTCTTAGGATTTATTTGTTTTCTTGTTTTGTATTGGATTTATGCTTAGCCTGTTTTAGTCTTTGTTATTAGTTTTTATTTCAGCTCGTGTCTGTTTAGTCTTTGTCTTTCTACCTTAGGTTCTACCTTAGGTTTATTGTCTTTTAGTCTGTATGCTCCTTTTATCACCTCCACCTGGTTTGGTTAATTAGTCCCGCCCTGCTCTCCTGTTCCGTTCGCCTATTTAAGCCCGCCTTAGTTTTCTGTTTGTTGCCAGGACGTCTTGTGTTATCCTCACCTGCAATCTACTCGGTAAGAGCACTTCACTCTTGTCTGTTTTAGTTTAGCCTGCCTGCCAGTTTTGCCCGGTCAGTTTTCTGCTTCCCTGTTTTTGGAGTTTGTTTATGGTCCCTTTTGATTCCGTTGCTTGTCTGAAGCCAGCTCTTTTTGCCTCCTGGAGTTTTTGTTAATAAACCCCTTTTTTAAGCATCAGCTCTGTGTCCGGCTAACATTTGGGTTCTTCCTTTACAAATCATTACATTACGTCCTGGCCAAAGAGTAAACCCAAAGCCGACACGTTTTCTCCTTTCTGGAGGAGCTATGCTCACGCAGACCGGCGCTCCACTCACCTCCCACACTCAAAGCAGATGTTCACCGGACTTCCCCTGTCAGTCCACCTCACCGTCGTTCATCCCGGATCCGGACTTTTTTCTGGAGGTCGATGCCGAGATGATCTGGGAGCTCCGTCCCGACTTATTCCCTGAGTCGGGCCCGTTTCCCTCTCCTGACGCGGAGGCGCATGAATCTTCGCTGGCGGTTCCGTCCCGTCGGGAGGAATCGGCATCCCCGCTAGGTCCGCCGTCCCGCCGCCGGAGAAGAAGACGGCGGCTTGTGGACCAGTCCTCCAGCTGTTCTGAGCAGCGGTCAGCCGAGCCAGTTCAGCCTCGATCGGCCGTTGCTTCCCAGCCCTTGCCGGCTGCATCTCCGGCGTCTTCAGCCACTTCCTGTCGAGCAGACCGGAGTCCTCCACTTCCCTATCCTGGTCCGCCCACAGCTCCTCCTAGTGGCGCTGCAGAAGATGACCATAGATCTTTGGAGGACAAGATAAGATCTTTTGCTCCCATCATTAAACGCCTCAGGGAAGCTCTTATCTACCAATATTCAGTGGGTTTGGAGGAGAAATTAAAGGAGGTGGAGGGGCATTATGCCACAGCTCTCAGGGCATTCTACAGCCGCCCTGCTCCTGTCCCCGAGGGTCCGGCCGACGCCTCGGCCCCTGTTTCTGTCCCCGAGGGTCCGGCCGACGCCTCGGCCCCTGTTTCTGTCCCCGAGGGTCCGGCCGACGCCTCGGCACCTGTTTCTGTCCCCGAGGGTCCGGCCGACGCCTCGGCTACTGAATCCATTATGGAGGACCCGCCTCCGCCCAAGTCTCCAGAGGGGGTTCTGGAGGACCCGCCTCCGCCCAAGTCTCCAGAGGGGGTTCTGGAGGACCCGCCTCCGCCCAAGTCTCCAGAGGGGGTTCTGGAGGACCCGCCTCCGCCCAAGTCTCCAGAGGGGGTTCTGGAGAACCCGCCTCCGCCCAAGTCTCCAGAGGGGGTTCTGGAGAACCCGCCTCCGCCCAAGTCTCCAGAGGGGGTTCTGGAGAACCCGCCTCCGCCCAAGTCTCCAGAGGGGGTTCTGGAGAGCCCGCCTCCGCCCGTCAGCAACAAGTCGACCCAGGAGGGTCAGCCGCCGTCCGGCGTGGACGTGTCGACCCAGGAGGGTCAGCCGCCGTCCGGCGTGGACGTGTCGACCCAGGAGGGTCAGCCGCCGGTCCACGACGTCTCGACCCAGGTGGGTCCGCCCAAGCCCCGAGGTCTGACCCAGGCGGGTCCGTCGCCGACTTGCGACGTGGGGACTCAGGGGGGTCTGCCACTGGTCCACGACGCGGTAACCCAGGGAGGTCCGGCCCTGCTCCGTGGTGGTTGGATCCAGGAGGGTCTTGGTGGCCGTGTCTTCTGTCGGGGCAGAGGAGGATTTAGAGATCTTCGGGCTCCTCTTCGGATTGGTCGCCCCCTAGGGCCTAGTAGGGGGTCCAAGACATCCAGGTCCCAGAAGGATCCAAGAACCTACAGGCTCCCCCAGAGGCGCCTACCTCCACTCTCTAAACCTGACAGCCAGCTCTCGGAGTTCCTGTTCTGGCTGTCACTCCCAGAGACTGTCCAGAGACTTATGAGGCTTTTCTTTTTTAAGGGACTGGTTTCATCCTCCGAAGCCTGTAGCCCGGTGCCTCCCGTTGCCTGTAGCCCGGTGCCTCCCGTTGCCTGTAGCCCGGTGCCTCCCGTTGCCTGTAGCCCGGTGCCTCCCGTTGCCTGTAGCCCGGTGCCTCCCGTTGCCTGTAGCCCGGGGCCTCCCGTTGCCTGTAGCCCGGTGCCTCCCGTTGCCTGTAGCCCGGTGCCTCCCGTTGCCTGTAGCCCGGTGCCTCCCGTTGCCTGTAGCCCGGTGCCTCCCGTTGCCTGTAGCCCGGGGCCTCCCGTTGCCTGTAGCCCGGGGCCTCCCGTTGCTAAACTCCTGTCAAGTTTTTGTTTTGTCATCAGGGGGGGCCTGGACCTTCGAGGCCTTCGCCCACCAAGGGGCCTGGACCGTCGTCGCCTCCGCCCTCGTAGGGCCCTGCTCTGTTGCCGACCGCCGGACTTCCTGACCCGCCGGGGCCGTTTCCCGGGACGACCGCCGGACTTCCTGACCCGCCGGGGCCGTTTCCCGGGACGACCGCCGGACTTCCTGACCCGCCGGGGCCGTTTCCCGGGACGACCGCCGGACATCCTGACCCGCCGGGGCCGTTTCCCGGGACGACCGCCGGACATCCTGACCCGCCGGGGCTGTTCCCCGGACGACCGCCGGACATCCGGCCACTTTGACTATTTGGGATTCTGTTTAGTTTGGATTCGCCCTTAGAGGGTTGTTTTCTGTTTTGGGACTTGTGTTTTGGATATTGTTTTTCTTTTTCAGATTCTGACCCTCCAGCCTGTGGCCCTCTCCACCCGCCCGGTCGGACTTTTATTTTGTTTTCTTTGTACTTTTAGAGACGGTTAAGGGCGTCTAGAATCCGCCCTTGAGGGAGGGGCTCTGTAACGTTCTGTTGTGGTTCAGGTTATTTTTTCAGTTTAGCCACTTTTCTGTCTTAGGATTTATTTGTTTTCTTGTTTTGTATTGGATTTATGCTTAGCCTGTTTTAGTCTTTGTTATTAGTTTTTATTTCAGCTCGTGTCTGTTTAGTCTTTGTCTTTCTACCTTAGGTTCTACCTTAGGTTTATTGTCTTTTAGTCTGTATGCTCCTTTTATCACCTCCACCTGGTTTGGTTAATTAGTCCCGCCCTGCTCTCCTGTTCCGTTCGCCTATTTAAGCCCGCCTTAGTTTTCTGTTTGTTGCCAGGACGTCTTGTGTTATCCTCACCTGCAATCTACTCGGTAAGAGCACTTCACTCTTGTCTGTTTTAGTTTAGCCTGCCTGCCAGTTTTGCCCGGTCAGTTTTCTGCTTCCCTGTTTTTGGAGTTTGTTTATGGTCCCTTTTGATTCCGTTGCTTGTCTGAAGCCAGCTCTTTTTGCCTCCTGGAGTTTTTGTTAATAAACCCCTTTTTTAAGCATCAGCTCTGTGTCCGGCTAACATTTGGGTTCTTCCTTTACAAATCATTACAAAAGGACATATTGTCATGCTTTGTAGCCTGAACCCGAACGTAACCACACACAGAGTTCAGTTTAAAGAGAGTTTATTGAAGAAGACGAATGGTGGAGGATGATGACCAGAGTCCAGACCAGGCTGGAGCAGGAGGCTGTTAATAGCTGGAGCTGGCAAGCAGGATGGAGCCGCAGCACGGAGGTAGCAAGACCAGCAGCACGGCAGAGTAGAGACTTGAAGCAAGAACCACAGCAGGATTATCAGCACGACTGGGTGAATACTTGCAGGACCGGAGAGAGAGTAGGACCAGAACCACAGCAGGCAGGCAGGCGGAGATGAAGGGAACACACCTTTGTGTGTGTGTAGGTAAGAGTGTCTGCATGTGGGGGCACTAGGGTAGGAACGTGTGAATGTGTATCTGTTTTTTGTCAGGGGTTCTGGTTTCCCTGGTCTCTACCTTGGCGCTCTGGTGGAGCAAGTTTGTGGCTCCTCACAACCACTTTTGAGCATTTTTCTTATGGATACACCACTCTCGCAAACACCTACAGGTGCTTGGATTCAGATGCTTACAGATTCACTTCTGTACAGAAAACCCTATAATTAGCTTTGGCTGTCACTTTATACATTGCGTATTAAATAATAGTACATATTTTTCAGTGATGTTATCAAGCCATTGGTTTTTTGTACATGTAATACAGTACTTTATCGGTTGGTTTTGCTGTTCTTTTTATATCTGTCTCTGCAGGTGTAGAAACGGACTTGTTCACTCTTTTGGCTCTACTCTATTTTTGTCACCTTTTCTCCCTTTTAGCATTCTGTCTCATCTTTTTCTCTTCATTTCTTTATCTTCTACCTTTCCGCTTCTGTGTCTATTGAACGTGAAATAGTTACAGAATAATATATAATAAAGCTTTTTGTATATATATGTATATATCAAGCGTAGAACTATAGTGAAAGCAGTAATACCCCACTTGTGAAAGTAAATCTGTTGGGCTCTCTATGGCATTAAGACAGCAATTCTTAATGCTACACTGCTAGACAGGACACGTAAAGAATAAAAATAAAAAATATATTTATGACTTGAAGCTTCAAATTCAGCAGGTCAGTTAGTGAACCATTCATTTACCCAGCTGCTGAATCCGAGATTATAAATGATATACTATCAGACGCTATTTTATCTTAAATTTAATTTAGGATGTTAAATAGGTTATTATCCACCCACAGGCATTTGCACGATATAAAACAGTTTGAGAGTCAATTAATTCAATCTACTTTTATTTAGTCAGTTTTGGTGCTTTAATGAGGAGTTTTGGCAGTGGTGGAAGCTTAAAATGATGGCAGACACAGAAGTGGTATAGCCCTCTTTGGAGGCTCTGAAATTGCTTATTTTGAATATACCACATGTAAATGTATGACTATAGATGCCATGGAATAAATAGATATGATTTATAACTCCCAGCTTGTCCTTTCTTAGGGGAGTCTGAGCCTTGATTAGGGGGATATAAAAACAATTTCCTTCCCTATAATTCACACCATGCTTGAATTAAAGTAGTTTTTCTTGAAAGCTGTAACAATTAGAGCTGGAGAACCCGATATTCAGCCCGACACAGAGTATGTTTTAAAAGGTTTATTGAAGAGGTGAATTGTGGAAATGTAGATGGCGAGGCGGGCAGAAACAGGGATTGTAGGCAGTGACAGACCAAACCAGTGATGAAGGCAGGAGCTGACCAAAGCAGGAGATGCAGACAGAGGAACCACCAGAATTGGCAGAGCAAGCGGCTGGAACTCACAGGGAAACAAAGCAGACTTGTGCAGCATAAGTTAATGAGCGCTAGTGATGGGTCCGGGTCGGCGCATGCGTCGAGCTCATAGTATGGAGCCAGAAGGGTCTCGATATTCACAAATACACATATGTGATTCATATATGCACAGGACAAGATCCACGCATGCACAGCTCAATTCATGCAAGCACAAAAAAATCCACAAATGCACAAAAAAATCCACGCACACACAGGACAAGATCCACACATCCACAGTAAAATCCACGCACACACAGGACAAGATCCACACATGCACAGCTCTGGTCTTTAAACTTCACTGCATGTGTGTGTGGATTTTTGAGACTGTCCTGCCGTCTCAGGAGTCACAGGTGGGGTGACTTACTCATAAGCCAATCACATTCAACCTGTTCAGGAAGTGCATACTGCTTGGTATGATACTTTGTTTTATTATTAATTTTAATTGATTTATTAGTGCATCTGCAGCATAATTCCTAAGGGATACAGAGAAAGAGGTAGTTTCATGTCAGGCTTCAGCGGGCAGCAGCTGTTTTTCTCCCTCTCTCTCCGCCGGTGGTTCATCATGAGCGGAGGTGCCGAGCAGCAGAGATAAAACATGTTCTTGCTAATCAGATTAATAAGAAGCACTGTTATAATTATTGTGATAGTCATATAATTGGAATTTAAAGGAGGCATCCAAGATGGCCAACATTAAAACTATAGTTGGTAATCCTTTTCAGAAACACTTTTTGTTATACTGGGTGAAATGGGCCTTCCATACTGACAGTAGTCACTACATTATGTATGCAGAAACAGGTGGTTAAAAGTTGATCTCTGAGAGCTGATGCATTCACGTAACGCCAGTGTGCGTGCTCATTCTTTGTTAGTTTCCACTTGCTGATATATACATTGAACATGGCTGAGAGTTGCAATAAACAAACGGTGCACACGTTAATGAGAAGAAGAGAAAAGCATAAATAGAAAGAAATAAGACTAGAGTGGATTTGGGAGATTTGTTCACATGATGCCTGTACAAATTCTCACTTATCCAGATCATCGCAACAGCAAACAAGCTTAAATTTGAGGCAACCGGACTTTCATTCAGTTTTTTATGAAACCTTCGACACCTATCCAGGAGTCTTTGTCAAATTGCTTGCTATTTTGAGTTTTTTTCAAGTTCAACACATTACAATTGTAATAAAGTGTTGTCAGCACACAACCAGGGCAACTTAGTATCATCTTATCTTGCTATACTAATGCTGTAGTATTAGACTAGTAGTTGTAGTGTAGTTTAATTTAGTGTCCCATATGCTTTCTACTAACACCATATAGATTAGCTAATAGAAAGTAGTTGGCAGTTAGGAGATTAAGTTAGATAGTCACATCTGAATTGACAGGTTGCTTCAGCATGGGAGAATTTAGAAATGCATGTCTTGCTCGTGTACTTACTGGATGGTGTACAAATCACACGGGACTTAGATGTTACTAGATGAATGATCGAGCTAGGTGTAGGTCACCCGAACAAAGTTATATCCCATACAGGAATGTGTGTGTAATTTGGTCAAGGTGGTAAAATGCCCCTCAGCATTAATCAGAACACAGAATTACATATTTAAATTCCATTTTTCCCATAAGACGAATTGACGGGTCAAAATGTTTTTTCCAAAAAGACAAAAGAGGAGAAGATTTAACATTACCTAGAACCCATTGTTCCCTTGAACATGATGGTTATGCTTAGCTAAAGTCTTATATGCAACAGCTTTGGACAAAATGACCTTCTCTAATCATGTTAGTGAAAGAAAAAAATGGATTGGACCGTATTCAAGTCTTTTTTCTTCCAATTATCTGACCCATAACAACAGGGCTCAGTCAAATGTGTCAGCCATCTTGAAAAATGGTCACCACATTGAATATGTGTGTGGCCAGTGGTATGTGCTTTGAAAGTGTGCTTCAAAGAATACATGAACCAGTTGTCATGCTTTTATCACAATTTAAACGATTGTTTCACTTATCTGCTTCACTATATATAAATAAACGTGCATTGCCTTTTATTCCTACTTTTAATTTTTGGAGACAGTAAGAGGGCGTTGGTTTGCTGCTGTGCTGTATAGATCCGTCTCCTATATAAAATATCCGGGAAATGACTGAAACGGCTCTGTAAACTCATCCACTGTTGAAAAGGTCACATATTGCAGAATTGCAGTAATTATTGATCATTAAAATAACCGTGAACCCTGTGGTAAACTTTATTGTGAAATGGTGCCGCCCTTTTCAGCTGTGTGTGTGTGTATATATATATATACACACTCCTGATCAAAATCTTAAGACCAGTCAAAAAATTGCAAGAATTTGCATTTTGCACTATTGGATCTTAAGAAGGTTCTAAGTAGAGCTTCACAATGTTAAAAGGACAAATCAGTGCAAGAGACAAGAACATTTGAGCAGGGAATTGTCTGAAAACTGCATTTATACTCAAACATGATTTTTTTCAGCTGATCAAAAGTTTAAGAACATAGCTCAAAAAAACCCGAAAACCCCCCAAAACAGAAATCAAAATGTCAAAAGAAAGGACTAAGTAATGAGTAGCTCCACCATTCTTGTTGATGACTTCAAACAATCGTTTAGGCATGCTCGATGCCAGTGTTTCCAGGAGGCTAGTGGGAACGTTGCTCCAAGTGTTGAAGATGGCTTCACGAAGGGCATCCATTGTCTGGAACTGATGTCCATTTTTGTAAACTTCCCTTGCCATCCATCCCCAAATGTTCTCAATTGGGTTTAGATCCGGGGAACATGCAGGATGGTCCAAAAGAGTGATGTTATTCTCTTGGAAGAACTCTTTTGTCAGGCGGGCATTGTGAACTGCAGCATTGTCCTGTTGAAAAACCCAATCATTACCACACAGACGAGGGCCCTCAGTCATGAGGGATGCCCGCTGCAACATCTCCACATAGCCAGCTGCTGTTTGACGCCCCTGCACAACCTGAAGCTCCATTGTTCCATTGAAGGAAAACGCACCCCAAATCATGATGGCGCCCCCACCACTGTGCCGTGTAGAAAACATCTCAGGTGGGATCTCCCTGTCATGCCAGTAACGTTGGAAGCCATCAGGACCATCAAGGTTAAATTTTTTCTCATCAGAGAAGACAACTTTCTTCCACCTTTCAATGTCCCATGTTTGGTGCATCCTTGCAAAGTCCAAACGGGCAATTCTGTGGCGTTGAAGAAGACGTGGCCTTTGAAGACGTTTTTTGTTTCTGAAGCCCTTCTCTCGCAGATGCCGTCTGATGGTTATTGGGCTGCAGTCAGCACCAGTAATGGCCTTAATTTGGGTAGAGGATCGTCCCGTGTCTTGACGGACAGCCAATCGGATCCTGCGGCTCAGAGCTGGTGAAATTTTTTGGGGTCTACCACTTGACTTTTTTGTTCCATAACCCTCAGGATCATTTAAAAAATGCAAAATGACTGTCTTACTGCGTCCAACCTCAGCAGCGATGGCACGTTGTGAGAGGCCTTGCTTATGCAGCTCAACAATCCTACCACATTCAAAGTCAGTGAGCTTTTTTGCTTTTGCCATCAGGAGGTCTTGACAGTGTAAAGACTTCACAGAAAATGACATGGAATCCAGATGTTTGCACAGCTTTTGGCTTTTAAAGACTATGGTCTTAAACTTTTGATCAGCTGAAAAAATCATGTTTGAGTGTAAATGCAGTTTTCAGACAATTCCCTGCTCAAATGTTCTTGTCTCTTGCACTGATTTGTCCTTTTAACATTGTGAAGCTCTACTTAGAACCTTCTTAAGATCCAATAGTGCAAAATGCAAATTCTTGCAATTTTTTGACTGGTCTTAAGATTTTGATCAGGAGTGTATATATATATGTATTTATATGCAATCAACACCTGATAAACCAAGACCAGATAGATTTTTAAAAGGGAGGGAGGTTTCCAGTATACATTTATTCAGAAATATTGATTTCCAGTTGAACAACATTATTCTATTTCACTTTTTCAGAAAAAAAGGAGAGAATCCTTATTAATTGTAATAATTGATTTTAATGATTTATGTACATTTTACAAGGATACAAATGACCTTTTATTGTATTTACACCAGTCAAGTGAATGAAAACCCAGCAGATTTGGTCTTTAATACATTTCTGAGAATGAAAACTTCATATTGAGAAGTCTATTGAAGGAAGGACTTTTTATTGATTTGTGAATAATTAATTTGAAGAAAGAGTCTTGCATACAGCTTTCCAATTAAATCAATATTGTAAATAAGCTGCACATTAAATTTCAGGACACATCTATCCTTTGCTTTCCAACTTAATATCCTCCAGTGTTGTTGGATGGGCTCAATGATGGATCAACAATGGCCCAGTGGGATCCCAAGGAGGTGATGCCTCCATGCACCCGCCCGCTGATGAAGATCAGCTCAGCCTCAGGGTGATCGGGGTACATGTTGAAGGAATCGCCAGAGGGCTGACCCACATACAGGGAGCGACCCCGGTTGGTGGTGAACACCACAGACTGCAAATAGTGGGAATACTTCCCAGAAATCTGGATGATAGCTTCTCCATCAAACAACTCAATTTCTTGGGCCTGACCGTATCCATAACCAGCAATAGGGGACCAGAGGTAGCCATAACGGAACTGGATACTGGAGAATAGGAGAAATTGTATGATTAAATGCAGGAAACACTCTCCAATACAACTATGCTTTTCACAAAAAGTAATAACAGGACATCCAAGTATTTCTTAGTTACCCTTGGATGTAGCTCGAGTAGGATTCCCAAACTCTCACAGCGGTGATCCTTCCCTCTCCACTGAGCAAATAGGAGCTCCCACTTCCTGACCCCACCGGTGGGGAGAATGAGTAGTGAGGCCGGACTGGAATTGGAAAACAGCAAGGATTTTAGTAATCAGCAACAAAATCTATTTTAAGAATAAAGGAAATGAAATTAATAAACTTAATGAACAAAATATAGTAATAAAGTACATGTCTTTTACGATCATGTCTAATTCTCAGATGTTTTTAACATGTGAGTAACTTACGGTCAGCTGCTGCAGAAGCAACAAGCAGAACAAAGATAGTAACAAAAAGCATCCTGTACGAGAAAAAATAAATAAAAGATTAACATTCTTATCCTGAGAACCTATGTTCTGTAATTATAGTATAAAAAGAATAATAAAAACTTCTTACCTGTCGGACTGGTTGTCTTGTTTCTAAAATCTCCAGGGTGTTTTAAACTGTAAAGAAAGCAGGGCTGTGTTCTCTGTGTGTCATTTGCATGTTGCACTATTCTTTTTATTCTGCAGTTTGGTTTCATCTGCTTTCATTGGTTGTTCAGAGAGGGAGGTACCTGTTGTCAGGTGGCAGGATATTTTGTCAGTCAAAGCCAACATAAGGAAGACATATAGGATAGTAATGATGAACATCATCATTGCAATTACATTTGTTATTATAACGATAAATCTTTACAAGTACAGCAAATGAAGAAGGTGACTTCTCCACCAGAGACGTCATTTGTCTTTACTTTCTTTTCAAGAAAACAATTGTCCTGCCTTTTTAGACGCAATATGCCTTTAAACATAAAGTTTGCGTGTTGATCAGACATTCTTCCCATGTGTTTCTTATTCCACAGATAAAGTTGAAATAAATGAGTTCAGTTTTAGCCTCACCAGGAAACAACTGCATTGCTTTTGATAATTATCCTGTCGCCACTGGGCATACCTCACAACTTTAGCATATCCAAGAACTGGTTCTGCAACTTCCACGGGCTTCCAGTCAACTTGCATTGTCCTTTGCAGTACCTCTAAAGAAAAATAATTGTCATAGGAGGGAATTAATTGAATGTTACCTAACACAATCAATGGGAGAGCAATTTTGGAAAAGCGAGACAATCTGACAGATTGAACCAGATTGAGAGTGGGACTTCATTTGGGTTTATCTAATTTTTGTTTGGTAGTCCAAAAAATAATAATAAAAACCGACTATCTTTATAAATTTGTCAGACTGCAGGGGTTGATGATCAATCCCTCAGTCTGACAAATGAAATCTGAAATCTGACCAATCGTTGATCAGATTTCTTTCAGTCAAAAAATGGGTGACCAAAAACATTCGGTGGCTCCCCCATTTTAAAAGTGGGGGTGCAACCTTATGTTTTTGCTCCTCCATTTCCCCCCAAAGCTGCCCCACTTGTGCCATTATTCAGGGAGCTTGAAATGCCTTTTAAATATTCAAACCCTTTGTCTGTGAATACAATTCAATAAAAATGTATTTATGAGAAAGAAAAAACTGAGTTTGCACACACTTGTTAGAATGGTTTCTTCTCTATCCAAGATTAGTTGGTAAAACACCAAACATATGCATGAGAAAAAAACTATAAATTATATTTCTGTACTGTAATTATTGACAGCTCAATACTTGCAGTCTCCATCAACTTGGCTATAGTTGTAGCTTCACATAGACTCTAACAACTCGTAATGCCCATTTAGATTGCAATAGAGATGTCTCTGTTTTGTCAGGTGTATCTCTTCTTGCAGAGGACGTTCTTGTGGATACAACAAAAAGGTGTAATCCTGTTAATCTAGTTCCTTTGTTTTTTTGGTTTGTTTTTTTAGGCTGCATGGCAAGTTTTATCATAGAGCCAGTAACCATTTCTCTTCAAGTGAGAAAGATGGGAAGCCCTGGTCCTTCGTTTTCTTATCACATCATGATCTCACTGACATAACACTTATCTTACTTTAAGTCTTTACTGATTTACTTGACTCCATTTAGTGAGAGTAAACAAATCTAAACAAAATAGACCTCAAATCAGTTTGCACAATAATACCTCTACTTTATACACATTTGCCAGTTTGTCTTGTCCTACTTCCTACTTCCTGCCAGTAAGAGTAAATGAAAGAACTTTGAAAAGGTACAAGTAGCCAATGAAGTAAAGATATTTACTGTAAAATCAACCTAAATCATTCACATTTGTCACCTGTGATGAAAGTAATATTCCCTGTAAACAATTGGTCCTATCCATAAACAATATCTTAGTCAAGTTTTTCTCCTTTCAAACCAAGACGTATGGTCCGGAACAACTTCAATGCAGAGTGTAGTCCGTGTTTACTTCCTGGTTCTTGAGCCAATCATATGACAGTTCCCAGGGTTTCCAACACAAAACGCAGCATATTATCTTGTCAAAAGAGCAGCAGCCTGCAAACATGGAAGCCATGGAGAAGCAGAGCAGAAATGGAACATAATAAAACATCAAATACCTCTCCCATGTAAGTAAAAATTCACAACAGCAACACTCCTTTTAAAAAGGGCATATTAGAGTGTTGTGATTGGCAAGCTGTTGTACCGACTTGAGCTACAAGGTATCAGTGTTACTTATAGCTCCTTTAAAATGGGGATAAAGTACCCAGACGTTCCTGTTCCAGTTAAAAGTTGCGCGTGCAGGAACCTGTAGGCCCCTAATGAATGTATTGCTAACCTCAAAATAGCGAGCATTACAATAATCCAGCCTAGATGTAACAAATGCATGGATTGGTGTTTTAAAGACGGTCTTGATAGAATGGCCTTTATTTTGGCTAACTGCCTCAAATGAAAATGCAAGACCTTACAACAGCCCTAATCTGGCTTTCAAGTTTAAGATCTGCATCAATCTTAATGCCCACATTTGTGATGATTGGCCTAACATGCTGTACCAAATTAAAGAAGAGAATCCTGTGGATGGGTTCTTTTTTGTTGAACTGTTTCGTCTCTTCTCCAAGAGACTTATTCACCCCAAAGAGTTGCCTTATAAGCAGTACCTTTGTATAGTAGTTGTGGGGAATATAAAGCCAAACCTTATTAACCAGTGCTATAGCGTAGAAATTGTATGTAACTGATCAGTTAAGGATACCTTTTATTTGTGAGTTCAAAAGAGGTATTGGTTATTATTGGATACTAGTAAGACTGATCGAGCTAAGATTGGTAATGGTCAGGTACTGATTAAGTAAAGATTGGTTCCTCAGTAAATACTCAGTATGAATACATGAATACATGAAGTTAACAAAATAAAAGCCAGGCAATAATTTGGTACTCAGTGATACTCAGACATTGATAAGATGACAGCAGTATAAGAAAAGTAAATTGCTAATGTCTTTCATCAAAAGGTTTACAAAAGTAAAATAAATAAAATCAGTAATCACTAGGAAAGAGGTTGTTGACAATTACGAGCTGTGAACCTCACTGGTGCAGTGTTTATTCAGAATCCACATTCAAAATCCACATTCTTTGGTAACAAACCAGTAGTCCCCTAATAAGGCTTGGTTGTGTGTTCCCCAGTCCGTCCAAGTCAACTATCCATTAGTTCCTGATTCATTCCTATTTGATTTCCTAATAAATAACCAATGGTCCAATAACAAGGCTTGGCTGTATCACCAGTAATTACTGGTGAATAACCAATTTGTACATGATGAGTTTTTTTCTACCTGTATTATCGAGATGCATCGGTACATACTGTGCCAAAGAACCAAGATCCAGAACCAGATGGAAGAGGTCTTTTATGTGGCACCAAAAGCCATCACTTCTGTTTTTTTGCTTGTTCAAGTATAAAAAGTTTGAAGCCGTCCAGGCCTTTATGCCATCAAGACATTTGAACAGTGAGTCCACTGGGAAACCCTTTGCCTTTTTAAGATGGAGAGAAATCTTGGAGTAATCTGCATAACAGTGGAAAGAAACTTCATGTTTCCTGAAGATAGAGCCGAGGGGTAGGAGGGTGGGCTCCACACTTAGTGGAGACCTGAGATGTCCCAGGAGAGAGGTCAGTCCAAACCCAACCTGACAAAAACACAAACAGAAAGCCATGTACACAGTCACATTCCCACTCTAGCGCCCCCACATGCGAACACTACTTCCAAAAAAAAAAGGGGATGCAGTACAGACACTCCCACTCATCACACACATTCCATACTTCCAGGTCTAAGCATTGGCACCCCAGAGGTGAACCCCAAAATTAAGATGGGAGGGGGGTGGAGGGGTCCATCACAACCCGAACTACCCAGTCCATACTCCGGTCCTAACCCCCCTCACCCCATTCCCAGCCCAGACGACCCACTTTTTGTCCTGTGTGTCTCTACGTTGCCCTGTGAGTGTAACCGCATTTTGCCCAATGACTACTGGAGATACGCTGCAGACTCCCTGTGAGAATAAGTGGGTACAGACAGCGGATGGATGGATGTACTGAAAGTCCAACATTTTGAGTAATCAGAGGACTTCTTTGTTCGTGATGACAATGATGACCCCGTCTTAAAGGATTTGTCATCATTGTATACAGCAGCTGTAAAGTTAGGAAGGTTAGACTGTCAAATTATTTATTGACACCTTTATGGAGAAAACTATAATTAACAAACTACATGAATGATAGGTTACCCTTTTCCTAATGTATTTGGTGTTTGTAATGATATGATTTGATATATAACTTGTTTGTGGTGCTCTTACATTGAATCTCCTCTGCTTGTAAAGCAAAGTTTACATGTTGAGTGCATTGTATATTATTTACCATCTGTCAGGGTGCAGTGTTGGCTCACTGCATCCTGGATTATTATGACACGTTCCACCTTCCATACACTCAGTTTACCCGTCACTCCCTCTGCAGTCAGTCACACCTGTTGGTCATTGCGTAGTTAGATTCACTCCACCTGCCAGCCTCCCTACATAAGCTTCCCTCTGTCTTCACTTCCCTGCCGGTCCGTCTTCAGACTTCACTTACCCCACGCCTGTCTGCCTGATGTTGCCTCTGTTGGAATCCTGCCGTTTCTGCGTCCCAAGTTAAGTCTCAACTTGTTGTTGGATATTTCCTGTCTCACCTCAGTCTTTAGTTTCGCCTCAGCCTGTTGTTGACTGCTTAGCCACCTCTCCGTCTCAAGCCTCACCCTCTATGAGAATTCTCCTCTGTGCTCCAACGAACCTGTCAGCGAGAACTCTCTCCGGGCCGTCAGCTCCTGCACCCACCTCCTCCAGTCCAATAACAGACTCTGGTTTTCTTCATCCAGCATCCATTTCTTTCAATAAACTGTCAAAACGAGCTCTCTGTGTGTGAGTGCTTGATCCGGGTTCACGAAGACAGATCCTGACACCATCTATAAATACTCTGACAAAGTCATTTAATAAACTGTGGTTGAGTAAGAAGTATTTTTTTGTGTAGACAGTGCAATGCTTGGTCACAAATTTTCAAAGTGCAATAATTGGTTTGAGTTTTGAAAATGACAGAAGACTTTTAGATGGAAATGCTACCTGCTACCTGCATTTTGTCTGCCTCAAGGTTCAAACATATTTTAATAAATACAGACCTTTGTTTTTGGATTTCTAGTTAAAAATCTAATATTGCAAGTAGCATCTTTTATATTTTGCAGATATATTCAAGACAAAGGATGTTTAATTTTTAGACTTTTTTTTTACTGTTGCGTGAAAATTGTATGCTTTAAAAGAAAAAAAACAACAACAAACCTTGCCTTGACAATCAAATTAATGATCAAATAAAACCGAAAACCAATGAGAACAATTTTATTTATAAATCTGAACATGGTTAATACCTTGATCTACTTTACAACAAAACTGGGTTATTCTGGCTTTAATTTCAGAGAGACAAAAGTAGACAAATCATCTATTTGTTATTGATTTGCACATTATTAATGAAAAAGAAAATGACAAAACATTTTGTTACATCTTTATAGTTAAATCAATGTCGTAAATAAGGTGCACATTAAATTCCATGTCACGGCATCTGTCCTCTGCTCTCCACATTAATATCCTCCAGTGTTGTTGGATGGGCTCAAGGATGGATCAACAATGGCCCAGTGGGATCCCAAGGAGGTGATGCCTCCATGCACCCGCCCGCTGATGAAGATCAGCTCGGCCTCAGGGTGATCGGGGTACATGTTGAAGGAATCGCCAGAGGGCTGACCCACATACAGGGAGCGGCCCCTGTTGGTGGTGAACACCATAGACTGCAAATAGTGGGAATACTTTCCGGAAATCTGAATTATAGCTTCTCCATCAAACCACTCAATTTCATGGGCCTGACCGTATTGAAAACCAGCAACAAGAGACCAGAGGTAGCCATACCGGAACTGGATACTGGAGAATAAGAGAAATAATTCGAGTAAATGCAGTTTATACTACTACGGTCTTTACAAAAGCGTAGCAGAATATCCAAATATTTCTTACTTACCCTCTTATGTACCCTGAGTAGTACTCCCAAACTCTCACAGCGGTGATCCTTCCCTCTCCACTGAGCAAATAGACGAGTTCATTGTTATTGTTTTGATGCGGGTTTTTCGCGCATGCGCGCCGGACTGGTTGGCAAAAAGCGAACACAATGGCGGACACAAACAGAGAAACTGACGAGTTCTCCGCGTATTTTTCTTCTTTAGATAACGTATCACAAGATCGTTTTAAGACTAAATTGATGGTTGATGGTATCAGATTGCCAGATCCACAGAGCAAAAACCTGAAGGGACGGAGCGAGTCTGTGAAATGCTGCCAAGTGTTCCGTACCGCGACATATACAGCTACCTTATAAACACGCAGGCCAGTACAGACGAGAGAGCATGGAAGCCATGAAACCACTGGACGGCTACAATTATTTTATATCGGGACATTAAGCGGGACAGAAAATGGATGGATGAATGTCTTGTTAAAATGGGTGGGGGTGTCAGCGACGTTGCAGCGTAAACACAGACGTACTAGCGCGCGTGAGCAGGGGTGTAATGCAGCCGCTGTCTGGTGCACATTCTTGTACACTGATTGCATGAAGAAAACTAAAATGATGCGGCGTGCTGCTGCTGCAGTTCTATTTAAGTAGAACAATGACTAGTGCAGAATTAAGTTGTATTTACCGGAGATGAAGTGTAGACTGCAAATTCTGTCGTAGTATGATGACTCCCCCAGTCCATTGGGAGTGCCTGCCTGCGCTCTTTTCATTGAAAATATCCATTTCTTTCTTCTTTCTTCGTCCTTCGGTAAACAACAGAAACGTACATCCAACGATTTGGAATGCCTCTGTGTGCAACCGGGAGCACAACAAGTGGTAGACATTGTTTAGATTCCAAAAATAAACTAACTAAAAATACGCTCTAAATCACCCGTTTTGTCACAGTAGTAGACGAGAACAGTACTGTTTTTGCCAACCACCGTGACCCGGATGTAGCGCTGACGTCACGCGTGAACTGGTCTATAGGAGCTCCCACTTCCTGACCCCACCGGTGGAGAGTACGAATAGTAAGGCCGGACTGGAGGGGAAAAAAGTAGACAACTCATGACAATAAAACACATTTGATGACGTTTTTAATTTTTAAAAAAATTGTGTTGCGTTGTCCCATTAGTTTGTCTAAAAAAAGATAAATGCACAGCGTTGACACTTACGGTCAGCTGCAGCACAAGCAGCGAGAAGAGCAACGATTGCTGCAAAAAGCATTCTGTGTATAGAACCAAAACAGAAAAACGTATTATATTCTGAGCTGTTCTGTTGTTGTAATTGTTCAGGAAACAAACAAAAAGGGAAAAATAGAAATTTCTTACCTGTCTGCCTTAGTCAAGACCCTAAGTGGGTGCATCCAACCTAGAGACTGTGTGACTGTGTGCTCTGTGTTTCTCTTGTGTGTTTACCAGCTATTGGCATGTCCTTAAGTAACATGTAGCATTTTACAGAACTTACTTCCACTGATTATTCAGTATAACAAGAAAAACCACATTGACAGCCTCTGGGCGGTGCTTTCTGTCATCATGCGTCTAATTGTATTTATTTTTTTCTCTGTCAAAACTAACATGATGCGAGACTTCAGGGAAATGTGCAACAGTGGACTTAATGATCATAATACTATTACAACAGTCAAACTGAGAATTTTGTTTAGTATCTTAACAGTGAAAAGTGTGATTGTTTCGAATGATAAATTTAGTCTAATTCTATTTTTTTCTCACTTTACTCTTGTTAAAGTAGAAAACCTTAACGTTGTTTTTGGGCAACGGACATTACCAACTTTTCCTGGTTTAAATTTATGTTTAGTAGATTTTTATAATACAGGTCTCGGTAGAAATAAATAAATAAATCAAGCAGACAGTTCATCAAAGAAAATATTACTGTTAAATGCAGCGTTCATTGAAAGGGTGAGTTTATTTCTGAGTTAGTTTCTAACACGTCTTAGCTATTTATTTATTTTCAAATGGTAAATGTTTCTTTCTGGGACTTGTTTAACCTTTCACTGTTCTTTTGATGCATTTGGTGTTTTTATATGCTAAATATTATATTCTATTGCTATATGAGTAACATATTTGTTGCTTTAATGCCGAAAATTTATAGTAACTATATGAATTGGCAAAAAAGAGCCATAATTCTAAACATTAGTACAGTACAGTACAGTACAGTACAGTACAATTGTCTATTAAATGTGCTTATAATAATTTACATTCTTCTTAAAAAGGAACTCATTTGTACTTATTTATTTATTCTGGTTGAAGGTTCAGTAGCATTTATGATTTACGGCGACTGTTTTTTTTAAACAATAGAACAAATCCTCCTGGAATCAACATTGCCTGATAATTGTCTTCATACTGTAATTTTCATCAATTCAGACCAAAAATACTTGAGTTATCATCTGTGATCCTTTTTATTGTAGTTATTAAATTGTAAGGTGGAGCAAAAGGTAGCATTAAAGACAATTAAATGCAATCCTTGCGTTGAATACTGCACTGGTAAACTGCTTTGCTCAATCTCTACTGTCTCATTAACAGACAGAAAGCTGGAAATAAAGTGCAAAGGGCTAATGAGGATCTATGTGGCACTCTAAATGTAGTTTTCAGTTGTGAAAATGTTGGGTTTCACTTCTGAAGACTTCATTCAAAGCATTAAAGTAATTGCAGGTTTTTGCAAAACTCTCAGATGATCTCACAACATTGACAAAAAAACATCTTCAAGTGATCTACTAAGAATGGCAGCAAATGTGTTCTTCAGGTAATCTACAATGATGGATCCTGCAAGCTGTTCAGTCTCTGTCGCTTCCTGGTGTCTGGACATCTGCTCTATGTGACATCAGGTGTAACTATCAGACCATCAGAGTAATGATGACTCCATCATCCTGGCCCTGCCACAGCATCTCCCCTTCAAATGCCACCTTCCCATGCTTCCTGGCTCTCATTAGAATCCCCACCACCTTGTCAGAGATTCGAACATATCTGTCAAAAAGCTGTCCAAATGTGACCCGGGTCTTTCCGTCCGGGTCCGGATCAGCCATAGTCCTGATCACGTAGCACATGTCATCTATTTCACGGTGGATATGCTGCTCGGCTCGTTTGGCCCTCTCTGCGGTCTTTGTACCCTCCTTTGGACGTCCGTAACCCTCCTCGCCCTTCTGCAGGCGTAGCGACATTGAGTAATCATAGTCAAAGTATTCACTGAAGGGGTTCAGTTTCTGGTTAACTGTGTGCTCCACAGCCCAGTTTTGCCAGCGGCTCTTCAGGTTTCCAACAGCGCTGTGTTTCTTGGAAAGGGCATTGATCTTGTTGGCATCCTCGGCTTCCTTTTTATACCTAGGAGGCACATTGGATTTAGACAGGCAGAGGAAAGAAATTAAAAACTTGAAGAAATATATAGGAGTGTTCAACAGGAAGACCATGAGATCTTTCTTGGTATGTACAAATTTGAATAGGTTTATCGTTATTAAGAAAGGCTCACAATTAATTAAAATAATTTACTTTAGATAACTGTGTCCCAAACAAAAATCACTAACATAATATATATTAAACTAATATTTTGCTGTTGAAAACACAAAATACAAAAGGTATGTTGGAATATTCTCTCAATTAATTAAGTTGAATTACCACCATTTACAGAAACATTTAGGCTCATTATTTTAGCTTTGAGTCTGTGTTGTTTGTCCTGTTTGTCTCGGTGTTGCCCTGCGACAGACTGGCGACCTGTCCAGGGTGTACCCCGCCTCTCGCCCATTGACAGCTGGAGATTGGCACCAGCACCCTTCGTGACCCCAATAGGGATAGACGTGTTAGAAGATGGATGGATTTTAGATTAGGTCTTAGGGAACCCTTTAAAGAGTCCAGTAAACCTTTCCATTGGACCCAAGTGTTGATCTTGGGAGAATTTGTCAGTATTTGCCAGGACTCATGTGGACCCATTTTAATACTCTGCAGAGATGTTTTTGTACTTTGTTTTTGGACCAGATTCCTGGAGTTGTAACAAAAGTCCCAAGTGTTCTGAAAGATTGTCATGGCAGTTTATTTAAGAACCTTATTTTAAGAACCTTTGTCATGTTTGCAGACCGTTTTGTATTTATAGAGAAGCTGATGATTTTTTTACACAAGAAATGGAGAATGTGTCCTTCCTTCCTGTGTGAAACATGTTCTGACAAACAACACATAAAGTTTACAACTTTCTTTTTTCCTGTTCTGTATTTTCACCTCAGTTGACTGGGAAAAAAGTAAATGAATGGGGGAGGGGGATAGAAACCAAGAAATCTGTTTTTTTCCCTATCCCAGTCATTAGCTGAAGAGGAGGATGCTAACAGAGTTTATTGCTGCAGGTAAGATATTTACTCGTCATTATCTTTAATACCCCTTAATCTTTTTTTAATGTAATCTAAATTTATGGACAGAGATGCACAGTTTTCCCTTTAGTAAATTGTTTGAGAAATTCATATTCATTAAAAGATTGATCTTTAAGAAGACTGAGTTCCAAGTGTCATTGTTGTAATTTCAGTTTATACTTACATGTACTACAATCACAAAATTGATATCCTCCAGTGGGGTGGCATTGATAATGCAAAAAAAAAAAAATCCATCCATGAAACTGCTCTGATTAAACTCCTTTGGTCACTTTGGTCCTACACGGTATATTAAAGCGCTTTAGAAATAAAGCTGGACTGGATCTGATACACTGATGTAGTGTTTTTTTATTTTTACTTTTTTAGGTGCTTTAGGTACTAAGACCACAATAGTAAAGATTTTAAAATATATACATTTTAACAGTAATGCATCAAAAACATTTTTTGTTTTCTTGAATCTTAGTGCTGCTGTTGATCACAAAATCCTGACTGATGGATTGGAAAAGAGGGCATCATTGTCTGGTACAGTGCTTGCTACAAAACAAAAAGCACACATGGAATACCCCAAGGCTCCAATCGCAGGCCACCTGGCTCAGATTAAGGATAACTGCAACATCTCTCATACATTATGCTGATGATACACAGCTTTACATTTCTGTCACCACATGACCATATTCCCTTACACTCCCTGGGTATATGTTTCTGTAATATCAATGAGGGCATGTGTCAGGATCTGATCCATGTTAAAATATATTTCACACATCTTTTTTTGTAGGAAGCCTTCTGCACAAATATTTCTACACAAACAAACATGCTTGGAGTTGAAATCCCTTTGGCTGTTACATAACATGTTTTTTTTTTACATAACATGTTTCAACAGTCCGAGATGGTGCCTATGTACCTAGAGTACAGCAAATATTTGTTAACATTTTTTATGCAGAGCTGAGGTGCTACTTTGTTCTCTTTTTTGCTGATTTAAACCCAACCTGCAAGAGACGGCTGATCTAAACTGATGGCCTCTTTGTTTCTTGCTATGCTAATTTTACTAAACTATGATACAGCTGGTAAACCTGGCCAGACTGCCAGATGAAAATGATAGTCATTCTGCAACTGACATACAACAACGCCAAATGTTTTTATCACTGAGTGAACACAATGAGGAAGCAAAACGTTTTTTCAAACATCCGAGAAGTTATGAAGGCACTTACGGAGTATGCTTAAAGACGTATTGTTCAATAAATGATCAATTAAACAAGGTGACAGTACTCACATTGAGACCTGGGGTCTTTTTATCCTCACTGAGTCTTCCTCAGAGTCGCTTTGTTCCCCTGCTTTTGAAACAGTCATACCATGTTTCTGAGCATCTTGTTCATTTATTCTGTCCTTCTCCTTCTCTCTGCCTTCTTCGTCTTGACCACAGCTGAAACCATCTCCTGTTCCTCCTTCTTCTCCAAGTTTCCGCTGGTTCTCCACCTGCTTCCAGCTTTTTGTCAAAGAGGACACCATGTTGGAGCACTTCCTGCGCCGTGTGGGCGAGCTCTTCTTCTTCAGCAGTCGGTCAATCTCCTCGTTGGATGGAAGAGATTCCCTCTTCATCTTCTCTGCCAGGAGGCTGACGCCTGCACTTTTCTCCTGGACGCTGCTGGACACGGTCTTCACCACCTGCTTCGTTCTGATGGGAGATGGCTGAAGAGCTTCCTCTGAGGTCTGAACGCTCCCATTGATGGGAGTTCCTTGAGATGATGATATTTGAGTCTCTGCATTGCTTTCAGGTTTTAGGTGGGTCTGTCTAGAAAGAGGCTTTTTAGGGGCCCAGTTCTTTTTGGGTTCCTCCGGTTGTCCTTCGAGGGATGATGGAGCCCAGCCGCTGGGCTCGCTGGCTTGCTTCTTCTCGTTCTCCGTCACCCACTGCTGCCAACTGCTTGTCAGGCTGCACACCATGCTCGCAGCACGCAGCTTCCTGATGTTCTTGTTGCTCGATGGTTTCCTTTCAACGGTTTCATCAGCTTTTTTAACAGACATTATTACCTATATAAGTTTTGATAATTGCTGGTAAACTTGTCTTTTTACTCTAATATCAGATTTTATGGAGACCTTTCTCCCTGTGCTGCTTTCTAACCTCACACTTGCAGCTATAGCTTCTAAAGTAGACAGAGGAAACCCTAACATGACGGTGGAAAGTATTCGAGTCATCCCAGGCTACGGACATGATCATCTTTCTGTGACACTGACGACCCCTGAAGGCTCGTGTTTCATCACATACAGCAGAGCTTGCAGTCAGCTGTAAACAGGGCAGAGGTGAGACCAAGTGAGTATGGACCATCGAATGAGATCTATTCAAGACATTTAAAGGTTTTAACAAATTGTGAATGAAAATTTAAATATGTAAGAAAATGTGTGTGAAGTATTGTGCACCATCACTTACAAAGGAGTGAGAGGCATTCAGAGAGTTTATCTACCTACATGTAATTTCTCTTTCAGATAAGTCAAACTCAACTCTTTACAACTCTTTATTGTAAAGGCAAAAAGACTTCTGGTTAACATGTTCTGATTAAAACTTAGAAACCAGCAGCTAACAAGCAAGGTGATGAGTCTATCTTTTTACTTTTGAAATTTAGATATTTATCAACAAAATTTGATGCACCAGTATTGGTTATGTAACGTTTATTCAAACAAAAACATCGGTGTCGGTTTCCCTTTGACCTAATTATTGATTTCATTGACACCTGCAGGTCAGTTTGAAACATAATAAACATTACTGAGGCTAAATTACTTAATCATATGCAGTCAGAATAAAAAGAAAGTTTGCCATCTTTCAGTTCCAGAGTTTTGTAGCAGTTGGTTAAAAGGTACACTACCGTTCAAAAGTTTGGGGTCACCCAAACAATTTTGTGTTTTCCATGAAAAGTGACACTTATTCACCACCATACATTGTGAAATGAATAGAAAATAGAGTCAAGACATTGACAAGGTTAGAAATAATGATTTGTATTTGAAATAAGATTTTTGTTACATCAAACTTTGCTTTCGTCAAAGAATCCTCCATTTGCAGCAATTACAGCATTGCAGACCTTTGGCATTCTAGCTGTTAATTTGTTGAGGTAATCTGGAGAAATTGCACCCCACGCTTCCAGAAGCAGCTCCCACAAGTTGGATTGGTTGGATGGGCACTTCTTGCGTACCATACGGTCAAGCTGCTCCCACAACAGCTCAATGGGGTTCAGATCTGGTGACTGCGCTGGCCACTCCATTACCGATAGAATACCAGCTTCCTGCTTCTGCTCTAAATAGTTCTTGCACAATTTGGAGGTGTGTTTAGGGTCATTGTCCTGTTGTAGGATGAAATTGGCTCCAATCAAGCGCTGTCCACTGGGTATGGCATGGCGTTGCAAAATGGAGTGATAGCCTTCCTTATTCAGAATTCCTTTTACCCTGTACAAATCTCCCACCTTACCAGCACCAAAGCAACCCCAGACCATCACATTACCTCCACCATGCTTAACAGATGGCGTCAGTCATTCTTCCAGCATCTTTTCATTTGTTCTGCGTCTCACAAGCATTCTTCTTTGTGATCCAAACACCTCAGACTTGGATTCATCCGTCCACAACACTTTTTTCCAGTCTTCCTCTGTCCAATGTCTGTGTTCTTTTGTCCATCTTAATCTTTTTTTTTATTGGCCAGTCTCAGATATGGCTTTTTCTTTGCCACTCTGCCGTGAAGCTCAGACTCCCGCAGCCGCGTCTTCACTGTAGATGTTGACACTGGTGTTTTGCGGGTACTATTTAATGAAGATGCCAGTTGGGGACCTGTGAGGCGTCTGTTTCTCAAACTAGAGACTCTAATGTACTTATCTTCTTGCTCAGTTGTGCAACGCGGCCTCCCACTTCTTTTTCTACTCTGGTTAGAGCCTGTTTGTGCTGTCCTCTGAAGGGAGTAGTACACACCGTTGTAGGAAATCTTCAATTTCGTAGCAATTTCTCGCATGGAATAGCCTTCATTTCTAAGAACAAGAATAGACTGTCGAGTTTCAGATGAAAGTTCTCTTTTTCTGGCCATTTTGACCAGACAAATGTGATGGTCCAGAAACTCAATCTGCTCAAAGGAAGGTAAGTTTTGTAGTTTCTGTAACGAGCTAAACTGTTTTCAGATGTGTGAACATGATTGCACAAGGGTTTTCTAATCATCAATTAGCCTTCTGAACCAATGAGCAAACACATTGTACCATTAGAACACTGGAGTGATAGTTGCTGGAAATGGGCCTCTATACACCTATGTAGATATTGCACCAAAAACCAGACATTTGCAGCTAGAATAGTCATTTACCACATTAGCAATGTATAGAGTGTATTTCTTTAAAGTTAAGACTAGTTTAAAGTTATCTTCATTGAAAAGTACAGTGCTTTTCCTTCAAAAATAAGGACATTTCAATGTGACCCCAAACTTTTGAATGGTAGTGTAAGTACAGCCTGTGATTCAATGGATGGTGGAAACACCTTTAGCAGCAATAATTTGAAGTAGTGTTTTCTGTATGAAGGATATCTCAGCTTAGTTGTGGAGGAATTTCAGCCCATTCTTCTTTACTGCGTTGGTTCAGCTCATTGAAATTTGCACAAATTAGTTTCTGCACAGCATTTTAATTAGACAGCAATTTGGACTTTGACTAGGCCATTCTAACACCCGGATTCTTTTTTTTTCATTCTGTGGGATATATGCTGCTGTGTTTGGGATCAGAACATCTCTTGATGACCCAATTTGTGCAAAGCTTCAGCTGTCGGACAGATATTTGGCTGTTAGGATACTTTGTTATGCAGAGGAGTCTCATCTAAAGGAGTCTTATGGTCAGATACGACTTTGCAAACCTCCTTTGTTCAGCGTTTTAACGGAAGGGAGGCGTTTGATGACAACAATCCTGTGGAAAGGGTGTCTTGTCCCTAATTATTATTATTAATCCTTTTTTTGAAAATAAAAATAAATTAGCATTAAAGTGTTTGCACATTTCAGTTACGAAAAAAACAAATGTTTCATCAAACCAGACATGAAATTTCGAATATTCTGCATATAAAAGCAACCTTTATTTTATGACATTTATCAGAATTGATCCCCTTGTCTTTTACTAATGTTCACTTTTGACAGAAAACAGGATACTGCCATTATTTTAACAGATATGATTACATGTGCCCACATATATCTTGGGAGGAAAAAGAAACAGGGAACATTCTTCAGATAAGGAGGCAAATCACACATAAAGTGACTTAGTTTTGCTTTGGTACTGCTAAAACCCTGTGTGTCTGAAATAACCGACCAGAGCAGCTCTTGTTCTGATATCACTGTGATCTTAGGTTCTTCAGAACTCATGGTAGGCCCGGGTACATGGTTCTGGCTTGAGAGTTTTTGCTGTTTATGGAGACTATGTTATGTAATTGAGTATGTTTTGGTTTTCATCCCTGCATTTACAGAACGAGTTGGTTTATAAATAGGAGCTGGCATATGTAAGCAGCAGCAGCTGCTGGGAATCTGTCACACAGCGAGAGTCAGTAAGCCAACACTTCCTGATCCAGTTCAGAGGTACATGTTCTGGACAAACCAGCTTATTGAGTTTATACATTCAAGATAAGAAATAGATCAGTTATTTTTAAAAAAAAACTACTAATAAATAAGGTGATTTTTCTGACTTATGGTCCCAAATATGTCAAATGTGTTTTCTCCTTTAAATGGGCAAAGCAGCATTCCCGAGCTATCAGAATACACTTACAGTGCACAAAATAAATAAAAAATACCTTTTCTATTTTTAGACTCAAACAAAAAGATTCCTGTTAGAAGTATTAAAAAAATGTCTTGCTGTCATTTTCAGGAAACTACAACTTCCTTGTTTTAAATCACACAACAGGAATGAAGAACATTAATTAAACTGCATATCATGAACATATATGGCAGTATTCTTTAATAAAAGCAAATAAATGCCTTTAGTGACATAAAATTAATGTGTTTTTCCCTAAATTAGGATTTCCAAGAGGCATTTATTTTTTCAAATATCATTGTTTGCCACTAGGGGTCAGTATGATTTTAGCTAAAAGCACCATAGGTAGCCATATTATTATGACAGAAATTTGAGTAGTTCTAGTAATAGTCTGTTACTTTAAATTCAGTTTATGTTTTCAGGAACCTACAGCTGCATCTGAATACATTAGAATATTGTTGAAAGTTGATTCATTTCGGTAATTCGAAAAGTGAAACTGGTAAATATAGATCCATTATGCACAGTTTGGTTTATTTCATGTGTACATTTCATTTTATTTTAATCAGACTTAGACTTAGACAAACTTTATTGTCATTTTGTATGCACAGAGTACATACAAAACGAAATTTCGTTGCATACAGCTTACGACAATGTAATGAGATTGCAATTGAAATCAAATAACACTACAATATAAAGTGCAGCAGTGATAAGAATATAACAGTGCAGGAGAAAACAGTTTTTAAAAAAAGGGGCAGAAGAATGTTCAACCAAGAATTGAAGAAAACCCCAAATTCAATAAAATATGATTCTTCAAGCAGAACTGTTATATAATGACCATAAAGGCTGCTGACTTGGCAGTTGTCCAGCAGACTATTGTAAGCACACTGATGGAAAGTTGAGTGGCAACAATAGGTCTGTGCTAAAAATAGTGCAAAAGGAAATATAAGGCTTGTAGTTAGAAGAGCCATTTTTTTTACCAGAAGGAACCACAAAGCCTCTGAACGTCATGTTTCACAAAAATCAAATACCTCATAACAACGGTGGAGCACGGTGTTGAAAGTGTAATGATCTGGGCTTGCTCTGAACTCACAAGACCCCCTCAACTGCTAAGGTTTGTCCAGAACTGGGTAATGAATAGAACAATAAGTCCAAACACAGCATCTAATCAAGTGAAAGTATAACATGAAGGTTCTGCAAGGGCCCAGTCAAAGTCAAGAGCTCAACCTGGTTGAAATCTTGTGGTGGGACCTCAAGAGAACTTTGCAGAAATGAATGTCTGCAAACCTTCATGAACTGATGCTGTGTTGAAAAGGTTGTGAGATAAAATCCCTCCACAACAATGTGAGAGACAGAGGAAGACTACCGAGTTGTTCCTGTTAGAGGTGCCTCTCCTAACTCTTCAATCATGGGGTGTACCCTGTTTCTCCATGACCTGCCTGAAATTAAAGAGAGATCAGCCATTCTTATGAAACATTGCAAAAACACCTGGCAACCTTTATTTCAACCTGGAGAGACTCACACAGACAGAAGAGGCAATTGGAAAGATTTATTGACATAAATCAGAACGTTCTTTGGTGCTCGGACCCTGGCAGAAGATGTGAAAGCTGTGAATGTCTATGATCTTGGATGTTCATTTTAGGATTAGGATTAGTGAAGTCTTCCCCTGGGGGTCCGAACACTGGTGGTGTATGCCAGAGGAGATGAGGAAGCCAAGTGGAGTCTGTGAGTGTGAAGGAGGAGATGGGGTGGAGGCAGTATCTTCAGCTGAAGTTCAGGAGAATACTTGGATGGAGAGCTTCATAAGCAAAGTCTTGCAGGATGATTGGCTGAAGAAGGATGAAGAGTTGGTGCAGATTGGCTGGGGCACAGGCACATGATGAGACAATCGGGGGATGATGGAGCACCTGGAGTGAGTCTTTCAGTTTGACTTTACGATTAAACTTCATAATCTAAAGAGCCATTTTTGCCCTCAGTCCACCTAAATACAATTAGTTTCAAGGTTTAAAAGCTAAATTAACTTTCAGTAAAATATACAAATCTACAATCAGACAAAGGATCACCATCTTTAGTCTTTTTGATTTTAGATAGAATTCACATCCTTCAACAAAACATTGCTAATCAAAAATTATGTTTAAAAAAGACAGTTTGCAACCCAGATGTTGCACCAATAGCTTCACTCTGTCAATTTTATATGGAAATAGATAGAAAAAATGCATTACAATGAGAATTCTATATTTTTTTCAATGCTCAGTTGTATATACCCCCCCCCCCCAAAAAAAAACAAAGTAATTGGGAACCACTCTGCAGGATTTAAAGAGTTCCCGGCAAGTTTCAAACCCCTGAGGAAGGGAGTCATAACTTTTTCCTTATGCCACCTGCCAGTCGTGAAATTTCCTTGCTCCTAAATATTCCAGTCAACTGTCAGTGGTGTATAACAAAATGGAGGCAGCTGGAAACAACAGCAACTCAGCCATGTAAATTGACGGTGCGGAGGCAGCAGATGCTGAGAGACGTAGTGTACAGAGATTGCAAACTTTCTGCAAAGTAAAATACCGTGGACCTCCAAACTTCATGTGGCCTTCAGATAAGCTCAAGAACAGAGCGTAGAGAGCTTCATGGAACGGGTTTCCATGGCTGTGCAGATGGGTGGGTGGTGTTGTTTTTCCAGGGATAGGCTTGGCCCTTTAGTTCCAGTGGAAGGAACTCTGAATACTTCATCATGCAAAGAGATCTTGGACAACTCCGCTCCCAGCTTTGCAGGAATGATTTGGAGATGGCCCCTTCCTCTTCCAACATGGCTGTGCACCAAAGCAAGGTCCATGGAGACATGGGTGAGAGTTTGGTGTGGATGACTTTGACTGGCCTGCACAGAGTCCTGACCTCAACCTGACAGAACACCTTTGGGATGAATTAGACTAGAGACTGAGGGGTAGGCCTTCTTGTCCAACATCAGTGTCTGACCACACAAGTGCACTTCTGTAAAAATTCCCATAAACACTTTTACACAAATTTTATATACAAGTCAAACAGGTGAGTGAATACTTTTGGTACAATATAATGTACTCATAACAGCTGGTGTGTGACTGGTAAAACACCGATAAGCCAACTTGTGTAAGCAGACGATCTGATAGCTTTTGTTCCCAGTAGGGCTGTTTTGTACGCATCCAGAGGACAGCCGCTCAAACCAATTAGAATGAAGAATAAAAAAAGGGATTTAAGTAACTTTGGAAGTGACATGGTTGTTGACGCCAGACAGGTGGGTCTGATAATTTCAGTAACTACTCAAATACTTCAACTTTTTATGCACAACCACCTTTTGATACTAAAGAGGACTGTCTAAAAAAGAGAAACTTACACGAGTGAGTTTGTGTGGAGAAAGATGACTTATTCATGTAGAGAATGGGCGACTCATTTTAGATGACAGAGGCAACGAAAAGCCCAAATTCTACCCAGTCATAATCACAATATTCAGAATGCAGTCTCAACATGTAAAATAAATCATATCTCTAAGCAGATTGACTACAGCAGCAGAACACCACATTGTACGCTCCTCTTATCAGTTAAAACAGGCGAATGAGGATACTCCTCACACACTAACCAAAATCAGACATAACCAGCATGAAAGCAAGGGTTCTTCCTGCCTTGCATCAGCAGTACAGGTGGGCGGTGGCAGCTAATTATGTGGGGGATATTTCCTTGACACATTTTGGTCGCCTTAGCCCCGATTATATCCAACCAGAATATCATCGCTAACCATGTCTATCCTATCATGACTAGTGTCCATCTTCTGATGGTTACTTTCAGCAGGATAACGCGACCAGCCACATTAGACATGTTAATGAGTTCTCTGCAGTCTAATGACCTCCGCAGTCTACAGATCCAGAAGAGAAACTGCAGGATGTGTGGTGAGTGCGAGCATACACTTTTTTTTGGTGGTGTCTGCATGTGGGGGCACTAGGGTGGAAATGTGTGAATGTGACTGTGTAACTAGTTTTGTGTGGAGAAAACAGTTCCAAGTGGCACTGGCAGTTCTTCCTGATACTGACCAACATCAATTATGGCTAAAGTGTATATATCTGTATTTTATAAATAATTCAAAACGTTCTCTTTTTTTACATTTTTGTGGACATTGGTTGGGTCATAGTTTCATTGACTGAGGTGTGAAGTAGCATCATCTGGGCTGAACAACCAGTTTTAAACCCTACATGACCCAGGACCTGGTCAACCTTGTGTCACCGTTCCAACATCACAGGAAAAAAGTGGGACAGCGCAGAACTGCTTTTATTTCCAGTTTAAATTCTTTTCTCCAACAACTTTACTTTTTATCAAAAAAATATTTAAAAATGACAACAACAAAAAAAAAGCTGTACAGACAGGAACAGAGGAACGGGTGAGGTAAGCGTTGACTGGAGTTTGATTTGAAGTATCAGGACATCTTCTGAAACACGAAGACCAAGTAGATACCTGCACAGAACACAGGAGGGAGGGGGTTACGGTCATTGTGCTGCTCAGATGTAACCTTTATAGAGTCAGTTTCAATATTGGTTACATTTCTTGATCAGAATAATTTCCTGTAATTTAACTTACTGGTTGCGTCCCACTCAGATCTGCTCAGGGTTCCCTGTTTACAGACAGAAAACAGCGTTAGACCAAGCAGGACGGTAAACTTCACTGGAGCTGAGAGCTGAGGCCCACTCACCACTGGTGGTTTCACTCCCGGTCTACCACAGTGCTCTTTAGCATGGCAGTACTCCTCTGTGTTGTCTGAAGCCTGCTGACCTCCATCCTCACAGGGAAAAGGCTGCAAACACATCAGAACAGAACGGAAACGCGACATAATGCAGACATCTGTGTGCATTTAGAACCGTATAATTACAGGCCTTGTCGGTTATTTCGACACCCTTTCCATTTCAAAAATGATAACTTTATCCGACTTAATTATCTAAACCAAGGCTGTCCTAACTTTTCATCATGTGGGCCAAAAAATGGAAATAAAAAACTAAAAACACAAATTATGATCATGCACTATTTTACTTGCAAGATTATTTTTAAAAGGGGTTTTGGGTATTTTGTCGTATAAAAAGATGGTCATCCATTTTTGCAAATACTTAAGGACCTGATTAAAAAAATGTTTGGTCTACTCTTGAGTCAGTCTTTCTTTGAAAACAGTCACTGTATTTAGCCATTTTTTAAAATGAATTAAAAGTTGATTTTGGGTCACTAAAGTCTGCATTACAGTAAAGGTCATTGAACAAATGTGGTCTTATATATACTACGAAATTAAAGCTACTTTGTGTTGTATTTAACATTTTCCATTGTAAGAAAACTTTAACTTATTATAAATGTGAGCTCTGTGATTGGTCGAGGGTGACAGTAGGAGCAGAAATAGCAAAGGTAAAATGTAAAACTAAGACCAGAGAACTGGTCTCAGTTGTACAAATAAAAATTACCAGAAAGAAAATTCAAGTCTTTTATGCTTTTTATCACAAACTAATTATTGGAAAACTCTGATATGAGTTAGTTGAAGGTTTTTCTTCTGGCATTAGTATTTGAGATTGAAAAACTGTCACTCTGGGTCCCTGAGCAAGACCCTTAACCCCAGATTGCTCCCCGGGCGCCGCACAGTGGCAGCCCACTGCTCCCCACGGGGATGGCTTAAATGCAGAGAACAAATTTTTCTGTATGTTGCAATGGCAATAAAGATGATTATTATTATTATTATTAAAAAGAGATTCACAGTTGTACCTCCAGAGCCATCATCTTCATCATGAGGCTGCGATGTTGATCCTTTTTCACTTTTTCGTCAAAGAACTCTGAGAACCGCTGCTTCAGCACCAGACGCATGTTGTACTGCTTGGCCATGCTGAAACACAGGAGCCTCAGTGTTACAGTAGTTAGCGAGATCTGAAGTACCAACTCGGCCCGACTCGCTTCTCAGGGTTTTCCGCTGGGTACTGGTATCACCTCCCTTTTTAGTGGCTACTCGGCTGGGGATGCAAGGGAGCCGAGCCGAAAATACGACATCGGAAGACTGCAGGTCACTGATTGGCTGGTGGGTGGCATCACTGGTTGAGTCCTAATAGCGGGCTATTAAAGGAAACAAATTCGCCATCTTAAAAAACTCCTGCGTGTATTCCAAATTTTAAAGGAGCCTAGTCACGTAGAAGGAGGTTAAGTAAACCTAACTCTGTAGATCGGCATGCTCTTTGACCACGCCAGGCTGTCACTTTACGGCGAGGCATTGCAGGACGGTCTACTGGCTCTGATAGCAGCTGCATCAACTGTCGCCATCTCTCTGATAGCTCCGTGGTACTTCCACGGAGCACTTAGTAGGCCCGTTTACACTACATCTAAAAACCGAGCCATGCCGAGACCAGTCCGAGCTTGGATCAGTTATCCAAGACAAGCCGACCCGTTTACACACAAAGCTTATCTCGGTTCCTTGGTTGCTCCTCGCCCCCTAGTGGCGATCTGCGGTACTACCGCTCTCTGGGATTGAAGGCGGTAGCAGCAAAACACACACAGCTGCGCCCGTAACATTCAGGAAGTTATGCTTGATATTGTGATATTTCGGTGTTTGCAGAGAGTCAGGGGAAGAAGGCAACCATTGGTGAATTTACTTGAGAAAGTTGGCTTTTTGGGAAGTGGATGAGACAAACGAACGTCTAATAAGGATTTACAGACGCCGGAAACAACGACAGACACTGAGGTTCATTGCGCTGCTAAGCAGAATCATCACTGGAAACCGTGTGGCACGGTAAGGAAGCTAGTATTATTATGAATGTCTGAAATTTGTCTGAATGGAGTGTGAATCGGGTCGTGCAGCCAGACACGCCGGAAAACCCGCTGACAGTCAGCTGACTGTAAGGAGATGACGCGGTCTGCTCATGCGCTCTTCGTTATCAGAAACCGGGATAAAATAAAACCAGGCCGAGACCTACCCAAGAGCTGGTCTGCAGTTAGCGCGGTCCGGTTATGTTTAGCGCGGTCTGGTTCAGTCTGCTGACCGTTTACACACAAGAGTTATCTCGGTTACCGAGCTCGGACTGGTCTCAGCTCGGTTAAAAAAGTGTAGTGTAAACGGGCCTAGTGTCGTCCTTGTACTGAAATGTTCTATACAAATAAATTTGCCTTGCCTTGTCTGCTGATCACACCCAGTTCAAAGTTATTCTCAGGCTCAACAAGGACCAAGTAAAGACCATCAAGACGAATGCTTGCCGTACACTGTTTTATTCGAAGGTGAATATATGTTTTTGTTTGTGTTTTCTTTTCATGATCAACATATGTGACTAGGCTCCTTTAAGGAAAATGGCAACACTGTGGTCCAGCGACAAGGTCCAGACATTTTTGTGCTTTTTGGCTGATGGGGAAATACAGAAGTAGCTGGATGGAGCATCCAGAAATGAGAAAATCCTCCATTGTTGCATTGTGTTTGTGTTACATGCCAGTAAGGTCAATTTACTTTTTTAGGCCGCCTTGCTACGACATCCCCACCTTCATTAAGGTGGTACTCAATTATAATGGACCAGAACCATGTAGAGTCGAGTAGAGCCGAGTTGAGTTGAGCTGTGCTGAGCAGATATTAAGGGGAAAAAAGCCTTAGATCTTACTTCTTAATCATCCACTAAGCTAGCTATTTTTTTTTAAGTGATAAAAATAACTTTCATTTTCCAATGAGTTTATTTTATTAATTAAACCTTACTGTTCAAAAAGAGGAAAGTAGACAAGAAACTCGGGAACGTCCACCACACCCTCCAGGCTGAAGTGATACTGACATCCGAACAGAGGATAGGAGCCTTTGGACTGAAAGGAAACGTTGAAGACCTCGTTACCGAAGGACAGGGAGTCTGATGCCTCTATGCGTTTACTGAACAAAAGGAAACAGACAGAAAAACAATTAGGACATTGTTCTGAACACTTTCGGCGTTAAAAAGAATGTTTTCTCCAGTCTCAGCAGGTATAACATCTACAGGGCCGTTCTAAGAGAGAGGAAACCTTGCGCTTACACGAGCTCGTAGGCATCTGGCGTCGTTCCAATGAAGAAGCCTCCAGGTTTGAGACGCTCGCAGGCGTTTCTCAGCATCATGTCCGCCTTCTGCTCGCTCTCAAACGAGTAATGATACACAAACTGACAGCTGCAGATGTCAAACATCAGCTTGGGGTCCTCCAGCTTCTCTGACAAAACCTCCTGCACCAACGGGTCAGAGAGAGAGACCCGACTCATTACCACCTCTGGGATAATTAATCTCAGGTCATGAAACCATCTGCAGATGAACAAATCTACGTGAAACTCTACCTTTGAACAGTCTGCGGTGATAAACTGGGCACTGAAGATTTTCTCGTTAGAGTAGCTTTTCCTTTTCATTTCTTCGTATCGAGTACGGCACTGGTCTACGGACACTTCTGCTATATCTGGAAAAAAACAAAAAACAAAACAGAGACACGGGGTGGAAATGCACTGATGTTTTCAGCTTTCAACAGTTACTATTAATAACAACAGGATTTACACTTGAATGAGGCAGAAATGGTCTGAAAATACAGAAAACACTCCTGTATGATGTAATAATTGTAATATATGATTTTAACCTCGTTTTGTACTACTTATTAAACGTACTTATTTTCTACAACTATATTTACTGAAATACTTGTGGTGATTAATGCATTTTTTTCCTTTTATTGTATTTTTCAGACTATAAGGCGCACTTAAAATCCTCAATTTTTCTCAAAAATTGATGATGCGCCTTATAATCCGGTGCGCCTTATATATGATTAAAGTTGTGCCTACTTACTGATTTTTTTGTGGTACAATGCGCTCAAAAATCTGTTAAAATGTGTAAATACGACTTTGGTAAGCAACGAAGCAGCTCTGCTCAATGGATATTTGGAGCATTACGGTACACTGTGTCACTACCTGATCGGACCCCCTGAGCTGTCTACAAGACTGCCTGACTGTAACGGCGAAACTAGAAGTGCATTCATGTAAAGGCCCCCACACACTCGACGTAGTTCACTCTGCGGATGTCTGCGTGCACTCCGCGCATACAGGTACATGCAGAGCTCAATTTTTATGACCGCGTACGTAGTGTCACACTATAAACTTCTCGGTGGCAAGAAGTCTTTACATCGAACTGTTTTATATGTGACACTGAGCTTGATAACCTGAGCTGCTCCAAGCAGGCGGTAACAAGGAAGTGCAGCATCACAGTCCCTCTCTGTTCTCACTGACAGGTGGGAGCCTGCTGGAAAAGAAACGGCTCTAGGTGCTCAGATAGCTAATCACACATTTTACCATCCGTTCTGCCACTTCGTCTCACTGGCAGAAAGTGTGGGAATTGTGCACCACAACGTTTTAGATCATCATCTTCCTGAAAGTGGTGATCCCTTTTCCGGCTCTTTGGCAGATTTCACAAAGTCGTGCACTCTAACAGTGGATTAGGAAGAGAAACAGGCCCACAGCATCACAGATTAGGGTTACGGGCTGGTCTACATCCCAGTAGAGTCCGGTAAACTCCAAATGTTTGCATTTGTGACTATTGGACAGAAAAGGATAATGTGAAATAGCGGCTGTGGACATTTGGTGACCCCAAATGTCCACAGCTACTCTTAGCTACAGTACTTTCCCAGGTAGATGTTTTACCTTCCTAACCATCCTGTGTGCTGGCAGGATTGCAGATATGACCACATTTACTCGGGTAGCTTGAATGCCACGCTCTCCTGTCTTTTTGAAGAGTGATTAACAGAAATGGGGTTCAGCGTATTTATACACTTAGTGAAAGTCAGGGAGTGCTAATAAAAAGCCTGTAGACACTCCTAATACTTCCAAAAAGTACATTTTAAAGCATGACATTTAATTTATAAGGACTGGGAAAAAATTGTAGGGATGCCAATAAATGTTAGCATGTTTCCTCAGCTGAATAAAGGTTTTTAAATTACAGGTTGGACTGGTCATGTGTGAAATTATGCTACTGCAGTAGATTAATTTAATTTAGCAGACGATGAGGAAGTTTGTCTTTTCGTTGTGGGACAGCAGGTCTGAGAGTGAGTCCGTGACCAGGGGTTACCTGCGCAGACGATGTGACTGATGCCTCCTCTCCTCCACTTCAACAGGTCTCCTCCTTTACCACAGCCGAGGTCCAACACAGACACATTTCTGCTCCCTGCTCCTCGTACCTGCTCCAGGATCTCCCCTGTCAGCAGGAAGAAGGAAAAATAAAAGATCTTAATGTCGGCATGACCTTTCCCGGCGAGTTCAGCGGAGCTCTCGACTAAACGAGCGAGAGAAGCAGGTCGTTGTCAGTATTGAGTGGCGATCCGTTACCAATCAGAACGCTCTTCAGCCAGTTGTTAAAGTTCCTCATGTAGAAGATCCTGCTTTGGCTTCGAGCCGCCAGGCCGACTTCCTGCAGCGCGTTGTAGTGAATCGCCACCTTCTTGCTGTGGTCGGTCCTCTGGAGGATTGATAGCGGCTCAATAACTGCTGTGGGACAGATTAGCTAAACGGCATGCTGAAGTCCTGGTAGACCAGACAAGGTAACAATGAGCCTACCAGCTTCTTAGTGGGGGAAGTCTCCTCCTCATCCTCTCCTTCCTCGTGCCGTCTCTTCACCTCCGACTTCTGCTCCAGCTCTCCGTCTCCTCCTGGTGTTGCTCCTTCCTCTTCATTCGTTCCTCCCTGTTTTTCGTCTGCCTGCTCCATTGTTTCTGTCAGAAGTGAATGGAAGACGGACGGAGAGAGGGAGTCGTTAAACTTAAGATCCTCCCAGTTTTAAATTGTTGTTTTCTTCTTCTATAAATCAAAAAGGTTTGGGAACACAAGAGTCAAACTCCAGTCCTTGAAGGCCAGCGTTTAGATGCATCTCTGCGTCAACACACCGGAATCAGACAATTAGGTCATTAGCTGGGCCTCCGTGGGACCTGATGGCGTGCCGATGAGGCAGTTCAGCCATTTGATGCAGGCGTGTTGGACCAGAGGCGCATGCAAGCCCACAAGGACACGCTTATATTAGAGCCTCTATGTTCAGAACAGGTCCAACATGTCAGAAACACAAGAGCGAATAAGATGAAGAATGTGTTGGTCACAGCCATCAGTAAACGTTTGAAAAATCAGATTGCCAAAGATCAAATATTAAAAATGTTCGGCTAAATAGAAGCAAGAGATATGACACAAATGCTAATTGAAAAGAAAACTGAGCAGTACAGCATGTAGTTTAATTAAATAAGAGAATAAAAACAAGTGTAGTGCTTCATGGACCCTGTCCTCAATACCAATTTGAGCACAATTACAGCGGCAAAAAAAAAGATGAATTTTTTTTCATCTATTATATTTAAAGTGTTGTAATGTAATCATGCTCTGGATGTTAATACTTTATTTAGCAAGAATTACACAGCCCTTGATGAGTGTAAAAGACAGAAGTGATTAAATGTGAGTAAGAATAAAAAGCTCAGAGAATGGTGGGAGCATTGGCACGGAGAGCTTTCTTTGCATGCTGCTTGTTTTTTGTTCTAATGATTATATGCAAAGTGCTGTGTACATTCATGCTGTAGAAAGGCAAACCATATTTTAAAATGAACCGTCAACAGCACTGGAGATATACAATCTAAATTTCACTTCTCAGCATGAAGAGCTGCTGCTTTCTGCACTAGTTGTGCTATGTGTGGATTATGTGTTAATGTCTGATCGATGCAAACAAAAACTGCAGGGATGAAGCTGCGAAGCCATCAAAGTGTCGTTTAGTGTCTCCGTAACTTTAAGAGGGCGACAGCCTTCGTTTTCAGCCAATAGCCTCTTCAGAATCACCCTGTTTATGCTGACACACTATTTTCATTGAGTGGACCTGGGTTAAACTCACACTTCACAAACAGGCCCAAAGATCTGACAGCCTGGTGTGTGCAGAAACAACACTAAAGATCTCATAAGTCACTACAAAGTGACTTGAAAAAAGATAAAAAAAAAAAAAAAAAGATAAACTGTCAGCAGAAAGGTGAGACTGAAAATAAAACTCACTGACAGTCGGTTTAAAACCAGACAAAGCAGCAGCGGTGGCGGTGCAGAGGTTTGCATAACGCTGCATGTCCTCCCTGACGTGACCCGACAGAACAGCCTACAGGTAACAACACGTCCTAAATGAATCTACTCTGCTTCATCTAATTAGCTGCATCTCATACACGCTCTTCAGTTGGTCTTTTTTACAGTGACAGCACTGATCGTTTTGGAACTTCCTGAGCCAAAAAAAAGACAGAAATTCCCAAAACAAAAACAATTTATTTCTAAAGACAGATTAACAGAAATAAACTACAAATGGCAAGCTGTTCTCTATGATGTAAACAGTGACCTGGGAGAGGGATCATTTATACTCATACTCATATAACTGATGATACATTTAGGCAAAAGAGCATTTTCCCACCATGCACCGATACGCATGACATAACCTAAAGAAGTTAAAACACCACAGTTAATAATTTCAAGATGATCATATAAAATGCACCGACGAAGGAATGTCATGGTTTGTCTTTAGGTGTTGTTTTTTTTGCTTTCTGCTGCATTATTTAAATGTTTTACATTGCTCTATTTTTTATGTGGCTGCTCTCTTGGCCAGATCTCCAACATAAGAAAGATTTCCAATCAAAACGGGACTCCCTGGTTGCATAAAGGTATAAAAATTTTGATATAATACGTTGAAATATTGGACAATAACAATGACGGTCATGATTAACCAACATTTTCCCCACTCCTCTCTTTTTTTTTTTTTTTTTAAATCAACGTAATGTCCCCGCCGCTGACTATACATCAAGTATGGGCATAACTTCACCAAACTGGTCAAATATAAGTTTACAAAAAAGCAATCTGTTGCAATGATTGTGATTTTGCAGACATTAATTAATACCGTTTTTGGCTACACTGTGTCGCTCTAGTGCTGCTGCTATTAAGGGCCAGATGCACTAATATGGGGACTACAGTATATATGTAACCCCCATATTGACATAATAATATAGATACTTCCGCTTCCAAATGACATGAGTCCGCTACTTAGAACCTGACACTATGCAAGTCAGATGGGTTAGAATGCCTTTACATAATAAGGGACCCTGCCAGACAGAAATCACACGTTTGATTGGAAATTGCGTCTGATTTCCTAATAGCAGCAGGATTAAGATGATAAACATCGACGCTCGAAACGGGACTGGTGGTAATTTTTACTTTTAGTTTGCAGGTTTAGCTGGACCGACTGGTTCTTATCGTGTTCAGGTAAAACACCGCTGACCTAAAATGAACCCGGAGGAGAATCCTGTCCCTTCTGAAACATAAACTACTCTCACTTGCTAACATGATTAGCAACCAATAGTTAGCAAGCTAACGCCTGAAACAGCTCCGTAAATGTTAGAAAATAACACATCGGTTTATTCTGGCCGACGATGAAACTCATCCACAGCTCATGCCTGTTCGATGCCAGCCAACCTCAGACAGGCAAGTAAACTACAGCTTTGGTTTACATAACAGCGCTAAAAGTTGTAAAGAGACATCCAGCTACTCACAGTAATCTGTAGGAACGACACATGCGCAGTGAGCAACTTCCTGTTTAGACATTATAAAGCGTAGACTCCGCATTGACTGTCACGGCGCATAAATTACGGCCGCCATCTTGGGGCGGTCGACCTGAGAAAAGTACGAAGATATCACAGGCGGAGGTCTCAGTTTTCTCAGGCTTTCTCATCAACTTGTCGGTAAAATGACACAATCATGTCATATTGTTACTTTATTTTACTAAAATTAAAAGGAAACTTTGTATTGTGGTGTTTTCTTTACATTGTTTCGTGTTAGTGTTTTTTAATTGCAGGGGAATACAAAGTCTTCATTGAGTTGTGTTTTTTAACTTTTTTGGAATGACCATGACCTGGATGACTGAGAATATTCACCAGCATAAGTCAGTCATCAAAAACTGTTTTCCAGCAGATGTTTACTTATAATTTTGTATAATTGATAGAGGTCAGAGATTCTTCTCTGACCTCTATCTTGGCCAGACTGGTTCGAGCTGATAGAAAGGCAACAGTAACTCAAATAACCACTTGTTACAATCAAGGTATGCAGAAGAGCATCTCTGAATGCACAACACGTCGAACCTTGAGGCGGATGAGCTACAGCAGCAGAAGACGACACCGGGTGCTACTCCTGTCAGCTAAGAACAGGAAACTGAGGCTATAATTCACAGAGACTCACCAAAATTGGACAATAGAAGATTGGAAAAACGTTGCCTGGTCTGATGAGTCTCAATTCCTGCTGCGACATTGGCATGGTAGGGTCAGAATTTGGCATCAACAACATGAAAGCATAGATCCATCCTGCCTTGTATCAACGGTTCAGGCTGCTGATGGTGTAATGGTGTGGGGGGATATTTTCTTGGCACACTTTGGACCCCTTAGTACGAATTGAGTACCTCTGATCATGAGTATTGTTGCTGACCATGTCCATCCCTTTATGACCACAGTATACCCATCTTCTGATGATTACTTCCAGCCATGTCATAAAGCATGAATTATCTCAGACTGGTTTCTTGAATTGAAAATGAGTTCACTGTACTCAATTGGCCTCCACAATCACCAGATGTGAATCCAATAGAGCACCTCTGGGATGTGGTGGAACGGGAGATTCGCATCATGGATGTGCAGCTGACAAAGCTGCAGCATCTGTGTGATGCTATCATGTCAATATGGACCAAACTCTCTGAGGAAGGCATGGTGGCTGAATCAGCCACTGGATCAGCCAACGCACGCACCTATCAGCCGTTACTGATACAAGAAAAAGAAAATATTGGCCGAAAACATCGCCGGCCGATATATCGGTCAACCTCTAATTTTTGGCATAATTTATCATTTTTTATACACATTTTCCTTTCCACTTATTTTAGTTTGGTTTTGTTGCAGTTCTGCTAATTTTATTTACAAAATCATGCCGACGTTTTAGTTTCTGCACCTTCCCTTAGCCATTGCAACAAACTCTTATCTCGATATCTATTTGATCATGCAAATCTGATGTGTGTATCTATGCATATCTATGCTCTGATCTTGTTTCTATACAAAAGATGCATTTTTTTCTAAATTAAATGAAATATTTTTTTCTTTTATGTCTTTAAAAATAGCTTCACTTTAATACATTTTTAATATAACTCCCATTCTTCTGTACTTTTTTTTTAATACACATCTTTGTGTTTGATGAACTCAACTATCACAAAATAGGGGGGTAAATTTACTGAAAGACATGCGTATTTCACAATTATAAATCTTGATTCACATTTTGTGATGTTTTATTTATTTATTGTAAATGACAAGGTCTTTGTTTTGTATTTTCAGACAGACAGGATTGTTACAAGATTTTGTAGTGTTCTTGAAATGTCATTCACATTACATCGAAGCAATCTCCCGCACTTTATGACCCTCAGGTATATGATATTTATGACCCATACTGTCTATTCAGGACGTCTCCAGATTAAAGACTGTTATAAACAAATATTGAAAATTGACGATGGAAGAAATGGCAGGAATACAACTTCAGAGTACAAGAAAGTAAGAAATGGCCTTTGGTACTGTACTGACAGTTTAGGAAAACAGCAGGAAAGTAATACTTGTGTGGTTTAGTGAAACAGCTGGCTGGGAGAGTTTAAGGATTTATTGATATATTGTACTCCTGCACAGTAGGTGGTGGTATGCACCTTACAGTTTTGGGTGCCCTCTGATTTCCTCCAGTAAAATGAGACAAGAACAATATGATCTTTCTCCTGTTAGTTTACACAGACAGTGAAAGAGAAACAAATCAGGAGATGAATAAAAGCAACTCAAACATGACTGCAACAAAACCAGAAAGGTCAAGGGAAAAATTATTAGACCACCATATGTTTTATTCAATTTCTTGTTCATTTTAATGTCAGAAGCAACAAAAAGGCACATTTGGAAAAATGTAAAACATAACACCAAAAATACCTCATAAAAGTCTCATTTAAAAGCTGGTATCTGGTCAAAGGCACAAATACATTTTGACTTTAATTTAAAGTTTACGTTTTTTGTTGCAGAGGGTTGTGCAAATCTTCTGTGTGAAGTTGCACGTTCTTTATGTGCATGTTTTTTCTTCCACCAACTTGTCAAGTTTATACAAAACATCCAAAAAAATGCACATGAGGTTAACAGGCTGTTCCAAACTGCCCAAAGGTGCAGTGTGGATTATTTGGATGTTTCTGTTTTGGTTCAGTGGGTCACTGGCAGCCAGTTTAAGATGTCCCCGGCTACTGGTACGTCTATGCCGCAGCCCTCCTGCAGAGGATCATACATGTATAGAAAACAAATGGAGGGGATCGTTGGTATGGGTTTCATCTGAGTTCTTTAAAGACCTGCATTGTGAATGACTATAAAAAATAAATCTTATAGTGTTGCACTGATTAATATGCAAAGAGATAATTGTGTTTTAAGAATAAAGTCTGAGATAGGCAGTGTTTCTGCTCACTGACCCCCAGTCTCCTAAGCACGCAACAGAGTGGAGTCCAGATTTTGAGACTGTGAAGAAAACCAAGGATGTTTGCTTTGGAGAAATACAGCATGAGGAGTTGCTGCTGTCCGCATTCAGATGGCCTACCTCTCTAGGACACCAATGATCTGCCGAATCCCTAATGAGTAATGATCTTTTTTCCTTTTCTCTTATTTTCTCTCCTGCCTCTGGTATCACTGAGGAAAAACAAACAGACACATAGCTCCATTAACTTCTGCCAGCATCAGACCACCTCCTCTTCCAAAATGATAAGCTTAAAAACCCAAGGATGAGCCAACATTCATGCAATTATTCATCATCTCCTTATCCATCATCTCACAATGCATCCATTAATCTCCTTCTCTTGAAGAAAAATTAAAACAGGTGTTCTCCATCTTTTTTTAAGTATCAAATTGCTCCTGAACCTCCCACCTTTCTAACCTTGCCTACAAGCTGAATACTTGCGGTATTTGTGCATTCACAAACACACGACAATCAATCTCGTTCCACTCCCACCTCAAACGTTCGAGACCGACCCAAAACAGGTTGACCAATCATGTTGCAGTATTAATGTTTAAGGTGGGACATATAGCTATGATGAACGCAAGTGCTGCCAAGTCCACAGCTAAACCAAAATAAACATGGCAGCACAGGAGGACGCACACGTAGCTCCTGCTATCACATTTGTTTAGTCAGAATCCGCGACTGTCACTATCCAAAAAAGCAGGTCTTGACTAGCTTAATTAGTTGTGGTTTCTCATGGCGCCTGCTACGACATTTTCATTTGATGCTGTGATTGGCTAAAACCAACCTTTGGTAAACAGGCACTAGGTGTCGCTTTGCCCAATCAGCTGAAAAAGTTCTGCTGAATGTCCCTTCTTTCCCCGAACAGTTTTGATTGGGAGTAGACCCAGACTGATGATGTGCAGAATGGAGAATGCTACAGATTATCAATCTGGCTGGCATGGTTAGCTCCTTTCAGCCTGTGGCTAGATATTTAAAGATCACAATATGTGGTAAATTGTTCTCCAGGAATAATGTCAGCTCCACTGCTACAGATATCATTTATTCAACCAGAATCTAACTGGTTCCGTCAAATGGATCTTTTCTTATTTTCAGTCATTTCTTTTTTGTTGTGGTTTGATTGTATTGACACTTGAACATACCTGTGAGAACTTCAAACAGCTTTATCTTCTATAGCTGAAGGATTCTGTATGGTTATCAACTCCAGACAGTCTTACATCTCATGGTTCAATAATGATATTTTTAGTTTGGCCTCTTTAAACTAAGGGCCAAAATTACTATGCAGAACTACAGTTTCTTGAAAAATCGTCAAATTGGGGATACAGTTACAGACGGCGCTTGGATTTACATTGAGAAGGGATTTTCCTTCATCGCTATTATTGTTGATTGTAGCGATTTCTTTGAAAGGTGGGAAAAACCCCACGTTTCCCACACTGGATAAACCAGTAGCAAATTCGGATTTCTTTTACCCATAATTTCCCCCATCAATGTCACCCAGATGTGTTCAGGCCAGCAAGAAAGGAGTCTTAGTGCTTCTTATTATTATAGCTGATGGGCAACAAAGTGGCTTCAGACTGGATGAGTTGATGCAGACAGACACAATGAGCTTTAGTTTTATATCAGCTGATCCAGGATCAGTTTCATGCACAGATCCTGTCTGGTATGTCTGTAATTCATCCCGCTGATGGCGATCTGAGAGATGAGACTCATTACTGTGCTGGCACATGCTCAAACTTGCAGACGAATGGCTGATCCTCATCCAGCTAACATTTAAAGATCAGCTTGCCGTCATCCAGACAGCTAATAACAAAATTCCTGACTTTAATTGAAAATGGAAAAAACATCCAGTAGAATATATCACAAGTTTGGGCGTTATTGTTGTGCAATACAGCAACTTCCAGCATGAGGAGTTTGACCTCTGTCCTCACGGTCAGTTTAGTAAAACCCAAAGAGGTTGATTTAAAGAGACAAATAACTAAGAAAGATCACCATGTCCTTGCATTTTTTGTTCTGAGACACTATTGTCTGACTTGGGAAACTTTGTAATCTTAAGAAATGTTCAGGACAATTTGAAATTCAACTATGTGAATTACAAAATACATTCCTTAGTGATAGTGAAGGTAAATCAGTTCATGCCTAAAGAGTGTTTTATTCATTTTGCAGTTGAAAGTACACATTTAATGTCGTTATTCATTTCTGGGAACCATAAACTACAATTTAGTTTGTTATATGGTGCCACAACACAAATCATTTCAAGGTCTTTTACAAAGTCAATTTAATCAAATCAATCAAATAGATGGTCTAAAAGGTTTTAAACCATCTGTTTTAGACCATGCAAGGAAACGCAGCAGATTGTCATCGAGTCATTGACTTGCGGTATTCACTCCTCCTGGATGAGCATGAGCAACCATGGTCAGTCGCTTGCATTGTGTCGTTGACTTTGCAGCAATCCCTCATACCAAGCATGCATGTAGTGATGCTGGAGAGGAAAACTCTCCTTTAACTGGAAGTAACCTCCAGCAGAACAAGGCTCAGCATGAATGGCATTCTGCCACGACTGACTGGGGGTTTGAGAAGACAGAGGACAAAAATAACACAAACACACTGATTCAGTACTAGATCCTTTGGGGGCTTCATCTAGGAAAGAAACACAACACTACTAAGCAGATAAACTCTGAGTCAATTTTCAAGCCTATAGGATGAAACAGGGTACATACCGGTAATCCCAGTAATGGCCCAGCCAATAGCTATATGTAAGAAGCTATGTTTACATACACAACATTTCAGGATCGGATTGAAATGTATTCGGATTAAATAATAAGATTGTACCATTTATATGCACACAATCAATTAATACGATCATAATGTGTGTTTATATGCACCTGGCTTTATTCATAACCACTCTGACATACGCAGTTATCAAATTCCCCCTCCAAAAAAACAGAAGAAGAAGTACTTACGTCTTTGCTAAACCACAAAAATAGTAAACAAAGCAGTTTTATGCAAGTGGGGGTTTTTTTTGTCTTTTGAGCACCCACACTGGATGTTCTGATTACGGTTGAAACATTACTGAGTTGGCAACAATTTTTTCAAACAGAAAGGTTGTATTGGGAGCCCCGACAGTTTTGTTTCCCGACATATTTCTGGCACATGCCAACGCAGAAATATGTCACGTTTACGTCGGCCGCACATGCGCAAGTTTGCCACATTCAGAATAACTTATGCCTGACAAGCGTTTATATACAGGTAAATTGGATTATCAATCGGCATAAACCACCCCTCTCTTTCTGAATACAAAGTCATTCCAATTAATCTTAATCCAATCATCATATTCCGATTGTTTGTTTTCATGATGCTTTTTTATTCCGAACGGCTGTTTATTCCGATTATGTTTGTCCATGTAAACGTAGCTATAGAGAGGCCAGGCTAAACACTGAAAGGCAAGGCAAAATGTATCATCTGAAGAAGGAGAACATCAAGTTGTCGACAGCAATAGTTTATGCCCCCTTCAGGATGTTGTCACGGCTAAACAGAATATCAGCACATATGTAGCTACTATGGAGAGAGAAGCAGAGTGAGAACACGAAGTGGAAAGTTGAAATAACAGCAAATAATGCAGAATTGGAATGTTGTAAGAGAATCTAGCTGAGTGAGGGAAAGTGGTCTTGATTTCCTCCGTCAGCCGAGGCTTATAGCAGCATAGATATAAAATAAGCCACTAAGGAGAGAAGTCTGGTAACTACGATCTGCCTCCCATTCTACTTTTAGAAACTCTAGGAACCTGCAGTCTGAGAGCCAAGTTCTCTTCTAGAAACATATGGAGCAATCAGATCTCTGATATATGATGGAGCTTGATTATGAAAGGCTGTGTGAAAAGGAAAAATGTTATTCTAATCTGTATTTAACAGGAAGCTAGTGAAGGGAATCTAAAATAGGACAAATACCTAGACTAGTTTTTCAGTCATTCCTGGACAGGATATTTCTAATTTCGGTAATATTATCATTTGGCAATAACAATAATTTTGGCAATATGTTGTAAAAATTTAGCTCTGCACATATCTGTCCATGCGGAATCTGCCTCAAATACGAGTGGACAGACACAAAATTTACAAATAAAATATGAATGTCAGATAAAAAGCAGATGAAAATAAACTCATAGACTGACTCTGAAGGTTTTCTAATAGTGTTTGTCTTTGTCCTTTAGAAAACCTAAAAATAATGCAAGACTTCTTGATAGACCTGTGTATGTCATGTTCTGGCCTGGCTGACTGTGTGTCTGCCTCTGGTCCTTGCAATTAGTATCATCAGCTGCACCTGTGCTCTGCCACAGCACAACCAGCCTTACTAAGTTCACCTGTTCTTTTTTTTTTTCTTTTCCTTCCTGCAGGGAGAATTTCAAATTCTCCCTGCAGGAATCACAATAAAGCTATTTACATGCATAAATCAAGCGGAGCACTATGGCGAAAGCGGTTTGCTCCACTTGTGAAAGCAAAATCTGTCGAGCTCTATTTGGCATTGAGACATCAATTCCTATTGCCACACTGCTAGACAGGACACTGGGAGGAAAAAAAAGTTCACCTGTTCTGCTGCCTCCAATAACTGGACTTCCACAGATAACCAGTGCCAGAGTTTTGAAATCCTTAGAGCGAGTAGATATCCAGTGTTCCTTTCCTGCCTTGCCAAGTTTCATTATCAAGTTCTGTCTCCCTTTCTAGCCTGGCCTCTGTAGGATACTTCATTGGCTATTTGCATTCTGGGCATGACCTAGACTTATCTCTCAACTTCGAACCCTGCTTTGCCCAGTGGATCTGTCTGCCTGTCAGTCCTCTTGTGAAGGACCTATGCCAGTTTCAAAGAACTTTCTTAAGCCTCAGATAACTAACAAGTTACCACAGGCTGTGAGCGGCCAGCCCTTCAGCGGCAGGCGCACTTAACCTTCTACAGAGGTTTCCCGTCTGTGTCAGTCGTAGGCCTCCTTCAGTCATAACTGACTATGTAATTTGTGCCATTTGAGCTAATGGTGCTGTGGCTGGGACAGTGTTCTCTGTGACTGGTGAGTGCAGTGCGGGAAGGAGCAGGTGTGGCTCGTTAGAGGGGTATCTCTGTGTTTGTTTTCTTTCAGCTTGGCTCTTTTTTCGACTTCCAGGTTCTTCATCTAGTCCTTGTCCTCCTCAGCTGTTTGTGGATCAGACAGCGCCAGCTGCTGCGGCCAGCTGCTGCGGCCAGCTGCTGCGGCCAGCTGCAGCGTCTTTCCATCTCAGTGTGCTGATGTCCAGAGCTTTCATGTAGTGCTCGCAGACATCTTTGTATCGCAGCTGGGGAGGGCCTCGGCGTCTTTTGCCGGTGACGGGGGTTGCTGGTGCCTATCTCCAGCGTTCACTGGGCGGGAGGTGGGGTACACCCTGGACAGGTCGCCAGTCTGTCGCAGGGCAACACATAGACAGACAGGACAAACAACCATCTACACACACACTCACACCTAACGACAATTTAGAGATGGCAATTAACCTAACAGTCATGTTTTTGGACTGTGGGAGGAAGCCGGAGTACCCGGAGAGAACCCACGCATGCACAGGGAGAACATGCAAACTCCATGCAGAAAGACCCAGAGCAAGGGTGGGACTTGAACCCAGGACCTTCTTGCAACAGTGCTACCCACTGTGCAGCCCTCCCTTCAACTCATCGTATTAAAATATTTGGATATAGCACGATTGTGCAAAACCGCCTTCTGTAGGAGTGTCCTTATATAGCCTTATGTGTCTTCCCCATGTTAAAATGTATCACTCTGGGGTAACATTGGTGCAGGAGCTAGGGAGTTTGCCCTGTAACCAGTGGGTCTGTATGTAAGGAATCTATATGATAAGTTTCACTTTTTGAACTGAACTACTGAAATAAGTTATATTTCTTGAGATGTAGATGTCTGTAAGTGTTGGCAGGGATTTCAGAATCAGAATCAGAATCAGAATATAGTTTAATCGCCAAGTAGGTTTGCACATACAAGGAATTTGACTTGGTGATGATGGTGCAGACAGCGCACCAACACACCGTGGCAGCCGTTCGCGGCGCCATCAGGAAACTGAAGGAAAAGCAACAACATGGCGGAAAGAGGGGGGGGGGGGAGAAAAAAAAGAGACAGATGTTTGCCTATTTATGCTCTCACCGATAAAGAGACAAACAACCGACACAAAAAAACCCTCATAGCACGAAAGCACAATACAACATGTATGCAGAAGGTAAACATTTGAGTGCTGGTCGGGTAAAGTCATCTGTATTTGTGAGCATATGTGTGTCTGGGTGCATGTTGTGTGGAAATCTGTATGTCCATGAAGGCCGTCCCTCCGGCAGGCAAGTGTCCTTGATGGAAAGTCTGTCACTGCGCAGCTCCAGCTTGACTCCTCCACAGATGTCAGCAAGGAAGGTGGGGGGAGCAGGGGATTTGTGCGATCTCGCCATAACAACTCAGGGAGAATTTGATAGCGGGGAGTCCGATTAGAAAAAACAGAATTTGTTGTGAGAACAAGCTGACACCAACTTTTCTGTCAGCCTTAGAGTCTTTTCGCCGCTGGCTCCAGGATCCAATATTCCAATAATCCAATCGATGGGCTAGTAACGTCCACACTTCCAGGTTTTATCCCATTCATCTCTGTACCACAACCGCGGTCAGCTTATCAAGCCGTCCGTTTTGTTCATTCAACGACCTCGTGATTGCGTCGACTGCCGCTGGCAGTCTCAAGGCCATATTGACCGCCAGCAGCTTTTGAAGGTGTTGATACATTAAATATCCTCCGAGGCCAAAAAAGAGGAATCCAAGTATCGTAGTATTTGAGACGTCTATTACAGATGCCGCTGCAACAGAAGGGCTTAAATGAAGACAATTAGAGTTATTTTTTCTTTGTCTGGTAAGGAAACTAAAAATTAGATCTGAATCCATAACTGCAGATGTAACATGTTGATACACAAATAAGTTAATCGTAGCTTGTGTCTCTACTTGTGTGTTTAACTTTTGAACATCTTTATAAAACACGGAGGAAGGTCAGTGTGTGCAGATCCAGAGATGAGGTTGTTCATGCCCACAGGTGAGGATTCTTTCTGACCAATCAGCATCTCCAGAGATATGACGTAATCAAAAATGTACCAGGTTGGCTTGCTTGGCCTTTCAACTAAACTGGTACGAGAAGAAAGTGCAGTTTGTTCAAGTTAAGTAGTTTCGAAAAATAATGAAAAACAATAAAAGATTTCAAGCCATATCAGAACATTACAGAAAAGCGCTTTTACTGGGATTATGCAAAAACCGCAGAGCTGAAATTCGTGAAGCTTGGTGAAAATCTGGAGCACAGGCGAAGGAATAATCTGATTTTTTGGGGTACATCCAGTCTTTGATAAATATTTTTCCTGCTTTTCTTCTCTTTGCTCTGAAAAAGGTCGGTATCGTAGTAATTATTTCAGTGAAAATCTGGTTTCAACAGAGAAATGTTTCCTACAGTCACCCTCTGTTCAATGAGGATCCGTCCTCCTGTGGGACATCCCCAGACAGACAGAGGATCAAGAAATGGATGGATGAAAGGATGGATGGACTGATTAATGGATGGAAGCTCTATAAACATGTAAATCTGACCTTACAGTGTTTCAAAGCTGCAGCACTGGCTGAATGAAGCTGTGCTTCTTTAAAAAGCTTCTTCGCCTGTTCAGTGAACTCTCCTTTTACACAGAAAGACGTTTTCAGACAGAAGAGGCTTTGATACACAAATACCACACAAGCCTTACGGAGGAAGAAAAAAACCTTTACATACCCACCGCCCCTTGTAAACCCCTTTGCTACCATTATCACTGTGTGTGTGTCCTTGAGGGGAGGTGGGAATCTCCGGGGACAGAATCCATTTTACCTGTGTTTCCATTACGCCAGCAGACCTGTACATATACACACACATACCATCCTATGTTACCTGTGTTTCTCAAAGCTGAAGCAACACATATAATGTTAAACATGAAGTCAATAAGGCACCCAACCCTTTACTTTTTACTCTTAAGTCTGCTTTAAAATTTGCTCCTCAGAGCAATAAAGACTGAAAAATATACAAATGAAGACATAGAAATTCCTCAGAGGTTGGTGACTGGTTTCTGATAACAGAGATACCAAGGCTTATTACAGTTCAGGTAACCACATTAAAAACTGAGCAAACTAAGCTCTTTCACCTGTGTGTTGTCCCATTTTTTGAAGTGATTGTAATAATCTTTTTAATTACTTTAAAAGAAAAGTTGGAACCTAAAGTAGGGGAAACCCCCAGGAAATCCCCTGAAGTTGGAATCCTGATTTGGAGAGCTAAAAGTTCTTACCCACTTTAATTTTTAAATTCAATATGGCTGAATTGGACTGCTAATACAAGAAATATTCAAAAGTCATTTTTCCAAACTTTATATCAAGTGCATAGTCTTTGAAGGTCCAAGCCAAGTCTCTAACTTGACTGAAATAAAGGCCTTGTACATCTAGCCAAGTCTTTTTAAAAGCAAATATCTCCCCCACATTGTTTTTAAAAATAACATTGTACACACAGGATTGTTTTTAAAAAAGTTCTCATTGTTTTAAACATGCCAGACGCATAGCGGGCAGGCAGTGTACCGTAAAACTAAACCTATGTCAGCCAGTAAGAATCTTTCAAAATAATGGTGCCGTTGAACGAGAGAGAGTTGGTGTAAAACAGCTGACATCCAAAGGCTCTCTCTCCTTTGCACCTAAACTATTGGAGCAGTTGGGCTTTTTTAAATTAACAAGCAAAAAGCGTCGGAACCAACTGTAGTGTTTATAATGTTCCATGAATGCTTTTACTTGATACCAGGGTGAACAGGAAATGCTGTGTGAATGCCGTGGATGTCAGTAAACGATTGGAGATGCACAGAAATTTTGCACTTAAAAAAATAAACATTTAAAATGTTGTGTTATAGTTTTGTTATTCAGTTATGAGAACAGAAATAAAAATAAAATTTTCTGTACAAGCTAGCATTAGCAAGGGTAGTGAGATGTATCTGGCTCCAGATGCCACTTTCATGGCCCAACTATCAGTGACCTCTTCCAGGTAAAACGTGACAAATACTTGGTGTAATGGCCTAACGTTAAATATAACTATAAATCTTATTCCGAACCTTAACATTAATCACAAAATAACAAAAATGTAGCAACTTTATAAGCAGCTAATCTCTAAGCTAATGTCTTTTTAGTATTCTAGGCATAGTCTTGAAGCAAGATAATTTCGACAGGCTTTTCTTCAGGCATGTATAAATTGAAAGCAATCCCAGTAACAGCCAGAATGCGTTGAGTGGTAGATGAATGAAATGGCATGCATGCTCATGTACGTGTGCTAGCATATGAATCTGCCTGTTCACATGCAATGGTGACAGTTTGACTGTAGCTTCTGAGGTAAATGGTACACACCAGAAAGATGTGAACTCTGACTTGTAAGAGCTGAAGGTTGATAATTGAGGGTAACTCATAAACTTGTTCCATTAGCATTTCTTTGATGGAGGCCTTGTTTATTAAACTACTGGATTAGGGTTGGCAGATAGAATCTATCTTTACACCAATACAGTTAAATGTAAAGAAACTGACTGTTTAAATGTGCTTGTGATTGAATACCAACAGAAACTGAAAAAATGGACAAAGGTCTATATACACTAAGCTGCACATTTAGTAGCTGATTCAGAAACTCACAGGTTACAACAACAATGACCACTTTCTCTGGTCAGAACTGCAGATCCAATCTGAGTTGGCCTCAGTCTATAGAGCTTTGGGCTCGTAGTGGATTTGGTTCCAGGTGAAGCATTGTTGTTCTGCTCTGTTTGTTCTTCAGGTTCTATCAGAGGATCTGAGTTGGTGAAACTTGAACTGCTAGAGTCCACACTGAGTGTGTTTGTTCAAGGGGGATTCCCTTAACTGTGAGGACGCCAGGAAATTCCACGGACACTGTGGCTGTGTGCGTTGCCCCTCAATTGTTGTGAGGACCACTCTGTGTTTCACGTTGAACTTTGATGTACTGTAACACCAAGAAAACATCCATCTTGTTATTTTTTAATTATTGACATACTACAAAGTAGGAAAAAGTCTCTCTCATGGAGGTTATTTCACCGTTAATTAGTATTGTGTTTCTGACTCCTTGTGTTATTGTGTAGACGGTGAGATTTGTTAAATGACAATGCTGACTATAACATTTTCCACAAAAAGTAAAACTTTAATCAGGAATATGTTTTAAATTATTATAGTATATTGACACTGTTAACACACATATAAAGATGCCAGAATCTCCTTTTTTCCGTTCATTAAATCATTCTGTCAGACACAGTCCTTTCAGATAATGAGGGTCCTAAAAGTCTTCTTCGGCTCCTTGTGTTAGGCATTAACACAGAAACTTGAAACTCACACAAAAACACACATGCATAATACACTAACATATACACACAATGAGCACGCACATTGGTCCGTCCTCTGTCCAGGTGACATTTGGGCTGATATATAAACCATTGGCAGGCGCTCAGAGTCAGAAGATTCCTGCAGTGCAATACTGAAGTACTGTAACGCTTCCCTGTTTGCTAAGCTGAGCTTTTCAGCTGCCTGCCTACCTGTCGCACCCATCAGGGACCCATCTGACCTCAAAGCATCATGCTCACCAGGTATGTTGATGCTGCACTATGTATATTTTTTTGACTAATGGCACTGTAAAACATGTACAGGACTGAAAGCACAAACATGCAGATCTGTAAAGACACAATAAGCAAAAGTCTGCAATAGCAACAAGTCAAAATATGCTGTGAGGTTTGTAAAAAAATTAATTAGAGAAATGTCCTGACTTTTATTAAGGCCAATCATTTGGAGTAATGTTTTAGTCTGGTTTACAACATTTTTTTTTTTTTAGGTAAACAGATAACTTGATTTTGCCCGTCTGGACACACTACTTTATTGTAGTACTGTAGTTGCATTCCAGTTTGATGAAGGTTTTTTTGTTAAATTGTCAAATATCTAATTTGTCTACTGGTAAATTTTTCAGACTATCATATATTATTTGCTCCTTATAAAAGTCCTTCAGACTTGGCAAATGTTTTCCATAAATGCTTTTAAAACAACAGAAAAACTGCTCCTCAGACTAAATGCTCTGCTTGTGTTGCAGGAAAGTTATTCTTCTGTTTTCTCTGTGTGTCCTGTTTGTAAAGGGAGACTTTGACACCAATGGTAAGATTGCTTCCAGCCAAAACACAATTTAAAATTATCGCTGTTTAACCCAGTTTTATGATTTTCAGATGTGGGAAGTCAAGCCATATCGACAGGTAAAGATAATCCAGATGTCTTTCATCATTTCAATATCAAGTGTACTGAAACTGTTATGACATGTCTTTAACAAATCTCTTTCTAACTTGTTTGTTAGATAAAGATTCATTGTCTGATGAAGCTCCTACAGGTCAGTAACAAACTGTTATCCTGAATAACCTTGCAGGTTTAGTTTGGGGTAGTTCTTTTTAAAGTCATTGCTTACTCTAACAAAAATTAATAAATGAAATAAAATATTGAAATAAACGAAAGTATAAAGTTAGAAATGCAAAAAAGTAAATAGGTTTAAATCTTCTTTATTAAACTATTTACAATTTATTTGAAGCATACTGATTAATTCAGACTGTGAATCACTGTATACAACATCTTGAATAAATAGTTGTATGTCATCGGCATATTATCAAATCTTATGTTAAAGTAAATGACAGTTTAATATTGAAACACATTACCAGCAAGCATTAAAAAGTTATAAGTCTGGCTCCTTTCAATCACAGCTATAAAAGAAAAGATACAAGCTGTACTTGGATGGAACAAAAATCATGTTTTAATACAGGTTAACATAAATTTATTGACAGTGAACTGATCAGTTAGGTTTCAATTGTTCAGAAACACAAAGTAATTAAGTTGTTGCCAATTAGAATTAGCACAACTTGAAGTCTACAGTGCAACGCTAGTTTAGTCATTGTTAAATGGAAAAATTTTGCTACTCAACTCTTTTTCTTGATGTTTCAGAGAGCATGAACGTTGTCTCTCCTGACCAACCTGGTAAGAGTTTTAGACACCTTTGCTTATTTTATCAAAGTGATACCTAATGCAGGTTGGAATATATGGTCGAGTTTATGAGCATAATACTCTGGGATGAATAAATGTAAAGTAAATAGATATCATCCGTTGTTTCCTCAGTTTGGGAGACAAACCCCAGAGGTAATATCTAATCATAAATAGCTGTAAAATGTATTAACTAAATGGAGGACCTTAGGCATAATTTACTTTTACAGATGTTACTTCTGGTGAATGTAATAAAATGAAAATGTTATACATGACACAAACAATTTTGAACTGTGATTATCCATACCTCTATGAAAACCAAAATACCTTTATCCAATCATACCCCTACCTCAAGATGGAACCCGTTCAGGAATTTTAAGCAGCAAAGAAATATGGATTTATTTGATTTAGTTTACGCAAATAAAAGCAACAAAATAGAAATTTATAGAAGAAGCTGAAATCTCCCTATTTATACAACAAAAATGTTCTTTATCAATTTCCAACTGTAGAAGTCATATTAAGAGTTTGGATGATCAGGTAGTCACTAACAGACCTATTCTGGACACTTCAAGCAAATCTCTGGATTTACTAAGTTTAAACTAACAAAGAAAGCTAAAAGTTTTTTTATTTCTTTAACTGTGATTTGTCTGGCAGTGCAGTGCATCAACAATAAATATTTCCTCTGGTTATTATTTTATTTTATTTTATTTATCTTTTGTTTAAATTTTTTGCATAAACATATGTACATATAACATGAATCTTAAAATGACTTGTTCCAGATGAATCACAGTATTACGCAGGAGGACCATCAGGTATGGAACATGTTGTTTAATATAATTTGAAACAGCAAAATGATCTGTTTCCTGTTGTAACATTAATGGAAAACACAGGTACATGGTGGTTCATGAGATTAATGATGCTGTAACTCAGAGGTGCTACCATATTTCCCTTTTGCAATTTCCTACCTCTGTGGTGTTAATGGTGCCCTAAAAAGGTGAACTTGTGCCTGCCAAGGGGATGTTTTTTTTTACCTCCTTTGAACAATGATGACTTCAATTAATTTATAATGTACTCTTGTCTGCTGTGGAGATTTGTGTTTATGTGACTCCAATAAATTACACATATTAGCAGTTAGAATAGTCAGCCTTCCCAAAGGGAAATCAGAACCAAAATAAATGGAAAGGGTGTAATACAATGCTTTCAAAAACTAGTATAGTATTAAATTGAGGCACAGGTAAGATTCAAAGATTTGTATGATAATTTCTCTCCATAATTCATAGAAATTGATATGCAATGGTATAAGTACACAGGTACAAAAGGGTTTGGAACAAGGAATGGAAGTAGAAAGGGATGCAATATTAGATGCAAAATGACGGTTCAAACTCACACAGAGCACCAACTGACCTATTTACCAGTTTACCTGTTTTCTGTTTTGTTGATGGGTTTTTAGACACCAGCAGTACCAGTTCAGAGACGGCAGACAGTAAGACCATTTCCCTGCATCTTGAAATATGGAAATAGTTACACCCAGTTAATCTATACATCTAACCAAAGTTCTATAAATGTGTTCAGTCCTTAAATCTAAAATACCCTCTTAGGATTCCAACACTATTCATTCAATTATTTAGCCATTAATTTAATGTTTTTGCTACCTTTATTTAGCTCCAGCAGTAGATCAAGTATCAGCTCATGGTAAGATCCACATTGATTTGTTATAATTTTGAGCGTGACTAAACCTTTAAATCTGTTTGTGTTCATTGTTTATATCACCGACTGATTAGTTTATGAATTAACTGTTTGATTTCAGAGCCTGTTGCAGCGTCCCCAAGCAGTGCAGAGGAAGAGGATGGTGAGAGGGACATACACTGAACATAAGCTTCTTTAAATTGCCCTCCACCCTCCCTGTATTTCAACTTCCATCCAAAAAAAGAGATATTTTGCCAACAAGCCAGAGGGCAGTGTGTATTTACAACTGTAACCCATCAGCCCCACTGACCACTACCCTGTACACTGACACTAACACTAACACTAACCATAACACAATAAACAATTTCAATTTCACGGAATAACAGCAGAGGGGTTTGTGTAAAAAAATTATACTTTTAATATGTTACTGTTTTTGCCTTGACATTTTTTTATTTATTTATATACCATATTATTTTTTCCTTGCAGAAGATAAAGGTAATGATTCAGAAGAAGGAGGAAAGAAAAAGTTCAGCTCTCGTTCAGCTAAACCTCAAAGCCCCGCCCACACCAACCAGAGCCCCGCCCACATCATTCAGATCCCCGCCCTCCCACCTCAGCCAGTTGCCCCACAGCCGAAAACTTTGCCCAGGACTCGGTCGTCTAAGAGACGATCCAGGACCAACCGCCGACAGATATAATAACATGCATAAAACAACCCTCAAACATGTAATCTATCCCCCACAGATTCACTCAGTAACTACTCTGTACTGTTTTGATCACAGAATATTGAAGAAGAAACTCTTCAGTGCTTGGGTTCATGTCCACCCTCAGACTCAAAAGTTAAAAACTATCAATATGCAGACTGCCAGGACAGTTTGATCGGTCAGACGACCTCAGTCTGATGTTTGTGGAACAAACATGGGTTTCAAACACAGCTGGGAAACATGAACTATATATAAATACATACACACTCCTTGGCCCCAGATATATATTTTTTACCTTCTTTAACGACTTCAGCTTCTGGACTCCAGCAGACCTCAGAGTATTAAACTCTTTTCAGTTTATTGATTTTATTATTATTATTATTATTATTATTATTATTATTATTATTATTATTATTATTATTATTATTATTATTATTATCCTTATACACATTTGTTAAACATTTAAATAACATGTCACTTTTTTCCTTTGTTCCTTTTATCATATTTTAATAAAGTCAAACAAAATCTCTCTTCCTGTCAGAAACAGATAATTATGTGCTGTAAAATGAAAAACATTGAAAAATGAGCTGTAATAAAAATCTGATATGTGTATATTGTCTTTTCTTTATAAAAAAACAACAACAACAATAATTCTCCTGCTGTTGGTCCAAGTTTTTAAAGCACCTTTCAGGGTTGTTTGAATCTGAACTTCGATTTGTTGATATTAGGACCGTGTTATTGTTTTGTTGGCTAATTGGACTCATCTCCCTAAGGAAATAGTTATTCCTCTTCCCTTATTGTTAAACACAATAATTGTTAAAGTTGTCTTTGGACACACACACACACACACACACACGCACGCACGCACGCACGCACACACGCACGCACGCATGCACACCGAAGAGAAGAAGCACCTTACTATTATGGTTCTTGATTGAGGGCTGACCATGTTCAGATCCAATTGTGCTGCAACTGCAGTTTAATTAAATCTCTGAACCAGGAAGGCTGTGCTTTGGTGGTATATATCCTCTAATAAACTACAGGGACACACTGGGAAGGGACTTTCCCTGATATGTTTATCATTGCTTGTCTTTTGTTCTTTATAACAGTGAAGACAAAACCCAGTAGTTTACGCAGTTTTTGAATATTACAATGTACACAATGTTGCATCCTGAAAAGAAAGAAATCTTTATTTGTCATTGCAATTGTGCATTCCAACTTAATATGTCTTCTGCATTTAATCCAGCAAGAGCAGTGGGCAGCTTTTACAAGGGCCGTTGGTAGCAGTCTGGGGCTAAGGGTATTGCTGAGGGACTCATAGTGGCAGTCTGTGGGGATCAAACTGGGTACTTGCAACCTTATCTAACCACTGGGCTACCACTCCCCAGAATATGCATTGGTCCAATAACTAACATGAAGAAGAAGTGAGCACCATGTCATAGCAAGATTTTTTTGGATGTAATTCTCATTTAAAGCTTTCTGTAGGGCAGGGGTCAGGAACTGTTTCTGGGGCGACTGTGGTGCAGGAGCTGAGGAGTTTGTCAAATCCCTGCTCCGACCGTCTCAGTCATTCTGTTCTTGGGCAGGAGACTTCCCCTGCTTTGCCTGCTGGCTGTGTGTGGGTGGCACTGGCACCTCCACAAATGTTTCATAGGGGTGGCCAGATGGAGCCACTTAAACTCTTGGGGTGGCACTGAAACTAAAAGCCATAATTTCAGAATTTTATTCTACTGTTGTAGTGAAGCTGCCTGTAGAAAACTATCAGAAAGACTTAAGTAAACGCCTACAAATATCATTTGGTTTTTAATGGTTTTTTGGATTTTTAATGTTCCTAATGATCTAATGTGCATAGACCAATAACAGTACAGTTAACATTTTGAGTTGAACAACAATTATTTTTTATTGTGTAATTATATTTAGAATAAGGTGTACATTTATTCCTTTATTGGAAAACAAAACAGTTACTAGGGGAAAGTAGATACTGGCAGATACAAATAAAAGAGCGATAGAAGCTCAGGAAGAGCGGCTGCCTACAATTTACACTGGCCACCCCCTGCTGGCACCACTGGTGGGTGGATGACTTAATGTAGAGTAAAACGCTTTGGGGTCCTGAGGACCTGATTAAGCACTATACAAGTGCAGGCCATTTTACCACTTCTGCCCTCATTTGACCAGTTCTGCACTTTGTTTAGTTGTACCATCAGTACAACTAAACAAAATTTGCTTAGAGCTGCCAAAACAACATTTTCTTCAAGGGTCAATTGAATTCTATAGAAAAGGAAATCAAAAAAGGCATGTAGTTTCTAAACTATTGACAAAAATTGCAAAATAATATTCCTTTTAGTGTCATTCTTTGTGGTCATGTCATGCATTTAGTGCATAAAAAAGCCTAAGAAACAGTGAAGATAATGTTTTTTTTATTACCTTTGTGCTTAAGACATTGTTCAATGGGGTACCGCGCGCGAGCTATTTTTAGAAACACAACGTCACGATGACGTCACATCACGTGGTACGCAGTAGGGCAAACTCCCAAACGCGCCGCTGTTTTGCTGTGGGAGAGACGTGCGTTAGCCTAGGTTTTACTCGGTAAACGACTGCTTTTTCCAACATCTAAGACCATGGTTTATAAACATTGTTGCTATGGGACGTGCAACAGCGACTCGAGGTACGCTCATCGGCCGCATATGAAGGATGTTTTCTTCATTAATTTCCCGAAACTCAAGAGTGCCAAGGAGAAGTGTGTGCGTTGGGTACACTTTTGCGGGCGGCCTACACAACATTTCAACCCGGAAAAAGTTACCAAATTCACCTACATATGTAGCAAGCATTTTGTCGCTGGAAAGGGCCCAACTGAAGAACATCCTGACCCAATTCCAGCGACATCAAGCAGTGAACAGGTGAGAGTATTTTGGTGTTTTACTGAAGCTTAAATCTGCTCAGGCGTCGAAGAGCTAACGACGAAACGAGCTATCCTTTGTTACACTTTTGTTATGTCTGCGTGTCTATCCTGCCGCGCGATATTGACTTAGGCCCCTAAGTTGACCATAGATATACAGATTCCTGGACGTTGATTGCAAACTAACAAAAAAGGCCGACGTGAACGGAGCAACATAACAAAGGCATGAACGCCGAGCAGGGAAAAAAACAAAGCTTACCGTTGAATCAACTCGGCCCGTCTTCCGGTTTTTTTGAGCCCTCGACACTCAAGCCACCGTTTCAGCTGAAGGTTGGTGTGCTCTTCCACAGTGCGACCAGTAAACCGTGCGCCTGGGACATCGTCTTGGGTAAGTTTAATGGCTGCAAAGTCGGTCATATCGCTGGTTCTGTTGCGCTTGTAATGGCTGGTTTGTATGTGCGTTCTACGACTGTTTGCCCTACCGGTGCGGCAAAAGGGGCGTTACTCTTAAGGCCGTGACGTCACGTGCGCGGTACCACATTCTTTAGTATTTTTGGCTAAAGTTACTGAAAATGTAACTTTAGCCAGAGAAAATGTGGAAGGTCCAAAGAGCCACATACGGCTCTGGAGCTGCAGGTTGCACATCCCTGTGGTTGCAATTGTAGAGTTTCTCTGAGTACTTCAGCATTTCATCCCACAGACTAAAACATGCATGTTGGGTTAACTATATTCTCTAAATCTTTCTTGTGCAAATGGTTGTTTGTTTCCAATATCACTCCTGCTTGACCATTGCATCCATTGTCACCCTCTAAACCTAACAAGTAAAATGCTTAAACTTAAAATAAGAATACATATTAAAAAACACAGCAGTATCCCATCGACCACTGTGTTTTTGGACACCCCTGAAGGTCAATCAGCTTACTAGGTGCCAGAAGTAAAAACAAAAACAAATGATAATGACCAATTTGCTTATTTCTTGTTAAACTTCTAATATATGCCGGAGTTGGAATTGTAGAAACTGTTTTATTTGAGAACAAGTAATAATAAAGTTCACTCTCCAAGGTGGATGAGTGCTGCCAGACTCCTGACCAGAGGCAAGAAAATGGATCACCTGCAGCTGCTCACTGGTAGTAAAGGCCAGATTTTAATTACCTTTGATGATCCATAAGGCACTCGTGGTGTTGGGCCTTCATGTATCTCATAACTGCTGGCCAGGTACGAATCATGTTGACCCCTTGGGATCATGTGGAATAAAAGAAGGCAAAGCAGCATTTAGTGGTTGGGCTCCTCAGCTGTCAACTCCATGACACTGTCTACTCCTTTTTAGGTTGGATTGAAGAGTTTACTGTTTCCTGCAGCTTTCTTGTTATGCTAAAATTTTACAGTTACTCTTTCTCTTTTAATACATTGCTTATCTTTATGCAGTTTTTCTTCACCCAGGTTCCTGTTTTTTTTCTGAAAAGCACTCTGAATTATGTTTGTATGAACATTTATATAACAATAATAACAAAACTATCACTGTGTCCTCTAATTTAGATAAAAAAAAGCTGTTTGTTCCAGTAATTTCCTTATCTTTTGTAAAATAAAACAAAATAATTAAAGCCTGGACACTTTAAAGATAATTTAAAACTTAAAAACCCTGAAAGTAATCAGGTAAGCAGTTTAAAAGTTTGGTAGGTGGAAATTTTTTATTATTGTTTTTGTGGCTTTAATAAAAAGATCTAACACTACTTGATAGTTAAAGGTTCAAACTGACAGGTTGTTGAGCTCAACGAGTTAATATTTTGGTGAATAGCGCCTCCTGGAGGACAAAACGAAGATCAGAAAGTTTCAAGTGATCACCTGAGAAACACAATCAGGAAACAGACAAACAGAACTAATTAACTAAAGTGAATTTTATGGGATGTCAGCTTGTTGCATTGTAAGTTTTAATAGACTAAGACTCGCAGGATTAGGTTTAGGTTAAAGTGTTGTGGTTGCCCTTGGTCAGGAGTCTGCAGCTGGACATGTGTGTGGAGGTTTTTTTTGTCTGTTGGAGCATAGTTGTTGGGTTGAAGTTTGTTGCTGCAGATACAAAACAAGAGTCCAGAGAAAAAAAACAGGATAACCCTCCCCCCCCCCCCCCCCCCCCCCCCCAGCAAAACAACAGCCCACTCTCTTCACATGCTTGCAGTGTGTTATCAGTGAAGGTAGCAACAGACTGGTAGGAAGTCTGGCATGGTGTACTAATGTAACTCCCCCCCCCCCCCCCCACACACACACACACACACTTCTTTCGTTCCTGCAGAATGTACACAGTATAGTGAATTAAAGGATACTGTGACGAATAAACCTTCAGAAACACGTTTGACTTTGTTAATTCTGTTTTTTAAATGGAATAAATTTAGTTATTCAGATTCTAAGTTTGAAAACCACATGTTACAAACGCTGCTTGTGTTTATTTCTTTGATTTGGTTTATATTCTGACTATACTGTAGGAGGAAAGCATCGATGCCACGTTTCCTCACTTTCAACTCCTTCCTTGCCTCTGTTGCCCATTTTGGCATCAGGGCACAGTTGCATTGTATCCATGAGCTCAAGCTCCTCTGACATTTCTAATGCAACAAATCAGCCAACAATGACGGTATCAATGCAAGGGTGGTACAGCTGCAGAAAAAAATGCAGCTATTTATTTTCGCTCTGATGTTGTAAAAGGAGCCGAAGATGAGGTCTAAATCCTTGCAAATTCGGTTTGTTAGTTTGGTTTTTTTAAATAAATAACTAAAAAGGAAACACCTTGTGTTTTGATTCATCTAAAAGCTTGGAAAACAAATTTCAAGGATGATTGCATAAAACTAAAATGGGATGCACTTTTATTTTTACTACAAAGACTTCATAAAATGCATCCTCGACTTGCACTGTAAAGCAGCGATCACAAAAGTTTATTTAGTTATGTATCTCCCTGGACAAACGTTGGTCCAAGAACTTCAGAGCCCTGTGGGTTTATATACATTCCTGGGGGAGAAGTATAAGTTATTGCAGGGTCTTAAGAATAAACTTCTGTTTTGAAAGAAATACCACTGCTGAAATTATTTGTATTAAAAAATATTCTTTTTTTTCTTTTCTGTGCTTTTACATTTTATTTATACTTTATGTATTTAAGTTTAGCTCTGTTGTTCTCCACCACCTTGGGAGGTGACTCCCATTTTGACCTGGTGGTCTCCAGTTAGTATTCTGAACAAATGTTTCTGTACACTATACCAGCCACTTGGTTATGGATGTATTCCTTCACTGCTAGTATTTTACACCTTGCTGTAAGATGCTGGATGGTTTCTGGGGCCTCTTTGCATAGCCTGCACCTGGGATCTTGCCTGGTATGGTAGATCTGAGCCTATGCTCAAGGCCTGCTCCTGTGCTGCCATGATCAGTGCTTCAGTGCTGTCCTTCAGTCCAGCCCTCTCAGCCACTTCAGCTATCTGTCGGTGGTACATCCCATGCAGGGGCTTTTCCTCCTACGATGGCTCCTTCAGTTCCTTCTCTTCCAGCTTCCATTGCCTGAGACATTCACTGAGCACTTCATCCCTTGGGTCCATCTTCCTGAATTCTTGGAGCTTGGATGTTTCATCTTCAGTGGTGGCTCTGATGCAGTCTAGGGCGACTGTTCTGTCAACCAGCAGCTGATGTTTGGCTCCCCTGGTGTTTTACATATGTCTTTTTGGGCCTCTGTCATGTGTTGATCCGCGCGCCCACTTATCATAGCCGCTATGATGCCTGACAGGAGCTTCCATGTTGTTAAGAGACAGGTTACTGGCCGACATTTGGTAGGGGCCGTCCCCTTCTAGGGGTCTTTCATTATCAGGACTGTTCTACCCTCTGGCAGTCAGTTGACTGCACTGGACAAACAAAATTTCTGAGTATCTTAAGAATGCAAAATAGTCTTTAGAGTTTGCTAGGACTCATACCCAGTTCCAAAAGTCTGATATCAGTCCCGTTTTTGAACAATATGAATGATATTAATTGCTGTGTTGTTGCATAAATTAACCCCTCAAAGCTCCTTCAATGATACACTCATGCACGCAGTAGATTCTATGCAATAATCTTAAACCTTCTTATATAGAACTGTATAATCAGATATTCCTGAGAGATTAGACTGTACAAATAGGCATTAGCAGTAGTGCGTTACTGTAACAAATGATTATGGGAACATAGCTTTAGTTATTGCCAACTGTCTTGGCAACAACGATAAAACAAGGCTGGACGAGATTGAAGTTTGCCTTCTTGTCAAGCACAGTGAGCTGTATGGTAAGGTAAGTACAAAAACACTGTTTTGATGCGTCACAGATTGGTGCTTTGTGCATAAAATAGCTTTGCCTTTTCATTCTGCATCCTGCATATGATTCTGGATATGTGTCAGGAAATCACCTCAAAACATGACAATAGGTTTTGGTACCACTTTGGTTTGGGAAAGTAACCAAGAAGGTTTATTTTGTGTCCAGTGAACCATTTCAGTGTTGAAATGGTCACATGTTTTGGATAGTCATGCAGTCAGGCAATGACTGGTGTGGAAGAGATCTGGTCACAGATAAGTTTGTTGGAGACAAACCCACCAGAATCATGACACCTATGGAGTGAGTTGAAAGGAGAAGTGCACAAGAAAGGACGAAGGAATTGAGTTGGATAACTAAAAAACATGGCTGTCGTTGCATCTTTCAGCAGTTTAATGATCCAACACAACAAAACCCGTTGGCACTCCATTGAGTTTGTTCTCTTTTGGGTTCTTCACACGAGAATCTCAGTAATTTTGTGCCAATTGAATCTCAAAAACAATCATAAAGGAGTTAATTTGCTAGTTATTTCAGTAAGAACTTTGATTAAAGCTAGTTTGTGCGTCCTTGATTGTTTGCTGTGTCTCTGTGTTGCCCAAAGGTCAATGTCAATGTCTTGCCTATAGACCCAAGGTCTCCAACTCCAATCCTCTGGAGCTAATGTCCCGCAACATTTAGAAGCATTGTTGTTTCAACTGATGATGTGGGCTGACGATTCTTATGTTGAGCTTTTTCATTGTGTATTTATAGAATTGGTTAAAGTAATTTACGTGTTTAGATAGTAACGAATGTTCTGTTAAAATTGTCTTTGTCTTCACAATCTAACCATTAATTTAAAATTTCACACCTTTTGTGTACTTTCAACATTTTCTTCAGTAAATATATTTTTGTCCTGTTACACAAAATGTTTGCTTAAAACTGAAACGTACTCTTGAGAACTTGTGCAATGCTGTGCAAATGATTCATCCTCCCCAGTTGAGACAGAAACCTAATTAGAGGCTGTTAGCATGCTAATGCACACACAGCCCGATACACAAGTACACGCACACTGGCATGTGTTAACGCCCACACACAATAAGACGGTGTCAGATTTATTTCCGTCCTTTTCTTGCTCTGCAGTTTGTCCTCGGGTGACCTGCTCTGTCAAAACAGCTCGAAAAAAAAGGTCCTAAAGTTTTATTTCAACAAGAACTGATTCGTCAAAATCAAAGAAAGCTGCTCGAAGAAGTTTCTGATGCCATTTTTCTTAGAAATATGTAATAATCAACAAAGCAACAAAGACAAGCGCTAAGGAGCAAGCAGATCTGCTAGCATGGTTCTTTGTCTTGGTTAAAGGAGCGTTTTTATGCCTGGTTGGTGGAGCGTTTCCCATCAGATGGCATGCACAAGGAAACGCTGGGCTGAAAATACACACATAGCTGGCAAGCACATTTACTCTGGACTTCAAACGCCACATTCAACTCAGAGTGACTCATTAATACATTTAAGCTCCAACTTTAAAGGTAACATGCCACTCATTGTGATTGTGATTTTGATGTGTTCAATTCTTCAGTCCCCTGTTTTTCTTTTCTTTCACTTTCACGGAGACACACATTCTCTCTTTCTCTACCACACGCACACATACACACACAAGACACACACGCATGCACGCACGCGCACACATACAACACAAACTTAGTTTAGAACTCATACTTAGTGACATGAATTCAGTACAATTTGCCCCAATAAATGTATATTTAATTGGACATTATATTAAAAAGTTTGAAATAAAATTAACTGGTCAAACTTCAAGCACACAATGTCCTATTTCAGGAAATCCACATATCCAAAAAGTCCTTACACTGGCTCCCTGTAGCTCAGAGAATAGACTTTAAAATACTTGTGTTAGTTTATAAATCACCAAACAGCTTAGCACCAAAATACCAAAATTAAAGACCCATTGTTGTTTCCAGACCTCCAGAAAATTACGAAACACCCAAAACACTTCCTTTAAGTCAAGACTGAGAACCCACCTGGTTAGATTTGCATTTGACCAATAATAACAGGACAATTGACCAACATATTTGATGTGTATTGCTGTTTTCACCTGATACAATTTAATGTTTGTTACTGGTCTCACAACCAGTGACCTTTCCTATGTGTTTATGATGTTTTTATGTTTTCATGATGTAAATCACTTTGAACTGCTTTGCTACTGAAATGTGCTATACAAATAAACTTGACTTTATTTTTGTTGTAGTGGTTGCATTTCTCTCTGTCTCTGTCTATCTGGGGCTACTGCAGCTTTACAGAGCCGAGTCCACCTGTCCTTTGCCACTGTGTTGCTCTTGGGTGCAACAAAGCACTCAAAACAACACACACACACACACACATACTGATTGGATGCACCCCCCTCCCCCCCCCCCCCAAATTGCATTTCAAGAAAGACTTGGTCAAAGAGTGAAGATGGCTGATACAGATGGAAATATTTTTAAATAGGACAAAATTATTGACTTACAAGTTGAGATTTTACAATTGAAAATGTTAGGTACAACACCAGGTATTCATCTTTTGATAAACACTTTTTTTATTATTTAATTCTTTTTGATTTCATAGTAAATAGGACCACATGTCTCTGAGGACTTGAACTCAAATGCAGACTTTTCAATTCAATTCAATTCAATTTTATTTATATAGCGCCAATTCATGAAACATGTCATCTCAAGGCACTTTACAAAGTTAAGTTCAATCATATTATACAGATTGGGTCAGATTATACAGATTGGTCAAAAATGTTCCTATATAAGAAAACCAGTTGATTTTGTGCATTAAAATCTATTTTGAATTAATTTATTAAAATTAGCTAAATACAGCAAGTTTTTTCCAAAGAAATATTGACCCAACTCCTGTTCTTCGATTGCGATTATTTAGGCTCGGTGGAGCCTAAATTAGCAAAACTGGGTGATCATGTTTTAATCAAGCAAATGAGCAAAAACCTGATTTTAGCTTTGGATGTACAGTGATTAAACATCCCTTTCCTATAGAGAATCAGACCATTTTGTTTAATTAAAATTATCATATTTTGAATAACAGGTAAAAGAACCCACAACATAACATCTTTTATTATACATTTTTTGGTCCTCCAGTACTTTTGACTTGACAATTTTGGCCCTTGTCTAGAAATGTTTAGACACCCCTCACCTAATTGACACTTTAGTGCTAACCCTAACCCCTAGCGCGGAAAAAAGTGAGGACCAAAAATGATCCTCACTTTACTAGTAAAACAAGTAAAAAATTTTCTTGCTCAGGTGGAAGTACAAGAACACACACATCCACACTCAAATGATCCAAATAGTTGAAGGTCATACAATCACAGGTTAATATTATCATTGTGTCAAAATTGTCAATGAGGCCAGCCTACTCTGATGCTGGTTCCGGTTTTGATTTAAGTCAATCACCAAATTAGGATACTGTCTTGAGATATATATTAGCCAACCAGCTTCTCTATGTGGTAGCCTATGATTGACATGCTGCCAAAGGACACATGAAGAAAAAATACATGTAAGCTTTATTTAAAGTGTGACTTCACGCACAATGAGTCTTTTGTTCCAGCTTTGAATGACAATGTAAGACAAGGTAAGGCAAGTTAATTTCTATTGTACATTTCAGTGACAAGACAATTCAAAGTGCTTTATATGAACAGAACAACATTCAGAGCAACATACAATGCATTGGAATAGTAGCAGCAGGTCAAGATAAGCTGGACTACAAACTTAATCTAATAAAGTTTCAGTTAACTACAGCGATCTGAATTGAACATTAACATTCAAAAGCAACTCTAAACAAATGGGTTTTTAACCATGATTAAAGGAACTCAGGGTCTCAGCACTTTTATATATTTATTTTCTTCTCAGAGAGATCTCAGAGTTGAGAAATGTGGCTTCTCCGTGTTCGGTTCTGGTTCGTAGATTTGAGCCAGAAGACCTGAGAGGAGGGTTGATACACTGATAACAAGTCTGTGATGTATTTTGGCGCTAACCTATTTAGTGATTTGTTGACTGAACAGAAGTATTTTAAAGTCTATTCTCTGAGATACAGGGAGCCAGTGAAAGTGCTGTACTTTCTTAGTCTTAGTGAGGACGAGGGACATTTGAAATTGAAACAACTGGGGGCATCGCATGGCTCAGAGGTAAAGCAGTCACACCATATGCTACAGTCCTTGATGCATCTCCCTAGGTTTGATTCAAGGCAAAGGGACATTTACAAATAGTCTTTCCCTTCGCTCTCTGCTCCACTTATTTTCTAGCGACCAATGAATAAATGGCACTGGTGCTGTAAAATTTAACCAAAAAAGCTGTAAAGCCATTCATTCATTATCTGTTTTGCCCGCTTGTTGTACCTGAGTGGGAGTACAACCAGGATAGGTTGCTCATTACAAAAATCCTTTAACAGAAAGACAAGAAGTCAGAGATAACGACTCTGAGTCACTCTTAGACAAGCCAATGTCTATCACTCCATAGGAAAACTGTGATTAAGTTACATCAGAAGGATCTGTTATAAATGATAATACAAAAGATAGAACAGTTAGATCCTAAAAGGGATAAAAGTAAATCAAGCAGCCACCAACTCATTAAACAGACAGAAGTTCTGCAAAACATAGTGCCTTTGAGTGGTTTGAGGTTACCTCTACCAAAACATTAGTCTACAATCATAATCATTATGAGACTTCCTGAAAACAATTCCCTTTAGGATGCTTACAGAATCCACCAAGTTCTTTAGAAACGTACCATTAAACTTCTTGATCCCATTCAGGAGATAATTCATCTTACTGCCTGTGCACACCCACAAAAACAGGAATAAACACTACATTACTGCAAAAAAACAAAGGTAATTTAGTAAGCCTCCACAACACCTATAAATGTTTGATTAATTTACTGATCATACCAAGAGGCTTACCCACAGAAAAAGTTGATTGATTGTCCAGAATAATTTTATTATACCGATTGATTTCTCTTTTATAAAGCTACTGTCATGATTCCTGTCTTCCTCTGAATGTTGGCATACTGAAAATGTGTACTCAACTGTGTAAACACGGGAAACTTAAGGGTATTTTGTGGAACATTACTTACCTTTTAATTTCGTGTGGCTCTTTTGATTCAGTCTCATTCTCAATAGCGTGTTTAGTGGCAGGAATAAAAAGAATGTGGATATTCACAGTGTTTTGCTGCATCAGGACAGCGTACATTGCCTTTACTGTGACGTCAGTTTGTTAATAAAGCACAAGAGCTGACCAAAGCGCTTTGCACCTCGTAGAATATCAAAACAAAAGAATGACATCACAGACAGAAAAGACATCAATTTACACACGTTTGAAATAAGCATTGAATAAAATGGGGTTCTAAATGAGTTTTAAAGATATCTAATGTAGAAGAGGTCCTAATGTGCAAGGGCAGTACATATAGTAGATTTACAACCATCCCTGCTTTAACTTTGTCTTAACACTGATGAGTTATTTTAAAGGAATACTGCACTTAAAGATAATGCACTCACAAGTCTAACTCTGAAAATACTGTCCCTTAAATGAGATTTAAACTCTTGCAATGCTGGTCCCTTAATCCCAGTAGTATGCTCCATGCAAGACACAAGGAGACTCTGGTCTACTGTATCATAAACAGCACTATGGTCTAAAACTACTAAGATGACAACATTCCCCGAGTCAATAGAAACCAAAATGTTATTTGAAACATTTGAAAGTGCAGTCTCGGTCAAGCCAATTTCTATTTACTTTTCCAGATTCAGTGATCAACTGATCGTCTGATAATTACATTTTAAAGCTACATAAGAGCTCGCAAGGGATCAGTTAATTATTAGCTTAATCAAACACAAAGTCATCAGCCATCAGTTTCACTTTCTGTGTCAAGCGTCCTGGCAGGAGAGGAATTCTTGCTCAGTAGGAGTAATTTTGTAGCAGCGGCACACATATGTAGTGTACGTACATGGAGGTTGAAAGTTGAGATGCTCATGCCATGGAAATTGTCCAAAATCTAAAAAAAAATAATAATCTTTGGGCATCTGACTTAGCTGATGATGCAGTGTTTATGCTACAGTGGAAAATGCGTACAATGATCTTACTGGAGCAGTGTTTACCTTAGGCATCCTATGCTATTGAAATACAAGGTAACAGGCTGACAAGGGCATTGATTGGCAAACATATCTTGATTGCATCTACCTATCTAATCAAAGCCAAATGCTTGGATTGACTGTTTACATGTTGCTGTACTCAAAAGAAAGAAGGAAAGCTATTACAAGTTGCGATCAGCCTCCCTGTGGTGACCCGTCCACACATAAAATCTTTGTAAAAACGTCTACTGTGTCATGAATGGTGTGGAACTGAACCCGATAATCATCCGAAACAGAAATTCATTTAAAGGGATTTATTGAGGGAATGATGAACACAAAAAGGATCCAAAAAAGGCAGACATCCAAAAACAACTGACGGGAACAGGCGAACAAACTGGGCAGGTTAAACAAAAACAGGTTAATCAAAAATAGACTTAAGGTGTCAGGGCTCTTACCGAGGCAGAATGCAGACCACGAGGAACAGAGCATGGGCATGTAAAAGTGACGACCCGACAACTAACTGAGGAGGGAGTGAGGCTTAAATAGACGGATAACAGGTGAGCGGAATTGAAACTAATTAACCAGAGGTGGAAGCAATACAGAACTGACAGGAGCTGGGGGGGGGGGGGGGGGGAGAAACCCAGAGTCCAAGGACAAAGCGCAGAACTAATACAGAAAACAGATAAAATAATGAACCGGCTAAACAGGACTCACGAACCTAGAACACAAATAACCCAAGAGGCAGGAAAATAACACTAACCAAATAATAACCCAAAACAGAACATTACACTGTGTATCTATTGCCTTTCATGCCCCATGTGTGAATAAACTAGAATCAGTAAAAAACTTGCTAATAATAGCTGACTTGACATCTGCTCTACCCATGAGTTGAATCAGTAAGACTCCTCTACATTATACAACATTATACAAAAATCTTTTTATTATTCGAGAACTGATCAAAACTGCTGTCAAATCCAATCATGAAAAAAGTAGTGAGTTTAGGCTGTCTTTGGGTTAGCGTGCGCTTCCAGCAAGGAACTTGAAGGTGCACATCAAAACTCAATTTACAATTCAAATCTTGCTGCTGCCCATTCCAGGAACTATTGTCTTTGTATAATGTTTGTTGGTTCTTCGAACCTGTTTCAGCTTCTGGTGTTGTCTTGGTCTTATTGTGCTCAACTACCTTTGTTAGGCTCAATCTTTACTTCTGTTTTGTCAATACCTCAATATTCAATTAACTGTTTTAAGTTTGTTGAATTAACCATAATAAATAATTGCACATTCTTTGTTTCTCCTGTCCACTATGGCCACATGCCTCCTTAAATGACTTGGATTAATTTGAATTGAACTGAGATAAACTGGAATCTGTAATATCTGTGTATTTCAATTAAAGCTGTCTGTGAAGTGTTGTAAAAAAAATCTGTATATAAATACAAGAAATTGGACTCAAATGCAGTCAACTCTCTCTTGAAGTCGGAGTTGCAGAGAAGTCAGAGGTTCATCCCCATTCTCAGCCTCAAAACTTGACATGCCTGCTGAATGTATGAAACATAGTGATCACTGCAAAAAATAAACCTTATTTTCATTTCCTATATTTCTATCCTAATAAAGAAAATATACACAACAGGTTCATTTCAATACCTCAGAATTTTGAAAACTATTTTTTTACACTTTGTGAAGATTTTTAAGTTTAATTATTCCAAAAGAAAGATACAACGCTAAGTCTCCGAACAGTAATAGGAAAACAGAAATACGTAATAGTACGAAAATAGTCAAACAAGTTAAACAAAATAATTATACTGAATGAGTAATGACAGCAGGGGCTATGTACACAGCAGTGTCATAATCTTAATTTTACAACTGTCCATCAAGTCTGGAAGATGCTTAAGAAAGGAAGTTGAGTAAGGAGAGCATCATTGGTCCTTCATATGTTCTAACACTGGATTTGATATCTTGGAAAACTTCAGAATATTACCAGAAAGTTCATATCTCAGTCTTTCCACATGTATAATCCCTATGGGCTCCTTCAGGCAGGTCTCAAACTTGAGAGCGGAATCAGATTTCCAAAATTTTAGAAGGTATCTCTTAGAGACTCTTAGAGATTAAGAGTTAGAGCAGAGCATGTGTTACAGTCCAGGTTTTTCAGGGCGTCGGTGTATCCGAATAAAGCAATTACAGAATCAGGTGTGAAAAAAAAATTCAAATACAGATTAAAACCAGTGGAAGATGAGAGACCAGAAGTCATGTAATTTCAGGTAAAACCAAAAAGGATGTGCAAGAGTGTCTTCTGCTATTTTGCATCTATTATAAAATGAGGAGAGATTAGGGAAAATTTTATTTAATCTAGTTTTAGAGTAGTGTAGTCTATGAACATCAGTTGAAGCCTGGCGTTGATTGAGCAAAACTTTATGTTCCTTTATATTTTATCCCATGTTTCATCCTCAACTCAATACCAAGATCACCTTCCCAAGCTTGTTTTATTTTAACCGTAGATGCATCTAAAGCATTTGTGAAGAAGCCGACCAACACAGAGATTAAGTGTTATGCTTCAGGTGGACCCAAGAGAGATTTCATTAATGCATTATTTTCACACAATAACTGATACAACATAGCGGTCTATTGAACATAGTGTCTCAGTTGTAAGTATCTAAAAAACTGAGATTTAGAGGGAGAGAATCTGAACTGTAATTGTTCAAAGGATCCCCAGTGTTCTCCTATATGGAGGTCTTTTAAACAGACATGGCATGATTGTGCCAGATTGGAGCATGACCAGAGGTTTGGGGTCAAAATGTTTTCTAATCTGGTACCAGATCCTCTGAGTGTTTAGCAAAACAAAATGATCCTTCCTGTAAACGGCAGGCGGCCTTGGTGGTGAAAATAGGAGAGCCGGAAGAGTAGTCTTGTATGCTAGGCTTTTTACTATGGATAGCCAAGAAGGTGGAATGCCCCCATTTCCCTTCTCAAAACCATATTGCCAGTACACATGACATTGGGAGTCCAGTAGTAAGGGAAAAGACATGGCAGGCCTGGGCCTCTGTAGTCTCTTGATTTTTGAAGATGACTTTTAGCGTTTCGATGTGATTTGTAACCTTAAAAAAATGGCATAATAATGGAATCTATACATTTAAAAAGGGATTTGAGTACAAAAATAGGAATGTTCTGAAATAAATGCAAAAATCGAGGTAGTGTAACCATCTTGATGGCATTTACACATCCAATCAAGGATAAAGGCAATGTTCTCCATGTTTCAATGTTGTCCTTGAGTTTGAGTTTTTCTGTGAAATTCAAACTAAAAAGTTTGTGTGGATTTTTTGAAATTTTGATGCCCAGGTATTTCATATATTCAGAGGTTATCTTAAAAGGTGCAGTTGACAGAAATAATGGGTCTAGGTCATTAGCCACTGACATAAGTTTGCTCTTTTGCCAGTTAATGGTGTAACCGGAGACCTTTCCAAATGAATCAACAAGTTTGAGCAGATGTGGAATTGATTGCTCAGGGTCTGATACAAAAAGGGCCACATCGTCTGCATATAAGATTTTATGATCAGCTCCACCCAACGTTATAGGTTTAATGAAGGCATGCTCCCTCACGCTAATTGCCAGGGGTTCATTGGCCAATGCAAAAAGGAGCGACGAGAAGAGACATCCCTGCTATGTCCCCCTCTTCAAAGTGAAGGAGGGTGACCTATCTGAGTTGATAAGAACTAAGGCTTTAGGCTATGAATACAACCACATGCACACCCAAGAGATACAAGATGGGCCCAGACTAAACCTCTCCAAACCCCCAAAAAGATACTGCCATTCCACCTGGTTGAAAGCCTTTTCTGCATCTAGACACAGGATGGCCCTCTTAGAGGTTTTGTCAGAGGGACAGTACATAATGTCCATCACACACCTAACATTAAAGAAATAGAATCGATTTCCAATGAAGCCCTTCTGATCAGTGTGAACAATGGATTCTACACATGCATTTAACCTATTTGCAAGTATTTTAGTAAATATTTCAAAATCTAGGTTTGAGCATGCAAATTGGACAGTAAGATGAAGGCTCCGTTTCATCTCTGTCCAGCTTCAGCAATAGCAAAATATTAGCATCATATAGGGTTGGGGGAAGACTTTCAGATACTACTGAGTGTAAGAACATCCTATGTATAAATGGAGTAATTTGATTTGCAAATTTCTTGTAAAATTCAATTCCAAATCCATCTGTTCCTGGGGTTTTCCCATTTTGCATATTCCTCTTAGATCAGAGTATTTCTTCTGGGGATATTCCCTGATTACGGGCTTCATGAAAGGCTTCATCCAACTTTGGTATGTTTAGATCTTTTAACCAGTTTTCCACATTACCTGTTGAATTATATCTGTAAAAATCTTCATAATATTCACTAAAGGGAGAGTTTATCAGCTTTGAGTCCGTTAGGATGACACTAGACCAAGATTTTATTCTGTGAATAGCTCTGCTGGCCTGTTGCCCCCTAAGCTTGTGGGCTAAAAGCGTATGTGTATTTGTTTATCGCCCAGTTCGAGATATCATCTCCTGAGTCATAGGATTTGGTTGTAGACCTGTCATGATAAAACCTTGTTCTATTCATATTTAAGGTTAAAGATGTTTTGCAATATGTTAGAGTTACTCGTGTTTCTATATGATGTCTCTAAATATAAGATATCAGAGTCAATTTCATTAAAACAAATCTTGTTTCATTTTTTCAAAGCTGCCTCATATGTAATAATTTGACCCCTCATAAACACTTTGAATGTTTCTCATAAGACTGAATCGGAGACGTCAGAGGTGTCATTGATCTCAAGATATTTATTCACTGACATATTTTTACAAAAGTTTTCATCAGCTCACAAAGATGGGCGGAAATGCCATTGGAAATGCTGTCGGGGTTTATTGAAATTGAGAGTCATCTACATTGACGCATGATCAGAGATCTGAATGCTATGGTACTAGGTGTTTGTTACGTTTGGTATAAGTTTGGCATCCAATAAAAAAATCAATACAGGTATGTGATTTGTGTTTATTAGAAAAAAAGGAGTATTCTCTGTTAAGTGTTGGAGCCGCCATATGTCGACTAAATTAGTAGAGGTGATTGGATTGCTCTACTACTTCTAATGCTTCTATGGTTTTCTATGGAAAACCATAGAAGCATTAGAAGGGCCGCACATTTTACTTGCTGACCTGTCAAGATGGCAGTCAAGTATGATGTTATGGTCCCAAGCAACTATTAAATTTGTGTTTGAAAGGCCAGGCAACTTCTCAAAGGTTCTTCTGAAAAATGGTAGGTCAGCAATGTTGGGCCCATAAACATTCAGCAGCTTCACATGAGGGGAGTGGAGATGGCCAATTACAATGAGGTATAGAATTGAAATGTGCTTAAAAGCTGTGTTTTTCCAAATAATAATAGCAACACCACAAGCTTTACTAGAAAATGTGGATTGATATATTTTGTCAGCAGAGCTACAACGCAAGTACTAGTGGCTGGCCCCCGCGAAGCAGCCGCCCGAGCACCCAACCCCCGGACACCGAGGACCACCAATGCACCACCGGGCCAAGGAGCCAGCCAGCGGAGGGGAGCAGGATGGGGGAATCTACTTAATCTACTTGTGTAATCTACTTTCAGCAGTTGTTGCCGGTTGTTACAATTGCAATATGGGCAAAATTGCTCCCTCTGCCTTTACGCTTGTTGGCTCCTATGTCAGCCTAGAGTAGAAAAGACCCAGCCAATATGGCGGCGACGCAGCATGTGCTCTGGGACGCAATGAGGCGTCTAGTATATTTTTTTCTACAGGTAGGAGTGCGTGAACGAGGAGAGGCAGAGGGCTATTTCAGCCAGTACTGTGTCTGTAGTGCGCCAGTGCAAGAGGGTCTCTAACGTGTTTATCGTCACTTATTTTAGAGCCCAAATAGGTGACTCCACATTCAGACACAAGCTCAAAAAACCGCAACCTCCGACTCATGAAATGGCCCTGCGACAGACTGGCAACCTGTCCAGGGTGTACCCAGCCTCTTGCCCATTGAATGCTGGAGATAGGCACCAGCACCCCTCGCGACCCCACAAGGGACAAGCGTGAGGGAAAATGGATGGATGAGTTCAAAATGGTAAATGGCTTGTATAGCACTCTATCAAGTCTGACGACCCCAAAGCGCTTTAGACTACAGTCAGTCATTAACCCATTCACATCGGTGGTGAGCTATAGCCACAGCAGACTGACTGTCGGAGGAGCAGAGACAGTCGGAGTGGGGGATCAAACCAGCAACCTGCCAGTTACAGGACGACCTCCATAACTCTTATGGCACCATCATCCCATAAACCTTTCCAGGAAAGCTACTGTGTGTAGGTAAGATACTTCCTTGTCATTCATCAGGTTCCGCTGATGTTCTTCCTGCTATTTTGAGTTATGGATAGGAAATAAAACCACCTGTTTAGGTTTAGGAATGTGTTTACAACAGTGCTACCTTTCTTAAACTGGCCATTTGGGAAAACAATGTAGAAGCAATTAGTTAGAAACAAGTTTCTTACACAAAACTACCACTCCCTGAGCGATGTTCTGTGAACATAAACCATATCTGTAAAGGTTACTGCTGGTCAACCCGATATTCAGCCGGACACAGAGTTACGTTTTTTTAAAAAGGTTTATTATGAGGGAATGAGTAATGGCAGGCGAGGCAGACAAGCAGGAATAGACTTGACCAGATGCAGGTGGAACCAGACTAGCACAGAAGATATAATCGCTGACAGTGTAGGCAGGCAGGGATGAGCAGGGGACCAGAAGATGCAGATAGTGATAGACCAGAACAGGCGACGTAGACCGGGGAACCACCAGAATGGGCAGAGCAAGAAGCTGGAACTCACAGGGAAACATGCAGAACTGCAGCATGCAGACACAGGTAACTTTCTTTAGAGAAGCTTTCTTTAGAGTCCAGCTGGCTGAGCACACAGGAACTGGTAAAATCAAAGCACATCACACTAGACGAGATGAGACGAGAAGAGGCGTGGTGGCAGGGATGAGGTGGCTGAGGCAGGTAGATGTATTCAGCGAAACAGGTGAGCAGAGTTGGAAGTAATTACTGGCAGCACGTGTAGTGTATGTGGGCTAATTGACAGGTGACTGAGCTGATTGGATAGTGGCTGGTGGCTGTGAGGTGATAAGCTGGAGGGTTTCTTATTCAAGTCCAGAAAAGTTCAAAATAAATAAACAACAACCTAAAACATGACAATATCTGAACAACGCACCGACTCTTCATTAATTCGGATTCGTCTATAGAAGTGAAGAAATAAGCAAAATCTCACTGCTTGTCATGTATAAAAACAATAGATGGTTAGCGCACCTAATGTCGGCCTTTCCTGACCTATTTTTAAAACCACGAACCAGACTCTATTAATCTCGTTTGTTGTACCCAGAATTGAAACGCCTCAGGGGCTCCACAGATTAAATGTTTCCTGACCTTTGGGTCGACATTTCTCTGCTGGGTTTTCCTCTTTCATTGAACTTCAGCTGCTGCTCTTTGAAAACATTCAGAACGCGATCAGATAGCAGCCCTCAGTACACCTCATCAAGCCTGAGCAATTAACAGAAATTCAGAGACAATGTCACAGAGTCAGAAATATTTGTGATAAACTTATTTGTACTATAATTTAAAGTATACCTGCAACAATATGTTTTGGCTCTGTCTATAACAATACCGAATACTTCAAACTCGATAAATTCAGGAGGATCCGGCAGGACCCACTCCTATTTGGATCACATCTATCAAAGACTGGTTTTGCACAAAAGAGTAAACCGGCCAGCTGGGTTTAAACAGTGCTGCATACTGAGGCTGACAGCAAGTGGATCAGTTAATGTTTAATAAAGCTTCTGTGCCACAAATGTATGTCTAATATAAGCTCCATCTAGAGACCAGTTGATTAAACATCTCCAAATATCCGCCATATAGTTGAAAACCAATTGGTAAATAATTGTTGCACTTTAGACCTTGTCTACCAGCAGTCCATGTTTTCCACATGTCTGAGTTCCACCTTTTTTGGGAACCCTAAGCCCTTTTCGATGTCTCATGCTGTATGTTTTGTTTCCTTTCCCCTTGAGCTTGCACTGTTTGTTATGTGACTCATAAAACTCGCTATGTATACCCTCAATTAGAAATAGATTAGTATTTTCTATGTTGGACATCCTATTTTGTCCACTTCTTACTGTAAGAAACACCTCCTAAAAATCTACAAGCAGACTTCCCCCTCCATTCCTCTTCCACATCGCTCACAGCCAACAGCACTGAGAAGTTTAAAAACCCTAGAGCAGGGGTTCCCAAACTTTTTCAGCCGCGCACCCCCTTCAGTGTCCCAACCGGCTTGGCGCACCCCCCCCCCACCACAAAAAAAGAAAAAATTCTGTTGCAGTTACATCAATTCAACCATCTTAACAAAAGTTGTGGGAATAAAATTAGAACATAATTTGAATTAAACTGCAATAAAGTTGCAACATCCACAACAGAATCCTGAGGCTTTTGCAGGTGCATCAGTGGCTCAGCCTGGAGCGAGAGAAAGAAAGAGACGCCCAGATCGGCCACACCTCCACAACCTGAAACGTCTCTGAAGCAAAGGATTAAACTGATGATCTACCTGTGTTGTTCTCACTTTTTTTGTGCACCAGCTTCTTAATCTGAGTCACAATTTACAAACACAAAGAACTTTGATTTGTGTCCGATGACGCGCGCGCGCTCGAGAGAGAGAGAGAACTGCAGACCAGAGTAACAATAACAGAGCGCTCCATAAATATGTTATTAATCAGAGAAAAAAAACTTTTACAGCGGCTACATTCAGCAGGTAAACATGCCCAGGGCAACACACCTCAGCTCCCCTCAGCCCCACCCTCGGTTTGTCCCTGTCTGAATATGCGCTAAAACCGCATCTGTAAAATGAACTGCGCCTGTCTGACTCTCAATAGGCCCGTTTACACTACACTTTTTTAACCGAGCCAAGACCAGTCCGAGCTCGGTAACCGAGATAACTCTTGTGTGTAAACGGTCAGCAGACTGAACCAGACCGCGCTAACCATAACCGGACCGCGCTAACTGCAGACCAGCTCTTGGGTAGGTCTCGGCCTGGTTCTATTTTATCCCGGTTTCTGATAACGAAGAGCGCATGAGCAGACCGCGTCATGCCCTTACAGTCAGCTGACTGTCAGCGGGTTTTCCGGCGTGTCTGGCTGCACGTCCCGATTCACACTCCATTCAGACAAATTTCAGACATTCATAATAATACTAGCTTCCTTACCGTGCCACACGGTTTCCAGTGATGATTCTGCTTAGCAGTGCAATGAACCTCAGCGTCTGTCGTTGTTTCCTGCATCTGTAAATCCTTATTAGACGTTCGTTTGTCTCATCCACTTCCCAAAAAGCCAACTTTCTCAAGTAAATTCACCAATGGTTGCCTTCTTCCCCTGACTCTCTGCAAACACCGAAATATCACAATATCAAGCATAACTTCCTGAATGTTACGGGCGCAGCTGTGTGTGTTTCGCTGCTTCCGCCTTCAATCCCAGAGAGCGGTAGTACTGCAGATCGCCACTAGGGGGCGAGGAGCAACCAAGGAACCGAGATAGCGTTGTGTGTAAACGGTCGTCAGAAACGAGGCTCGGCCTGGTAACTGGACCAAGCTCGGACTGGTCTCGGCATGGCTCGGTTTTTTAGGTGTAGTGTAAACGGGCCTAATGAAACGTATTGCAGCTCTGTGCGTGAAGAGTCAATAAATCGCGGAGGCTGCAGCGGGGGGTGGGCGAGTCATGCGCGTCAGTGCTGGTAGAGGTTCAGAGTCACCCCAACAGGAGCAGCGCTGGTTGGAGGCGCTGCGCGATCGAAAGAGAGACTGGTCGCTCAATTTAAGCTTTTAAAAACTTTTGGCCCGAATTCAATTGTCCCTCTACTGACGTACACGACATGAAGCGAGGAAAGAGTTGGAGAGACCTTTGTCAATGGTTTGCAATTCACTCACCTGTTGCCTCCGATTCCCTGGTTTCAGCCAACTGAGCATATTTGCGAGAATGAATGAAGTAGAGGGCACAAGCTGCTTCTTCTACGCAGAAGATAAATTCATATTACGATGAAGTGTAGAACAACACTTTTTAAAATAAACAGATTTTCATGTCAATAAATTTTATTTATTTATTAAATTTGCTGTTTTGATTTTTGTTTCCACAAAGGAAATGATTATTTACACGTCTTTATGGTGTGGGGGAAAAAACACTGTCAAACCGCCATTACAGATTTCAGCTCGCGCACCCCCAGGGGTGCGCGCACCACACTTTGGGAATCCCTGCCCTAGAGCATCTATTGGTTAATTAATTATTCTTTAAAAAGTTAAAACAGCAACTTCCAAGCTATTTAGTTCCTGTCTCAGAAAATACTAAAGCCAGAGGTATAAACCCCTGACTTTTCCTGGTTGCATTGCAACATAGCTAACATGTGCAATCCCTGATTTAAATGCATTAGGGGGTTCTCATAATTTATAATAATAATAATAATAATAATAATAATAATAATAATAATAATAATAATAATAATAATAATAATAATAATAATAATAATAATTTAGGATATTTTATGAGTTCTGCATGTTTTATTTTGGCAATCCAACATAACTATTGCTAGCTATTTCAAGCAGTGGCGTCAACACTTTGCCAAAGAGGAAATAAAAAAATTCAACTTCATTTCTATTAAAGGAAAGGCAAAAATAATATTTGCGATTTTTTTACTTCTTAACTTCAACAAAAAACTAAACATGCAGTGTCATAATAACTTTTAAAGAGTAGTTGCATTTATTTTACTTTCAATGAGGTGCCTGATGACAGAATTACCAAACAACAAAACCAAAAAATAAAAACAGATATTATTTCTCAAACAACTTTGGTGGGGCTTGGGCTGCCTTGGGCTGATGTGTTCAGCAGAGGAATTATTTTTATTATTTTAGGGTAACTGCTAATATATTAATTGAGCTACTACACATTAACAGCAAAAAATAGGAGTTGTTCAATAAAATGTAGCTGTGCTTCTTCAGAAACCTCTCATTAGATAACAGAAGAGAAGAACATTTCGACAGCTGCTTGCTCTTTTCCATTTCTCTCTTAAGCCAGAACTTCTTGGAATGATATTAAACAGAACTCAGTTCCTGTTGCAAGTTCAAAACTAAGTGTTATTTGTTAATTTATATACTCAGAGACCAGGGGTCCGTTCTTCGTACGTCGCTAACTCAGTTAGCAGGATTTCATTGTTGACGATTTGGCATGATCTTGGATCGTTTGGTTCTTCGAAAGACATCCTGCACTTGTTGTCATAGCAACATGTGCGCCAGCTTAAGCCTGCTCGAGAGCAGGCTTATTTCATGTAAACAAGATTAGATCACGGCTGTATAAGCGGAGGAGATAGGGAAGTCTGCCGTAGCCATGTCCATTTTTACGACTGCAACCTGTTGCGGAAGGTGAAGAATAATTTGCAGAGTTTTTCGAATTAATCGCGTATTGCGCAATAGACAGGATCCTTTAGCGCAGCGCGACAGTAGAGAGATTTTCTTGGTGGCTGTTATAAACAGACAAACACATCATTTAACAGTGGCTTTTAAAGAGGAAAAAGTGGTGTTGGAGCCATAAATCTAAAATATTTAAGTTATTTGTATGACGGTTTGCTTTTTATTTTTATCCTAGAAGATTTGTTCGGGCCATTTTATTGTGAAGTTTAGTTTACTTTGAAAGGCTTGCTTCCTGTCAAGCTGTATATTGTATTAGAAAAAACTATGGATGGATTATCTAGCCACGGAGCAATACAGTTTTACCGTGTAAATTGTGGATGACTTGGAAAAGGAAAATGTTCATTTTTTATGGATAAAGATCCAAAATTCCCAGTTTGCACATGTCCTTTACTTCCCGTGTCTAAGGAATGACACTGAAATTTGGATCTCTTGACATAAAAAGTGCCTTTTTAAAATAAAGTATAATAATTACCATTTTGTAGAATATTCTTGTATTTCACTTTTACTTGTTCCCATGTTCTAGTGGGTCCCGTGGAGGCTCTGACATAAAAGAACAAAGTAAATATGAGATTATTAAAATGAAAAAAATCATACTGTAAAAAGTGATAGAAACATCTACCATGGACAGTATTTACACATTTAATTTGTCTGCTGCTTTTTGCCAGCCCTCTCCCCTGGCTTTAACAGATTTTGAGGTGTTTTAATTAATGACTCAAATTCAGCATAACCTTCCAAGCTCTTGTTCTGCTTGGGAGAAAAACTGTGGGCGTTCTTTGGCCATGCTGAACAGCCAATAGCAGCGTTGCTGATCATTGTTTCTACTATCGACACATTTCCCCTTTTAAACAAACGCATGCACGCGCAGTTGTCTCAGATAACTCAATCCAGCCATACTAATCGTAAACAACAGGTGTGTTCGAAGAACCCAATTAGCCGGATCATGATTAGCCGGATGAAATCATCTTGGATGTGTCATTTGATCTTGGATGTTTTAAGCAACGTACGAAGAACGGACCCCAGGATAACTACTATTAACAACATAACCTAAAAACAAATGTTTTACAATGCCACAAATTGCAAATTCAAACACTGTAGATACACGTCCACTAAAGGAGATTTACAGTACTTGGTTTAAAGATTTGGTGTCATAGAAACTGACAAGAGGGGAGATAAACTTTTTTGTTTAATTCCAGTTAACACCAGTGCTCCTTGCACGCTATTTAGTATCTGCCTTTTATTTCAAGGGCATTTTGGAAGATGTGACTCCAAAATAAAGCCCCCATATCACGTTCCTGTCCATGTAACATTGAAGCATGCACTATTTGTTAAAATACATAAACCAGCTAGTTTGATTTTTCACAAAAACTCCTTTATTTCCTCAGGTGTACATCCACGTAAATTGAAATAGTAGCCATTTCTACAACACATTTTCATTGTCATCCCATGAAGACAAGCTGTGCTCCTGAGCTCGCTCTGATCCTAAATCACAAGGGGTGACAGCGTCATCCAGCACAGTTGTGAGCTTGCAATAAGTATTGGAGATGTTGTGCGGGATCAGCATTAGCACCGGGCCTATCATCCGCATTGCAAGCTCCCCCATGCCATTCTTTTCAGTAATGGCAGACAAAGTCTATGTAGCATGTTTTAAATTGGATTTTGCATATGGCACCTTCTTACGCCTCTCATGGGAAATTATTTTCTGAGTGTTGTTCATGCTTGTAAATCCTGCTACTAGCTAGTCACACAAAACATACATCATCCTTGCATCACTCCCTCCACCCACACAGCCGGCTTGAATCAATGCAAGTACAACGAGGAAGGGTTTACCTCGCTTGAAGAGTCAGGTGTGTAAGAGAGGCAATATAACTCCGACCCCTTATCGGCCATTTCACAAAACACATGGAGGAGGGCAAAAGGCACCTTAATAAGTATTTTATGAAAGGAGCTAATGTGACAGTAGTTTTATAGTTTTATATTTAAACCAGTCATAACGTCTAGTACGAACCCCTCAATGTTTCCCACTTGGAAGTCCACCTTCTTGGCACCAAACAATTGTTTTTAATCACATTTCAAACTTGGAAATTTAAACTTCTGAGTAAGATTGTAATGGTGAATGAAATCTCCTGCTGCAGTCAACCATGCAGTGCCAATTGATCCGAAAATCCGACAACAACAGAAAAGGTAAGCTTCGAGAATAATAAACAACGTTGTTCAACTCTGCAGCAACATCTCTACAGAAGTGGTTTGTACGGTACTCTGTATGTGTGTGTGTAAAGCTACAAGTGATCAGAAGTGTAAATAAACATATTTTTATCTGAACATTTTTTTAATCTGTGTGTTTTCCACACAAAACAGTACGTTCATGTTTTAATATTTTCATTGAACCAATATGTTTGCTTCTGATGTGAAAAGGGAATATCTAAAAAGATGATAAAATATAGTTACAGAAGAATTAATTGAGGAAATAAATGTATCTGCTTTTAGTTACATTTCATTTTAAAAAGTCATGCTGAAAGTTATATACATAAATATTCAATCAAAATCATTTTAATTAGTATTACAGAAGTCAATCCTGTCTGATAAGTGCTTTATAGCTTTTTTGCACATTTCCAAAATTGTTTTGATGAAACATCTTTGGCTCCAAATCTCTGTGGTTGGAAGGACTCTTTACCATCACCCTCATCCTCAGCTCCCTCCACGGATTCGCTATAAGATCCACTCCAGTCAAAAGAAACATGTTGGTTACTTTAAACCTCAATCTGCCAGGGGTATGAGTAATTATGGCCTTTTTTGAATTTCACTTGAGGGTTAGTCCCAATGTGACACTTCATAGAATGTAATGATGTACTATGTTTATTTTTACAAAAACTTTACAAGTTTCTTTCTAAAACACAGGCTTTAAATAGTTCTTGTTATTGTCTTTCATCAGCTCACGTGTTAGAACCTGTCCTCCTATGCTTACAAAGCATTTGCTGTTTTCTGGTTTATTGCCAAACCTGTTCACCTTCATACCAGACAGCGCATAATCACATATGTACACACACACACACACACACACGCACACACACACACATCGTGGATATATTTGTTCACACTTCCTGCTTAGAAAAACAACTTTACTTTACAGTCTGGTTTACAGTCAGAAGGACAGGGCTGGGTTTGTATGCTCTTTGGTAGACGTCCACAACTGAAGGGCTAAATTGTGTTCAGATTTTAGATAATAATTGTGTTAGTTGAAAAGCCAGTTAATTCAGTGTGATGCATGAGATACTTGGTTTAACTGACCCAAGCCCAGAGTATTTCCTTCAGCTTTTTGCTGTTGATACCCTATTTAAGAAATCCCTTACAAACAGTATAAATCAGTATAAACAAGTGGTGTTTTCAAATTTCTTGCTTTAAAACATTATCTTTAAGCAAAACCCTTCTGAGTTAAATACAGTCACCCGGGCACTTTATTAGGGTCACCTTTTTATCGCTTTAAAAAAAACAAAACACACAAATAGCAAATCAGCCAATCCCACGGCAGCAACTCAGTGTATTTAGGCACCTAGATGGGAGATAAAGTGGTGGTTAAGGTGTGGTTAAAGTTCAAACCGGGCATCAGAATGAGGAAGAAAGAAGACTTTAATAAAATTGTTGCTGGTGCCAGAGCGGCTGGCCAGAGTATTGAGGTCATTTAACATCTGTGGGACGATGCTGAGGATGTATTATGAGTCTGTTGTTGCCAGTACGATCTTCTTTGCTGTGACATGCTGGGGCAGTGGGCTGAAGGTCGCGGACAACAACAGACTAAGCAAACTGATCAGGAGGGCCGGTGATGTTGTTAGGGGAGGAGCTGCACACTCTGACAACCGTGGCAGAGAGGAGGATTCTGTCCAGGCTTCAGTCCATCATGGACAATGTCTCACACCCTCTCTACGACACACTGGCCCATATATATATATATATATATATATATATATATATATATATATATATATATATATATATATATATATATATATATATATATATATATATATATGTGTGTGTTGTTTGTATATCTGGAGCATGTAACGATAATAATTTCCCTCTGGGATTATTAAACTATTTCTGATTCTGATTCTGAAATAACCACTCGTTAAACCAAGGTTTGCAGAATATTGGCTCTGAACACGTTAAAGCTTGAAGTAGATGGGCTACAGCAGCTAAGCCCTACACTCTTGTTAGCTGTGAACAGGATAGTCATGCTACAATTAAAGCAAAATCACCAAAACCTGGCAACAACAAATCGGGAAAATGTTGCCTTGTTCTATTTTAGCTGCCATATTCAGGTGATACAATCAGATTTTTTTAGAAGCAACGTGAGAGGGTGGATCCATCTGCCCTGTATAAATATTTAAGGCTTGAAGTGGTAAGATACCAGTGCCACACATTAAACCCTCAGTACCAACAGAGCCTTATGCCATCACAGCCTGCCTAAAGATTGTTGGTGACTATGTCCACCCCTTAATCGCTGCTTCCAGAAGAGTAATGTGGGATCATCATCTCCGTATTTTGTCATTGCAACATGCATTACAGTGAAATTTACCCTCTGCATTTAACCCATGCCTTAGGGAGCATAAGTGCAGCACCCAGGGAGCATTCTGGAGCTGAAGGTCTTGCTCAGGGACACAGAGTAACAGTCTATGTGATTGAACCCTGGAGAACTTGATTTCTCTCCAGGATGCAATCACCCTGCTCCAACCTCTAGGCCACCATTCACCCTTGCCTGCAGAATACCACAAACATCAAATTATCTTAAACATGAGAAAGTCACTTTTCTCCAATGTCCTCCACTGTCACCAAAAGCTAATGCAGGGGAGCACCTTTGGGACGTGGAGAAACGGGAGATTTGCATCATGGATGTCCAGCCAATAAATCTGCAGCAACAATCAGGTGCTGTCGTGTCATCATGGGTCCAAATTTCTGAGGAACTGTTCTGATACCTTCCTGAATCTATACCACAAAAAATAAGGTAGCTCTGAATGCAAGGGTTCTCCAACTTGGTACTGACCAATGGATCTAATAAAGTGGCAGATGGGTTTATATTTTGTCAGTAAATAACAGTGGTAGAAAATTAGCTTAAATATCTCCAAGTTGTGACTTCATTGCTTTCTTTCCCATGTGCATCAATCTGAAAGCTATGATAAACCTCAGAAGAATCAGGATAGGACAACCGGGAGAGTTCCCAAAACGAACAAGATGAAATTATCTCAAACAAAAGATAAATATACATAGAAGGAGGGGAGAATGATTCCAACAAAGACTTGGGTGATTGTATTTTCCCCAATCTGCTTGTACTGAGACAAAAACAATATGCTCCAACCTTGGAAAACTGCTGGGCGTGCGTCAGAAGAATACGATAAACATGTACCTTATTAGATTTAGGTTAGTGGTTTTTATGTCAAAATGACCAGTTATAGGAGCTATTTCTATGACACGTAGTATCACTTTCCAATTTCCCAGCCATCAAGGTTACCTCTTTATTACAGATAACCATGATCACAATAGTTTATAGTTTGCAAAAGTCTCAAAAATATTAAATACTTGACTGAATCAAAAGGCTTTTTCTGGTAAATTTCAAAAGCTGTATTTAGTAGTGGTTGATAGTCCTATCTGTTCCCCTTAAAGCTGTTCTGACCCTTAACTCCAGCAAGTACATTTTCTGCTGAGTGATGGGATTGGAGGGACAGTAGATTCAGCTGCTGTTTGGTCTAAAACAATCAAGCTGAATCATTGTATTCAAAGTGGACTAACAGGAAAACACTCAGGTGATCAGAAGCAAGTAGGGAGGGAGGAGTTGGAGGAGGAGGAGAGTTGGACTATAAAACGCTGCCGCTCCGCTTCAGCTGAGTTCAGACACTCACTGAAGTTTCCTCTGAGTTGTATTTCCTGCTGAAAAAAAAAGCAACATGTTTGGACGGTGAGTAAACACTTCATGTTACTGTGCTCCTAAATCTGTTTATTTTTCCTGTTAACCGCCTGGTTTTACTGCCAGACTATATGTCGGCTTCTAGTCTTTAGAATAACTAAAGGAACTAAATCATTTTTACATCACAAATTTCACCTGAACATAAAAGTGAACTTTTAGACTTAACAGCTCTGCTCAATGTTAAAGTTACCAGTTTACACCGTGTGCTTGTTGAAACGTCTCTGGACCGTCAGCTTCTCTGATTAATTTTCATTGTTCTTGGCAACGTTTATTTGATATTTGCTTGTTAAAATAAAAAAAATAGTGATGCATCGATGCTGTCGTTTGTGGTCAGGCTAAGTTTAGTAAAAACCTCAGTAGAAAAGTAGCTCTTTAGTATTTCTTTTTAAGTCAAATTATGCCTAGCTTAGCATTGTTTAAAATATGTTGATGTTTTTTAATTCACCTTTTTATTTACTTTTTGCCCGTTCCCTCTCAATTAACCCCCTAAAAAAGACTGCAGTGTTTCCAGACTGAAGGACTCAACATAGATTCCCATCATGAACCTAAAAGCATTTCCATCTCTTTGAACGTCTGCGCTGGTTTTCTATTGCAGCTTGTGGCTCTCTATACATTGGAAAAGAAGAGACGCTTTGTGAGGGTCTTTTTTTTCCCCCTGTGCTGTAGAGAAACACAAAGAAAGCCATTTAACCCTTCAGGTTGGGTAATGGTTTTCCCCCAGCAGCCACTGAACACACCTGAGATTTATCAGCAGCCATTCTTCCATGGATTCATATTATCTGTATGAATCTATTATTTACTCTTCAACGTTTACTCCCAAATGTTTTTTTAGCCTCTTTAAAAAGTTCTCTAAATATTTAGCAAAAACCTACATTTATATTTTTGATGGAGTCAAATACAAATGAAAATGTCTACAGACTAAAATATGTCCCTGCCTTTTCTTTCTTGTTGTAAAGGGAAGCAGTATTCAAACGTGCTGCCTTCAAATCCTCCTGGCTGCTTTGCATTGGAGATGTCCTGAAGTGTTTCTTTTTGTGTGTTTTAGATGTTCTGTGCTGCTGCTCTGCGCCTTCGCTGCTGTTTCTCTCGCAGCTCCACTCCAAAGTAAGCCGTGACGTCATCAGCGGCACCCAGTATTGTTCACTGTATTTATGCCTGTAATCTGGGAAATTACCGTAAAAGTTATGCAATAATAAATTACAATCCATGTTTTAGAAACTCAATATGTTTTTGTAAATGTGAATTTTCCTATACAGTGATTTTGACTTGATATTAGTATATAATCCCTGATTTAAGTTTGATCACAATCACATTCAAATGTGGTATGTTTTGCATCTGCTGGTCTAGACATTTGCTGCTGCTCTATAAGTGAGACATAAAACAGTAGCAGATTTGTTGTTTTTAAATATACAAACCAAAGCTTTTCTCTCAGCTCCCTCCATATTTCTGGCACCCTGGTAAACCCTTGAAAAAAGTTTGTCCTGAATTAAAGCAGCAAAAAATTTTAAAAGTCCAATCTTTAAATTGATCTCATCTATTTGTCTAAGAAACATTTATTCGTTTTATTTTACTTTTAGTTTCAAGTCAGATGATTGTAGTTAAGGTTCAAGTAGCATTCACCAAACTTCCTATGTTTACGTTTGTGTTGGTAAGAAAGATATGTTGCTTTTATTCTCCTTATATCTCCTTAAAAAAACTTTCGGACTGTTGATGGGTCTTTTTGTTTTATGATATCTTGGCAAACACGTGCTTTCAGCTGGAGGCCAGTAATGGTGAGCTTAGAAGATCTGGGGTGCTGAGGCTCACCGTGTTCCTTTTTGTGTGTGGTTGCTATAAAAAACATGGCTGCCCTTCTGGCCTTGTTTGTCACACAGTTCCTTTTTAATGTTTAATGGCTGCTCTGACTAAACAAGTTAGCAGACAATTAAAGCATAGTAAAATACAAAAAAATACTTCAGCTGTATCTTTCTTTTAATATATATATATATATTTGCGAGAATGAATATATATATATATATATATATATATATATATATATATATATATATATATATATATATATATATATATATATATATATATATGGATGTATAGTTTTAGCAATAATACTATATTTGATCAAGAAGTTTCACTAATTTCTGTGTTGTTGTTTATTCTTTGTCTCACAGCGAGCTCTCCAGAATATGGTAAATATCAGCTTTTATTACTTAAATCTCTTCTTGTGATTACATAATCCACAGGAGGCAGCCAATCAAAGAACAGAAGTGGGAAGCATTGAGCAAGCAGTGCCCTCTACAGGCTGTGGTGGTCACTGCAGTTCTGAACACCATCAGTATTGTCCTCATAGCTAAATTTTGTTCATTTTTCAATTTGTTATAGAGAGAAGAGCAGCTCTGGTGGCCCACCTGAACGGTAATAGCAAAATAATCAGTCAAAAAGTATTCTCATTTGCTGAAACCATTGGAGGGTTTTTAAAAACGTTTAAACCTTTTTAATTTTTCAGCGGAAACTACAGATAAACCTGTGACCTCAAAGCCAGGTAATAACACAGTAATACCTATTATGTAATGAATGCACAGAGAACAAAGACCGCAAACGCCTTAAGCAAACAGTTAATATGCTCCTTTCAAAGATTTGTGTGGCTTTTTTGTTCAATGTGTTTGCATGTGAGTTAACCTGAGTGCAATATCATATTTCTCAGTGTTTATAAACGTCTAGATTTACCTGACTCTAAAACTGCCTTTATATCTATTTCTTTATACTTTTATTCTTTATTCTATAATGGTTATATGGAAAATTATTTACTTCATGTTTATCTGTTTGTATTTTTGAACTCAATAAGGCTCAGATGAAACAACTAAGATGCCAGGTCAGTGTCATTTATGGTGTAAAGGATTCATTGGGTCATGTTAACTCTCAGGATATATTTATGTTTTTGTCATTATTTTGTTCAGTTGCGAAATTTAATGATCAATAATATATTTATTTGTCTTCAAGTTGAGTCAGATGAAACTGAGTCAGATGAAACTGAAAAGACTGAAGGTAAATATTTTATTCATCTATGTTCTGTTTTCAACCTTTTTTTTCTTAACTCTGTTTTCTTTAGTATTATCCAAAATACAAAATAGAACAATTCCCTCTCTTTAAAGACAATGAAATTTACAGTTTCAGATCCCCAGTTCCATATTTCAACCAAACCCCATTTCCTTCTTTTTTCATTTTAATGCAGTATTAATATACAAAAGTTCCGCTCTGCAGGAAATGGGATTACAGTGTTACAGTGTAACTGTGTTACAGTCATATGGCTAATATGTAAAACACAAAAGTAAAGATGCAAAACATGAAATTGAAATTCAGCCACTGTTACCACCGCTATTACAATATTTCTTCATATTTACTTACATTTTAATGCAGATATACACATATAGGCTTAATCTCTAGAATTGGGCTGAAAACAATGGCAGGAATTAGTAAAACACACGAGAAAAGCCAAAGAATATTGTCTAATCAGAAATATCAAACAAACCTCAAATTAGTTTTGTTCTAAATATAAAGTAAACAGGTTTATTGCATAGATAATTACGTCTTCCCTGCAGTTAGCCTTTTATATCAATTGGTACAGTAACTCTCATAGTTTGATGCAAAGCCTGTTTGTTTCAAAACGGCATTACCTTTAAAAAATTTGGGGTGGCTCCATATGAATTTATGACATTTCTGTCTGTTTTTTTCTTTTTGACATCTTTTTGACACCTTCTGTTTTCTGTAAAATTGAGAAAGGTTAAATGGATTTTCTTCCTCTGGCTACATTATTCAGTTGACTGACAGCTTTCAGTATCAGGTTGTGGTGCTACTATAATATTTAAAACCAAAAACATTGAACTCTATCTGATAAACTGTGGTATACCTTTAAACCAGAAAATTACTAATGCTTGTTTAAACTCATGTATCTATTGTCTGGAGGAGGTTTGCATGTAAAGGAAATATGATTTCCCTTTGAATTCTTCAGTGAATATTTAATATAAATTAAAAACAATTGTTTATCCATATATTTTATTTTTGTTGTGTACGTGTGTATGGTTTGCCGTTCAACTAACTTAGATTTATTTTCATCTGTTTTCTTTTAGCCAAATTAATGGAAACTGATGCAGATGCTTCTTTGACTGACAACAGTCAAGGTAGTTGATAATTTCTGATCCATGTCATTACTACAAGTACTTCTGCAAACTGTCCTGTACCTTTCCATGTTAAAAAAGTTTTTTTTAACTATAGTCCTTGTCTAAAGGTATATTTTATGAAAAAAAACATGGTTGGTTCTCAGTAGCTGTAAAGAAAAATCATCAAAGTTAATGTAAAGATATCCCTCTGTGTGTCATAAATGGACGAGGTCCATTTTTTTATTTTAAAAGAGTTATATTTCCCTTATCTCCCTGTATTGGACATAATGAGCCAATTATTGTTTGTGAACACAATAAACAGAACACTTTGCTGGATTCATATAGTGGCTGTTTTTTTATATATAATTTTATACACAGGCCAGGATATATTTATGCTATCACATTTCTCCAATGTTTCGCCTTTGTGTATTGTGGGAGTTATTCGTATGAGGGCATGCATAACCATTTTCACATTTAGTGGCCTAATGGAGCTGTACAAATTCATTTTTAAAATGTTTTTCTACCTGTTTGTCTCTGAACAGCTTTAGACTCTGCTGAGGACATTTCAGGTCAGTCTCTTTAAAGTGCAAAGGAAATGTTTTGCTTTTAAAAAAAATTAAAGAAGAATGTTAACCGTATCTTTGTTTTTGTATTTTACAAATACACGGCTCTAAATCAACATTCGTCATCTCATTGTCTTCCAGTTGAGCTAAATGAAAATGATGCAGATTCTTCTGTGACTGAGAGCAACGAAGGTAATGGGTTTCATGCTTTTGCTTTGTATGTATTCTTTTTTTAATGGATGCCAATCTGACATAAATGTTTCCAAGAATACACAAGAACATTTGTGTTATTATATCAGTATGTTTAGACAACCAATAGTCCTATTTATTCAGGTTCCTGCAAAAACAAATATTTCATCTAATTAATGCTGTCATCATTGTAAAATCTGTATGTATGAAATATTGTGGCTAGTTATTAACTATAACATGTTTATTAAATCCCAAAGATGGCAATTTGATTTTTCTTAACTTGTACCTGTGTATTTACCATGCTCACCTGTCCATCCCTCCTCCTATGTTCATGTTTCAGCTCCCACAGAGTCCACCAAGGGAACAGAGTCACGTAATCAGTGTGAGTCTGAGTTCATCCATCGCCACGGCACTCACACTGAAACTCACATTCTACTTGATTCTCACATTAATGCTCCACACAAAAAGATTATTTGTGCATTATAAAGCTGCATGCTTAAATTCCTCATTTTCTATTTGTTTCTTAGCTGGTTCGGTGGAGACTGAGGAAGTACTGAACAGCACTGAAGGTGAGGCAAAAGACAAAACAAAATCCCCAAAAACAGACACAGAATCATGTTCATCCACACTTATGTTTAATTAACTTTGCTGGATGTGTTCAAGGATCCTTCCACTGTTAAACGTTTGCCCTTTTCAGCCAAGAAAATTAGGAAATATGTAATCATTTAAACACTGAAAAATTAGAAATATACCCAACATGATCTCAGTCTAACATTTTCTCTCTACAACCCTCTCGAAGTCAGACAAGTAAAACAAAATGTTCTGAGAGGCCAGTTGCTCAGTGGAAGTCTCCTGATGCATATTAAGGCCATAGTTAGTGAAAAAAACTATTACAACAATTTATTGAGAAACAGATAATGTAAATAACAACTATAAAGATAGACTTTAAAATATGATAAGACAACAATAGAGTCAATTGGGCCACCATTATATCAGCATTTTTTTCAAGATGGAGAGGAGACCAATAGTAATTTCAACTTGATTTGCATTATTTTCTGCCTTTACTCAAATACATTTGCATTTCAAATTTAAAATCGTACATTATTATATTGCTAATTGTAAATGTGTTGTTATAAATCTATGAAGTCCAGCAATTTTTACAATAACTTGATTAGTTTCTTACAATTTAATTTATCCAGTGGAATTAATTTAAATTTGTCGTTTTATTACTTATTTAACTTAGTTCCCTAAGCTTGTATTGCAACAGATTTCTTCTCAGAAATTAGGCTTTTAATATAGATTACTATAATTTCTTTTTCAAACCGTTAAATATAGCAAATAAATATTCCGATACATTTTGTTGTTCCTATCACTCAGCTTTAATTCAGGGGCTGTCAAACCTTTTGTGATTACATCTTCTACCCCAAGTTTTCCAGGTACCAACATCAACACAGGGAACAGCAGTAAAACAAGATTGAGAATATTGCAGGGTTTCCTGTATTGTGTTACATAAGAAATAAGTATTCTTTAGTACTGCAAATTTTGTCAAATTATATTTTTTATGCAGTCCCCTTTTTTTTTTTACAAAACTGAATGCCTTTTCGAGAATGACGTTTAAAAATAAACAGAATGGTTATTCTAAAATTGAAAACCTAATTCTCTCACCAGCCCCGACCTCAAAATCCAATATGGCTGCCTTGCATGTAAACCTAATCGATAGCTACATTTAAGAAATAAAAGAGCTACAATTTTGCTCTCAATAAATCTTTCAGACACACAATAAAACCTCTGTTAAACAGCAGATGCAGATTAATACTTTATTAGCTTGTTTTGCTAGTAGCAGTTAGCCTACTACTACCGACATATTATTATTGAATTGTTGTCAAATACAGTTGAAATCAAACATTTACAGACACTTTATACAAAGACACATAACATTTTGTTTCTCACTGTTTGACATTAAAGCAGACTAAGGCTATGTTCACACTGCAGGCCTTGATGCTCAATTGCGATTTTTTTGCGTGTCCGTTCACATTTCCAAATATATGCGACTTGTATGTGATCTCCTGTGTGAACTGCATTCATACGCCTAAGTGTCCCGCATGCGCAGTAGAGGACACGATGACGTCATACGTAGCAAGCGTGCTCGTTGTTTGCGGAAGTAAACATGGATCGTAATGCTGCATGGTATCTTGCGTTCTTTACGTTATTCTCCAACCGGAGCCAGCACATTACCAACGCAATCTTTTTAAGAAGATCAAAAAGAAAGAGAGCCGAATTTTAGCAATGTGAGCGGCTTTACTGATACGGACTTCATTCATAATTTTCGAATTACAAAGGCAACCTTTATGTGCGTCTGAAGGGATCTCTTTTAGCGCTCTCACGTAAAAACACACATCTTCGGCGGCCATAGCAGCAAGTAAACGCATTGCCGTGGGGCTGTATTGACTTGCAACAGGTGCTTGTTACTGTATTAATAGCCAACCTCTTTTTTTTTTCTTTTTTTTTAGCCAACCTCTTTGGCATAGCCAGGTCCACCGTTTGTCAAGTATCAATGACGTGTAGGTCGGATGAATGCGACCTGGCCGTACAGACACAGGTCGCATTTGAAAAGATCAGATACGTATCGGATTCAGGACCACATATCCAAGTGGCCCGGGTCGCATTTGAAAAAATCCGATCTGTGTCGTTCAGACTGTCATGAAAAGATCAGATACAGGTCGCATATGGGCAAAAAAATCGGAATTGGGTCACTTCAGGCTGCAGTGTGAACGTAGCCTAAATTCTGTTTTAAGTCAATTAGGATCCATAAAATTATAGTGGGCTGCCACTGTGCAGTGCCCAGGGAGCGTTCTGGGGCTAAGGGTCTTGTTCAAGGACCGAGGGTGGCAGTCTGTGGAATTTGAACCAGGGAAATTGCAGCCTTCCCAGGATGCAAGTTCCTTGCCCTTAACCATTAGGCCACCATTCCCCCATACATATCACATTTCAACCGCGTACCCTCGCAAAAGGACCAGTGGAAGAAGTAATTATTTTTATCATTGGATCACTTAGGATCCCACTGGTTTTGGACTTGAAAATGCAACGCAGTTCAGTTGGGTTTCATGTGCTTCCCACATCAACATTATGACAAGTTTGTGCTCAGTCAGCCTGAACCTGAAACCAGTGGAGCAACAATGGGCTTTTCACTGAAGCTCCTTACTCCGTATTCAATCCACTTCTGAGAAGACTGAGATGACATAACTTCAAAGAAAAAAAGGTGTGCTGATAAAAGGGATGTCACCACAACAGCTTCTTCTTTTAAAATTAATGTTTCAATTCATGGAGATAATTTTACTCTGATGTTGTTGTCATTAGATACACACATATACAAAAATACAAACATTGATTGTACAAATGTTCTAAATCAGCTGTGTGCAATGAGCAGAGGAAGAAATAAATCTAGAATAAGATTAGTGAGTGTGTGTAGATGATTACAGAGAACTGTCAGTCGTTTATAAAGCCTAGAGCGAGAAGTCTAAAGGGGTGCTGCGATTGACACTTCTGTACCTCCAGCCTGAGGGGAAAAGTGTGAAGAGTGCATGTTGAGGGTGGCTTTGGTCTTCTGTTGGCTCTGCAGTAGCAGATGCTCTTCAGAGAGAGCAGTGGAGTCTAACCTTTATCCAGTGATAAGGTCCTGTCGCCGATCCTGAGAGCCTGGGACCTGCCTGTTTTATAGCTTCCATCAATTGTTACTACTATTGCTGTGGCATCCTCTGTCACATAAAACAATTTAACTAAAACTGTGTGATTTGGTTTCACAGATGACGGCGCAGACTCTGCCAGTAAAAGTGAGTACAATGCGTTTTTTCAGTTTACCTATTTCTATATTTACCCACATGCCCTATTTCTGTTTAAATATACATGTATTTTATTCACCTGCGAGTTTAACTGTGTTCTTGTTTGTTTGTCTTTCAGGCGTCTCAGAATCAGATGAAACTGATGACCCCATTGAGAGTCAGTCTAATGTTCTCTTGGCATTTTAGTACAGTTTTATTGAATGCTGTTATACCGAATCAGTCTTATATGCTTAATTGTTGCTCTTTTAGCTGCTTCAGATGAGAGTGAACAGACAAAGGAGTCTGATAAAGAGACATACATACCAAACATTACATTCTTACCTTTTTCAGTGTCTCGCTGTCTGTTTATTATTAGATTATTTGTTTACTCAGAAAAATACAACAGAAACAACAAAGACACAAATTGTCAACAATTTGACGTCAACCTGATTATTTCTACCCCAGATCTCTTCATCTACTCGGGCCTCAACTCTGTTTTGTTATGTTTCTTTTTCTAGACGCTCCTGACACCATCAGCCTCAAAATGTCTGGGGGTAAAACTGAAGGTCAGATTAAGATTTTAATTATTCAGTTTTTTTGTTGTCTTTGTTGTAAATTACATTTTTACAACATTTGACTCTAAGGGAATAGGTTAAATCTTTTGCCTTGCACTAAGAAGTTCCTGGGTTTTAACCCCTGAATTGTCTCTTTCTGCATGGGTTTGCATTTTCTGTGCATTCATGCTTGGGTTTTTCTCCGGTTACTCCGGCTTCCTCCTATGGTCCAAACTGTTAGGTTATTTGGTCTCTCCTAATTTAATTTTCTGCATGAGGGCAAGGTTACATGCCCTGTGACCACGGCACACCCTAATTCTTGCCCAGTTACCACTGGAGATAAGCACCAGACCCTCCACAACCCTGCAAGGATAAGCAGATCTAGACAATGGATTGACAGCTGTTATAAATATTCTTTTTTTTTTTCAAGGTGATTCTGAGGACGACTCTGAGGATATGTCTAAAGGTCAGAATAATTTTTTGTTTCATTGAAGTTGTTTGATGTTGTTCACTACTACATTTAACGTTGATGCTCTGATCATCACCTTCTCTATTTTATAATTGTACTCATTTTAAATGTTTCTTTACTCTCTAAACTCTTATGGAAGAGCTCGACAGTGAAATGTCAAAGGACAAATCCGAAAGTAAGATTACAATTGCAGTTTATTCTTTGATGCTGTTTTATGTTTCTTTTCAAGTAATGTAGCTTTACATATTTTAAATCCTGTTTTTCTTTTATCGGTTTTTCAAGACTCCAACAGTGACACGTCTGAGGACACAACTGAAGGTAAGATAATTGTTATAAATATTTCTTTGATGCTGTTTCATGTTCTCTCTTTTCAATAATGTAGTTTTATATACTTTAAATCCTAATTTTCTTTTATATGTTTTTGAAGACTCTAACAGTGACATGTCCAAGGAAAAAACTGAAGGTAAGATAATGGTTATAAACATTTCTTCAATTCTGATTTATGTTGTCTTTGTTTTATTGATAATTTATTATTACATATTTTTAATTTCATTTTTTTTCCCTTCAGCTCCTTCTGACGACACAAGCAACAAGAATTCTGAGGCCGAAACTGAAGGTGAGATCGCTTGAATTATTTTCACTTTACTTATAGCTTGGCAAACCATAATAAATGTGATATTAAGGCACCTGAACAGGCACACAAATTCAGTTCATATCCAGCAATATATCATCAGACCAGTCCAATTCAATCATATAGACAGATTAAATATATTCTAATTCAATGACAATTTCTATCATAATGCCCCCTGTTAAAAGGTTATTTAAATGGTCTGTACTTTTATAGCGCTTTTTCAAGACCTAAGGACCCCCGTTTCGATTGAGACAGTTGAAACAGGGGTTCAAACCGGCAACCCAACAGTTAGAGGGCAAACTCCTAGCTCCTGTGCCCCCGTCACCCCAGCTGACCGAGGAACCTGCACTGGGTCTTTGACTTTGCAATTATCCCTTTTCCCAAGTATGCCTGTGGCGACAGAGGAGAGGAAAAACTGTCTTTTAACAAGACCTCCCCGTAAACCAGGCCCAGAATGACTGGGACAGAAGACCAGAAGAGCTCACCCAGGATTACTTTCTATATTGGAGAAAAAAGTAAAGGGATGATGACAAAAGCAACTACTTAAGTCGTTGCATTTTGGAGAGAAACACAGCTAAATGTGTAAGACAGGGTTAAACAGTTAAACAGGGTCAAATTGGCAAGAGAACATCAACTTGTTGGCAGCAGTAGCTCATCAGGGGAAAGGGCATGTTTATATATATATATATATATATATATATATATATATATATATATATATATATATATATATATATATATATATATATATATATATATATATATATATTTATATATATATAGAAAAACCTCTGCTGAGGAGCTTGGTGGTGGTGAGCTGGCAGGTGACAGGTAGGTAATGGGCAGAGGCTGGAGTCAGATCCATGAGGCAGACGTCAGTTGTACACGGGAGGACTGACCGGCAAACATATCTGATGGGCTAGGCTAGGTCAAAGGTCAAGAGATTAGTCCAGGTCCTGTCCAGGAAAACAGAAAGCAGCACTAGATGTCCAATAAGGGCTAGGAAAGACAGGAAAATGTGGAGCTCATGAACAGAGACCAGACAGGGAAAACAAGCGGACATCTGCAAGCACAAGCCTTTCAATAATCTGGCAACTGTCTGTTTATATAAAGGCAGATGAACAGGTGAAGGAGATGAGCATGACTGAGCTGCCAAAGGGAGGTGGTTTACTGGTGCATTATATAATCTAGATTATATAATGGACATGACAAGAAATCATTGATTAATATTTTTAAGTTCCTAGAAACTCTGATTAACTTTAAAAAGTATACAGTTAAAAACTAAATGGTTCTCTTCTTTAGTTTGTGGGAATTATCGGGGGTGCCAATTTAACCGTGACACCTATATGTTCAAATTACATATTGGATTTATCATAAGGTTTCAGTGTGTGAAAAAGGTGCTATAATAAATGAGGGACTGTTCTAGGTTTTTTTTCCTGTTTTTACCAACGGGAGCAAGAACCACTTAGAGAAAATTTGTACAAGTCACTTAAATTTATTTATTTATTTATTTCATTATTTTGGACTGATTGAATAAGTTTAACACCAACAACACTAATGCTAGTATCTTTGGTTTGTGATAAGAAATGACATCATAAAAAACAAACAGAAATGTGTTCCATGATAAGGCAGAACTGATAACTTATTTACATGTAAAGGATGATGCCTCATCCATGTTAACATATTTATGTCTAACCCCACAGATGACACCAGCTTTGAGGAAACTGAAGGTAACCAGTTTTTTAGTTTATTAATGTACATACTTCTTAATGGGCTTTGAAACAATTCCGTTATTAAATTCCAACACACTCAGACACACCAAAAAGACATCAAAGGTTCTTTGATTGATGACCATGCATGGTAAAATATAGTAAAATGTAAAGTTTTTGGTCTGTGTTTTATTATTGAATTTTTATTGCCTGTTTTTCTATCAAACTTCAGATGTTTAGAAAAACATGGTTGGAAGATATCATCAGTAACATTAAACTGGTGTTTTGCTTCTGCAGATGTAAGTCAGGAGTTATCCCCTAAAACTGATTCTGCAACCGGTAAATACATTATCCTTTTTTTCTATCAAAAGCGACCATACCTCGTGGGTTTTCTGTAAAGATTCTGCTCCACATGCATGTTTGTAGATATCTAACCGTGATATAAATCTAAAGCAAATAGTGGAGTACTTAACTATTATAGTTTTTTGCTTATGTCTACTATTCTGAAGAAATATGCATACATGATTAATCTTTACAATTCTCTTGATGTCTTATTTTTGTCAAACATGTTTGTCTTCACAGATGACCTGACTGACGGTAAGTCTTTCATTCACTTCAGGAACAATCTAATCCGAATCAAAACAGGCGAGACGGAAATAAATGTTTCTAATACCTTTAGCTGGAAAAATACCCAGCAACATTTATGGAAACTTTTTTTTTAAATCATGTCTGCTGAAAATGTTGCTGTACTTTATTTAGCCTTCCTGTTACCTGCTCAAAGTCCCGCTCTCTCTTGCTGTCTTCATGCTTGAATGACCTGCAGACATACCTCTACATGCCCAGGAAAATATGACTTACTTTATGCAGCTTCTTGTATGTTTGTTCTTTCTTTGATTTGCTTTCATACCTTGCTGATAGTGACAATAAGCTGACCTTTGAGTTTTCCTCCAGTTGTAATTGAAATAATTTCCACAACTAGTCAACAGGAGCTAGTAGCACATAGGTTTCTCTGATTGGAAAAAAAAATCTTGCATTTTTCCATGTGAATATTTGATTTTTAAATGTGAACTTTTCTTTAGTGGCATTGCTAAGCTGTCTTCTCTACCTGATTTCCCCTCTTGTAGGATCAGAAAATGACAAGTTTGAGGAGGAGCTTGCTGCCGCAGCCGATGGTAAGTCATTGTTATAAACCGAAATATTCAACGTTCCTCAGACATTTATGAGCGAAGAAACAGTAAAGAAATATACTCTTATAGCATCTACATATATAATATAGCGATTGACATCATTATTCCTACTTATATTGTTTCTACTACAACCAAAGCCTGCTACCACTACATCTGATTACACCTCCTATTTTAACTTCACTAACATTTCTTGGCATGACCGTATGTCACCACTTTACAGTAATTGCATAAATTTAACAAAGACAACATCAAAAGCCCAGGAGCAATAGTGTTGTTATCCGTTTTTTTTGTCCTCATTCACATTGGCTGGTTTGGGACTGAAGCATTTGAAAGTCACCCACTGGATAAAGAGTTTATTCCCATTTAATATATAAAAAATTGGTTTTCCAATATTACTTTTATTCAATATTTTAAACGGCAAAATTATTCTCTTAATCACAGTCAGAATCTATCCAACTCGAGCTGAGCACCCTCGAGGTGTAAATCGGAAAAGCAGAGAGGATTTGCCTATTCTTACATTGCTACATTGATAGCAATGTATTTTTCTCTTCCCGTGTTTGTGTTTAAGAATATAAACAGATTTAAAGTTAATAGTGTGGGTCTTTGCCTAACTTGGGCACTACTGCCTGACTGCCTTAGAAAAGTGACCCTAACCTTCTGTGACAAAAGAGTTGCAAGTTTTAAAATCTTAAATTAAACAGTTTTTATCCTTTCATCTCAATTTTAATTATGTTTTGTGATTTATTTCACACTGAACTGGAAGTTTGTCATCCAAATCTACTGATTTGGATGACAAGGATTGCTAGCATTGCAGAGCAGCAATCTGTATGTCCAGGAGCATGGGGGTCAAACTCCAGTCTTTTGAGGGTCGGGCTCTTTAGAAGAATCTCTGCTTCAACACACATGAAGCACATAATTAGGCCACCAGCAGGATTCTGTAGTTCTTTACTACATGCTGAAAAGGTGATTCAGTCATTCAGGTGTTTTGGACCAGGGACACATTTAAAGATGCAGGAGACTGACCCATGAGGACTAGAGTTTGAAACCCTGCCCTAGGACATTGTTTCTCAACATTGTTCCTCAGGACCCACCATCCTTCGTGTTTTAGGTGTTCCCCTTCTGCCACACACTTGACTTAAATGAACAGTTGATTAACCGTCTTCTGCAACACTTGATGCTATGCTGAAGAGAAAATGCAACCAGGCGTACCGAAGCGGAGACCCATCTCACACATGAAGGACGGTGGTCCCTGAGGACCAGCACTGAGAAACCCAGTAAAGCAAATGCTGTTTTTAAAGCCTCTGGTTTTGCTGTGGAGGAACTTTTCGGTGGTTAAATTGAAGCCTTTAGATGCTGGAATCAAAAGAAACAGGCCGGATAAAAGAAGCCTGCCAACTGTGCGTAAAGCTACCTGAGAGGAATAAAGATTTTATTTTTAACAGATACATTTTACATTTTGAGTCTTGTCCTGTAGATATCCTCATTTCTGAAGGACCTTGCATTTTTAAAATGGTAAATTACTACAGATTTCCCATGTTTTCTCACTCCAAATGTTACCATTAATCCTCAGAGACTCCAGTTGATGAAAACGACAAGAGATCAGTCAGTGATGAAGATAAGAGTGATGAGACCCCAGTCTCTGATGACGACGATGATGATGATGATGATGATAATGATGATGATGATGATGATGATGATGAGGCTAAGGCTAAGGCTAAGGCTAAGGCGGTACAGGAGGAACCAGACGAGGAGGATGAGGAGGAGGACAAGGAGGAGGACAAGGAGGAGGACAAGGAGGAGGACACAGAGGAGGACAAGGAGGAGGACAAGGAGGAGGACAAGGAGGAGGAGACTCCGGATGAAAGCAATGATGAAGACCAAAATGGCAGTGAGTCCCTGAGTGAAGAAGAAAGTGAGACTAGTCAAGGTGGCATTAATACTGAGAAAGATGACGATGAGCTTGACAAGTCCGACTTTGCAACCACCGAGGAGGATATTTATGAAGATGACTCGGAAAACCTGAGTCAAGAGCTGTTTGACTCCACTGAAGGTAAATGGTGCTGGCTAAAAGGTGGAGGCTTCAGACCTCGTCGCAGAGAACATACAGCGTCTCGCAAACGTGTTCAAACCTTGTCATGTTTTTTAATGCAACAAACTTCAATGTAAATCAGCGGGCTTTAACAAGACAGAGCATCAGGTAGTTGTAACTCCAAAAAGAACCAAAATTATAGTTATCTGAATTAGTAAAAATGTGAAAACTGGAGCCTGCATTTGTAATTATCCCCCTTTTCATCTGTGACTTCAAAACAAAATTCAGTCGAAGAAATCTCCACTTAGAAATCACCATCAGTGACTTCTGGGAGTCTAATTCAGCTTTGATCATCTAAAGGAGCTCTGTTTAATTCATGATTTGAAAATGCAAAGAGAATAGAGCTGCTGCAAACCTAAGACATGGGGGACTACCTTAACTGACGGGCCGGCCAAGGAGAGCATTAATCTAAAAAACAGCCAAGAGGCCTATGGTTACTCTGGAGTAGCCGTAGAGATCCACGGCTCAGGAGGTATGAAGACTTTTGAAGGCACTACACGCATGGATAGATATGAAGACAAGCTTTTTTTTTTCATTAAAAATATTCATTTTATATTATTTTTGCGACACATTAAGAGAGGGAGAAAAGTAAAACACAGCTTAAGGTAAAAAATAGCTGTCTAATAGATAATACACAATAAATATTGAAAATAGAAAAAGATCATGGAGGAAAACAAAAAGTGCAAAACAAATGTATTTAAGGTGACACAGAGTTAAAGTCACCATGAAATTTCAAAAGATCAACAAAACAACGAATTAAGAAATCAACATTTTTTTAAATTATGTCTTAAACAGAATGAAATCGGTACAGTATAGTGTTGTTAAAGCGAACAGATCACTAATGTTCAAATTCACGTCATCATGGTTGTATAAAAATGACTGTACACTCATCTAGTATAGGAAATAAGCAGGCTCCTACTCTTTTGGTCTCTATGAGTTTACCAGACTGCACGCTTGTGACTTTTCCGTGATCACAGCTGTAATACAACGCAGCAGTGTTTGTACTTATTGTGTTGCTTTTATTGGAAGACAAGTAATGGACCCAATGTCTGGTGTATGTTAATAATTTAAAGGCTCTTAAACGAAATGAGAGGAAAAAAATATTAGAAAAACAATATTCCTGCCCCACTCCCCAAATAAAATGTAAAAGTTAACCAGCATAAACGGGATATGTCATGCTTATGTTTTTTTTCCCTGTTTACAGCACCAACTTCAGACGTGAACCAAAATGATGACTCCACTCCCACAGGTGATAGGTCTCCTTTTACTTGCATCAATTACGTGAAACTTTACTTCAGTAACAAGAATTTTAACTATTAGTTTGTCCTGTATTGCTTAAATACTATAAGAAAAAACGTTTATGGTCATTTGTTTGTCGTGCTAACAAAAGCGTGCTTCTGTTTTTTTCTAACAGCAGGGATTTAGATGGCCAGTCTCTGAACCATGGAAGCTCTCCGATGTCAGGTATGACTATCTCAGAATAGGAAAGAAAACCAATTATATGGTTTATAAATGACATTTGGTGTAAAGATTTGAGATTTGCTTTTTGTGAAAACTAAAGTTTTAAAGGAGGGGGGAAGTAAAATTGACCCTTATTTAATTTGATTCAAAAGGAAAAGCAGTATTTGAACTCAAACCCCAATACAGGGCATAAGTATTCATACCTATTGATATATTAAGTGACATTTTATCGTGCTGCAACACGAAACTTCTGAGGATTTTATTGAAACCTTTTGTGATGGACTGTTTTACAATATTACATGTTGTTATAATCTGCAGTAACATTAACTTTTATTTGACCATTTTTAGAATCCTTTGGTAATAATGGTTTGTTTGTTTCTGTTGTGCAGTGATTTAAAAACTGGCTTCATTGATGCTAAAAAAAAGTTGATAACTATTTTTAAAAAGTCACAAAGTTCTCCTACATCATGTCAACTTAGATTGTGCTGCAAAAGTGTATAAATGAGAATTTTGATGTTGTTTCCTGACAGAACGAACCTCCCCGCCCCTGCGGTGAATTACTGCCATGACAACAACAAGCTAAACTGCAACTAAACTCAGCTGTCTCTTTGTTTTTTTTTCTTCTCCTCACTGTTTTTCTTTTTGATTTGAGGCTGCTTTTTTTCCCCTAAGATGAAATGAGGAAATGTCCGCCTTCCCCTGTTTCCTCTCCTTGCATCTTCTCTGAGGTGTCCTTTAATTTTAGCTCATTTTCCCACCTGTCTTTCTGCAGAAATATTAAACCAACTGCTGATCTCAGAACTGCTCTGTGTGCCTGATTTCACATATTAATGTGTAAATACAGTCCAGCGTTTACTTTACAAACATTAATGATTATTTTTACAAGAAATTGAAGTATGTCCAGTCCTTCACTGTACACAGGAAATGGCTAATAAAGTGTGAACTGTCAGAAACTGCCCAAGTCGTTTTTTTCACATGGGAAACTGAGAATAGAAAAATTTATCTTTTTAATAATTTTTGTGGATAAAAATTGATTTCCAGTTGTTTGTCTTTAATCTTCTTTTAAATTTTAAGAGGTTGAACAATATTGATTTTCCAGAATACAATTACCAAAACCAAGCAGAAAGCTATGTTTAAATGTTAAGTTTTTGGTTAATTTTTGTAAAGAGAGGATACTTGTTATTTCTGCTCTAAACAACTTGCAAAATATGATTAAAGACGGCAGACTTTAGTGCAAGTACTGGAATCTGGTTTTGTTTGAGGTCTTTACCAGATAATTACAAGTTTCTGTCTGGGGACTTTAATATGTGTGATAGTCCTCCACGTAAGTAAACTTTACTCTGTTTAAAAGATAAAAATGCTACAAATTTAAAAACAGGCATGCTGCATCTTCCTTGGTGGAGGTAGTTGATTTCAATTCTGCAGAAAAGGAAGGAACGACTAGATTATCCCTGTTTATGCTTCGTAGAATATGTTATTAACGATGTAAAGATCCCATGGAATTATGTTTTAAACACAATATTTAAAGTTAAAATGTTTAACATGATGTAATGGCCTTTATTACCCAAGCCTGTAATTATGTTTTTTAAATATGCATGTTTATTATCCCAAATATAGAGCTTTTAAAAGAGCAACCTCGGGAAAAACAATCTGATTCTCCCTCGTTAATGGCTGAAGTCGGCTCAGCTAGCTAGCCTGCAGTCATTTGCTTTACAGAGATGCATCTTATAGCTGTTTTGAAACCACAACTTTTTAAAACCTCAGAATGCCTTGAGCCCTAGAGACAGGGTGAGGAGCTCAAAGTAGAGTCGCTGCTTCTCTTCATCTAAAGGAGCCAGTTGAGGTGGTTTTGTGGGTCTGATCAGGAAGCCCCCTGGGTGCCCCTCTCTGGGGGGTTTCTGGGCACGTCCCACTGGGAAGAGACTCCTGGGGAAGACCCAAAGCTCAATGTAGGGACCATATTAGTTTTTTGTTTGTTTGTTTGTTTAATGAGGCTTCAGTGTTACTCGACTCAGAGTCTAAAACCTCAAGTCGCCATCCCTGCTACATATCCATTTCCCTTTATTGTTTCTCAACTAACAGGGACTCTTTACCTCTTAGAAATATAATTCTAACGGTGAGTTACGGAAAGGCTTGTAAAAAATAGTTGTAAAAATGATGATTTAAAATATTCTGCCCATTACATTTATCAGCTTTAACTGAGTCAAACAAATTAAATTTAATATTATAAAGTGACATTATTTAATCTATTAACTATTTAAAGTTTTACCTCAAAGGGGACAGCCCACCTTTTAGCCCTGAAATACATTTTGTTGTGTACTTGGAGTCTCTATTAGTGCAGTAAAGTTTAATCTAGTCTCTCCATGTGCTGCATGGATGTCTTTATATTCTGCTTGGGTCATATTTTCAAGCCGTTCAGTTTTCTCTGTTCTCTGTTAATTTTTTTTTAACAATTACATCACGTGCTGTGGAGCTGCAAAACAAGGTCATAGACTTCCAGCTAACCAATTTCACGAAGCCACCATTTTTATTTTTGTCACGATTTTTTAGTCCAAGCTGAAGGATCCCGAATCTACAAGTGGATTAGTGGAAATATTCAGTTGTTGAGTGTGCACCATGTTACACCGTCCCCCAGCATGCTACCAAAATGGCCGGACAATGATGGAATCCTCTGTGACCTTGAGGAGGGTGGGGGGGGGGGGGGGGAGGGGGGGGGGTGTAGTTTACCCTTTGCATTTAAAGAGACAGCACCAAAATGAGTTGCTCTCAGAGAAACCTCACAACAGGGGTAAAGAATGGGCTGTAAGGCAACACAAACGAGGAATTCAGACCAAAGCGTTGCAGTTCCACTTTATATAGACCACAACTGAATTATATCAATGTGAAAAAGAAGGTATTAAAAATCATATTATGTCCCCTTTTCAGCACACGAACACTGTTAAAAAAAGTGTAAAAAAAAGTATGAAAGATTTTTAAGTCATAAACTATGAATCAGTTCAGTATAAATTTAACCAACGTTTGGGTTTTATTCTACATAAAAAGAACTTGAAGCTAGCTATAGTGAAAAGTGAATTTACACAAACCTGCATCTATATTTTTAAAATAGGAAGTTATAATAACTTGCGTTAATGTATTTTATCTTTGTACTTTTCTTATAAGTAGTACCGGGGTAAAAAAAAAATCCCTTTCAAGCAGAACCAAAGAAGCAAGGTTGTTCCCATCACATTTTTTCATCTGTTTGATTTTTAAAAATGCATTTTATTCTATTTTTAATTGGCTATTTATGGAAAGAAATTAGTCATACCTTAGGATCCGAAGTCATTTACCTGCAGTCTCACCACAATGCCCTTTTATTATCAAGAAATCTAGTTGGACCAGATTCCTGAACTGGCAGTTTTCTGCTTTGTTAAAGCCGTTCCTTCAACCAGCTCACACCCAGCTGCTCCCATTGTATTGTTGTCATAAATGTAAACAACTGTAAGGTCTTGGAACATTTTCATAAATACCTGAATAAAACTACTGATGCATCAGAGAGTCTGAAATCATGTTAGATGCTTTAAGAGATTATACACATTAAACAATGTAATCATCATGAAATCATCTTTGTCTTTTATCTCCCTCTCCAAATGTCTTTACTAACAGGCATCTTTGGATTTTCTAATGATGTAATTGGTGTAATAAATATCCAACATCTTGGGGCATTTTCCTGTATGTGACTTTGCCCAAAGATGATTTCAGGAGCATTGATGTGTTGGGAGTCAGTTAACTTTCATATTGAAAAATGTGTGTTTACACATCAGGAAATGAAGCAGATCTTTTTTTAACACTTCTTTCATCTTGTATTTGTCACTTTTAATGCTCTCCTTGTTTGAATAATGTGTGTATATACCATCTTGTTTAGTCCCCCCCCCCCCCCATTTCTAATGATCAGCTGTAAAAGTTACATCCTTGGTGAGGGAATCCAAGTGGCCAACTTAGTTTCGGCTTCAAGCATCCTTCATGCCGATGTGAGTGAATCCTGAGTCATAGTGGCACATAGAGGGTTTCCACAGTATTGTACGAGATTAAGTAATCAAATCTTTTCTGCAACATTTTAGAAGCAGTTACTTTATGTCTGTAGCAGTAGTACATACAGGATGTGCAGTATGTAGTAGCTAAGAATTGCAACGCTCATACGGTTGAACGTTTCGACTTGATGAAAAAAATCTGTGGCAGCTTTGGCCTGACTTATCTAATGATCAAATTATGTATACCACACCACAAAAAAAACCAAGAAGATGATGCTGGTGATTTTTTTTTTACTTTTGATAGAGGATGTGTCAAGGATATTCCCTTGACACATAAGGCAGATACCTGTCTATGGTTGAAGGAGTGGTATGAAAAGAAAACTGCTTTAGAAGAATTTGCTTAACTGGAAAGGGGCAAGTCAAAGTGGAGTCAGAGTCAGGCATTTTTAGTAATCAAGGGCAGATCAAATGAAGATCTTGATCTTGCAAGAGTCTGAATTCATTCTAATATTGATCTTGATTCTTTACTGTAGTAAGAAAATAATTTTATTTAATATCGCCGGATTTGCTGCTACCTAGTTTTCCTCTTAATGCAAAGATTTCGCTGGTCCTTAAACTCTAGGGCTGATCACCTGAAGAATATTACAGGTGGGTTGAAGTGGGAAGAGTCAGGTTACCTGGTGCCACAGGTTGATGTTGTGGAAGACTGATTCCCAAGATGGAGACGATGAAGTTTCTCTCAGTTGTTAAATGAAAGCTGGCTTGCAGGTCTGCAGAGGTTAACTGATTCGCACACACCATAGAAGAAGGGGCCAGGAGGGCACTTCCTGCAAGATAAAGAGTGCTTGTTTCAAAATGTTCCCTGATTGGTTAATGGGGTCACCACTAAGGCCACCAAGCAGGAGGCAGCTTAGTGGACCCTGACCGATATGTATGTGTGTCTCCGTCTGTTGGGCGGGGATGTAAAATAAAGCTTTTGTTCAGATGAATTTCACATAGAAACAGCCAATGGGTCGATATCTGTGAGAAGGGATTTACCTTCACCTGAGACGAGCAGACCTGAGCAGGTGTGGAAGTACATTGTGTTCTGGTTGCTTTCTGCAGTTAAACAACAGCATTACTATGCCAAGCACAAAATTATGAGCAGCTTTTCAGTCTCAGTAATTGTGACTTGATACTTGAGTCATTATTAACTGCAACAAAGACACTTTACATGCATAATATTTTAACCCTACAAATAAAATGTTGCCTCAGTTGTCTGGTTGAGGCAACACTCTCCTTGATTTGAACATTTTTATCCAAGGTTCATCCGTTTTGAAATCTTTTTAAGAATATTTATCTAACTCTGAGTTTTAGTTTCTTAGTTGTCCCAAAGCTCTTTCTTTCAGAGCAACATCAGGATCAAAGGTCCAGGTGAGCTCCAGTCATTCAGAACCAAGCTGGACCCGACCACTACGCCTTAAAAGAGCCCCTAATTCCTCTTCTGGACCCGATCCCGGAGACCGGAGCATGTTCCAGCTCGGTTCTGATTTCAGGACGTGTTGCAGTAGATTGATGCAAACTCATGTTCTGCACTGATTCACACAAACAGCGGGAAAGTCCTGAATTTCCTCACTGTGGGACAATAAAGGATTATTCTATTCTATTCTATTTGACAGTCATTTAGAAAATAACAGAAAAGAAGGTTACCAGGTTTTGCAGCACATTATAGAGTTTTACTTTGTCTTCAGAAAATCTGTATTACAGATTTTCATTCTGTATAACAGAATGTGTTCTTCTTTCCCTTAAATATCCATTTGCTTTCAGACTGTAATATAAGCTAAATATAGTCTTCAGTATCACCTTTTACATATGATTATGGTTATTATTATTAACAGATAAATCTGCTATAGTTTCTCTATTATCATCTGTAACATCAGTTTTACACAATGTTTTATTTTAATTACTCACTATTCTAGCAGGCCAGTCCTGTCTGCAGCAGGAAACATACGTACTGAACACATCAACTTTTTTCTCAGTCTGTATATTTCTGATTTTCACTGTAAGAAAAATTCAAACCAGATATTGGTTAAAAAATAAGTAACCTACATATATAAAGAAATCGAAACAAGTAATAAATAATAAAAAGAGTGGAATGGTAAAGGGAACAAGTAATGAGTGATTTAAATTTATACGTAAATACTTAAGCTGTATTTGCCAATGACAGCTACAACATGTCACCAGTATAGAGAAACTGGGTCCAAGCATCATTAGGGACTGCTTTTGACCCATTCTTTCACACAAACTCTCTTCAAATGCTGAAGGGTCTGAGGCTTTCTTCTTTGCACTTGGATCTTTCGTTCTCTCCATAGTTTTTCAGTTGGATTCATTTCAGACAAATCCCTTCATTTTCTTTCTCTGAAAAAAATTCCTTTCATTGGCTCTGTGTTGGGGTCATCGGAACATACAACAACATTTCATCTCCGGATTCTTCTCTATTCATCCGTCGTTCAATTATATGATCCATGATGCTCCCACCTCCAAACTCTACTGTTTGGGAATCGAACTGGCATAAGGGTTTTTTTGGGCTAATGTGCAGTCCCATTTCTCCTCCAAGCATGGTCAGTGGTAAATGGTAAATAGCTTGTACTTGTTTAGCACTTTAAGTAGTCCAGCGACCCCAAAGCGCTCTACACTACAATCATTCATTCACCCATTCTTTTAAAAATAAATAAATAATAATAAAAAAAGAAGAAAAAAAGTCATTCACACCCTGATGGGGTGAGCTATGTTAGTAGGCACAGCTGTCCTAAGACTATATTCTCCCAACTTCTACAAGCTTGTCTAAGTGTTCTGCATCAACTTTAAACAAGCATCAACTCTTATTTCCTTCAGCAGTGGAGACTTGTGCAGTGAGGATGTATTAAGGTCACGCATTGAGCAGTCGACAGCATTATTTGTTGTTTTCATTGTAAGACGTGTTTTTTTCTTTCCTCTTGTTGTTGTGGGATACCTTGCTGATGAGAAATATCTTTAAAAGGCCATCAACTACAACCGGCTGTTATCAACTGCCACTGACGGGATTCAGGATTGTTTTCTACATAATGCCAGATTGCAGCAATTTTCATTCGCTTTCTAAGCCTTTTTGCAGCTTTTATTCTACAGTCGTTAAGTACTAATGCCTTGTGTAATCTCACTTTGTTAGATCAAACTTGTGAATCAATTCGTTTTTTTAATTATTTGGGTTGTTGCCAGCATGGTGGAAATAAAATGTCTATATGACATTTATATAGGAGTATATTAGCCGAGGAAAAGATTAACATGTTCACGTCTGGCAGTAAAGGCTTTTAAAAACTGGTGTTCTGAAGGTGAATGATTGGAGTTGTATGAGTTTTCTTAGATAATATTAGTCAGATCAGAGTAATTAATCTTATGTCTATGCAACGGTTTAATTTTAGGTCTAAAAGTCTCATTTTGTTACTTGATACTGATTCAAATTAAAAATAAATTGTAATTTTAATTGTAATTTTGTATATTTAAAAGTTTGACTGCATAGGAAAAATGCCTAACTGTGTTTTTTTCCCTGTCTAGAACAAAACAAAGGGTCAGTGCAAAGCAGACGGCAGAGCCAGACTGGGTTAGAAGAGCTTGATGGGGTGTGGGTTGCCGTCTATGGACGTATTTCCAAGGAATGTTGGCAGTCGTTTCTCTGCAGCTCTCTATCACTTTAATAAAGCTTCCTTTCTATACGTCCTCTAGGCCTGAGCACACACAGAGACAAAGAGCTGCAGCCCTGAAGGTTCGCTGAGGTGAAACTGAAGCAAAAAGCTGGAAACAAGCAGCCTATTTTTCTCCATGAAACCGAATCCTCTTCATGTGCAGCTGAGGACAGAATCCACAGGATTCTCAAGTACAACATGTATTTTGATCAGATTCTATAAAATATTCAAGTGTAACAAACTCAGAATCTTCTATTGTGTTTTGGTTTGTCGATGGTGTCAAGCATGATTTGAGTATATTTAGTTTTCCTTGTGTTTCATGTCACTGGTTGTATATCGGTGTAAAGAAAGAGTGAAACGTCATACTGACTGCAGCAATTAGGTAAACCTGTAGGCTGCAACATAAATTTGGCTGCTGAAAGTTTTCCTGAGTTTCTGAAACATTACATGTATGACATGTATCAGGATACATCTAAAACTCTCTGGATTGGTGAAAGAGCACAAAGCAACATTGGGAAAACAGATCTGTGCATCAAAGAAGCTTCGGTTTAAAGCGCTTTCATACCTTCTTTAAATTCTTTTTTTTTTTTTTGGGGTGGGGGGGGTTCTGCGTTAATAAGAACCAAAATGAAAGCAGGACAGTGGCAGGAACTTACAGATCAATGAGGAACCAAGAAACTGGGACTAGTAAAATCCAGCAGGGAATGATTGAAAGACTAAAATAATGGGAAATAACATCCTTAGAGTGAACGCAGACGGATGATATTAGCAGAAGGCGTGTCAGCTGTGAAGAAAATAGGCTGGTAGAGTACACCGGGTGAAGCAAAGACAGAAACAAGGAATGTGCACAAAGCACAACTCAAAAAGTAACTTGCGAATGTTTAATCATGTTTAGTCAATTAGAAAATGCACTCCAAATGTGTCTCCTTAGTCAGGCTAAAGTACCTTTTGAGAAAAACAACATTTTAGCAGGTTTTACACATTCTTTTCATCGAGTCCACATTTCTGTAATAAAACATATTTTATGATGTAATATTTTTACTTAAATGTTGTGTTTTTGTTAGCTGTCCTCTAGAAATCCTCATTATTAACAGAAAAAAGGCTTGAAAACATCAATCTGTGTGAAGTTAATCTATATAGTGTACATCAATTGAGCAACTGAAATAGATTAAGTCTTCAATGATAATTCATTGAATGGGACTGTAAATACAGCACACAAATGTTTAACCAAAACTGGGTCAAAGATCTTCTGCCAATAACTTTAATTAAAGACTGTAACTCAGAGCAGAGAATAAATACATGTAAAATATTAAAGTACAGAACAAATGTATTGTGCAACCCCAATAATGACTATCTATAACATATAAGAGTTTGTCTTTTCAATTGGATTACAGAAATGAATAAAGTTTTCAATGACATTGAGATGTATTTAAAACAAAGCCTTTTGTCTCTTCCTGTCTTCTCTTTATTTGAGGATTTAAACTAGGGAGTCAAACTCCAGTCTGCGAGTGTCTGTGTCCGGTCGACCTGTCCAGCACAGCTGAATCAGATGGCTTAAGCTACAAAGTCCCACTAAAGACGTCATTATTTGATTCAGCTGTGCTTTTACTTGCATTTTTTATTTTCCTTTTTCCTTTAATTTACTTATTCCTTATTTTTGTTCTCCCTTTTATTTGTTCTTTAATTTCCTTTTCTCAATTTTTCACTTCTTTCTTTTCTTTTTCTTCTTTTCCTTTTATTTCTTTAATTTTCGTCCTTCTTTTTCCGCAGGACACCAGCTCTCAAGGACTTGAGCTTGACACCCTTGATTTAAAGCGTTTTTGTGAAATTCTAGAAATGTTTGGGTCAGGAAAAAAAGTTTGTTTGACCTTCATCTGTGACCTTGGTGATACTCAGGTTGTGATGGAGAAAATTTCAAAATGTAAGGATGGTGGCCGGACTGCAGGGCAGCAGGACTTCCGCTGTACTCGGCAAACTTACATGTTCCCAGTTTTTCTAAAGGGAAGAGCTTCTTCTGTCTGGTTTTCTCTTTGTATGAACTTACAATAGAAATGTTTAAACCGTGTCTTCATGACTGTGAAACTGAAATGTTCCAGATCTGCACACATCTCCGAGCTCAACATGTTTTCTTTTCACGTTTCTGGAATCGGCCGGACAAAGTCTTATTTTTCAGCTGAACAATACACGTCTGTTCCATCAAAGAAGTTAATTACAAATGAAACACGATCAAGTCAAGCCGAGTGGAGGCCAGAGAGGAGAGTATAGGAGCAGGAAAGGTAACAGGGATGCACAGGTTGCTGTCTGAATGAATCTCTGCTCCATAACTTTCAAAATATCTAAATCCTGAGACATGTTCTAACCATGTTATGATTTGTTTGTCCTGAATTGCACGTGTTTTACTGCACGTAAACATGTCCTGTGTTTGCATGTGTGTTGATCTGCTGGTTAGCCATGCCCTCCACTGGCTGACACTTAACGCTGAACAGCCTCGCTTCATCAGATTACTCCCAGCAGATCATCTACCGTCAGTCCAGACTCTTTGTTTCACTTTCCGGCTCAAATTCAGAAAAATAAGAAGCAAAAACACTTTGTTTTCACAAGTCAAATCTCCCTGTATTGTTCCATCACTTTGCCACATAATATAATGAAATATTTGTTCTGACAAAGTCTATTTTAGATTTATAAGAAAGAAAAAACCGAGTTCTTGAATGAAGTCGAATTTTTCCGCATAAGTTAGACAACACAGCAATTTCCTGCTTTTCCGCAGAAACACGGCAGGTACACATGTCCTTCAGTATTATAACCAGTACTCCTTTTAAATAGTTTTATTATTTTTTGAGAGATGGCAGTCTGGTATTCGTCCAAAAACAAACATCTGAGGTGATTGAAACTAATATTAAATTAAAAATTCTTAGCAGTATGAATAATTTTGGGCTTCATACAGATTAAACTGTGTCAAGTGCATTCATTTGCTTGTGGTTTTTGCTTTCTAAATAATGGTATTGCCAGTTAAAGAGGTAGATCCTTAAAGTTGCATTTGAACTGGGAGTTTGGGTCAAATCATTTTTTTAAACCTAATTTAAATACCGTTTTTTCAGCAGATATATGATTCCAAAAAAACGTAAAACTAGTTTTAATTTTCATAATTTCAACCCCCAATAATTTCAACCCCCAAAGTGTTTTACATACATTTTACACATCCTAAAACTGTCATGAGTTAGGATAGTTAAGATACTTAGAAGTTAGAGGAGATAAACATCTTATTGAAGGATAAACACCCGCTTACATCACTCCAAACCCAGCTCATCCATGGATATTGTTCCCTTAAAAAATATCTAAAACATCACTTTTATAACTTAGAAGTTCTATTTAAAAATAAAAAGATGGTGAAAATCAGTCATAGTTGACACCTAACACAATATTTAGACCTTAGAAGAAGCGTTAGTTTTAATCTTTCAGTGTTCAGCCTCCTCTTGTTATGTTGGAAATAAGCTATTTTTTTTCTATCTTTAAATGATGCCTTCATTTGTTTCAATTGCTTTTCAAGTTCCAAGTAGATGATAATTGTATAATTAAAGCAGATTTGAATATTCAGTAAAGGGATTAAAAGGGCTATGGGCAATATATGTGTGTAATATTGTTAATTATGATCAGAGGATCATGAATTTGTGGTTCAAGACCCAAAATTGTTGATCATGGAAGAAAACCTTCAGAAAGCTAATTCAGTAAAAAAAAAAAAGATTATGTTTTTTTTGTTTTTTTTTTTCTTTCCCAATAATTGTTACTAAAGGAAAATGTATCATATTAAATAAAATCCAAGAAAGGAAGTGTTATTTCTCTGTCTTTAAAAGAAATCATTTTAAGGGGGACACTGTTTAAAACAAACAACGAAGTTGTTGTTTTTTGCTACTTAAGGCAGAATCAGATAGAAACTTATTGTTTATTGATAATCTATCATGTGATCCGATTTTATCGCTCATTAAGATCAAATGTTGGTCATATTGTTATGTGAATCAGAGGGGGAAATTATTTTCTGGCTTGAAGGTTTGGAGAAAAAGAGAAGATGATAACAGACCTTATTTTCTTCTACTAATCCATCAGTGAATTTGGGCTTTTGGGCCCATTTTCCATCCCTAAAGTCATGGACCTGATGACTGAGCCTGGATTTTAAGTGTGATTTTTGATTATTGCTCTTTAATGTCAAATTTTATCAGCAAACTCTCAGGGTTAAACTGATCCACAGTCCTGAGGAATTTCCACTTTAAAACTAGTGACGTATATATATTGTTCCTCTGTCTGTAAAAACGATTTGGAAAATCCGCTTGGAGGATGGTTGCAATAAAAAGTATCACAGTTTTGTCGTTTTAGCGCCTTTTTTGTTTGGTTGGTTGTAGAGTTACTTTATTTAGCTCCTGCCGTTGATGTTTTACTGACCGTGGCCTGATTCTGTGTCCATGTTTGTTTTTAATTTTGTTGTCTTTATTTACGTAGTTCTGTTTCCTCATCATTGAAATTGTTATTTTTCTATCATCCCATTTGAAAATGAATAAATTAAATAAAGTTCGTCTGTTGCTCAATCCTGTTTGTTTTACTTGCCACAGTTTTCTGATTGTATCTCCTGCATCCATGAAGACATCAGTGTATATCTAGTGCTTAGGTTACCGCACTTTGCGTTGTCCTTGTACTGGAATGCTCTGTACAAATAAATTTGCCTTGCCTTTATCAGATCCACTCAGTTTGTGCCATTTCGAATAAAATCAAGCCATTCACAACAGTCTGCTAACTCATGTTTGCCCTTTGATGGAGTACACCATCTCACTTCATAGGCTGTGGGTGAGTTTTATACTTTCCTACCTTCATTTCATACCTGTAAATGATGCACTTCGTACCTGCATACTTAAACAATGGTATATCAGTTTATTTTTTTTGTTTGTTTCAGTTAACCATTTTCAAGATCTATAGAGTTAAATGGTCTTAAAATGCTCAAATCTTATGTATAATGTAATTCATTTAAAATGTATCATTGATTCTTGTTTTTGTTATTCCCTTTTACTTTTGTTGGGGATTGATAACGTTTAGAAAATATGACCGATTAGGACCCCAGATCAAACCACAATAACTCCATCTGATCTCCTGCAGGTAGATCGAATTTTTAGAGACATAAATTAACATTTTCTTGCAGCAAACTATGTAGCTTTAAGGAATGTACAGAAACTGCCCCGAACATATTTGTACATACACAGACACACACATCTTGCTGTAAGACTGTTTAAAAAAGGCCTTCATCGTGACGGATCAATCTGATAATAATCCTAGAGATTAGGAGATTAAATAAATGTTTTAAACTGTGAAGCTGTTATAAACCCATTAATTTGGATGCTTTTAAATACATGTTGTGTAATGCTCTTTAAAGTTAAGGATATTTTCCTGATTGGACAAAAAGACCTTCCCTTCTGGAGGGAAGACATATGACAATAAACTTTGAGAAGACATATTGATTTTTTTAACATATAAAATTAATACATATTCGATAATGATGATGATTAGGCTAATTTGTCATATTAAGATTATTATTTGAAAATAACATCCTGTAAGCAGTTATCAAACATACTTTTCACGACGACCACATTTCGTATTAAAATGTTTTTAATATGTTTCACTTAGTGAATTAAGTCACTGAAATAAATGAGCTTTTCAGTAATATTCTAATTTGTTCAATAGGTCTGTACATTTAAGTTAATGAAACTGATATTATTTTTATTGCGTGATTATAATAAAGTAGTCATTAAAGTGATACTGATCCATGGTTTGTAAAGCTTGTCATATGAGCAGAGAGTAAAATTACTTTAAACTGTCTCCTGTCACAGCAAGTAAAAAATTGTGCCCCTCACTGGGATAAACTGGCACATGATTGGTGCGAAGCTTCCTGCTTTGGAAAGCACCACCTCATAAGTGAAAAGGTCAAAACTGCAAAAGTTTAAATGGTAAATGGGAGAAACACAGGACACTTCTGGCTAGAAGTAGTTGGATTTAAAAACATTGGGTCTCACTTTACACCAATCAGAATAAATTATTACGTGCTTTGAGTCTGGGGGCAGGAGCATCACATGACCTGACTTCCACTCAGAACGCCCTCCTGGTTCCTCTCAAGGACTGAAAACAAATCTGGGCTTTTACAAAACTCTTTCCCTTAATTGTGAATAAACATACCAATAGAAAGAACTGGGGTCAGGCGCTATCGCTGCCACCATCCTGGTTGGAGCCCAGAGGAATAGAAGCATTTGATTGTTAGAGATTTTAATTGTTAAATTGGGAAATGATTTACCTCAAACCCTGGAGATTTTTCAGATATTTCTGCCTTTAACTTCTGCAAACAAAAACAAAACATCAGCCTGCCTGCCTGCTGAGAGTTCCCGCTCTGCCCCTTCTGATTGTTAGAGGTCACCTGTCCAGGTGAACCCTGCCCCGACCCCCGGTGCATGATGGGAAGCCCCTCAGTTCAGCTCTTATAAAATCAGAACTTTTAGCATGACTGGAGAAGAAACATAAATAGAGCAAGAGTAGCAATGTAAGGAATAAGAAGGATTAATTTGTACTTTAACCATTTTCAGGGCTTGAACTTCTTTTGGAGTTGTAGTTTGTGTTTGCAGAAAAGTTTGTAGTTTTTAGGGGTAGCATGAGCAGCCCCTCCCCTCTGTGTCTGTGTATAAATTTGAGGGTTTGAAGGAGGGGCTGCAGCTCTTCAGCTTCATCTCTTTAGTTCAAGAGAAAAACTGTCAGACAGCAGCATGCTGCCACCGTGAGTAACGCAGATTATACTGAGAATTATTCATATATTGGACCAATCATTCACTGTATTTTTTATCTTTAATGTGCTGCTGATTGGAAATATTGCTCTTTAAGTTGCTAATTGCTGGTACCACCAGTTTTATCTTGTCATGTATTGGATATATTGATCTTTATAGTGCTTCCTTGTCTATATAATGTTGATCTTTGGCACCAGCATTTTTAGGAAACTCGCTTTTATATCGCTAATTACAAAAATGACCCAGTAACTGATGTATTTTTGTCAAAAGATCTATCCTGTCTCTTCGTGGTTATACATTTCTAATTTCCAAACAGTTTGGCACAAACTATAGAAACAGTTTTTGTATTAGAATTCTGGGTAATTCAATTTATTTTCTTCCTCTATTGATATAATCAACCAATCATCATACATCTGATTGGGGGAAAACAGCAATATAATGGTAGTGTAATTGGATGTTTTCTCTATAGTTTAATCTGTCCAATCAGATCACCTTTTGTGTTTGAAGCTGTTTAGTGCCTTAAGGCATCACAGACATTAAAGCTTAGATTGTATTGATCCAATACTAATGATGATGAATGGATTTTTGAACAGAAATGGTTCATAACACTAAAGTGGATTAATGTTATACTCCTTTTATTGATTATTAGTGTTTTCTGTAAAGAAAATGGAACCAACTTCTGTAAAAATCTGTGTTTTTCCACATTAATGAATGCACCATCCATCTGTTTTATAAAACAGAAACCTCCTGATTGTGTCGATAGTCATCCTTCTGGCCACTACGGCATCTTTGGCGCCTGTGGAGGGTAAAACAGAAAAATAAAACATTTTATTTGACTAATTTTGCTTGACTTACATCGAGACTTCTGTAGGTGGAACAGATGAGAGTTTGTGTTGTGTCTTGCAGAGAAGGAGGTGGAGGAGGTGGAAACGGAGGCCACAGAGATGTTGGAGGGGGAGGTGTCTGAGGAGGAGGAGGGTAGGCCTGTGTGTGATAAAAAAAAACAACGTTTTCACTGAAAAGCAAAAGGTCAAATTTAAAATTCAACTAAACTGCTAAACAACTTCTAATCAAAAAACTAACCTGATCATTAAAATCTTTGCCAAGCTTTTTTTTAATTGTTGCTTCACAATAATGTGTTGCATATTATTAAATGAAATGGTAAATACTTGGAACAAATACTGTGTGAATAAACTGATCAATTATGAACCAGGTTAACGCTTTACAACCAACAATAAGTCACTTTAACAACAGGCTGTTATTGTGCTTTTCTTTTGATCAAACTAACAACAGATGTCTACGTTTAGATGGACTTCCATGGATCGTGGAGATCACCCATCAGAGCCTTTTGCAATATTTGGTTTGGTGTCATTTAAAATGAATTTGATTTCACTGGGAGGAGGAAGACAGCACTGCAGATCAGAAGGGGAAAAAAACGTCTTCAAACGTTGACTTTAGATTTTAATGCACCTCTAAACATTTTTGGACTTTCCATCTCGTTAAAGAGGAAACAGTGAGTGAAGGATGTGTTGCTGTTAGTTATTTTAAAGGACGATCTGCCACATGCAGAATACTAAACAGCGATTCATTCCTTTAAAGAGAGTCAATCCATGATAATTGAAGAATAATTTCATCAACAGATGGATTTCTGACACCATATGTTTTTGTTTGTTTGTTTCACAACCTTAATAATGAGGTGGCTTTTAAATGTTTGATAAATTTTAACCAGCACGACATCTTCAACAGATCAAGGTTGTATGTCTTGTGATCATTATGTCGTCTCGTTATGGTTTAGATCTGCAGCCACACATTAATAAGGAGACAAAATACCTTTACTGTGCAGCTTTTCCAAAGACTTGTCAGACAGATTGAGTATTAAAAATTATTTTTGCAAAGTCGCTCAATGCTGATATGCAGCATCCCCCGATGTTTTCATGGTTTATTTGCTTTGTTTAGTTTGTTTAGTTGTTTGATCATGAGTTGTTGCCTTTGCAAATATGGCACAAAAACAGCAACCTTTGAGCAAAAGCCCCACGCCTGGGTTTTGTTTGTTTACAGGTGCATTCAATGAATTAGAATATTATTGAAACATTTCTTTATTTGATATATTTAACCTAATTCACAGAGTGAACACTTACAGTTAACGGAAAAACGACATTTAAGATAGGAATTTTACATCAGACCAATAAAAAACATTTCTGATACAGAAATGTGAGCTCAATGAAAAGTATGTATATAACGTCCTGAAAGGTTCTTATTTTTAAAAGGTGGTTTTAATCTGACAAACGAGCCTCATAACAACGCCTATTCTAATTTATCGAACAGGACTGAATCACCACACCCATACATTACCACAAGCAGATTATTGTAACACTTTGGATCCTTTCCTTAATGTTTTTTTAACATCTCTGGATTTTCTGTTACGTTTCTAAGAACAATTTCCACAAAAGGACAAAGATCGTCTCAGAAAAAACTATTTTTTGCTTACAAAACCTAAAATCCTTAAATTGATCTGTACTAATAATCATTTGTAATCTACATAAGCAAAATAAACTTGTGCTTCTAGCCCAGGGCCCCACATCTTCCTAACTCCGGCCCTGCTAGGGTTAGGAGTCGGCGTACAAAGGCTTAGATTAATCAAACTTTGTTTTATTAAACATTAGACATTGTCCCTATTTTAGCCATCATGAATCAAATAAACAAAACTAAGGTAAAAAAGGGACAGAAAAAAGTCAGAGAAGACTAATCATCTAATTTCTACCATGCTAATTTTGAAAGAAATACTAATAAATAACAGTTAAATAACAGAAGTCCTCCAAGGAGACTTTACCGACGGGTTTCTCATCTGAATCTATAAAAATGATGTTAAACCTTTTTTTAATTAGAGAAATAAATGTTGGATTTGTTTTCTTTTCAGATGATGATGATGACTCCAAGAGTCAGGATAATATTGATGGTGAGCAGATAAAGCATTATGGCCTTTACATATAAACCTGCATAAATAAACTAATCTAAATTTAAAGTCAAACCTCAGAGCGCTCTTCTTACCTGAGTTATTTTTTATTAAGATTTCTGACTTTCTCTAAAACTTTCAGTGTAATTTAAGTCCTAAAACCAGATTCATTTTATTTCAATTTGTTATCAAAGAAACCAATAACTTTTTCACCTTGAGAAAAGATCCATGTTTGACATGTTAAAACGTCTCTCTGGATATTTTACTCATTTTAAACTTAAATTCAGTTTTGTTTTCCTGCAGGGTTCCTTGTCATAATTTATTGCCACGGATCTTTAATAAACCCAGACTTGTGTTCATCTGATGGAAACAGAAGGTTTATTCATGCAGGACACCTGATCCTCTGTCCTCCTCCCTCCTGCAGGAGCTCTGAGGGGTCAGCAGACCACCGTGTCGGCAGCGGCAGCCGGAGGTTCAGGTGAGTCAGCCCTGATCGGGTTTATCCCTCCTGAAAAGTGTGCTTGTTCCCAGTTGGGTTTCATATTTAATCCAGATTACCCGGCTGGTATTCTGGCCAGGATGAACCTGTTTCAGTCTGGTCCACATGGCAAAGATAGGTCCACCATTGTAGCAGGATTAGAGCTTCTGCGCCACCTGCTGAAGAAGGTCTGAAGCACAGGGGAAACTCTGAAGCTGTGTAATTAAGATCTCTGACCAAATGTATGGTGAAAAGATGGAGTGGCGTAGAAAAGCACAAAGAAAATGAAATATGTGAACTGAAAATAGATATGAATTAAACCATATTTGATAAAACATCTTAAATTTACAAACTCAGTTCAACTCTTCTTTGCTGATTTCAGCCTGAAGAAAATCCAGGAAAAAAAATCTACATTTTTGTGACTTTTTTCAGAACTAGGTTTTGTAGATTAAACCTGCACATTTTACAGAATCTAGATTTGACTCATCTTTAAACAATGCAAAAATATTCACACCCTTGAATTCCTTTTGGCATTTTATCACATTGCAACCCAGTATTTTACTGGGATTTTATGTGATAGACCAACACAAAGCTGTGCATATTTAAAGTGAACCAGAGGCCTAATAACACATAATGATATATTTATTTTTAAAATCTGAAAAGTCTGACAAGACTTTTTTGTTCAGCTCCTTACTTGTTTACCCCTAAATGAAGTCCAGTGTAGGGCTGGACGATATAGCAAAAAGGCATTTTGATAAAATAGAAATCATATTGATCGATATTGATAATTATCAACAAATGAACAACCTGTATTTTAAGTGCAGCCCTGGCCATTTTATGCTGTTGCTTAGCAACCTATTTTTAAATAAAGAACACACAAACACTGATTTCAAACTCAACCCTTTATTCAACCAACTTTTTACCAAAACGGCAAGTTTTTAAAAAAGAAAAAAAAAGTGTGTGCTCTCTGAACTTGTTGAAGGGGGCGAAGCTTCCTGGGTCTGCGTTTGTGATTAGTTGGGAGGATGTAATGACTATAATATTAACCTACATGGCTAGAATGCAAAATTAAGGAAAACTGTTATTCTATTGAACTTTTTATTGACCCTTTTTTTTCTATTATCGATATATGCCTATCGATCGATATATATTGTTATTGAATTATTGTCCAGCCCTAGTCCAGCGCAACCAATTCCCTTCAAAATTCACCTAATCAGTAAATAATGTTGGCCTGTGTGTAATTTAATCTCAGTATAACTGCAGTTGTTCAGTGAAGGCCGTAGAATTTTGTTAGAGAACTTTGGAGAAACAAACAGCATCATGAAGACCAATGAACAGAGCAGGATGGGTCAGGGAGAAAGATGTGGAGAAGTTTAAAGTATGGTTAGGTTATAAAATGAGCTTTGAACGTCTAACGGAGGATTTTTTAATCCATTATCAAACGAGAAAGCTATGGCACAACTACAAATCTGCCAAGACATGGTTGTCCACCCAAGCTAACAGGCTGAGCAGTAGAGGCATTGTTCAAAAAGGCAGCCAAGAGGCTCAAGGTAAATGTAGAGAAGCTGCAAATCTTAGGGAGATGCTGTTAGTTGTACTGTTAGTTAAGCAAAGACTGTAAAATTGTTAAAAGAAGTTTGCTCAAAGTCTTGTGAAGGATGCGGCAAACACAGAAAGTGATCTGATCAGATCAGATAACTTTTTGGCCACACCACACTCCAAACCGACCATGCCCACTGTGAAACATGGCGGTGACGGTATCATGCTGTGTCCATAAAGTCTATGCAGCAACAAACGCCCCCAAGAACACCCCAACGAGAGAGAGAAAACATTTACAATATTATATCCAGGCAACATAATTCATCTAAAATAAGGTAACAGTCCAACAGCCAAAGGAAGGAAAGATCTCAAGTACCAGTTCAGTTCAATTCAATTTATATAGTGCCAATTTACAACACATCTCAAGGAAGTTTACAAAGTCGATTCTATCAAATCATACAGAGAGATTAGCTTAAACGTTTTCTACCTAAGGAAATCCAGCAGGTTGCATCGATTCAATGACCACGAATGGCTGGATGTCTTGGTTTTTCCTCTTCATCCACCTGCAATGTGTGAATGCACTAAAACTGCTACAAATGCTTCATGTTCTTCACTGAAACACTGCAGTATTTAAAGTTGCTTTAGTTAAAAATAAAATTGTCCTACACAAAAATTCCCTTGTTTTTGTCCACGTAACGATGAGAATTTTGTTTTTGTCAGCTTCCAGCGGTCAGTCCCTAGAGACGGGACCACATGCTGCAGCAGCAGGAGGTTCAGGTAAACAAGTTTCTATTGGATTTGTTTCTACGAACAGATATTTTCCTTTTGATGATGAGCTGTAACATTTTTGATGTCTAAGATGATTCAGTTTGATTTTATCAAGTCGTTACTCAAGTTGTTTTGTTCTGCTGAAGACAGGGGTGCCGTTACCAATTTTGGGCCCCATGACAAAAACAATCTAAATCATCCCAAAGGCTCATATGTATTTATAAAATGTCCTTTTTGGTGCCCCATTTCAATCAGGGGTCCTTGGAATTGTCCTAACTCCCCCCCCCCCCCTCCCCTCCCAGTCCCCCCTCCCCCCCCCCCCCCACACACACACACACACACACACACACACACACACTGGCTGAAGATGGTGGCAATATTTCTGAACAAATAATCTTTAGTTGCTGCTTTTGTTTTGTTTGTCACCTTGTTGAAGGTTTCTCTTTTTTATTTTTATTCTCATTTTTATTTCAATGTGTCAGAATATTTGGTGATTTAATTGCAAGTTGCGTAGTGGCTTGGTAAAATTAACTGATTTTACGTTAATATTTAGTTTATTAATTGCTATTTTCTGGTAGTTTACTTATATTTAGTCAATGTTTACTTATGTTTGGCTGGTCTCCGGTTGTTGGTTGCTGCTCATTGGTGGATATTTGGTCAGTTTTTAACTGGATTAGCTGATATTTTGGTATTTCCAATATTGTTGGTTGGTTGGGTGATTCAGTGTTTGGGGCATATTTGAGTGTATTTTATAGGTCTTTGACGTGGTTGACAGTTTGGTAGATGTTTTTTTAAATCAGGATTTAGTGGGTAGTTGCAAGTATTTAGTTGATAATTTGTTGTCAGTATTTAACTGGTGGTTGATGATCATGTAATAGGTGTCATGTTGTTGGTTTAATAACTATTTTACAAATATTTGGTCAGGAGTCAATTAACAGGCTATTTTTTGGTCTTGTTATTATTTGATTGTTTGTTTCTGCTTAGTTGGGACAGGATTGTTCATGTGCCAATAACTAGTCTGTGTTTAGTTTGTGTTCTATATCATGTCAGATTTTATTTGGTAGACTCATTAAGTACTGTTGTTTTAGTAAGAAGATTATATGTTGTTTTTATCAATTGTATTAATCTTTAACTGCATTATTATTTAACATTTCAAGGCTAAGGTTAAGAGTAAAGTGATCTGCATCTCTCATAGACTTCTTTTTCTTTTGAAAAGTTTTAATCTAAAAGTGTCTTTCTTGTTTCTCAGGTCATGGAGGTGATCTCTCCTCTGTTGATTTAGCAGGTGAGTTTTAGCTTGTGGTTCACCTAAGTCCTACTTTAAGAGAGGCTTTTTTAAATGTAAATAAACCTGCTCATCGTTGGAACTCTGGCAGCGTATGATTCATGACCAGAGGAACATTTAATATCCGAACCTGAAACAACATGCTAATCAAAACCAGCAGGGGAAACCCTGCAAACTCCAACTTCTAAATAATCCCTTAATATTTGTTATGTTGCAGCTAGCTTTGCTGCAGGGCTAATGCTAGCTCATTCTCAAACACTGGTATCAGCTGGTATTTTAAATTATGCCATTCTTTGTAGCAGGGCTACAGAGGGCAACGTTATATCATTTGGTCACCACAAGGGACGCTGCAGCCACAGTATAGGGACCTGAGGTTATATTAAAAGAAACTGATTATGATGTTATTGAGACGTTTTTTTTTTCTTTTTTGTTTGTTTGTTTTGTTTCTGTGTGTTAATTTTTCATGCAGCAGCTGGACATCTAAGCAGCTCCTCAGGTAAACATAAACCCTCCGCTCCTGTCCGTAGAGATGAAGATTGTCCCTTGTTGTTTGAATTATTTAACTTTTGAAAAGAAAGAAAAATGTCCACTACATTGCTTCTTCTGTGTAATTCAGTTATAAAACATATCGGAAAACAAAGAGGAAAGCTGCTCTCCATCTAAAATCTGACTCTGAACGTCTCTAGAAATGTATTGTGCTGCGACTCAAAACTTTGGCAAGAAAGTCTCCAACAGTAACATGTTATTTTTCTGATGTTGATCTCCCAGGCTCTGCAGTTTCTCCAGGTTCTGAAGGTTCCACGGGTTCTGCAGCCTCTGTAGGTTCTGCAGGATCTGCAGGTTTTGTGGGCTTAGCAGAATCTGCAGGTTCTCCAGGGTCTGTAGGTTCCATGGGTTTTGCAGGTTCTGTAGATTCTGCAGGATCTGCAGGTTCTGTAGATTCTGCTGGCTTTGTAGGATCTGCAGGCTCTGCAGGTTCTGTAGATTCTGCAGGCTCTGCAGGATCTGCAGGCTCTGCAGGTTCTGTAGATTCTGGAGGATCTGCAGGTTCTGTAGATTCTGCAGGTTTTGCCAATTTGGGAGGATTCCCAGGGTCTGTAGCAGTTGAAATCTCGGGTGTTTCTGCAAGTCAAACTCACTCAGCAGGTAATAAAGAGGGAATATTTCATTGAAAACATGGTCATATGAGTAAATGTGCTGGTGTAAATTATATGTAACTTGTTCTTTTAGGAGCTGAACACCTCCCAAGCTCATCTAAAACAGACATGAATGGTAAAATATCTAAAGATTCATGTTAGTTCACTTTTTGTGCAATTACACGACAGGAGCTGTTTGGTCCATGGTCAAAATTTGGTCTTGGCAGAATCATTTCAATCTGTTGGTCAAAAAAAATTATTAAAAGATGGTCTGCTCAGGAGTGGACTGGAGAGGAGACTATGAGGGGGTAATGGCCCCATGCCTTTCCTCTAAATTCTACAGCATGATAAAAATAAAACATCTAAAACAAGTATGTGCAAAAGCTAAGCTTAAAATTCAATAAATTAAGCTTTTTTTGACCGAGCAACCCCTATGGGCCCCTTGGGTCATTGCATATGTCTGCAGTGCAGGTACAAAACTTTGTCTTTGCCACATTCAAACTCTCTGATGTAAAAGCCTTGTTTGTGTCTGCAGGTCCTGATGGAGTAGACTCAGAGACCAATGGTGAATTTATCTAAAATTTACTTTTAAAAAAACACATTGTGTACCGTTTTCCATAACTAACTGCCTACACAGGTAGTTTGTTTCATAGAGGAAAATAATGCAAAAGATCGGGACTTCTAACAGTGTTGGCAATCTGCAATAATTGGTGATTGAATGCCTTAAAATCAGTTGAGTTACTTATTGCTAAATGGTATTTACAGGTAATGGACAGAAACTGCTGAATGGTGGAGGAGGTGGGGCAGGAGTCGACATTCAGACTGGTGAGCAGAGGCATGGATGAGTAGGAAAAAACGGTTTTAGGATCATGGGAACTTGATTAGTTTTAGGAAAGTTGAACATCTCAGAAGCATCTTTTCTCTCTCTCTCTCTCTCTCTCTCTCTCTCTCTCTCTCTCTCTCTCTCTATATATATATATATATATATATATATATATATATATATATATATATATATATATATATATTTATATATGCATTTTTTAAAATATCCAAAAACTCTGGAGTTCACCCTTTTTATATTAAACTCAAACACATTCTGTTGAAATACTGATAGATATAATAACAACAAGCTATCACTTAAGTGAATTCAGACTGTTTAGTTTGTTCATCCAGATGATCTGTACATAACCTGACTTGTAGTTACAACCTCTGGAGAATTTAACCAGCATGTCTTAGAAGTAGAGAATAAAAATCTGATTCAGCCACATGAGAACTATAAGATCATCAATATATTTGGAAAATAAAAATGAAGAAAAATGCAGCACTCCTCCACTTAGCAACAGAAAGTAAGACTTTGATTTCACTCCAAGCAATTATTGCAATTATTGTATAAAATGACATTTGCACTTTAAGAATTACGTTTTAAACATTTTAGTCTCTACAATTTAAAAATGATTTACAAGAGCTTAGAAAATAAACAGTTTGATGATTCCCAAAGAAGAATCCAGTAATCAATCCACCAGTGTTTGGTAGTGAATAAAGTTTATACATTTTCAGAAAAGCATATTATTTATATTTATAAATAAAAAGATTTAACTATTAATATCTGATACAAAATAAAATTTTCAAATTTGCAATTATAAATGAAAAAAATATTTTAAAATAAATGATTTTCCCAAATATCATTTATTATATTTTTGCAAACATTTAAGGTAGAAAAATACAACTTGGTTTAAGGAGTTGCATAAATAATCTAAAAGGCAAATTAGATTTATTAAAAGTTATTATTATTATTATTATTTATTCAGACTTTTATCCATTCTTATTTTGCTGTGGATAAAGTTGTGATCTTTATCTTAAAAGGCACAATATAAATAAACAGTAATTTACCTAGTTCCTTATAATGTAAAGGTAACAATTTATATAACACCATCTGAAACTCAGAAAAAAAGGAATTGAAATACGCAATTCTAATTATTTGGTTGTGATGAGGTTAAAGAACCATAGCTGGAACACATTTTTAAAATGGGACATGCAAGGGCACAAATTAGATCAGATTTAAAAAAAAAAATGTATAGTCCAAAGAATGTAATTCAGATCATTTCTATAAACTATTAAGAACTTTGATTAAGCCAAAATCAGATCAAATCTGTATTAATACTCCAATTGTGTGGTGCATCTCTTTCTACTTAGGTGCCTTGAAGGGGTAAAAAAATAATAATAATAATAGTAGTTTTGACACCACCAAATAATCAAATTTCTTTTGATCACAATATCTTACAGTTGTGTTAATATTTTCATAAAAACTGCAACTGAAACATCTTGTGCTTCATCAGGAATTGTTGATCCATCCAGTCATGACTACCTGCTCAACCTCATGGGTAAGTTCACCCGATCCAGTTTAGTTCACTTTGCTGCAGATTAAAATACTTGAGTCTGAATAAGGCCCTAAATAGGCTGGCACCTGTATATTTGTCTGATCTCCTGCAGTGTTATGTGCCCTCTAGATCCCTTAGATCTAATGTCTATTTGTGTTTAGTTGTCCAAAGGTCCAGGCTGGTCCACAGAGGTGATCAGGCTTTTTCTGTTGTAGCCACTAAACTGTGGAACCAGCTGCCCCTTCATATTAGACAGGCCTCAACTCTTGGTGTTTTTAAATCTCTTCTTAAAACACCTTTATATTCACTGGCTTTTAACACAGTGTGAGCGTTTTTCTCTGTTTTCTTTATTTGTACAGTATTTGTATTGAATTATCATTGATTGTTTTTATTTTTGTGTGCAGCACTTTGGCCAACAGCAATTGTTCTTAAATGTGCTATATAAATAAATTTTTTTTGTTTGAATCACATATAAAGAGAAAAGTATTTCTGAAGGAACACATAAACCCAGTTTTAAATAATTTGAATATAATTTGAATGGGCAGTACAGCACATCTAGAAAGACCAACATGGGTAGACAGGTGACTGAGGACACTGCCACAGAGTGGCTGCCTTTTTGCAGAGTAGAGAAAGCAATACATTGGGATGGCTCAGGGGGACAGTATGAGAATGCAAGAAAAAAAGCACAAAAAAGGGACATAAAGACAACATCATATGCATAACATGTGTGGGTGGGTGATGGGTTCTCGTGCAGGGGGGCATCCCAGTGCACCCAAGTGACAAGCACATCTGCGCATATCCAACCTAGGGTTCTTGTCCTTGGGGGTAAAAACAAACTGTCACAGCAGAGGCAGTGAGTCACATGAGGGTGTATTTATCAGCATGTTCATGTGTGTGTGTGTGTTCATGCCTGTGTGTCAGTGTAAGCCCATAACTGTCCAGTGGGCCACCCCCCCCCCCCTCCAGCCATTAGTCTACGATGGTGTCTCAGTCTCAGCCAATTCAGTAGAGAGCTGTTCCAGATCACAGGTGTCATGGGAGGGCAGGTAGCCGGGGCAGAGTGTCTTGTTTACATAACATCCAGGAGAGTTTGAGATACCAGCCTCCAAGGCCAGCATCGGGCGAGCCAATTCAGATAGCAACAGATTGTTTTGTGTCAGGTTGACTGTGAAAGTCGTTCTGGTACGTCTCAGTGGCAAGTCCGAAACAGCCAAATTTGTGATTTTTCCGCCATAAATCGAGCTTAGAAATTCCCCAAGATCTGTGGGCCATTCACCATTCACCATTGAGTTCAGACCACAGCTGGCATGCAATACTGTGCAAGGATTGCATCCAACTTGTGGTTTTGCTCTCAAAGTATCTGAGTATAATTGTTCACAGCTCGATTTGATCCTTCACACATTCCTGCCAGCCTTACCAAGGCCAAAACAGCTGCTGAGATTTTCCAAATTTATTGATATACCAGGAAACTGCCAGCTCCAAAAGGCAGAAATTCTGTTACATTTGAAAACATAATTTCCAATGACTGATTTAGCCAAAGGGACATCATAAGAAAATGCATCGTTAAGGACAATGCCACAGAAACTTTTTTCCAAGCTTACTCTTCTACTTCAACCTTATACTGCATCTAAATAGATGAGCTAGTAGACGACTTTCAGTCTAAAGTTTCAGACATCATTGAATGCATTGCTCCAATTAAAGTGAAGATTGTTTCCGGGAAGAAAAAATCTCCGTGTAGAAATGCTCCAGCAGTTAGAAGTGAAAAAAGGGAGTGTCGAAAACCTGAATGCAGGTGGAGAAAGACTAGACTCCAGGTTCACTATGACATCTATAAAGAGAGACTTTACAGATATAACTTACAACTGAAAAATGCAAAAGAATCTTCCTTCTCTGAGATTACCAACAAAAACATTAATAATACTCGTGCTTTATTTGCCACGGTCAACAGGCTAACAAATCCTCCTGTGTCCGTGGCTTCTGAACTCCATTCCACCAGGGCCTGCAATGAATTTGCTAACTTCTTTACAGAGAAAATCCTAAAGATTAGAGGATCAGTCTGTACATCTGTACCATATCAATTTCAAAACCAAAGCTGTCTCCAAATAGAACTTATCTTGACAAAATGTCCTAATTCAGCCAAATAAACTGCAAAAGCTTTAAGGAAATCGTTCTCCAGCTAAGTTTCTCCTCCTGCTGCCTTGATGTTTTACCAACAGCTTTATTTAAGAAAGTTTTGCCCGTCATAGCGTCTGATTTGTAGCGTATTAGTTTTATGCCATGTCACAGTACTGTGTGTTTGCCTTGTTCATCTACAATATTCAAATATAAGGGGCATAAATAAGATACATTTCCAGTATCCTTTGTCTATGCTCCAGATGCTGTAGTAACATTAAACTTGTCTGAAGATAAACTAGGTCACCACTTGGGTTTTAGAAAGCTTCAAGATGCCCGATTTACCGCAGCTAGGTGCCACTGTGATTAAACCTACATAAACATCAGTAAAATGTCACACCAATGCCCCAATACTTCAGTTAGCTCCCATGCTATGATACTCTGTCTGCACTGAAGAAGATCCCTCACCTTCAGGGAAAACCTGACAGTTGGACCTTGTTTTCAAATTATTTCAGCTAATAATTGTATGACTACACGGGGGTACTCTGAGACTGTATAAAGAACATCAAGCCAAAACATCTGAAGTCCTGTGATGAGTTTAATCTCACCTGCCAACTATGTGCCCAATATGTGATAAGGCCAATAGTCTGTCGAGGTGTGACTGTTACCCACAACTCAATGAGGATCTTCTTCTTTATTGAGACAAATGTGTTAATTTGAGTACACTGAATGTCGTGTGATTTCAGGTGGAGGTTTGATGGATCCTTTCAGTACAGATGGACATGTTCATATTCCAGGTCTGTCCTCAGATTTGCCCCTGAAGAAGCAGATATAAGAACTCTTAAACTAGACTCTGAAACTTGTCTTTTATTCTGACAGCTCACTTGACCCCACCACCTTTACACGACTTCTCAGGTATGGCTTCTCCCATTGTTCTTTGTCTTTATAGTTCTTTGTCAGAGAATCATTTGAGTGGCTGCAGAACTGATCAGGTTTCATTATTAGGCAGATAATCAATGTTTATGCTTTAGTGATAGGTCCAGGTGTGACAGTAGCTCCACCTGGTGGACAGAACATCCAGGGCTCGCCTGCAGGTACTGGGACCTCCTCCGCATGTTTCAAAAAAGCCTTTTTAACCAGTTCAGTATAGATAATAATGCAGTAAATTCAGTAAAAAAGTAATTTAATGAGTCCTCCACTTTCTTCTTCATGTCTCCTGGTGATGAAGATTCTTCTCATCACTCTGCAGGAAGCACAGATCAATCAGGAGTAGACGGCACCTCTTTGAGTTCTGGATCTGACCAATCACTGGCCAGGCCTTTCTCAGGTTCAACCCAATCTGCAGGTAGGTGGAGTAAAAGATGTTGGATGTGGAAATCCAATAGGATACCACAGGTCTTTCTTAAAGGAAAATAAGAGCCTGTTTTTGTCATCATGCCCAGTTCATTCAACATCTTTATTAGACAATGGCACCGGAGTTCACCAAGGTAAGCTGTACATGTTCACACCTGTCGGTTCACTGAAGCACTCAGGTGCTGTTCTATGTGTTGTCTTACTTTTGTCGTTAAAAGACAGAACATGTCCTTATTATTGACACATTAATATTTTAAAATGCACTCTCCTCTTTTTTGTGATTTCTTTTTTGCTTCTATGGCATATGTTTGCCCCTTCAGATGGAGCAGAATCACCTAACAATAATGGTAAACTCGTAAGACCTTTTTATAATCTTTCATTTTATAAATCTATTGCATATAAAGACATGCAGATAATAGATTAAAAGAAACTGTTTCTTCTTTTTCAGGAAACGGTAGACAGACTGTGCTGTCAGACATGAACGGAGGTAAATTATTTTAACTCCTTACCGTATCTTAAGTGTAATTTTTATGGACAAGCAAAATTCCCCAAAAACATGAAAAATACACCGATGTAGATGTACGTATAGAGTCACAGAACCATGGGAGTATACATCCCTGTTATCCATGATTTGGGTCATGATACTGAAATTTAATAAAAATGTACATTTAAAAAATAACTTTTGCTTGTCTCTGGATACACAAAAGGAACCACCATCTAACTTTATTATTAGAATACAGAGATAAATTAGACATTAAAATGCATTAAACCTTAAAATTGACTGAAAAGTAAAAAATTAACATTTTTAGGGGCTCGGCCAGAGCAGAGTTGTGACCTGAGTCTGATAGAGAATCTGTGGAAGAAGCTAAAGGTTAAGTTGGTGACAAACAGGCTGTCCAATACCATTAGAAACTTTTATACAATTAGTTTCTAAGCAGCCATAGTTTTATCTAATCCTTCAAAACCAGCTTTATGATGATCTGCTAATCTTCTCCTTAGAATTTGGCTGCTTTTTGCACTAATATATTCTTTGTACAGTTCTTAACACAATTGTATATTTTTGGATCTAAATCTGATAAGGTATTTTTTAATAAATTTATAGTTTACTTACTTTTTATTGTTATCACAGCAGTATGGTTTCTATTTTGTAATTTTTCTTTATTTTTAGTGCGTTTGCACTTCAATTTTTCTGTCACTTCCCCTAATGATGAACTAAAATTTCACTACTGAGAGACAAATAAAGGATTAATTCTCTTCTATTCTAAATCAATCAGGCATAAGAGTCCCATGTTTTGTCTGCGGGTAACAGACATCTTAGCAAACGGGACCTGCAGTTTTTTTTTATTTATTTTTTGCAAGATCTGTAAAAAAATAAATAAATACCAAAAGCAACAATTTGATTTACAGAAAAAAGATTTTTGCACCAACTGAGATGATATCTAAAGAGCTATTACCTGGAAACATGACATGCAGAGTATGATCAAATCAAAGATGGTGCAATCTTCAGGTCTGTTTCTTAAAGACATGATGTGGATCTGCTGTTTTTAGCCCTACATTTTATTTGAGGTTGCATATTTTTATTTTTTGTTCTTGTTCAGATAATTTATGGGTTTAGTTAGTGGATGCATGTCAGAGTTTAACGTACAGACTGGTATGCTGCAAATTAATTGCCTGTTGGGTTTAATAAAGTTATCTGAATCCCAAACTGCACAATAAGCTGGAAAACGTCTGACTTACTGAAAACAAAATATTAAGAAATCAGGAGTGGTTTGAAACCTGTTGCACAACATATGTATATTTTTTTATTTTTTTACAAAAGAGGAAGACCAGGTTGAAGCAGTGGAAATATGCATGGTATCAAATGAAAGTAGTATGTTAGGATGAAGCCCTTAATACTGATAAACAATATTAATATCTAAAATATATAATTAAAACACACCTGATATTGATTGCATTACCTTTATTTTGAACATGGAGCTCATTAAGACTGCCTTTTCTCTGTTTTAAACTTGTTGTTTCTGTCTCTGCTGCAGTGACGGAAAGAATAATTTCCCTCGGCAAGGCTCACACTCAGAGCCTGCAAATGCAAACTGATCTCACAGGTACGCCTGCTGCACCACTAGAATATAACCACTGTTTGTTTTGATTTCCGTTATTTAACCAGGTGTTTCTCACTGAGAAATGGCTAAAACAGCAGCAGCAGTAGCACAGTTTTATCACAAAGATCACACAAGTCAATTACATTAAATGTAAACAGAAATAGTTTACAACAGTATTAGGAGGGCTTTAAATTCTTTAATTCAGTGTTTTCCAAGCTTTTCTATTTCGTCTCTCCTGACGAACTCTGTCACAGAACTTGTGCTTTTAAGCAAGAATATTTTGCACTCAATTGTTTGCTCTTGCACATAGATACATTTTAAGAAATCAGCTGCTTTTACCAATATTAGACCTGCATCAAATTTTTTCTTTACTGCTACAATTGCTAAACGTGGCTGAGGATTATTAACCTGACCCAAGCCAGATAGATTTCGCTCCGCCTAGCTCCACTCATCCATCTGGGACAGATCCATAGGAATGGCGTTTCAGAAGGCTGGGCCTTATCAAAAATCCTTGCATATGATTGGATAAGCCACTTGTCTGTCATCTTTATTGACGTACTATTTCAACCACTCACACCGAACCCAACCCGTGACGCTGATGAGAGCGACGCAGGAAAAAACAAAACTTTTTTTTTTTAAATGTGTTTGCGGCTCTAGTGGCACACGTTTTATTTACAGTGAGCTGACAGGAAGAGGGGGAAAGACAGGTGGCAAAGCGCCGCGGGTCGGAATCGATCCCGGGCCGACCGCGTTGAGGACTAAAGGCCTCCTAACATGGTTCGCGCTAACCGCTCCGCCAGGGGCACGCCCCGGAAAACAAAACTTGCCAAATCTGGTCGGGAGAAGGGCGAAAACATGGTTTCCACCAACAAAAGCCTTCAGAGCCGTTCTCTGATGTTCTTTTAATGAAACAATATTAGGTAGATTGGACAACACGGAAGAAATAGCAGCATCAATGTTAACGCTTGCTTCCTCGATGCGAGCCGCCATTGTCTGAATCAAAACAGTCTCACGGTCGCTTCTCCACTACGTCACATCTATGAAACTCCATCTCTGCGTCCTGATTGGCTGGACAATAAAATTGGTTGGAGAAATCACTCTCTATGGGAGAGGTCCCAGATGTATGTGAGTGAAGCTAGGCGGAGCGAAATACATCTGGCTAGGGTCAGGTTAGAGGATTATTGCCCTGCTGCAGAATAATTTGGACCAGTCCAGTCCCTCCTTGATTGTAATGCGTCACAAATTACTCTGTCTATATGTCTGAGTAATGAGTACACAATCAATCCAGAACAAATCTAAAATGTACCAAACTTAAATCAAGTCATAATCACCCTCCTGCACATTTCATGGTCTTATATACAGAAGGCATCACAAAGTTTTAGTAGTCCCAACTGATCTAACATTTAAGTATAGTTTATTAACATTTGAAGTTAATTTATAATTTATTAACAACAAACTCAAGATTATGTGTCATTTTTTTTATAGTTAAAAGGAAATCTCTGGCTTCGGTTGTACTTTCACTGTACATTATACTGTGAAGATCTTATATTCTGCTATTTCTATTGTCATATATCAGAAACTTAGCCTTTCTGATATATGAGCGATAATATGAGCGATCATGTGACCGCTGGTCACAGCAAAATAACCATAAGTGAGCTTCGGGATATATGCTATTATTCAATGCATATAATTAGATTTAAATTGAATAACACTAGTTTGTTTACAAAATCTCCCAAGGCAGATTTAAATGGACCTTTTGTCAGTGAAATGCATCTTATTTGAATCCCATAAACTCAATGGAAACTACAAAATATCAGGGAGTGGTGGCCTAGTGGTCAGAGCAGGGCGCTTACATTCTGGGAAGGCTGCAAGTACCCAGTTCGATCCTCGCAGACTGCCACAAACGTTTTCAAAGTGAAAGACTGACTCAAATCCTGCCCTTGCATGTTCACACTTGTAGGGCAAACAAAAAATCATAATATTTGTTAATTTTATAAAAAAAAAATTTTTTTTTTTGACCCTTGAGTAATTTTGTGCAAAATGTTTGGACATCCCTGCTCTAAAGAACAGTGTGAGTTAACATCACTGCGTCTTTAGTCAGAGGTTTCATCAGAGCTGCGGCAACATAGACCACTATAGGACATCCTTCCTGCCCACATTTACTTTGATTTTTTGAACAAAGTTAGATAATATGAACCTCGTTAAGAGCCTTTTTCCAGTTAATATGATTAATGTATAAATAAATGGAGCTGAACTGAAAGAAACTTCAAGTTCATTATAATAATGATGATTATGTCTTTAGGTGGAACAGAGTCTGTAACCAGTCTTCATGTTGGCCTCACAAGTAAGATTCCACAACAGATGAGTAAAGCAGAAAAATCCTCAAACGCATTGATAAAACTGCCTTTTTCTGTTCTGATCCGATTCAGATTCAGGTCTTGGCCGTGATGTCACAGGTACAGCTTGTTGCTGCCGCATAATAAAGCAATGAGTTAATGAGTTTGTGTCTCCTCACATCTGTTGAATGATTTCATGTTACAGAGCGGTCTCCCATCACTCTGAGCATAGAGTCTGCAGCCGCCATCACCGACTCGCTGAGCCCAGGTACACCTGTCTGTTAGCACACCTGGATCTGCACCTGTTTGACTGCTGAATGTCTGTGTCTCACTCTCGTACTGCTACACTTTTCCCCTTTTCCCAGCTTCAGGTGTTTATTCTAACACAGAGCAGGTTACTGTGATGACAGACTCCACAGGTACAGACACAGGTAAGGCTCAGCATTCCAGTATCAGAGGCCAGGTCAGAGGTCAGACATGTCAGTAAACGTTTGCTATGTTGTAGTTACAGCACATCCAGCAGGGACTCCATTTGACCCCAGTAAGTTGTATTGATTTTTAAAGAAGAAGAGCTTTGGTCATATGTTCAGAAGTTGTTCTGCACGTTTCTGCAGCATATTTATATGGATTGCTGTCCACATGTACATATAACACATGATTCAAAGTGAACGAGTGTGTTTGTTTACAGCTCATCCAGCGGGGACAGATCACACACAGATGGCTGGTAAGTTTAATATTAAAGAAGCACCAATCATGGGTTTGTGGTAGATTTCTAAACTCTGTTTTTTCTTAAAGGTTTGACCTGCAGATACAGATATTAGCTGATTTCCATTCCTTTTTTTTGATTGGGCACACAATTCTTTTTTTTTCTTCAATGTTGGATTTAAAACTGGATTAAAACAATTTTGGATTTTATTTCCTAATGGCAAATGCCACAGTCTCTTCAAATCTGCTCTTGTTTTTTTGTTTTATTTTTTATTTTCATAAAAAGAATTAAATACATACATGAAACCATTTGTAACACACACTATTATCTGACATCTGGCAGAAAACAGTAAAAAGTTTGAAACTATGAAACGTAACAATTGATGGGTGGTAGTCCAGAAAGAAATATAAACATAAAAGAAAACATTAGTCTAAGTTAAGATAAATATGAAATAAAAAATAGCTTTTTTTATGTTTTTTTTTAATGGGACCTTTGTTGTTTGTGCCATTTTGACCAATTTAAGGAACTGAAAACTGAAGAACACACATTTTCAAATGAATGTCCTCTGGGATATTTGAGCTATACTTTTAAAAAAACAAGCCAAAGGCTTGAAAATATGAAACAAAATATCACAAATTACCCCTATGGTCTAAGTGCTATGGTATAAGGAGGTGGAAGCATGCCTCCTTATAATGAATAAAAGCATCTCTACAGAGGAAAAAATTATTCAAGAGTAAATGTCAAACACAACTCCTAAAATAGTGTACAAACTGGTCTTTACAAAGTTTAGCACACATTTAAATTAAATGAGAAACTTATCGGAAAGCATCTATTTTTAAGTCCAAATGAAACGCAAATTGAGGAATAGTTAATACTAGTCTATTAATAATTTTTTACACGTCTAGGTTCTCATTACAAAACAGCACAAGTTAAGTCTGACACTCCATCAAAACCAGTTTAAAACTAATCTTAAATTAGTTTAAAATCATGTTTAACTGAGTCTGAAACCTTGAAACAAATTTTCAGATAATCTCACGCTTGTCTGAAAACCATTGTTAGATCTGAAACAAAAAAATTAAAAAACGGTTTACAAACATCTTCCGAAGCTACTTTAAAACCAGTGCAGAGCCCATCCACTCACCTTTTCCATAATCAGGGGTGTACAGATCAGATCAAAGTCCAAAAAGGTTTTAAAAAGGTTGACAAGTAAAAAAATTAACCAGTAGTTGGTTCTAAATCTGCAATATTTGCGAGACAAATTCTATCTAACTGCACTAATACCTTTTTTATGTGTTAACTGGAAAGGACATATTACCATGAAGTGAAGAACTGCCCTGATTCAGTCTTTTTTGGGTGTTGGCTTCGGTTGACAGGGTGAAAAGCTGAGATGCTTGTTTCTCTGCTAGTATCTGACCTTAGATCAGTTGCTGAAAGCTTGTGTGTTCTCCTTTCTTGGTTGGGCTTGTCCTCTGCAGGTTCAGTCACTGAACAGTACAACCCATCTGGTCATGGTCCTGAAGGTCAGTAACTGCTCACTCAGAGCCTCTGCTCTCTCATTCAATCTGGACCTGTCGCCTTTGAGGGGCAGCTGCCAGTTTTACAATGCCTTAGAAAAGCCTTTTCAAATTTTGTCAGTTTACAACCAGAAACTGGATTGTACTTCAGTGGGAATTTATGTATTAGGCAACACATAGTGCCTTATTGTCAATGGAAGGGACTTGCTATATAATTTGTTTACAAATACCACAATTCTGAATTGGTGTGGCATGCATTTGTATTCAGCCCCCATGAATCCATACTTTTGGAGCTTTTACTTTTACTTTACATATGGGCATCCTTTGATAAAAGGGTTCCATTGTTACTCTGGCACTGTTTACCTGCTAGCTAGAAGGTGAGGAGGTTTCCTTGCAGGAATGCCCAGTTTTTAGCTCCACCCTGTACCTGTGTTACAAAGGCATCTCCAAAGCTTGATGATGCCATCACCATTATTTACCATGAGGACGGTGGGTTCAGGGTGTTGTGCAGTCTTAATCGGCCGCCATACAAACCATTTGGCAAAGAAGAAGCTCCTTTTTGGTCTGATCTGACCAGAGCACCTTCTTCCACGTTTCCCTCCAATAATAAACTGTCAAACAGGGCTTCCAACAGTTTTGGTCTTCATACCACTCTTCCATAAAGGCTGCTTGTAGTTGTCTTGTTAGCAGATTCGCCCACCTGAGCAGTGAATCTCTACAGATCCTCCAGATTTACCATCAAGCTGTTGGCTCCTGCTTTGGTTAATGCTTTCCCTTTTAGCTTAGGTTACCAGTCGTCTCTTGGTAAGTCTGTAGTTGCCCAATACACTTTCCATTTTCCGATGATGGATTGAACCATCCTCTCTGAGATGTTCAAAGTCTGGCATGAAGTTTTTATACCTAAAACAGCCTTGACTCTTTGTAGACTACAGTTGCCACCACACAGCCAAGATGCTGTATGCGTACCACTAATGTCTGTTGATGAATATTCTACACATACTCACTAATTTGCATACAAAATACCTAAATGCATACATTGAGTTGTATCCAAATGAACAATCTCAACTTAATTTAGAAATATTAACCCTTAACAGCAGAAACATCAATAACATAACAAATTATTAATAAATTCAGACAGGTTTAAACTTCTCTACAATTGTATTACTGACCTGTCTCTACTGTTCCTTGGACTTTTTAATAGTTCTCTGCTAAACTCCTGAGGCCTTCTCTGAACGTCTGTATTGGTGCAGAAAAGATGCGCGGGTAGACTCCAATTACTTATTAGGTGGGCTTTAAAGGCCACACTGGATTTTGTTTAGTGGAATCTGAGTAGAGTGGAATTCAAATGCACACCACACTTTTCTGATTTCTATTTGTGAAAATTTAGGAAACTACATAACATTTTCTTTCAACTTCATGATTATGAACTTCTTTGCATTATTTTGTTAAGCAAAATGTCATAAAAAAAGTGAAATTGGAGTTTCTAAAGGTACAATATGTTAAAAAAGTAAATATTACAATTTTCATATGTATTCTGATTATTCTTTAACATTGTTTTTTTTTTATAAAACCTTAACATGGTATCATTCCAGGTAATTTCCCATAATGTTCTAAGCATAAATATTCTAACAAATCTCTCTTAACAGGTCATCAAAATCAAGTCACATTTTCTTTTCAGAATAATTTTCAGTGACTCCAATCATAAAAAGGATCTCTCCAGAACATTTGGTCGCCTTATTGTTTAATGTAGCTAAAACTCCTTTTAAACCTACTTGTAAAATAAAGTTTCTGGAATGTATTTTTTATCATTTTTCACAGCAGTGAAACCTGATGATAAATGTTTGTGGTGTGGGGGTTTTAGGACAAAACTTTTTCCTTAAGTAAGATTTTAACGGAAACTGTATTTGTGGCACAGGTGCTGAAAATGTGGAACTGGAGGATATCTGCTGACTTCCACATCAAGCCACGCGTGCGATTCATTCGTTTTCAAATTCCGTGTACCGACCAATCAGCATGGCCCGGGAATTCTGACTCCACCCACTAGTTGTAGACCCCACCTCCAACCAAATGAGAAATGTTCCCTTTTGTTGTTTAAATATTTAAAAAAAATGTTTATGGACGTTTATTTTGTTTTAGGTCATCTCTGGGTCCTCTTCACTGGTGCATGATCCAGCTAGAAGTGAGGACAGAATTAAGGTGTATTGTGTCAATAACTGTTGACAAGTTAAATGTGCGAAAGTGGAAAACAAAATAGGACTTGCTCATCACTTCCCAAGCTGGAATATAACTAATAATTAACTGATTTAGGCGTGTTATGTTGCTTGGGATCACAAGCCTGATTGGTTTATATGAACAGAGCGTCTTCACCACTTGCCTTGAATGCATCTTTTTAATGGTTTCTACACCCACCTGAGTTGCCACCAGTTAGAGCTCATGCGCAAAGGGTGAAGACCCACTTAAAAGGGGACTTTAAGTAATAATAATTCAGGTAAATCTCGACCATCTGATTCTGTTTTAACGGCATCATACAGAATGTGATTGTAAATTGTGGTTTTGAACTTCTACAATAAAATTTTGTCTATTTTGAACATCAAATTGTTGCCTTTTGTCTGAGGCGTCTCAAAGATTTTTTTTACAGACATCTGCTTTTGTCCGATTACATTAATGCGGATTTAAAATAACCACTCCCTGCGCAGTTGTGTTTAAAACAATTTATTGAACAAAGGTTTTGCAACTAGAATACTTCAACATTCGACCCTCCTCTCTCCAACATGTAGAGAAATGTCAGGTAAATTAAATATAGATGGCTTGTTCGTTGGAATCAAAAGCAAAATCAAACAAAAGTCAATATGTTATTCAGTGTGATTTTACATGGCAGAGAGCTTCCTGTCTGTGCAGCATCCGACAAACCTGTAGAGCATCTGAGGATTGATGGTTCTGGACATCAGGAGCCACCTCACGGTCATAGAGTTGTGTTTAGATACATTTGTAGCTACATTTAAATGGAGAATTTGTTATAGCATTTAGGAATGCAATTCAAATATAAGCAAATATAAAATGGGTCAAACTAAGGAGGATCCCAATGGTCATTTTATATCAATAATTTAATTCTTAAAAGTGAACCTCATATAGATTCAATAAGTGCCATTTTATCTGTCTTACTTGGGTAGTTTTGGCTCACAGCTAATGAAATCCCAGTTCAGTTGCTCAGAAACTTTGAATAAGAGCAACAAAAAGAGTTTTAATGTAGAAATATGAAGTTATGGCCAGCAGACAGTGACTAACACCCTCCACAAAGAGGGTAAGGCACTCGCTGCTAAAGAAGCAAGTTGGTCAGAGTGCTGCAAACACGGATATCTATGGAAAGTTTGGTGAAGGAAAAAAACGGGGTAGAAAAAGTTCCACTAAAGCGCAGCCATGAGAAGGCTGTGAAGCGCAGACCTGCAACTGGATTTTAGAGCACTTCATATTTCCCTCTGCTGACGAGCTTTATGGAGACGCTGATGTAATTTTCAAATAGGATTTAGCATCTGGCCACGTTGCCAGTTACCAATACCTGCTTTTATGAGCATGTTTTACTGTCATTAATAGGTCAGCTAACTGACCTGAGATAAAACAGGCTGAGAATCTATGAAGTTCTGTCAAAAGAAAGATGAGAAACACCAGAGCAGACATTGCAGATGAGCAAGCAGCCACTAAGCAACCTAAGCTTCCGTTACACCCTAGCAGACCAACAGGCTGATCGTCTCCATGCAACGCCACATTGATGCAGGAATTCATGCAAAAAGAGGCTCAAGCAGGTATAGAGTGCAGATATTACACAGTGCATGGGCATACTTTTCTGTACTTCGGTGTTAAAAATCCTTTTTACTGCAATATTCAGATTTTCTGACACTGAATTTAGTTTTTTTTCATTAGCTGTAAGCCTTAAACATCAAACTTGCCAGAAATAAAGCACTGCAAATGTACTCCTCTGTGTGTGTAATGAATATATATGACTTCACTTTTTTAAATTGAATTACTAAAATAAATGGCCTATCAAGATCAGCCGGTATTTTGCCTGTTGGATGGGTCTCCACTTGTGAAGCATTTCCACACCTGATATAAAGATCTGTGATGCCAAACCCTCCTGGAAGCGTAGTGGAGTGACATACGAAAAGAGATTGACATAAAACGAGGCTCAATCACAATCGATAACAGCTTCACAATATTCTTCAATAATTTTGCAATCCTGTGTTTTTTTTTATGTCGAGCAGCCCTTGTTTCCGAAAATGTTATCAAACACGCCTCTTTGCTGTTTCGATACCGAGGTTACACCTGCACAATAACAAGCTTCCCTTATACATTTTTACATTTTGAATTAAATATCTATCAGCAGGAGCTACACGTCACTTTTAATCGCTAACCACCTGCGAGCAGCTAAAGTTGAAAGTTTTTCCAAATAAAACAAACTGAGTCTTCAGGAATAAAAAGTTAATTTCCACCTCAGACAGTAAATAACAACAGTCTTGAATATGTTTCATTAAAACTGAAACGCGACACCTGATGTCCGGAAGTGATTTTTGTCTTAAATCTGTCCCGGTTGTAGCAACACTCTACATCTGATCTGAAACTGGAGCCAACAAAGGTACCTTTACACAGAAAAGCCCCAATAGTAGAGCGGCGTTGATGCATATAAAGTAATTTCTGAAAATAGATCCAAAAGAGGGAGAAATGCTGCGCTGCTGACAGACTAATGCATTTTAGAACAGTTTATCAGAGAAACCTCCTAATAAAATCAAATTTAACAAAGCTCGTCTCTCAAGTCAACTCTCCAGTATACCAAATTTCCAGAGCTTTTCACCTCATCTTTGTTTTAGAGGTGCTCAAAGTTTCTTTAAAGCTCCTGCGCTGTCAGAGTGGCGCGCAGCCGGCTGTCAGGAGTAGGCATGGGTCGGCTAACGGTATCAACGTGGACATCTTCTGTCATATTGTTCCTTTCGGTTTTAAATTCTTTAAATGAGACGACACAGAAAGTACCAAGAAGAGCAAGATTTTTTTTTACGGCTACATGGAGTAATGCAACGCTAGCCCTCCCCCACTTGTTACTGCACTCTCCCAGTCAGCTAGCAGACATGAAACTGCTGCACCATTTCCATCTTTTAGCCTCCAGCTGCAAAAACACTGACAAGAGAAACGATATTTAATGTTGAATATTGCAAATTCAATTTCTAAAGTTAGCGAGTGTTTATTCTATACTTCTGCTCAGGTCTCGCTATACAAAAATATTAAAAAGTTTAACAGATACCACTGTAATAACTCCAGTGAACAACTTTTGTAGTGGTAGGAATATTCGCTGCTCTCTTGTTCAACGTAAAAACACGTTAGATTACGTCACGGATGTTTGTTTTGAATGTTGGCGTACATACAGTGACACCGTGGCATTTCTACATACCGACCCATGCCTAACCAGCGGTCCAGGTGAAACGGTGTTAGGAGACACGCAGGAAATGACTCAGCATTGCTCATGTGGACAGACCTCCGTCCAAAGAAAAGTCCGTTCAATTCTGGGTCAAAGCGTCCCAACGCTGCTGCTTCCGCCGAGGACGAGGCAACAGGAAGGAGGATAAACACTCTGTAATAAACGTTTCCGAAAATATTCTGATCCTCTTCTTTATATTTGAATCATACACGTGAAAACAAATACAGCCGTCAAATGTGACTCAAACATGCAGAGCAGAGAGCGCCGGGGTCACATGAGCCTGACTCACCTGTCCTGTGACATCATACGTACTGCGTCTACTCCCAGATCAGTCCCTGAATACACCAGCAGGTACATGTGACCTCGGTTATTTAGGATTTTTCAGATTTTGTTTTTTTTGTTTTGTTTTTTTCTTCTTTACAAGCAACAAAGAAAGGTTTGGATTCAGGTGGCAAACACAAAATAAAACCTAAAATAATCCTAAAGTATAGAAATGGATTAATATCGATTAATAACATCTGCTTGATAAAAACATGACCTTTGACCTAATGATTGATCTACAACCCATCGATTTTGTCATTGTCTATTGCTGCTGCTGAGCTGGTGCTCAGTGTCCTGTTGTTACTGAGGAGTCATTACATTCTTGAGGATATTAGAGGTTGGAGTCCAGTTGGCTCGTGCTCAGCAGGACTTCGGGCGGGTCGTCCGTGGCCGTGTCGGAGTTGAACAAAGGCTCCGTTTCATACTCCAGGAGGGACGGGAGGTCAGCGTCGCCCTCCCCCAGAGTCACTGGTTCACTCAAATGGAGAGGTGTGGCAGTGTACTGCACCAGCTGCTTCCCTGCACCAATCAAAGAAGAGATGGTCACCGTGACAAAAGCAAAGCCGGGGCTGACGCTCGGTCCGAATGGCAAGAAACTGCGGTTACCTGTTCTGTCTTCACTTTCTTTAGGGCCTTCATCAGACAGCAGCTGAAAGGAAACAGGTTCAACAACCAATCAGGTGCAACATCAAAACAGTCCTGTTTAATTAGAGACGCGTCCACGAAAACTCGCCGGATTCTTATCTTGAATAGTAATCAGTCAGTCAGAGGATGTCATAATCGTTCCAGACGGCGTTCTCTATCAAGAAACCCTTTTCATCGTAAACCAGCACCATAAAGACGAGCAACCTCAGATGTGCCTCTTATAGTCCATAAAACACTAGTTGACACGGTGATGTCCTGCATATGTAAGAGCTTTGAGGAACTATGCTGCCGGTGAGGGGTGACTGAGACAGCACAATGCATCAAATCTGCTTCGCCAGTCTCCCCATAACGTTTTCAATCAACAGCTGCAGCGACGCATTGATGTGATCAATGATGCAGACTTTAAAAATTCTCCAACAAAAGTTACGAAATTTTCACGCCAAATTGCTGCGTTTGCAGTGAATTCCTCCCCTCAGTACAGCTGTGTCTCTGCACCTTAAAGTCGTCGGCTGGTCTCTATATTAAAACAAACATGACGGGTCGAGTCTCTGATTACCCGCTGAGTATAAAAGTTTTTCAAAGCTTTTGAAGCCCAGTGTTGGTTGGGGTAAGGGCTGATAATCTCTTTGTTTATTTTAAAGTGCAGTTTCATCATATTTGACGTTCTGAATACGCAGGGCGTTTTATTTGTTGTTAAATAAGTAACAAAGACATTATTTTATTTTGTCACGTTGGCAGTGGAACCTATATTTACATATTTAATGTGTAAAACTTTATGTAAATTTTATTTTGTGTGATGCAAAGTAGACAAATAATTGCCATAATTGATTAATCAAACACATTGGCCCTGCAAACAGTAATGATCGAAAAACTCTGGTCACATAAAGGAGGCGCAGGAGTTTTTACTGAGTTGTTTCCTGAATCATTCAGGTTTTTAAAAATAAAGTCAATGGAAGCACAAAGAGATGCAAGAAGGCATTTAAGGGGAAGGAGACATTTCATCTTTTCATCCAAGTTGCTATTTCTAGGAATACAGGGGAGGTAAATAGTCCTATCGGGATTAAAATCTAATTTTTTCAAGACAAAAAGGCTCAACGTATTACAGAAAAGTGGCTCCGTCTCATTTTTTGGGGTATTTCACTGAAGCAGAGAAGCAATGTCAGCAGTGTGGTCATTGTTTGACGGTGTTAAAAGGGTAGGGAATATATACGATATCGGCAAAAACAGAAATGTGGGCCAAATTTTCTTATTGGTGCATCCCTGATGAAAACAGATAAAATAACTACAGCCTTGAAGCCTCAGGTTTCAGACCGCTGCTTTAGGCCGACAGTCAACATTAGGATAATAACCAAAGAAAGTGCAAACATAAAATAAGTGCTTAGTTACACTTACATTATCCAAACTTTCGATGTCAAAGTCTGCAGACGGAACGGATGAACTGAAAAACTAAAAACAAACACAAAAGGTTTCTATAAATACAGCCGTGTTCTGATGATAAAGGCTCAGGTGTGAAACTAAACGTAATACGGCCAAACCCACCTCCATCAGGGGAGACGGGTCGAAGGTGAAGGTCTGAGAGTTCAGAATACCCTGCAGGCTTTCTAAACCGGTGTCAATGGTGTCGACGTGATCAGAGAGTTCATACCTGGGACACAACCAGAGGACAGCCAGACATGAGTTGACACGTTGGGTCTGATGTCAGTCTACATTCTTCTTTTGTCCACATGGAGAAAAAAGTGTGTTTCTCAGTCCCGCCTAACTTAGCTCGCCAGTTTCAGGTCTGTCTGCTCATCTCAGAGGTGTCTAATGAAATAGTGACGTTTTAAAGCATTATACAAAGTCAACGCAGGTCTACTACCATCATCTCTGAACCATAAAAAAGGAAGACATGAACCTGACTGAACTGCAGAGAATCTGATTTCTAAAAAGTTAAGAGTAATTGCACTTTCAGTTAAACATTGTTCAAACTTATAAAGTCAGCACATTTCCTGGATATTAAGCAGCAGATTGATGCTGTGAGTCTGAACTACCAAAACCGCTCTCTAAAAATACACACTGCGGGGTTTCTTTTCTCATAAAGACAAAAAGAGAAAATGCAGAATGACACCAGATATGTACACAGACTTTTATCCGAAAGGTTCAGTAATCATCATAGACTTTATATAAAAGAAAGCTGTAGCCACAGTGATGTAGGACAATTGTAGGCCGGGGTTTTCCGAACAAGACGTTGGCAGTTAGCCTTTTGCTTAGCGACACGCAGATCTCAAGGAGACCCTGTGGATCCCGCGGCGAGGCCAGAAGACGCTGATTTCTTAACTCCGATAAAAACATTTCAAACAACTGTGTGAGATCCAGTTCTTTTCATAACCACAGAGACGACTCTGCAGGCCAGCGGGGAGGGGGGGGGGGGGGGGGAAGGCTAGGCTCCATCTTTTACATACAGTCTAAGACAGTTATTTAAAGATTCACTTCTCAGGAAGTTTCGATAGGATGCGCCAAACATCAGGTGGGAGTCCACCTGCAGGCGGTGGGGGGAGGTACCTAAGAGAAGCACAAGGATTTTTAATGAAACACTTGACAATTATCTGATGATAAATGTAACAAGAGCTGATATGTTGGGATTGCAATGCAAACGATAAACACTAAGGAGGCCGTGCATTTACTGCAGCCGCTCCACTAATGCAGCGACGTATAATAAAATCTGACAACTGTTTCTGCTGCGGTCATCGGTAGGCAGAAAAAAAGCGAACGTTGTTTAGCAGATATTGTCCCCGTGTTACGTCTACTGGAGGGTTTATTATGAGAAACCTATTAGGCAGTTCTAAGGTTATCAACCGGCAGCTAACAGCAGCGGTGGCGGCTAACAGAAGCAAGCGGACAGCAGCGCTTCCTGCTGTCCCGTGGATTTTCACAGTGACCTGTCAAGACGGGCGATGGTCTGACATTTCTGTCGAGGTGTGGCGGGGCTCAGGGCCGAGGCAGGGTTGGAGCTGGCAGCAGGGGCCGGTGATTTGGGGGCCGGCGCTGCCTGATCTGGACTAGAGGAGGCAGGGCTCTTCACCACAGTAGGGGTGGCTGCAAAAGAGAAACACTGAGGGTGAAGCAGCAAGAAAGCTCTGATCAAAAGTTGTTTAGAAGATCCAATACAACGCTTTGCAAAAAGTGTTTGCACTCCAAGAACCTTTTCCAATTATACGAATTATTAGAACCACAAACTTCAATGTGTGTTATTGGAATTTTATGTGAGAAAAAAGAAAACTTCAGAGAGGTGATAACTTGGATTTAGAAGGAAAATCAAAAATGGTTTTCAGACTGTTTTACAAATACAGAATCGCTCTACAAACGACGCTTAGCTTTGAACATACAGACAGTGACACTGTTACCAGGTCCTGGCAAATTAACTCAAACTCAATTACACAGGTTGAAGACGGACATGAAATTAAGCTTCAGATCTTGTCACTCTATTGTTATTCTGGGTGTGTGTTTATGGATGCTGTTTATTCACTGATCTTCTCTAATAATTACTTTGAACTCCACCAAACAGCTGGATTTGTACTTAAAAGGTGGTTTATTACAGCAGTCGGCGGCACTGGATTTGATTTTGGGGTCTGACTGTTAAAAAAATTCAATAGTCTGTTATCCATAAATATTATTTTGGAAAACCACGGTTTAATCGACTTTTCACAAGTTTTTGCTACTTTGTCTCTAATCTCTCTGACATAAAATCCCAATAAGAAACATTCAACATGAAAATGTAAAAAAAATGAAACAGTAATAGTGTGAAGACGCTTGCAAGGCTCTACATGACCCTGTATACCTGCTGTGGGGTTGGTGGTGGTGGCTGTGGTGGTGGAGGAGGTGACCTGGGGCGGCGGCGTCTCGTCCTGAAGGATAGAGTTGATGAAGGTGGTGGGGGACAGAGGGGTGTCGACGTTTGCTGGGAGTGAATCCGGCTCCACCTCCAGAACAGGACACTCCTCCACCTCAGGACTGGATGGCTCCTCTTTGATAAAAACTACGTTGTTCTCTCTGCAGATACACAAGGATGCCTTACACACATCTGCACGGCCAGACTTTAAGAAGAAAACGAAAAATGAATAAAGAGGATCTGATCTCATCAGTGCTCACTCAAGGTCGTTCCAGTCAGTGACTGCTTCTTCGGGGGAGGACGGCGCTTCCTCTGTGATGTCCGAGATGATCGGCCCAGAGTTCAACGATGAGTCCGCTGACAGGAGATTGGCAGCTGCGTTCTGAAAGGACAGGCACATGGACAAAGCAAGGGTTACGCAGGACAACCAATGACCTAAACAGTCAAGGCTTCATGTCTTAAACCACCAACCAGTTACACAGGAACGCTGCCTCAGACAAGTAGCCTTCCAGCTCATTAAAGCAAAGCCTCATTCCTCCTGTAAAGCGACTCAATTAAAGGTAATTGTCTACTGTGCACCTGCACGTATGGACGTATTTATTAGTACCCCAAAAGAGACCATTACTCCCTGTATCCTAGCTAAGTTTCCTACACAGTGCTTACACTTCTTTAGCATCACAACAACCCTCTCACACCAACTACCTTCATGTCCTCTTTAACTCCATCCATGAATCTCTTCTTTGGTCTTCTTCTAGAACTCCTGCCAGGTTGTTCTAGCCTCAGCCTCCGTCTGACACATCTGTCCTCTGTACATGTCCAAATCATCTCAGTCTGGCCTCTCTCGCTTTACCTCCAAAACATCTTCATCCCTGCTGCCTTCAGCCTTGCAGCCACACCTGACACAAGGAACCCTGAATGTGAAGTCATTTGACTACGTTTTAAATGGCCCCCTATGAACCGAGATTTCTACTCAATAGATCAATAGAAAGATCTGACTGAGTGGAGACGTTCCCCTTCACACCTGAAGCAACGTGACAGTTTTGCTCGGGAGCGTTTTGAAAACACGGACGTCACACTGAGACGTACAGAGGTTGCTTTTAGGTAGATGCTGCTGCAAAAGCTGTTGCCACAAAACAATAAATTAGATTCACCATCTTCTTTAGCCAAACCCTTTTCCTTGAGAAAGATTAATAAAAGCCAGGCCGGATGTGTGTTAAAAGGGACTGCTTTAAACTTTACCATGAATATAACTGAGCTGGGAGTTTAACGTTTGAATTTCACTTAACTACAGAAGAAAAACTCTTTACCTGATAGCTACAGTATCATCATAATGCAAATCCTGGTGCTGCACGATAACCTTAGCTATCCTGGTACCAGTTTATCACTTGGTCTCAGCTCTCAACCAAATTTTATATGATAACTTGACAAACTTAATGTTACTGTGCTAACATTGCTATTTGATATAAATGAGAATAATTGTGATTTACGTACTTCTCAGACTATAAATCGCTCCGGAATATGAGTGGCGTCAGTCAAAAAATCCGTCATAAAGAAGAACATAAACAAGTCGCACCGGACTATACGCATTTATTTAGACATTTGTTTCACACAATCGAAGACTAAAACCTGTCATATAATCTGGTAAGCCAATTTATTAAATTGCACAGCTGAATCCACAACCGGCTGAATAACATGGAACATACCTGGGAGGATGAATGGGGTAAATTAGCAGCTGCAACCAGCAAGGTTTCATCCAGCGTCCCGCTACGCTGAAAGTTGTTAAAATTACGCCCAAATTAGACCGTGAGCGTAACGGTGTTACATGCTAAGCTAACAGTACGACACGGATGTTTCAGAGCAACATACAGCTCACATGCATGTAAGCTAGCGCAAGCTGCTATTAGCTTCACGGAGAGCCCAACAACAGGGTTCTGTCTCGGTCTGTGTCCTTCGAGCGGCTGTCTCTGTCAGGTGGATGGTTTGTTTTTCATGATCTGCACCGCCGACGGAGCGGGGATGGCGGGTTCGGCTCAGCTCTTCTACGCCAGGACATCGGCAGGACCAGGTAAATACGCCTCGTTGTGCTAAACGTATTTACTCCATCATGATCACCCTATTTTAGGTGGTACAGGAGCAGGATAGTTTTCACAAGCCTAGCGAGCCCTGTTGTGGCTTTAGACGGTATTGTTTACTCCTCGGTTCATGCTGGTCAAGATGAATTACCATTTAAATTTGATATATAAGCTGCATCGGAATATAAATCGCAGGATCGGCCAAACTATGAAAAAAAGTGTGATTTATAATCTGAAAAATACGGTAAATAACTACCAGGTTTCTAATTAAGTAGCAAATTTTTTTAACTGCATTCCACCAGCATTTAAAAATGAGACGCGTTACCTGAATGTGCTCCAGCGTCAAGGGCCGGCTGTACTTCGGCATGGAGTGGGCGGAGCTAGAGTCGTTGAGCATCAGAGGACTACCGGCGGAGAAATGAAAGAGGCCACGTTATAAAGTATTTATGATCATATTCTTCCAAACACCTCACTGACTATCTGAAAAATTAAATTACAATCTGTCAGCGAGTCGCGTTACACGTATCTGTGGTAATAATTTCAATTATCATCAGAAATTATTTTAGGACGTTTGCTGAATCTAGATTTTACAGTTTGTTGTATTTATACAGAAATCTTGAAGCATTTCCATTCAGGTTTTGTGGAGTAAAGCTGCATTAGAAGTAAACTTGCATTTTCCTCTTGACTCCAATGATTCTGTTGGTCTGGACAAGAGACACCAGAAAATGGATCAGCTGAAAAAAAGAGACAGTTTTTATTAGTTCAGTCAACAACTTTATCAAACCATATGAACGTGGCATTGTGTTTACCATGTGCTCTAACCTGGTCAAATTAATTATATGTAGATGAATGAGGATAACAGACAGCAGCTCTTTTTTTCCCCTTTAAATGTTTCAAAAGGTTAATTTTGTTGCTAAGGGCGCAGAAGAAGTTCCCAGCATGCTTCTTGTTTATATACTTTTTTTTTAAGTGTTCTTTAAGCGTGGGAAGATTTTCTGATCAGTTCAAATGTGATAAATGTTTCACAAAAATTATATCGTATTCCTCTCTTAAAAACAGGGCATTAATATTAACCAGATTGTTCTCATTAATATATTTTTGCTAACTATAGACTGCTAGTATTTGCGTCTAATCTTTTTTTAGAGGTGACAGGGGATTTATTATCACTAATTCTCAGCGACTGATTGCTTATCAATTACATCTGTGTTTCACAGAATTAACAGAAAAGTTAAAACCATGATCTACTTGCCTTTAATTAAAGCCGAAAAGCAACATTTTCTTTCTACTGCTGCTGAAATATAACATACTTATCAAATTATGAGCTACAATAACATTTGCACTATCCACTTATTGTTAATCTGGTTTTCATTTATTTACGTAAGAAAAAAGTTTAAAAAAATACACACCCAGCTAATTTAGTATTAGTTCTTATTTTGTTTACTGTGCAGAATGATATCGGTTCTTTGCCGAGTATAGAGTTACGCAGGTAGAACATGCTAATAGGGGGTAGCTAGCCTGTAGTCCGTAGCTTGAAGTTGCTCTTTGACCTTTACAGTCTAGATTGCTGAACTGCTGAAGTATAAAAACGGACTGTGTACCACACTCGACTAGCTGATTTGCACATTTGCACATTTGTATCGTATCCTGCAAAATCGCTGCTGCACCTTACCCGGAAACGTACTGCAAAACTGTTTACAATGCAATTGCCTACTTTTAAATCACTGCTGCATCTCGCTGCACAACTGTCTACTGGTAAATCACTGATGCACCTTACTGCATATTTGTTTATATTTGTTTTACATTGGTTATATTTCAACTGCCTACTGTTCACTGCTGCACTTTATCCGGAAATCTATTGAAACTTATCCTGTAAGTGACAGCGATTTATCACTGCACTTTTTATCCTGTACTGTAATTCACTGCAAGGTATCCTGTAGAGTTACTGCAATCTTTCTGAGCTGTGTGAAAACGAAATTTCGTTCTGTGTGCACTCTGTGTATACAAAATGACAATAAAGAAAGTCTAAGTCTAAGTCTAAGTCGAAGATAGTAGCAACATGCCCACCTTTAAAATGAATATGATCTGAATGTTGTCCTGTGGCTACCTAATCTTTCCCAATTAAGTTAATTTCCCTCTCAAACCACTGTACTCCGATCACGGATCCTCACGATCAACGGTAAGGTGTCTGGTTAACGGATTAAAAAGCTGTATGAGCTTTCTACTTCAATCAGTCAGATCAATGCAGCCATTTCAATACCTTGTTGACAACTTTCTGTTGCTGAGCATGTTTCTGTCTCAGACTGGCCACCTCCCTCCATAAAGCCTCATTCTCACTGAAACAGAAAGAAAGATCGAGCTGATTGAGGAAGAGTCGTAGAGACAAGAACAAAAACTGAAGAAGACAGTGAGAGGATTAGACTTATAAGCCTTGTACAGGATCATTTTTAAACAGGTCAAAGGTTAATGGCAGTTAACACAAAAGATTGAGCTGAAGCATTAATAAAAGCTTATTCCTGCCTAAAACAATTCCTAGAGTGCCAGTTGACATCTTAAAACTCACCCTAAAAGAACCTGTTGGTGTGGGACACGAGGGTTTTCTAGGTTTTGAGTGTAACGGCTGCGCGCGTTGCTTCAGATTCTTACTGTTTCATGGCGATGATCCTGGAGTCGATAGTTTCCTGTTTTCCTTTCATCAGCTGGACGTCGCTCAGGATTTTGTTGACTTCGTGTGCCGACATCTTCATTTCTTCTTGACGGACCGATGACACCTGATGACACGGGACAGCCGGTTACCATGAAGACACAACTGACCGACAAAGAGGTCTCGCCAATATTGCCAACCATTTTGTGGGTGGTGTTCATTAAATGGAATGTTGGAAGAAGCTTCTCTTTATTACTTTGTATGGCCTGACAAAAGTATTCGCTCCCCTGGTGCAGCTGCAGAATTTAGTTTATGTGTGAGCCCATTGTATTTCAGTCTGATGGGACCTGGGAAGTGTTTCAGAATATGCCAGGAAGTTTTTCCAACCACATCTGTTCCTTCCCTTCTCCTCTCTATTAATGTGCTTGGACACAGAACTCTGTGAACAGCCAGCATCTTTAGCAATGACCTTTTGTGTCTTTCCCTCCTCGTGCGAGGTGTCGATGGTCGTCTTTTGGACAACAGTCAAGTCAGCAGTCTTCACCATGATTGTGTCGCCTGCAGAACTAGACTGAGACAATTTAAAGTCCTTTTCAGGGGTTTTGAGTTAATTAGCTGATTAGATTGTGGCCCCAGGTGTTTGATATTCGACCTTTTCACAATATTCTAATTTTCAAAGACTGAATTTGGGCTTTTCATTAGTTGTCAGTTATAATCATCAAAATTAAAAGGAATAAACACTAGATATATATCAGTCTGTGTGTAATGAATGAATATAATATACAAGTTTCACTATTTAAATGGATTACTGAAAATAAAATCTGCTTTTTCATGATATTCTAATTATATGACCAGCACCTGTACGGATGAGGCAGAGACTAAAGAGCAAGCTAAAATAAAGATACGTTTTCACTGCAGGAACCCTAAATTTACTAAATTATAACCAGTTATTAGGCAACATAACATGCATGTTTGGGTAAATGATAATGTATTACAGCCAAGAGGTATTTTTAGAGGAAAGATTAAAGGTATTAAAAACCCTAAACCTGAATGCAAACTGGATTAGGAGCTTTTAGGCAGTTTTTTTTTTTCTATATTGTCCATCAAAGACAAAGGTGTTCTTCATTGTACTCTACATGTAGGTGTATTTTATTAATGCCATTGTAGGAAGTTTGCTAAAGGCCCTGAAATGTTACAGTGCATTCAAAGACCCTGAAAACTTTATTTTAATTTATACTGCCAATCTTTTTGACAGAGACGTGTTTTTGTTTCTGGCAAGCCTTCCAAGCATGTCACTTGTTTTTCCAATTACACTGTCAGTAATTTCACCATTCAGAATCACGACTAAAATCTAGCTGACAGGTTCTTTATGGCCTTTCTGGGCATGAATCTGTGACATCACTGGGAAACTTAATGGGATATGAAAGACCAACATGGTTCATGAATGTTTTCCTCTCGAGAATAACCTTTTTCAACGAAGGATGATGGAGTATGATATTTGTGGAAACATATTCATAACCATTCCCAGACTGAAGCAGAGAAACTATTGTTTCTCTTTGTCAAGTCAAACACTGACTTGATAAAGAATGTAATCCATTATTGTTTATCTGAAATATCTAGGATAGTATTTAACTAATAAAAAGACCTGGTAATGGGTTGTGCAACCTAAAGCGTTACAACAGAGAGCAGCTCAGGATGTTTATGTTCATTCCTAAAGGAGTGCTTCCAGGTGCATCTGCAGCTACTTACATTGGTGACTTTTCGTTTGATGTTCTCCAGCAGGTGCTCTTGCCCTCTGACGAAAAATGGATGTTGGAACTCTGTGTCGTCTTTCTCTGGTTTCACCAAGCCGCCCTGCTCGATGTGCACCACCTTACGGAAACCATCTGAGGAGCACCAGAGTCCCTGCATTCAACCTACAGCATTTCTTCAGAGTATCTGAAATCTTCCTTGCTGCGATGAAAAGCGCCTGCTCAACAGGATTCTTTCTCTGAGGTGATTAAAAACTGATACTGATACTTACACATGTTGAGCTGCCGAATGAAGCTCGCCATGTTGTTGTGTTTAAAGAACTTCGGTAGAACCTCCTTAGAGAACCGACCCTGATCGAACACATGGAAGCTGGTTCCACTCTGGGGCAAAAAAGGAAAAACACACAAATTAAATTATTAGGAGCACCAGCAGTAATACTTTGCAGCAATTTCTAATTCTAAAACATTCCTCTACAATCTGAGCACAAAACACTACTTTGAGTTATTTGTCATTTCCAGCAAAGCATTTAGTTACTTTATCAACTGTAAACTGCACACAACATTGTAAGCAAACAGAAGAATGACCAAAAGTAGAAGTATTCTTTAGTAAACGCTTAAAACAAAATGTAAACATGCATTTGTGACACCAAACTCCTTGGACAATCCGATTACGATTCAAAAGTCTGGTGCATGATCATTGTGGCCCAATTTAACCATCTGTGATGGAAGAAAAGAGGAGCCGCGGCTAAACGAGATCGGTTTACAAATAGGTGCTGCGACAGGCGGTCGGGACCTGAAGCCCACTGGACTGCTCTGACGGTAGATCCGATTTCTCCCCAGGTAAAATCCTTCCTTTACCGATTCCTGTGTTCTGACCCATTTCTATTCTGCACCCCTAAAGCCCTGTGCACATGACAACAACCCATTGAAAAGAGATTATTTGTTCCATTTCTGTTAACGCATCTTTGTGACAGCACTGATCATAGCGACCGCTGACGCACTTCTGCTTTGGCTAAAGAGTCCTTACCCAAAAGATGCATTCAGATGGAGCCAAACACTCCCTGCCTAAAAAGGCACCATCACTAAGTCACATTACCAGGGCTTCCTCATACAGGCAGGTTGTGTTTAAGTGCACAACAACAGAGTATGGGTAGGAGATGTTGGAAATTCAATATCCACACGATATGTTGTGAAAAACAAAACATTTCCATTCTGACCAAAAGGTCGACGTGTGCACAGGTCCTACCAGAAAGAAAACGGGCCTAACTGTAAAAATCTATCACAGCTCAAGTATCCCACATCCAGCAGCCTTTCCTCTCAGCTGTTGTTCTCTTCAATAAAAAAAAAATGCCGATCTTAACAAGGGAGGAAAAAAAATTGTCCTCAAAGCAATTAGAAAACTGCAATTAGAAAATTTTGGACCTGAAAGAGAAAAAATGAGTCCGGTGTCCTTTGATCGCTGCTGATCTGTAGAACATGCGCATAAAACGCACATCCTCCCATGTAATTAAATGCAATCCTAGTCAAAATCAAACTTTTTCTCCACTCGCACCAGTCAACCATCTTGCTGCACAACAGCTCACCTTCAGGTAACAGCAACGCTTATGCCCTTTATATCTGTGTGCATTCAGTTTAAAACAAGTAGAATTCAAGCAACTATAAATTATGGATTTTCAGCTTTCTAATGCACCACATCCTGTACATAATGTCATTTGCACACCTAGCCATACTGTTTAAGTGTTGTTCTTTTGTTTACTACTATAAGACAGTGTATTTAAATGTTATGCTACATTATCTTTTGTTTTCTATTTTTATGTCCTTCTGTAAAATATATACTCCTAACCTTTGTACATTTTATCAATAGCAAATGTTATATATTATAGGAGGCTACAAATTTCGGACTTTTCCAGATTCAATCCATTTATCATTAAAAATATAAAATGCACACGTTCACCATATTTATGGCAAATATGTGTACAGAAAGGAGCTTTTGCATGGGGTCCCAGCAAAACACAAAAAGGAGCAGCATAATAGTGAGAAAGAGGATGAAGTGTAGCTTGGTGTGATGCAGCATTTGTGCCACCAACTGTTCAGGAGATTTAAAGACGGACGTCCCTGACGCCCCTTTTATACGTAGCACTTTACATTCACTGCACTGAATTCCTAAACAAGCCTCCATTGAATATGTTGGAGCGCCTCAAAAAGAGCCGGTCTATCATGACCACATAGGTCAAGAGGATAGCCGACTCAACTGATGAACGATGAACTGCCAGAAGCATTTTAAATAGGGGCTTGCCTTTAATGCCACCTAACTGAACCTTCTTCCTGAGCTCTTTTCTAAAACATGCGACAGACAGTGGCAGGTGCCTGAGTACACAGTGCAGACGGTGTTTTAAAACACACAATCATGGAGTCAAGGACTGCAGTTATTTAAAAGATTCCCACAATAACCAGACTCTTTTTTACACAGGATGGTATAGTCCCATTTGATTATTCATAATTTTAGCCCAGTCTAACGTTCCTGATTTTATTTGTAGTTTTTATTTATTTTTAAGTACTTTTAACTGTGTACTGTGAGCAATAGAAACGTGAAAATGTTTTGTGTGAAGCATAATTTGAGACAAAACCTACATTGCTTTTGTGTACAGAAAGATTTTCACCCTTTGTTTTTTACAAATCAGATTTTGTCTTTGAAAGGCCATTGCAGTCTAGGATGTGTATGCCCAGCACAGGTCTTAAGTGCGAAGGTTGCACTAAAATCTAATGTGAAACTGATATAATTTATACCATTTATGTTTTTCTAACATCTGGTAAGACTGCGACCTGTCCAGGGTGTAACACACGTCTCCCTGAATGACCGCTAAAGATAGGCAGCAGCCCCCATCCCCCCTGCACGAATACACAAGTGTCATTGAGGGACGGGCCCTCACTCACTCAGTGAACACTAAATATACCTAGTGTGCCGAGTCTGGTTATTTATTGGAAGAAAATTAAAGATGTAAAACAAAGAATTGTCTAAAAGAATTATTATCGATGCATGATTGCCTCTCCTGTGTCTTGTCTTTGTCCTGTGATGGACCCGTAACTCAGCCCAGGTTGTAACCTGCCTCTCACCAATTGACCAGTGGTGTTAGGCTCCAGCTAAAACGTAAAGTACAAAGCGCAAAGGATTTTTATACAATGACAAAACATTTACATGAGATATCTGTTTTTAAAGGGGTAGCTTCATGTAAAAGCCATTTTCTTTGAATTTGGGCAACAGCTTGTCTCAGGTTTTTGACGTCAATTGCTCTTGATAAATGTCCACAAAACGTCCCCTTTAAAACGTTATAGCCACCTTAATTTTTCAGCTAAGCACATGTTCTTTAAATCCTTTTAAATTAAATGACTGATTATTATCAGATGAAATCTGTACAGGAAACTCAAACACAAAAAAAATGAAATTTTTCTGAAGAATACATTTGATCACCCGTTTAGCTTCACTGACTGCATAGAACTGCTAACTCTGGTTATCTCCTATTTTTATACAGGAGATTCATCCAATAACGGTCACTTTGAACCAAAACTGTAATTCTGATCAACGTATTATTGGAAAAGAGGCAGATGTTATTATCTCAAAGCTAATTGGATAATCTGCTTGATTCGTTTGTCTCAAGGTGTAAAGTTAAGATAGTTGGCATCAAATAACACAATAATATACAGGATAAGTATGTTTGTCTTGATGTTTAAATAAAGTCTCAAGAATCTGAAGTCTGTTCGTTGACAACACTGGGTAATCTGTGCGTGCCGTTAGCTTTACTAAGCTAAAATAGGCTAGGCTAGGCTAGGCTAAGCTATAGGTAAGGTGAAGTGAGTACCGGGCTCCAGCAGATAAGAGGGTCGGTCTCCGGGTCTTCTACAAGGGTCCACAGTTTAGTAAGAAAGGCCGGGACGTTACCTCCGCTCACCACCACCGCACCGGCCCCCCCGCCAACTCCAAGAAACTCCATCTCAACCACGAACTGCTAAACCTGCTCCAGGCTCCAGAAGCTGATCTGAGCGAAAAGATGCTAACAGCTAGTTTACGGTTAACTCCATCCGCTCCCCAAAGTCCGAAACAGAAAACGGACGAACCGCGACACTTAGCCCTAAAGGTTCGGTAACTATGTCCTAGATAGCTCGGTTCCGGTTTATAATATTGCCTACAGTTTACTTCTCAACTTTATTGTAAACAAACTCCGTAGTGGAAAATTCCAACAAATCCAATAAAACAAACAACTGCGTAGCTAGGTGGCTGTCTGTCGCACACTCGTGACGTCATGTCAAAACGTTGCTTGAACGTCACGTCCGTAATATAAGATTCCTTCCAGCTCTCAAAAGTTAAATTACATCCATTGCTGTTGAATATTACTTACATGAAATAGTTGTTAACTTTTTGAGCTAGTTTAAAATTGTGCCCCACATCCTGCCGGTCGTTTCAAAATCTGCGCACCTGCGGCTTTAGCAAGACTGTACTTTGGCTCCGATGCCTTAAAATTTTGGGGCGTGTGATGGGGGGAACAGTCCTCCCTCTACAGTTCTTACATGGTGCATGGACGAATGAAGTTCTGACACTGTTGTGTAAAAGTGTTTTGAGTCTCAATGAAAACGAATTGAAAGTGTCTATGAAAGTGCAAAACAATACCCATTCACTCGAACAAGTGCATCTCCATAAATAGGGCATATCTCCATAAATAGGGCATTTGAAAAGATACCATAGTTCATTCAGTTTAAAAATGTAAACTGTAAACTGTATTTCAGTTGTGATTTACACATAAAGAAAACCCCAAGACACTCAGTTTCTCAGAAATGTTTGATGAAAGTCCAAAAGGAAGCTGGACCGAAAAGCAATTAGTAGGATGGCAAAGAGACAGGAGTTTATTTATTTATTTATTTGTTCAGATCGGACATAATGACAAATGAAAAAAAAAGTTTCACATATGTAGACCTTTCTAGATATGATATATAAGCATATGCCTCCCTAACAAATTGTGACAACAGAAATAGGTCAGAACTGAAAAATGTTGTACATGATTTCACAACAGAGACATTAATGCAAGATCACTCCACAGGACTCCAAACATTACTTATAATTACATTTTGCAATACACTGTGTAAAACAGGGGTATCAAAAAGTAAAAAAAAAAAAAAAAAGGACGTTAGACTAAAGTGTCCTATTTTGTTCTGATCCCAAGCCTGGTTAAATGCAGTGTGTTGCATCAGGAAGGGCATCCAGGTGAAACTTCAGCAAAATTTACCATGGTAATCTTTATACCTTTATCAGTTGAGGACTGGGTCAACAACAACCACAACTGGTGCTGGTGACTGACAGAGTACTAGAAATTAGGAAAGTTGTGTTCAGTAAAGAAGAAGAGAAGGAAGAAGACCTGTCCTTTGGCAGAGAGAGAAGAGGAAAGGTATGCGTTTAGAACAATTACAAGGTCCACTGACTGAAAGGGGCTCCTAAAAACAAAATGTTATATATACATATGAGCTTTTTGGATGATTTAGATTTTTTTGTCATTAGGCCCAAAAATGTCAATGGACACGATGAAGCAGGAAACAGAGGTGATGAGGAAGTGATGGACAAGTTTGGCAGAATAGGAATGCGAAAGTACGGATGGTTGTGGGCTTTGCAAAGAGGATGGAACTGGCTGTAGGGAATACTTTCTTCCAGAGGAGGCAGGAACACAAGGTGATCTACAAGAACAGAGGTGTGAAGGAGGAGTTCATTAGGAATTGTAAGATTTATTTGCAAGATGCTAAAACTTTATTTTTTTGTGTTTTTTAGTTTTTGTATTAGTTAGAATTACTCAATTGGTTTTAATGATATTCTTACCTGCTATTTATTTGTTAAAAAAAAAATTTTCTGATTTTTTTTCAGTGTATTGTTAGTGCTGCGACTGTCCTCTGCTATTGTCGTCACTTTTTGATTGATAACCCAAACATAAAAAATATATATAATGTTTTAATGCACAGAGTGTACAATAAGTTTCCTTTGGTACAAGTAATAAATAACAAAGCTCAGATAAGGCAAACCTCTTAAATGCAGTTTTTAATCATTTTTGCAGGTAGAAAATCACATATGTTACAGCATACATATGAGGACTATGCCCCCTGAGATTGTCTCACCAAGATCAGTATGTTCTTACAGCAGGAAGAGGTTTTTGAGCTTAGACAGTTTATTTCTTTTCTTCTTCTTCTTTGAAATTTTTTTTGGCGGTTGGCAAACAACAGATAGATGCATTTCCGCCATCTACTGGAATGGAGTGTGGACCAGAATGACTCTCAGGAATTAAATTCTATTATATAAATGTGTTACTTTTAGATATAGAAATACTATACTGTAAATTTTACTATCTGAATAACTTCTGAATAAATAAATAAATAAATAAATCTAATTTAACTTTTACTTTACTCAAATTTCGAATGAATTGCTGTCTCTCCTCCTCATATTTATTACAGTATAACATCACGTGCTCAACTGTTTCATCTACCCCACAATATCCACATTTGCCATTCCTATGTTTTCCTAAAATAAACAGAGTACCATTTAATCCGGTATGGCCAAACCTCAATCGAGAAATGATTGTTTCTTCTCTTCTTGTTCTTTCTGTTCTTCTCATTTCTCCAATTTTCTTTTGAATTTTATAAAACCAACGTCCTTTATTTCCTTTCTCCCATTCCTTTTGCCATTTATCCTTTGTTTTCTGTTTAATTAACATTTTAACTTCAGATTTACTAAAATTAACAAATAAATCCACTGATACATTTTTAGCAGCTTCTTTTGCTGCCTTATCTACTTATTCATTTCCTTTAATTCCATAATGTGCCGGTATCCATACAAAATTTATAATTAAACCCATCATATTTATTCTATATAGTGTCTGTTGAATTTCTATTAAAATATCTGGCCTGCTTTCTGAGTGATTATATTGCAAACTAATTAAAGAGGAACTAGAATCTGAACATATGACTGATCTTAGTGGTTTAACTTCTTCCACCCATTGAACAGCTAATAATATTGCAATCATTTCTCCTGTATAAACTGAAAGTCCATCACTTATTCTTTTCCTAATTTTAACATTAAATTCTGGTACAATAAAGGCTACTCCTATTTGATTTGTTATATTTTTAGAGGCATCTGTATAAATTTTTACACAAGTATAATATTTATTAATATATTCCTATACTATATATGAGTTTAATATGAATTCCTTATCCTTCCTTCTTTCCAACAAAGTAAAATCTACCCTAGCATCTGTAATTGTCCATGGTTGTATAACTGATAATGGAACTGTTTGGCTTATACTAATCTGATCTATTTTGAATTCTGTTATTTTTTCCTGTACAATCCAACCAAAACTTCTAATATCTTTTACTTCTTTTTCCCAACAGGGTTTTATTACTTGTAGAGTTGGATGATCCTTTCTATGACCTTTTAAATTAGCCCAATAATTTAATGTTAATTGCTCTCTTCTAAATGCAAGTGGCATTTCTCCCATTTCTACTAATAATGCTGCTGTTGGAGTAGTTTTAATTGCTCCTGTACATAATCTCAATGCTTGATATTGAATCCGATCCAGTTTTTGTAAATTTGTCTCTGCTGCTGAATTATACACAATACTTCCATAGTCTATCACTGATCTAATTAATCCTGTATATATATTCTTTAGTGCTATTAGTTATTTCTTTTGCTGTTGAACTTGGGCTTTATAAGGATCAAAACTGTCCTCCTTAACAGCATCACAGCCCCCTCCTCCAAAATCTATCAAGACCCAGACCAATTTATGCAGAGCTCTCTTTGTATACTTATTTAAGGGGATAAGATTTAATTTTATTACAGCAATGTTGGTCTTTCTAAAAGTATGCACTTAGTAATAAATGCATCAAATAATTAGATTTTACAAGTTCCAGCATCAGTGCAATCTGGCATGGAGGTAAAAACCTCTGGCTCGGCTCATCTTCCCTCTGGGCAGTAGGCCTACCCCAGGGAATCTCTGTAGGGTTTAGGGCAGGCCTGGTTGCAGGCCAATCCAGCCCAATAACATCATGCCCATTGAACCAGGTAATGCTGTTTTTGATGGTGTGAGCAGGTGCCAAGTCCTACTAGAACTGAAATCAGCATTGCCATAAAGCTCGTCAGCAGAGGGACGGGCTCTGAAACTTTTCAAGCAGACAGCTGCAATGACTCTGGACAACAAATCAACATAGTGGCCCAAAATAAACAGATACCACGGCTCCTCATATCCTCACGGGTTGTGGGAACTTCACCCTGGGCCTCTTCTGATATTAAATAATTGTCATTGCTTTTTTATTTCAGACATGGATGATAAACAATCGTTGAATGGGTCGATTGCTAGTTTTATTTCTGAGGAGCCAGGAGTAAGTTGTATTACTGAATCTCCTGCTGCTGAGGCTCCTGAAGTAAATGTTGTTAGACCAAAGAAGAAGAGCAAAATAGCAAAATCCCTAGATTCAACAATAGAGGCATTCGTAAGAGCTCAAAGACATTCTGATGACTGCTGGATGGCAGCATATAAAGAACAGGGGTCCGTTCTTCGTACGTTGCTTAAAACATCCGAGATCAAATGAGACATCCAAGATGACTTCATCCGGCTAATTGGGTTCTTCGAACACACCTGTTGTTTACGATTAGTATCACTGGATTGAGTTATCTGAGACAACTGCGCGTTCATGCATTTGTTTAAAAGGGGAAATGTATCGATAGTAGAAACATTGATCAGCAACGCTGCTATTGGCTGTTCAGCATGGCCAAAGAACGCCCACAGTTTTTCTCCCAAGCAGAACACGAGCTTTTAATGGAAGGTTATGCTGAATTTGAGTCATTAATTAAAACACCTCAAAATCTGTTAAAGCCAGGAGAGAGGGCTGGCAAAAAGCAGCAGACAAATTAATGCGTAAATACTGTCCATGGTAGATGTTTCTATCACTTTCTACAGTATGAATTTTTGCATTTTAATAATCTCATATTTACTTAGTTCTTTTATGTCAGAGCCTCCACGGGACCCACTAGAACATGGGGACAAGTAAAAGTGAAATACAAGAATATTCTACAAAATGGTAGCCTTTAATTATTATACTGTATTTTAAAAAGACACTTGTTATGTCAAGAGATCCAAATTTCAGTGTCATTCCTTAGACACGGGAAGTAAAGGACATGTGCAAACTGGGAATTTTAACAAAAAAAAATCTTTATCCATAAAAAATGAACATTTTCCTTTTCCAAGTCATCCACAGTTTACACGATAAAACTGTATTGCTCCGTGGCTAGATAATCCATCCATAGTTTTTTCTGATACAATATACGGCTCGACAGGAAGCAAGCCTTTCAAAGTAAACTAAACTTCACAATAAAATGGCCCGAACAAATCTTCTTACTGAATAGGATAAAAATAAAAAGCAAGCCATCATACAAATAACTTAAATATTTTAGATTTATGGCTCCAACACCACTTTTTCCTCTTTAAAAGCCACTGTTAAATGATGTGTTTGTCTGTTTATAATAGCCACCAAGAAAATCTCTCTACTGTCGCGCTGCGCTCAAGGATCCTGTCTATTGCGCAATACGCGATTAATTCGAAAAACTCTGCAAATTATTCTTGCACCTTCCGCAACAGGTTGCAGTCGTAAAAATGGACATGGCTACGGCAGACTTCCCTATCTCCTCCGCTTATACAGCCGTGATCTAATCTTGTTTACATGAAATAAGCCTGCTCTCGAGCAGGCTTAAGATGGCGCACATGTTGCTATGACAACAAGTGGAGGATGTCTTTCGAAGAACCAAACGATCCAAGATCATGCCAAATCGTCAACAATGAAATCCTGCTAACTGAGTTAGCGACGTACGAAGAACGGACCCCAGGAGTCAATCCAACGCCACCAACAACATCAACTGAATGTGATACAAGAAATTGAAAGAAACTTATTTCAGGTAAAATGCATTTCTTTAATTAATCAAAAATTTTATATGTATATTTGACATGGACGTAAATAGATGTGATTTTTATTTTAACAGGCTGAAGAGAGAATGATAAATCAAGAACAGGAACATGAGACGAGACTGATGCAAACGATGGTCCAAATGTCGCAGCAACCAGCACAATTACAGCCTCTGAACCTTGCATCCCCTTCGACTTCTTTCCCCAACTTTTCTAATTATCGACCATATCAGTAATTGTAAAATAAAAAAAACTGTAAAGTAGAATTGTAAAATTGTAAAATATGAAACTCAACTTTTAGAAATTATTTACAATACATAAAAAATTTCTTGCAAAAATTCTTTTCACACATCAGTAATTGTAAAAATATGTATGAAACTCAGCTTTAAGAAACTATTTACAATAAATAAAATATTTCAGTCAATGTAAGGCTAATTTTGATTTGCAAAGTAACGACAGATAGCATTTCTTATATTGTGGGCATTGTTAATTTCAGGATTATTATCTCCATCGACCAAATTGTTACTAGGTGGCTGATTTGCCTCATTGGCCCACTGATCAAGGAAATCCTCTCCTTGGGTCTCGCAGATATTGTGTAGGGTACAGCAGGCAGCTATGACATTCGGAACATTTGATGTCTTGTTGTCGATTCGCTTCAAAAGCCTTCTCCATCTCCCTTTTAGCCGCCCAAAGGCGTTCTCTACCACCATCCTGTTCCGGCTGTGGATGAGGTTGTACTTTTTTTGGGCTTCAGTTGTCCTTGCATTTTCTGGATAAGGCTTCATCAGCCAGGGTAAGAGGGGGAATGCTGGATCGCCAAGTATAACGGGAGGTACCATCACACCATCAATTTCTGTTTGCAGATGGGGGAACACACCATTTTGCCAAAACTGGTATAGTTGGGAGTTAACTAAAACACAAGCATCATCAGTGCTTCCTGGCCATCCAATACAGAGATCTCTAAATATATACCTGTCGTCTACAAGTGCTTGCATATTAATACTATACCAGCCCTTTCTATTAAAATAATCAACTCTGTTCTCCTTTGGGGCGACAATGGGTATGTGTAAGCCATCAATGGCACCTATGCATGTAGGGTATCCCCATTTTTCTTTAAATGACTCCATAATATTTGTAGCCTCTCTATCAGTGGGTAGCTTCACAAACTCTGGTGTCAGATGATTGCATATTGCCTCACAAACATCCTTGACAAAGATGCACAGTGAGGCTCTGGATATTCCAAAAAGGTGAGCAATGGTCCGATAATCTGATGAGGTTCCAAGAAACCACAATACAGCACCAACTTTCTGCTCCACAGGAATAGGCTGTTGCATCCTGGTTTCTGCCTTGGAGATGTAAGGCCTGAGCGACTCACAAAGCCATCGGAAGGTTCTGGAGCTCATTCTGAAAAAATGAAATTTCAGAATATTATTGTTACAGTTATTATACATAGTTCTTTGTACATTTTTCACCTTATTAATTCGGCAATCAAAACAAATAATGGTGTCATTAATTTCATTGCTTTTTGGAAAAAAATGGGCCTATCAGTTGAAGTATTAATAACTTAATCATATAAAAATGGGAGAAAATTAGATTTTTTTTCTGTAATTATTACCTGAAGTTTTCGATCCATTGCTGAGGGTTGAATGTCTTTCTTACTATATGCAGCCACCAGTGTTCACTTCGCTCTCTCATCCAAACAGTTCTGTAAGCACAATAAAAATAAGAGATTTAAATAAAACCGAAAAATATATAATAAAACGCGAACAACTGATGAAAGCAACAGTTGATAAGCCTCCGTAATCATGAAATTTCACACATTCATAAAAATACTAGCTACCCTACCGTGCCACGCGGTTTCCACTGATGATTCTGCTTAGCAGCGTGATGAACCTCAGCGTCTGTCGTTGTTTCCTGCGTCTGTAAGCCCTGATTAGACTATCGTTGGTTTTATCCACTTCCCAAAAGCCGACTCTATCAAGTAAATTTACCAAAGGTTGTCTTCTTCGCCTGACTCTCCGCAAACAACGAAATATCACAATTATAACCAAGCATAACCTCCTGAATGTTACGGACGCCGCCATTTTGATTTGCTTGAGTCCTCCTCCTTCTGCTTCTTCTTCTTCTTCTTGTTGCGTTAATTGGCGGTTGGCGAACATCTTTTCGGTGTGCATTACCGCCACCAACTGGTGAGGAGTGTGGGTCAGAATGGCCCTATTCCTATATATATATATATATATATATATATATATATATATATATATATATATATATATATATATATATATATATATATATATTATGATATTAATTTACAAATACGAAATCCTTCTAATTATTCCTGTTATTAAATATTTAAATAAATATTGATAACATTTATTTTTTGACATTTTCTGCAGAATATCTACCACATCAAATTTAACTTTCTCCTTATTAAGGTCTCTAACCAAATTCCTTCTTTCTGCTTCATACTTCTTACAATACATGCTCTACTGTTTCGTCTTGTCCACAATATTCACATTTAGTTCCTCCTTCAATCCTAGAGAGCAGTAGTACCGTAGATCATCACTAGGAGGCGAGGAATCGTGCTAGCTTGATGTGTAAATGGTCATCAGAACCAAGCTCAGCACAGTTAACTGATCCAAGCTCGGTCCGAGCTCGGCACGGATCGGTAAAAACAGGGTAGTGTAAATGGGGCTATTATTGCCTCTGGGTCAGGAGTGGTTTGACACAATATGCTACTGTTATAGCCCATGTCTCCAATCTGTGTGTGTTGGCTCTTAAAGCCAACACACACCGAGCTGTGATTATCCTTGTTTCTAGTGCACCTTTTTGTACCCAGTTGCTATGCATGACACCGTCTTTTAGGGGCTGTGATTGGTTGCTAGTACCAGAAAAAAAATCGAAACATAAACAAGTTTCTAGTAATCAAAGAACAGAACTTAACCAATTTGGCTTGATTAAGAAGGGTGTGACATGATGCTGAAACTTAGCAAAATTAAACAATTATCACAGGACCACAATTTCCAATACACCTTATTTACAGGTTCCTTTTCATTTGCTTGTAATGTTTATTTGCCATACTGGTCATTTTACTACCTAATCTATTTGATATTAATGTGCACTCACCAATCAACATTTTACCGAGATTGCCTACTTGTATAAAGCGGTTGTATTTGGCAAAATTATCAACATAAAATGGAGACAAATGGTGAAAAAAAAAAAAAAAACAGAGAGGAGGGGCACTTCTGTCCGCACAGCTCTGGGAGGAGTGTTGAAAGGTAAAATGGTCCCTGGATCACAACATGAATAAGCGGACTTTGAAGCACAGATCAATGCGGCTTTTCTCTGCGTGTTTCTGTGCTTTTACGCACCAGCCTGGAAATTGAGAAGCGCTCTGTGCAGCAATCAAAAGCAAGGAGATGGCATCACACAAGCAAACCTCATATGGCCATTTAGTCGACTGACATCATGTATAATACAGCAAGCAATTTCTCACCTCTTATCTTGTCTAGTGTGTATTTATGGAGATATTTTTCTGCAACCTTTTACATTTCTTCTAAGTTATTGAGAGCATTTCTCTAAATTAAAGAAATCGTCAGTACTATATTCTTTGCACATTTCTCCAAATTCTATTCAGGATTTTTTGTATTATTTATATATCCTCAATAAAATCACGTAGAGCCGTGCATTTAACCCCTCGGGCCGCTGAAGCTAATTAATTACCCCTTATGGTGATGATAAAGTTTACCTTAATGATTTAATTGAACTGGAACAGAAAATTTTATTTAATGTTTATCAATTACTTTTTTATGTAGTACTTGGTTGAAGAATTTCTTAAATTGATTATTTTTTTATTATTATTTGGTAATTTCTGAAATTGATTTATTTAATATTTGTTAAATGTGTGTTGATTGTCTGAAATAAATTCATTTCATTCATTCATTTTAATAATTCTATGATTGTTATAGACGTCTTTGTGCTAATTTCCTCCACTGTTTAGGTGTTGGATCAGCCAATCAGCTCTCTCTGTTTCCACCCTCTTCCCTGCTTAAGACACTCGTTAAAAGTCCTCCTCACTACGCCTAACATTTAGTCACTTTAGAGCTCTCTTAAGGCCTAGGGTGCTTTGTGAATAACATTTATCTTATTGAGGTAAAATTCTAAGAACAAACATGACTCCAAGCATGCATAAAGCTAATTCTGTGACTTCTTTTTCTTTTGGATACAGCATCGTATTGCTACCCTCCTTCTGGATGAAGTCAGTATTTCACATCTATGTACCTTTTAACAAATTTGAATATTTAAAAAAATATATATTTTAATTCGGCTCTAAATGTGAAACCTATATATTATATAAATTAATTGGCCACATTCATAAATCTTAAATTATCATATAGGCCCTACTATTTTAATGATTATGACCCAAAGCTAATAAAACCAAACTGTATTAACAAAATTGAAAATTAAAGATTTATAAAGAATGAAACGTCAGTCCACTGTAAGGTTTATCCATGTAGAGCATATGAACGCCATAGCTCCTCAACAGCTACCTTGGTGGGGCTCCCTTTGCATGGATAGCGTGGCATAAAGTCGATCAACCCGCTGAAGCATTAAGGAAGTCAACATTGCTTTAACAGTAGCCTGCAGCCGTCTGCATTGTTGGGCTTGGTGTCTCTCATCTTCTCTAAAGTATCCCACAGGTTCTCTCCAGAGTGAAGTTCACTAAACTGTATTAGCAGAGGGAAACTAAAATATTTTTCCTAAGATATTTAAAACTTGTTACAACATTCACTAATTCACTAAGGGAGCATTTTTGCTTTCAGCACACCAGCGACAGAGTGCTAGAGCAGGAAGATGCCCTTGCATTCATCAGCAAGTATGAGCATCACAGTGAAAAAAAAGGGCATTGCAGACCAGAAAAATCAAATAAAATCCTTGGAGGAAAGATGATGATTATTAGTGTAAAAGTGGTTTCAGTGATCACAAAAAAAGTCTCAAAGACTTCTATTTGAGAGCTCATCGTTAAACAATTAACTATCAAATAAGCTTAGTTCATTTAAGGAACACAGCCTTGAAATAGTATGTGCAATATGTTTTATCTGGGTGTGTAGTTGTAAATGAGAAATAAATAAAATTGTACAGACTAAAGCAGGTAGCCAAATGGGCTACTGAGTTTGCATTCATTATGGTAAAAAAAAACAAAATGTCAAATTCAAGGTGTGAATTAGAACATGAACGATGAGTCGTTTCAGATTACACAAAGTCAATATGCAAAATGCTGCATGTGCTAAGCTACGGAAGCATGTTGCATTCACCGAAGAAAAATAAATTAGACTGCCTATCTCATAATTACAATGATCTTGTAATTGTGAGAAAATATCTCATATTACTCATAATTATGACATCTTATCTCGTGATTATGAGATTACCTGTCTAATTAATTTTTCTTTGTTGAATGCAATATGCTTCCATACTAAGCATTATTAGACTTTATTTTGCAGGACAAAACAGGAGGAATGAAGTTTGGAAAATCCATCATTTTACCATACTGTCATCATCCTAAAATAAAGGCCTATGTCATATTTTGCCTGAAATGATCCCAAATCAATGTAATAACTTATTGCTGTATTATTTTCTGAAAAATATGAAAAAAAAAACATGTTAGGCCATTATTTTAGGAAGGTGATGATTTAAAGTTTTCTGTTTTCTGTACTTATTCAGCCTGGAAAATTAAAATGTATAGATATTTTAAGACTTTATAGGAATCCTGCAAAAATCCGCTTATCATACCCAGATCTGAAGAAATTTAACAACATCCAAAGCACTGCGTGACTCACTTGCCCCCAGTTATGATCATGTATAGTGAATATTTTACCCAATGTGTTTTGGAAAATATGTTGGGATTATATATATATATTATATATATATATATATATATATATATATATATATATATATATATATATATATATGATACCACCTACAACTTCCTCATGTTCAAGTAGGACAATGAAAGGCTACTATTGGTAATGCCAAGCCAATGACAATTTCTTAATATGTATTTTAAACACTAAAGGAACACGTGTCAGTATTAAATTACGGTTCAAATTTTAGTCGTATAGATATTATATAGCATTAGGTTTGCTATATTTTAAATAGTCATACATGTGAGTGAACAGTTTATCCCTTCAACATCCAATTAATTTTATACACACAGCAGCGATATTCTGTTTTAGAGGATAATTGAAGATTCAATCATTTTCTGAGTCAGATTTCTCGTACAGGAGGCCGGCAAGTAGATTTCCTTTCAATCTTGATAATTAGAGATTTAATCTTCAAACGACAAAAGAACTAATTGACCATTGTTGTGCAATTAACAGTTACCAATATAGTTCCCAGCATTTTATACAGACACAGTAGTAATGAGGTCCCTAGTACATGATCTACAATTCCACTTGTACCAGATTTGTTAAACTACCTTAAATAACATCAATATCAGTAATTTCCCCATGGGATCATTAAAGTATGTCTGAGTCTGATATTTTCATATTACACTTAAATAAGGTATGAGTACATGTTGTATTTTATCAAAAGACTTATTTATTTTATAACTATGAGAGATGACCAAATAAAGAATGAGCTCTCAAACCTTTAATCTGAGCTGATTAAAGGTTTAAGTCTTCATCAAAGGTTTTCAGAATCTCTTTCCTACATATAAGGAAACAGTAAATCTTTGCATGACATGCTGTGGAAAGTTCAAACCAAAGTTCAAATCCACAGCATTCTTTGAGGTCTTAGTGGTACTTCAATACACACACAGCTCACACAAACCCAAAAATTATCATTATCATTTGAGCTTTCAATCTCAAAGGTTAGTATTTATTTGTTTATTTTTTTGGTGCTGCTGTCGCTAAAGCAGGGTTTGGAAGTTGACAACATGTCAATCAACGTATTTTCATAGTAACAGCATTCTAATACAGAAAAAAATCCTTTTTTTGCAGAGTCACAGTCCAGGGGTCTCATTTATAAAGCTTGTGTACGCACAAAATGGGGCCTGAAACGTGTGTACGTCACTTTCCACGCAAAAGTTGGGATCTATTTTAAAAAAAAAAAAACTTGACGGAAAAACGTTCTTCATTATTGTGGGGGAAACCACTCCTTCCTGCTGCTCTCCCTCCCTCTGTTGATCTGAACGCACAGCCTCTCAGAAATTTCAACATGTCAGAGTACGGCAGTCCTCCGGCGTTTAAAACTGCAATAAAGTAAAATTTCTTAACAAGTTCTGTTAATGTGTTCAACATGTGTGCTGCTTTTACCTCTGATTTTCACATTTTATAAACTCCTCTCTGTGATTTTTTTTTAACAGTTATTTGTGTTTTTGCAGTTTCACCATGATGAAAAAAACAATCAGCTGACCCATATTTAACACACTAACATTCATGAGGTGCTTTGCATCGACCATTAATGGTTGAATCTGGGCGCGTTGAGGGCAGAACCTGAGGTGGACCCAGGTACGCAAACGTTCCGGTACGGCTGGGATCTATAAAGGGAAATTGCGTGCTAGTGGGTGTGCGCATGGGTTTATAAATCAGAATTCTTTTTGGCATTTGCCATTTCCTTTTTCTTGGAGCATGTTCATTTTTAGTATGTATTCTATGCAAAGTTTTATAAATGAGACCCCAGGACTAGTCTCTCCTTGTTTGGAGGAAGAAAGCAGTGCTACTTGTGAAACTCCACAAAACAGTTCTTGCTCTTCTTGAGGCAGAGATGCACATTGCACTTTGAACATTTGAAGACAGTCTGGCCCTTACAGTTTGGGAGTTTGCAGCGTTGCCGTCCGCTTTCCACCACTGGCCAGTGTCCTACAGCGTCCGAACGGACTTTGGGTGTTGGAATAGCCTTAGCGGGACCCCTCCGTTTCTTCTTTTCAAATTCACTTTCAACGTCAAAGAAAAGCCAGCCTCTCTTTTTGCTGGACAGGTCCTTGCCTTGCAAGCAGAGCGCTTGTGCTATTGAAATCCTAAAAGTAAGGAAGTCCTTCTGGTTCTTTCTTGGAACATCCAGGGATTCACAATCACGTCGATATAGCAGCCAGCTGTTTACGATGACCACGTCAACAAAATGAAAAAATAACCGCTGGTAGTACTTTTTGGACCTAATCTGGATGCGGTGAGATGTAATCAGTGCATCTAGAGCGTCAACGCCAGCCACGAACTTGTTGTGCAGGCTGATGATGCTTGGGCATTCCACAGAAACCTTCTGTTTCAACTTTCTGTCCCATTTTTGGATGTTGGACACAGGCTGGGCACTGGCAAACGTGCTAGCAACGATCATCCCTCTGTAGTCAAACCATTTCACCGCTCTTATTTCTAAACTGTCAATGGCAGCCCTTTTCTCTTCAAATGCCCCAATTCCCTTCTTCTTCATCTCAGGGTCTGTGCTAAAACTGCATCCTTGGAGGCCACTTTGCTCCACAGTCCCAAGGGACGGTATCCCTTTGTTTGCAAGAGCAGCAAACAAGTCAAGAGACGAAAACCAGCTGTCAAAAAACAAGATGTGACCGACAGAACCATGAACAACTTTTGCAAGCTTCAGGACGATGTTTCCACTTGGCCCGAGGTCTGGTTCTCCGGGAACAGGATCCATCTTCCCTGTAAATATGTCAAAGGAATGCACCAGGCCCTTTGCGTCACACAGCACAAATATTTTGTACCCCCATTTGCGCAATCTCTTGGGGACATAATGTGTTAGACCAGATGTAGCTTTGAAAGGGACCATTTGCTGAGCAACAGACAACATTTGATTTTGAGGGAGGCCGTTAAACTTCTGAAGAAGCGCATCAATGACAGGCCTGATTTTGAACAGCACATCTTGACTGTTGGCGCTCATGTTTCTGTTGTCATTGAAATGGATGAATTCCTTAATTTTTTTCCATCTCTCTCGGGTCATCACATCAGCCACCTGCTCTACCCGACATTCACTGGACCAGTACATTCTTGACTTGGGCAGATGAACAACACTCATGTACACCAAAGTGCCAATAAACTGCTCAAGTTCATTTCGGTCCAGTTTGAGGCCACTGTACCGGTTGTGTGTACTTTCTTGCGTATAATAGAGATTGCTTTGTTGTACAATAGTATTCATGAGATCAGCATCGAAAAAGTCTCGGAAATACTGAATGGGCTCTCTGGTTTCAGCAGCACTGGGAAGAGAACCTCGCCAGATTGGAACGTCTTTCGCCGAGTTCTGTTGTTGCACCTTCTCCCAAACTAACTTTTGCCACATTCTCAGCTTAGTGCTGGCGCCAGTGGCGCTTGTCCTGGGAGGTGGCTCATTGTTGGCGTCGGAGTCTTCGTCACTGCTAGTGTCATCACCCGGTTTAGGTCTGTTGTCCTCATCGCTACTGTCGCTGTCACTTAGGCAGCTGTCATCACTTTCGACTGGTGGGACCCTGGTTTGAAGCCCATTGTCCTGCAGAGACAAATCCCAATTTATTTCCCAGTATTTTGTTTTTATTGCCTTTTTGCACCCAATTTAATCTTGCACACTGACTGCAGTTGTACAAAATTTAGATTTCCATTTTTGCATAGCTGTATATTCGAACATAACCCGTGTCTTGTTCCCTTTTTTACTTAGTAGCAATGCTTCCTATTTACAGGAACTTGTGCTTGTCAATTTTCTCACCTGTGTTTCACTCCATCCATGTTTAGATGTTTGCTGTTTTCTCAATGATGTGGGATGATCGTCAGCAATGGAGAACACTTCTAATCAACACAGAGAGGTGAAATATGTGATCAATAAAGCATATATTATTATAAAATCATAAAAAGACCCCTGCAGTCAAAACCAGATATTTAAATATAGTCTCTTTCACAATATCAAATTAGACTAAAGTTCTCATGTTTTAGGGGAATTAGGTTTAATACATAAGGCCAGTCATTATTTTTGATTTTAGTGCTTATATTGTAAAACGTGTACTTTTTAAAAAAAATTATTCATCCATCAGCAGGTTGGTTGCTTCTTGGTTTGTAAAGGTAGTTATAAATAAATGATGACGTCTAAAAAAGGTGTTTGTTCCTGAATTTATTCCAACCCCAAATCTGCTATTTTTAATTATTATCATTAGAATAATGACTTCCTCTCCAAGTGCTCTTTCAACCAGTGTCAGTAGAGGACTTGTTAACTTTGAATGGTGACAAACTGTCTTATCAGCTTATTAAGCCGGTCTCTTCACAAAGTCTAAGTTCTCGGGTTCATTTTCCACCTAAACATGTTTTTCTCTGGGACACAGTCCCCTTCTCCTTTCTGAACGGCATGACGCTTGGATTCTCGGGGTGTTTATACTGGTGGTGTTCTTAACTGGATATACAGATGACCGCAGCCCCTTCAGGCATCTGGACATTTTTTCACCCAAGGATAAACCAGACATGTGGAGGTTCATCATTGTCTTCCTCATGTCCTTTTTTGATATCTTTAGATTTTTCCATGATGGCACACAAGGAAGCAGCATGTTTGAGCTGCTGTCTTAAAATGCATCACCATGTGAAGAAACACAGTAATGATGGCGTATAACTTCTGAATTTGAAGAGAGCAACGTTTTCTAACGAAAGTTCTCTCTTGTTATTCTGGTACTGAACAAATAGAAAAGAAACTGGTCAGCTGACTTAAAAAACAAAAACTTGTGTCTTATTTAATGTCTGACAGTGATTAAGAAAGAAGACAAAAGACTTTTTAAACACTGTGAAGGTAATTATCTTGTTACAACTGAAAGACATTGAAATCTATGCACAGGAATGCAAAGTTTCACAATGTTGCACCTGAATAGAATGTTTTTCATCAGCAGCCTTAGCTAAAACGTGACAAACAGAAATAAGCAAATGTGCAGTAGAAGCAACCAATAGACTGGGATGTGTTTTCCCCTGAGCACAAATTTGTAGTTTGAAAAGTTTAGCTGTTAAAATCTGCATGGCCTGCTTATCAAATACTAGTCATGTTTCCATCCAATTGCCATGCGAGTTGTGAGTGCACTTTTAAAATGTCGCAAAAAAGAAACATCTACTAGTTTGGAGAAAATTAACCAGTCTAGCGTAATTTCATCAGCTGACATTATGCATGGCTGTAATAAACAGGAAGTAGAGTTTGCAAACTAGAATGGACCACACATCTTAAAAAAAGGTAGAGAGGTTTTCAGGAATGTGTTGCTATGAGGCACGTTTTAAAGGAGCTATAAGCAACACATTAACTGTAAAATCAACCTGAATCATCCTCATTTGTCACCTGGGATAGAAGTAACATTCCCTATAAACAATCTGTCCTCTCCATCAACAATGTCTTAAAACTGATTCACACGACAGGATTTTTGGCCCCCCCAATCCTCCCCGTCTGAGAGGAGCCGATTATCGACGTGCCTCTTAAAATAATCTTGAGAGAATATCCTGCTGTGTGTTGTGTGTTATGAGCGATCGGGTCAGCTCGGTGGAACGTCGGGACTGCTGTGACCTCAAATTGGGGATATTCAACATGTTTAAAAATAGTCCACAGACTAACGCCATCATTCTTCCTTGTGGTCCATGTTTACTTACTCCGAACTCACGTTTGATCGCAAGATTTCCCATCTGATATCTGAATAATCTTAAGCGAAATCTGTTCGTGTGTGGTGTGTTGATCTTGCCGTGAGACCGGACACCACACACTGTACTAACAAACATGTTTTATCCAAGATTTTTTCATTTTTATGTGTGGTGTAGCTCAGGCTTTTTAAAATGGGCCGACTATTTTAAAATCCTGTTGTGTTAACCAGCCTTTAGTCACGTTTCTTCTTCTTTCAAACCTAGAGGTACGGTCTGGAACTACTTCAGTTCAGAGTGTAGCCCGTGTTTACTTCCTGGCTCCTGAGTCAATCATGTCAGAGTTCTCAGGGTTCCCAACGAAGAGTGCAGCATGTGGTATTTTATCTTGGCAAAAGAGCAGCAGCGTGCCAACATGGAAGCAAGTAAGAGAAGCAGACCAAAAACAGATGATGGGTCTATGATGTTTTATTCTGGAACAGAATAAAACATCATAGATCCATTCTGTGTAGGTAAAAATTCACAACAGTAATACACCGTTTAAAAACAGCATATTAGATTGTTTTGATTTGAGCCACAAGGTGTCAGTATTACTTATAGCTCCTTTAAATATTCTGTCATGTCAACATGACTCTGTCATGTCCGGAGACGTTGAGAAAGAAATGCAATACTATGCACATTATGGGACTATCCAGAAAAACGGCGAAAGCGGAAATCAGTCATGTGAGGTAAATGTTCGCTACGGCAGAACTTTTTCGGCAAATGTGTTTCCATCACCCGATTTGCGCATTAACTGGTTTTCCCAAAATCCAGAAATTACCTAAAGTGAGCATAAAAACCTTTTAAATATGTCCGTTTACTTCAACCTTTTCTCATAAGATATTTCAAAATGCGCATTAAAAAACGTTAATGAAAACACAGCTACTGATGATTTGGTCATTGACTGTAGTCCACACTCCAGCCACTAGTTGCCAGCAACATGCTTCCAATATCTGTGGAGTGAAATGACCTTTTTCAATGAAAATTTTCATGGGTTGCATGAAAAAAAAACATCTGTTAAAATAATCATGCAACCAGTCAAATATTATTATATATTATTATTATATTATAGTATTTTTCACAATTCTCATAATAGGAAATGTCTCACCTGTGTGAATTCCCATCTGTTTATTCCTGGAACTATCTTGAGGGGAAAACCCATCATGCACTTCACCAGAAAAGAGATTTTTCCAACATCTCTTATTTTTTTCCAGCTCTTCGTCTCGCCTTAATCCCGAGTCGCCGGGATTTTTTTCTTCCTGATCCTGGTCCCCAGCATCAGAAGCATCCTGAAAGTCCAGTTCATGTCTGTCTGGCTCAAGGTGGTATTTTTCTTCACTAACAGGAGAAACCTCAAAGGTATAAGTCTTCCACTTCACCAAGAGATGCTCGTCATCCTGACTGATATCGAGTTCTTCTTTTTCCTCTTTAATTTGGGAAGGTTCAAACTCCTCCTGCTGCTCTTTAAGTAGGCAAAGTTCTCGCTCCACCTGCTCTTCTTTTATCTGCAGAGGTTTTGTTTCCTTCTGGCCCAAACTGAACTTGCAATCCTTTTTGCAGAGCTGCTGGTGGGCTAGATCCTCCTCCATCTCTAAATAATACTATAGCTCTTGAAAGGTAAACAGAAAAATCTTATTAATGTAGTTCAAATAGAGCAAACTTTCCTTATTCTATGCATATACAGATGCAATTTTTAGCACGTTAATATAGAAAAACTCAGAGGGCAATTTTGTCCCAACATAAAGCCTTAAATAACTTCATGTGAATTATTTTCTTTTTACTTGCTTAGCAAGAGATAAAAATGCTAAATCTAAACATCAAAAGTGCAAACTGATTCAAGTATTTTTGAATTCAATTGAGTAAAACAAAATGTAGATGCACTGAATTCAAATAGGTCACTGGCTACATTTTTTTTTCATAGGAAGTCTTTCATTCTTATTAATATTCTGTATAAAACATGTCTGACCACACCAAGAAATTAGATGGAAATACTGTAGATAGGATCTTTTTTTTTAATATAATTTTATTTTAACCCATAAAAAAATAGAGAATTCAAACAAAACAAAGAGGGGAAAAAACGTACACATCATAAACTATTCAACAAAATAAAAGAAGCTATGGCTTATCCAGTCCTGTCCCCTGTTACATCCGTAATAAAAAGTGATTTCATATATACACAAACGCGCATATATACTGTAGTTGTATACATATACATATGCATGTATAGCTACATACCTGCACATACATCTATGCACCTGCAGATAAATTTAGAAATTTAGTTGAAATGACATTATATGTTATTCATTTTTAGACACATAATTTATGCATATTTTCTCTTGATTACTTTGCTTAATTTAACACAAAATCTCCCCACAAACTGATCTGCACATGCTTTTAAAGAGTGCTGCGAACACATGGTTATTTTAAATCACATTTCCCACTGAGGTCATACCTTCCTTCTCTGTTGTTGAACAGATTTTTGAATTTTGTGTTTGGTACTAATCAATATCAGCGACATAGACTTCATATATTTATCTCAATTTTATTTGTAAACACTAAAGGAGTCTGTTCAGAAGCAGATATTGTAGAGCAAAGTGTGTATTGTCGATGGAAGTAGTCAGAAAGCGCTGATAAGTAGCTAAAGCTGTTGACATGCAGTCAACAGCTTGTCCTACGAGCTCTCTATAAGCTGTGAAACCGCCGGTGTTTCATACCTTTACGGTGTAAGATTATCTGGGGGTGTCCCACCTGATCTCTTCCTCAGCTTCAATGATTTCTTTAAACTCTGTAGATGTTTCTTCAGCAGCTCGTTGACTAATCTATCCAAGGCTGAACTGAAGACACCCATTATCCATAAGGATCATTTACCCTTCCTTAAAATGACAAAGCGCAACAAAAGAAAGTAACGCTGTTGTCATTTCGTTTCGTCTAACGCAGAGGCAATCTTCACCCGGAAGCAAATTCTTTCAGTCATGACCCCATTTTTATCATTTAACAAGTGCATTAGTGACCCCTGCTGGATTGGAAGGTAAATAACAGACCAAACAAAAAGGATGAGAGAGATAGCATATCGATAAGATAGAAAAATCAGATTAAACGATATTGATGATTATCAAAATATTCAATTATATATATTTTAAGTGCAGCCCTGGCCATTTTATGCTGTGACATAATCACCTATTTCTAAATAAAGTACGCTGAATTCAAACACAACCCTTTATTCTACCAAATTTTTACCATAACTCTTAAGAAAAGAAAAGAACTCTTGCTCTCTGAACTCTTTGAAGCTTGGTGAAGCAGCTTCCCTTGGTCTGCGTTTGTGATTGTAAGGACTTTAGTATTAACCTACATGATGGGTTAGAATGCAAAAGGAAGGAAAACTGTTCCTTTGAACTTTTTATTGGCCCCTTTTTTTCTATTAAACCACACGTCTCTTGATCAATATATATTGTTATTGAATTATCGTCCAGCCCTAGGATAACAACAGTTCTTCCCATTCGATTTGTATTTTGTCTAATACTCGGCTTTATTACTCCCTCCTGATATTTATTTAGGTATGTAGCTGAGGTTTGAGTGATCCCAAAGTCTTAAGGCCTTTATATTCCTATATAATAAAGAATTCATACTCACAAGTCAGACATTTTTAGGTTTTATACAGTTATTACACAGCCAATATGTTACTTTTCCCAAATAATTGCAAACTACCAACTATCCAGGGAAAGAATATTCAGCAACCAAGTGTTCAAAAATTATAGCTTGCCATCTACGAGTCGCCAGAACCTAGAACTAAATGTATTTTTCTCAAATTGAATCGTTTCATTTATATATATTTTCAGAGCACATTTTACAAAGAAACGACCATATATAACCTTAATCAGCATCTTATATTATATGGTTAATGTACATTGCAATAGTTCAACAGACAGCTCAGTCTTATCTTTTAAATAGTTTTTTTAATAGGAAACACAAGTATCTGTCAAGAAAGACACAAACTTCACTGTGAAAAAAATATATATAATTAACTTGTTAAAGCCCTTAAAACTTTACAGTTAATGTTTACTTGTTTTGAAAGCATTAATGGGTTTCCTTGTAATGAACTGGCAACCTGACCACAGTCTACCCAGCCTCTCGCCCCATGACCACAGAATATAGGGACTCACCACTCTTAAGACAGTACAAGGATAAGGAGGTATAGACAACAGACGGATGGATGGATGGATGGATGGATGGATGGATGGATGGATGGATGGATGGATGGATGCTGGGTTCAGTTGAAAAAAGGCAAATCTAGAGAAAACAACAGCAGCAGAAACAGTGCAACAAAAACTTATTAGAAACATTTAAAGTCAATGGATACACCCAATTATTTAAGATAAGGGCTCTGTTGAAGCCAGGGTTCAGTGGTTCAAAACAAAGTTGCTGCAGGATTTAACTGAATGGAAGACAAAAAAAAAATTAAACCCCTAAAAAACACTTGAAAAACAGAGCTATTGATTTTTCCCTGGCAAATATCTTGTTCGCCAAAGATAATAGATAAAAACTTTTATAATAAGGATGGCTGCTCCTGGCTTTCAAACATTTTCAAGAGGCCAGTAGATTTTAAACTTTTGATTCAATTTAATTGCTCGTCAATTAAAATCACTGAAACAAATGACAGCAACAGCTGACTTCATCCTTAATAGGCCTGTGCAAATTTTCAGTTATCCAGGTCATCGCAACAGCAAACAGGCTTAACCCGGAGGCAACCGGACTTTTGATCAGTTCTTTCTGAAAACGTTTCGACACGTATCCAGAAGTCTTTGTCAGTTCCGGTGGCTCGCTCTTGAGCAATCTGTAGCAGTGCACCAACTACAGGCTGCCACACACCTGACTCACCAAGTAAGGTAGTTATAGCCTCACATCACGGACGTGGGTGAGGTCTTTCACAATTATCAAGATTTGTACACTTTGGAAAATTTTGATAATGGTGAATGTCTCCTAAGAATAAATTAACACGTTTTATTTGATCAAATAAAATAAAATAATCCAAAACTCAGAGCAACGTTGAAGCTAAAAACAGGTTAACTGGAAAGTATTAAAAAAACTAAACATATGTAAAAGAAAACCATCCAAACTAGAAAGAGAACAATGACAAAACTATATTGATGTTAATGAAATTGATGATGAATTTAATCAACAGTTTATAAATGTGTTTAACCATAAACTTGTCAATTTCTGCTGAGTCTGTGGATTTTTTGTCAACATTTGTGAACAATGTCATGTATGTCCTATTCACCAATTCCCCTGATAACATGTTCTGATAACTGCCATTCCTATTATTTTAGTTGTGTCTTAGTTTGTAAAGCACCATGTGCAGCATAAAATGTGCCATATTAATAAATTTGACCTTAAACCAATCACTTTTAATCTTAATCTCTGTATTTATTCTGGAAATGTTGAACAAAGACTATGAAAAGAAATTTAAAAAATCATACGTGAGAAATATGTTCTATATATGTTCAATATGTAGAGGTCTATCTGAATTAATTAAACAAAAAACATACTTTAATTGCAGGACCAATCCTGCAATAATTCAGGATTAAACCAACGGTAAACCAAAGCCTAGGGCTTTTAAGATTGACATGTTTCCATTTTCTAGGGGCAGTTTATATTAAATATTGAAGTAGAAATATATATTTGTAGCTGATGAATTGACCTGTTATTGAATAAATGTCTTATTTTTATTATTTTGTTGCATTTATTAGCACAATTGTTTATTTTTAGTTACATTTTGGCCCAGTATTTATTTTTTTGAGTCCAACCCCGTTATGATCTACTGTTGTGCTCTTCGTCTTCTTCCTCGCCACCGGTTGACATCCAGTTTACTGGCGCATTACTGCCACCTTGGTTGGAGTGTTGATCAGAAATGCAACTACAACGTAACATTTACCTGAAATGCTCACGTTCACTAGCATCCAAAAGTTAATTTGGAATAAGTAGCAGCGCATATAATTTTTTTTCTTATTTCTAAGGAAACTGAGATGATTATACCAGCAATCCCTCACAATTAGCAAGGTGAGAGTAGGAAGAACCTTTCAACACGAAGAAACCTCCAGCAGCATCAGTGTATATATATATACAGGACTGTCTCAGAAAATTAGAATATTGTGAAAAAGTATACTAGTAGGCTATTCAATTAATCACTTGAATCGTCTAATTAACTCGAAACACCTGCAAGGGTTTCCTGAGCCTTGAAAAACACTCAGCTTGGTTCAGTAAACTAAATCACAAGTATGGGGAAGACTGCTGAGCTGACTGCTGTCCAGAAGACCATCATTGACACCCTCCATCAGGAGGGTAAGACACAAAAAGAAATTTCTCAAAGAGCAGGCTGTTCACAGAGTGCAGTTTCAAAGCACATTCACAAAAAGTGTGTTGAAAGGGGGAAATGTGGCAGGAAACGCTGCACAACCAAGATCTGGCACCTGCCCACAGTGCCAAAACCACCAGTAACTGGTGTACTGACCATGGCATTACTGTCCTTGATTGGCCTGCCAATTCCCCTGACCTGAACCCCATCGAGAATTTGCAGGGTATTGTGAAGAAGAAGCTGAAAGACACCAGACCCAACAATGCAAATGAGCTAAAGGCCGCTATTGAAGCATCCTGGGCATCCATAACACTTCAGCAATGCCACAGGCTGATTGCCTCCATGCCACACCGCATTGATGCAGTAATCTGTGCAAAAGGATTCCCAACCAAGTACTGAGTGCATTAATGGACATTTTCAAATGTTTGATTTTGTTTTGCTGTTATAATTTATTTATTTTTACTTGGTCTGAGGAAATATTCTAATATTTTGAGATAGGATTTTTGAGTTTTCTTCAGCTGTACGCCATAATCAGCGATATTAAAACAATAAAAGGCTTGCGATATTTCAGTTGATTTGTAATGAATCCAGAATGTATGACATTTCATGTTTTTTAATTGCATTACAGAAAATAAAGAACTTTATCACAATATTCTAATTTTCTGAGACAGTCCTGTATATATATATATATATATATATATATATATAAACAGCTTTAAATTAATTTTAATATTGTTTTTTGGCAGCTTGAGAACAGTTGGAGAAGGCACACTGTGGAACAGATATGGGCGTCGTAATGATGACAAAAAAGGCAAGGCAAATGTATTTGTATATCACATTTCAGTACAGAGACAATGCAAAGTGCTTTACATGATTAAAATAGAAAATAGAAATCTCAAAAAAAGCAGTGGCGCCTCCAGAAATGTTTCATAGGGGTGGCCAAATGGCGCCACTTAAACTCTTGGGGTGGCACTGAAACTAAAAGCCATAATTTAAGGATTTTATTCTGCTGTTGTAGTGAAGCGGCCTGTAGAAAACTATCACAAAGACTTAAGTAAACGCCTACTAACATCTTTTGGTTTTTAATGTTTTTTTTTGGATTTTTAATGTTCCTAATGATCTAATGTGCATAGACCAATAACAGTACAGTTAACATTTTGAGTTGAACAACAATTCCTTTTCATTGTGTAATTATATTTAGAATAAGGTGTACATTTATTAATTTACTGGAAAACAAAACAGTTACTAGGGGAAAGTAGATACTGGCAGATACAAATAAAAGCGCAATAGAAGCTCAGGAAGAGCGACTGCCTACAATTTACCCTGGCCAGTGGGGTGGCCAGGACATGGCACGGGGGGGCCATGGCCACCCCCAATGGCCACCCCCTGGTGGTGCCACTGAATAAAAGCAAGTAGGAATAAAATGTAGAAACAAAATAGAACATGGGAAGATAGAAATTAAAAGCAAACATTAAAAACCTTTGGACTACAAAGTTGAACTAATGATGTTTCAGTAACAAACTAGAACAGTCAAAGGCAATCCTAAACAAATGTGTTTTTAATCTTGATTTAAATGAACTCAGGCTTTCCGCACGTTTTCTGGAAGTTTGTTCCAGATAAGTGGAGCATAGGAACTAAATGCTGCTTCTCCGTCTTTGGTTCTGGTTCTAGGTATGCGGAGTAGGCTGGAGCCAGATGACCTTAGTGGTCTGATAACAAGTCTGTGATGTATTTAGGTGCTAAGCCAGACTAACAGAACTAACAGAAGTATTTTAAAATCTATTCTCTGAGATACAGGGAATCAGTGTAAGGACTTCAGAACTGGGGTGATGTGCTCTACTTTCTTAGTCTTAGTGAGGACGCGGCGTTCTGGATCAGCTGCAGTTGTCTGATCCACTTTTTAGGCAGACCTGTGAACACACCGTTGCAGTGATCAATTCTACTAAAGAAAACATTCATTTTCAAGGCACAAAGATACAAACAGGCAGAAATGGAAAAAAACCTGCAGTTTATTAATGTGATTACATTGCAGTTACAACCACTGTGCCTTTTAAAGTTACCATTCATTTACCCATTCTTTAGGTTTTTGCAACCTTTTAACAACTAGAAATGATTTAAAACATCTTGGAAAGTTTAATATAATATTGGAAAATCGAAGACAAAGACGATTTTGACTAGACTGCTCCAAAAAGTAATTTTGATTATTTGAGTCATTCATCAATTGCTTTGCTAAATGTACTTGGGATAATTGTCTTGCTAAATAGTGAAAGCGTTGTTAAGGTTAGGGTCATGAACTAATGTCCATGGTGTCATCAATGACAAATCATCAAGATCAGTTGTCACTGCCAGTAATATGCTGATTGATGTTAAGATAAAAGCAAAGGCTGCTGATCTGTATGACTTCTCATATGAACATTTAAATGACATTTTTGACTATAACTCTTTCCACAGGTCCCACACAAAAATTGTTTCTCACCTTTGTGAGTTCTAACATGCTCAGTTAAATGACCTTTTCGAGTGAAACTTTACAGTCAGGAAGTCCACAAAATGCAGTTTGAAGCCTTCAACTTATCCAAAATGCTGCAGCAAGAGTTCTGATGAAAATCAACAAGAGGGATCATATTTCTCCTTTTTTAGCTTCCCTTCATTGGCTTCCTGTTAAATTAAGAATATAATTTAAAATTCTCCTTCTCATGTATAAAGCCCTTAATAATCAAGCTCCATCATATATCAGAGATCTGATCACCCCGTATGTTCCTAACAGAGCACTTCGCTCTCAGACTGCAGGTTTACTTGTAGTTCCTAGAGTCCTTTATCTATCAGGCTCCTCTCCTGTGGAACCAACTCCCAGTTCTGGTCCGTGAGGCAGACACCCTGTCTACTTTTAAAGGAAAAGTCCGGTCATAATCAGAATTCAAACTTCTGAAAGTACTTTAAATATAAAATTATTACATACTGTTCAATAAATGATACGTTTTTTTTAATTAAGAGTAATTTTCATTTAAATGTGCTTTACTGGAGGCATCCATGTTGGTCGAAGAACAGTACTGCCACATCCCAGTTTGTGACGTCACATTGCGGGATCGACTGTTGAGCAAGTCCCAATGCTCTCTGTTGTTTGTCACTACGCGCTATTATCCAAGATGGCGATGACCAGTGTACTATGCAAAGCAGAGAGTGATGGATTAATTAGCAACAGCAATGGGAGTTCCGTGGATTTATCATCATCATCTGATAGCGATTTGGAATATATAGAAGACTATCTTGATAGCAACCTGACTTTTGACGAAATACAGCCATACCAGTTTGAGCCAAGGAGACCAAAAAGGGACGATGTGAGTTTAATCTGTCTGCTGCAGCTGTGTTGTCTAGGCACCATAGCCGCCTCCTTATTTTTGTGTTATTTTTCTCAGTTTGTTCTTCTTGCCGATTAAATATCTCAGTATCAATATCAATTAAAATTAGGGTTGTCAGTTTTAACACGTTATCTCTGCCCAGACAATGGACAAAATTATAAGGCACATTACATATTCTTTCCAAGTGTGTCATATCACTCCACCCCTCTGGTCGGGTAACCAAATGTCCCTGCAAATTCTACATTATACAAAAGAAAAACCTACCGAAAATTCTCGCTCTCATGTCATCTTGAAAACATTCTTCTTTGAAATGTTGGCTACATATGACGTGTTTTCTCTCTGGCCAGAAGTTCAATGACAAATCCTCCCTCTTCAAGTGGCAATCCAACGACAAACCCGTAGTGGATCATGATTCGGAAAGGTGAAATAAGTAATGTTTTTTTCACTTTTACCCGATGTATTGCAACATCCAACTGCCATGCATGTGGGCATTGTCACTTTAACAATAGCTCTCACGAATTTCAATGGTGAAGTCCTCGTCCATCGCAGCTGTGTAGAATAGTTCCTACTGAATTTGCTTGTAAAGCGCGGAAAATGGCCCTCGGCTTACCGCAATGTGACGTCACTGGATGTGATGTCAGGAGTGAGGTGTTACCATATTTGGGCAATAATGGCCGCTCCCAGACTCAGTGATCGCGACGACAATTTATATTTTTTACTGAGTAATGCTAAATTCATTAAATCAACACTAACATTAGTTTTAGGTATAGATAATGATGCATTGATTCTTCCTTGCTGACCGGACTTTTCCTTTAAGACTAGGCTTAAAACTTTCCGCTTTGATAAAGCTTGTTGTTAGAGTGGCTTAGGTTACCCTGAGCTATCTCTATAGTTATGCTGCTATAGGCTTAGGTTGCTGGAGGACACCAGTGTCTATTTTTCTCACTCTGCTGAGTTCACCTACTGTTCTTCAATTTGCATTGTTTGTTGTCATTTCAGCTTTTAACTTTTTGTTCTCTGTCATGTTTTTCTTCATAGTAGGTACACTTGGTCTGCCGTTCTGTTAACTGTGACATCATCTAGGGGAGACAGATCATCCTCTATTACCATATAACATAGAAAGGATTCCTGGATCAATGTGTGCTTCTGTGCTTTTGTGTCTCTGCTCTGTCTTCTCTAACCCCCAGTCGGTCGAGGCAGATGACCGTTCACACTGAGCCTGGTTCTGCTGGAGGTTTTTTCTTCCCGTTAAAGGGAAGTTTTCCTCTCCACTGTTCATGCATGCTTCATGCATGCTCAGTATGCGGGATTTAGGCAAAGCCATCGCCAATGCAGACGACTGTCCCTGTGGCTCTATGTTATTTCATGCGAAGTGAATGCTGCTTGTCAAGACTTGCTGCAATCTACTATGTTTGCTTAGATAGGAAGTTTTTTGACCAATCTGTATGAATTGATTGAATTTGACCTTGTAAAGTGCCTTGAGATGACATGTATCATGAATTGGCGCAATATAAATAAAATTGAATTCAATTGAATTGTAATGTCTGACTGACCCTTTCTGAACCCTACATAGTAAGAATTGTAAGTGTTCTCCCATCTAAAGAGAGAGTGGCTCTAACTGATTCACACTCAGATTTCTCCTGTTCTGTAGACAATTTTTCATTTCAAAATTCAACACTTCTCAAGAACTTATTTCAGTTATTTTTATTAATTTAAATCTTTTGTAATCTCTATAACACTGAAGATATTTTCAGTACAAAATATTCCCCTGGAACTGCTTAGTCCTATTTTGTAAGTTCAGATGATGGAAATCATCATCATCAAATACTGGAAATTGGCTTTGAGCATATGGTGCATAGCAAAATACAATTTTACAGGTTTGTTGCCATCTATACTAACATAGACCAACTTTATTTCAAAATAATTATTGTGTCTCCCAGACGGACTGGGTTTGTGCTGCAAATTAGAACAGTTGTTAGAAAGGTTGCCTTGCAGCTAGAGGGTGTTAGATATTATAAACCAAGATTCAACAAATGAACAATGATGTTATTTTAGTTGGTATAATAAATGTCAGTTTATTCATTTTTTTGTAGTGCTTTTTAATTCACTCAAACGGTTATATTTGCACGATTAAAAAGTCTTCAGAAATTAACACTTTAAAGGGCCTCCAACAGCTTTCCTTAAATCATTGCAGAAATAAAACGTTATCACCACTGGTGTTTCGTACCTATTCGGTGTAAGATTACCAGGGGAATCCGTCTGAAATTCAGCTGTCTGCTCTGATCATCCATCTTTTCCTCCGGTTTGACGATGATTTATCTGAACTCAGTGAGTGTTTCTTCAACGGGAGCTACCTGCTCGTTAATAAAATCTCTCTGAGGCCGAACTGAAGAGGTTCTTACAAGAAACAATCGTATGTTTCGCTTATCGAGCATTAACGTCTCTAAAATTATTTCAAACAGAAACCACGGCAACACTTGTCCGCCGACAACGCTCGTCTTCCGGTGTTACGCTATGCCGCGTTTCCCACTGAGCTATATTATACTGTATATGTAAATCTATGTTTTACATATATGTATACATAGAGGAGGCTCCCCTATATATATATATATATATATATATATATATATATATATATATATATATATATATATATATATATATATATATTTAAATACATAAAATGCAAAATATTTCAGCACATGACTTTCTCAGTACTTGATAGTTTTAGAACATAACATAAAAGTATATGGCATTTGACATTTTAAAAGTTTTAAGCCCCCCCTGAACATGAGAAAATCCTCGTTATCCAATGCTGTAGCGCACATATTCCCTAGTTACTGGGGGAAAATAGGAAGTACCAATATGGCGGCTGGTGGCTTCAAAGCGACTGGTTCTAACAGCGGGCGATTAGCACTCCAGTGTATAATATAGCTCAGTGGCGTTTCCACAAACCACTGTCACCCTCTATGGCAAGCCAAAAGTGCCAGAAATGCCACTTTTACCAGGAATTGTATTTAAAAAAAACAATTAAGCAAAATACGCCATTTTAAGAAAGAATTTTGTAAAACACGGCGAAAAAACGCTGTTTGTTTACACTGTTTTAAGAAAACCTCCTGACCGGCAAAAAAATTTAAATTAAGGCAACAGCTTCTTGGTCACCGAATGCCACTTTTTACACATTACTGTGTGCAATGGCCTTAATAAATGGTGTCTTTTACGCCACTTCATGGCATTTACAACGGCACTGTCTTAAACTATGCTGGGTTCTGCCCCTAGCTTTTTCATCTACTTAATTTGAACTCCAATCACCCAATAAGAGAAGGATAATTGCAGACCACACCAATTCATTACAGATCGAACAGTGTTGCACATAGATTTGACTGTTGTCAGTTTTTGTACTAATCTCATTATTTATTCTGATGTCTTCAAATTAAAATAAAGACAACAAAATACATAATACCTTTGTCTAAAAAAATGACAACCGACCCACATTTTTGAAAGCAGAAGAAAGTCCCTCTCTTGAATTTTACAAAAGAAAAGGGAAGATATTGGTCTGAAGTTGTTTTTAATTAAATGGGACATGTGTGTTTAAGGCCTTCGTGGCCTTTTGGTGTTTGTCGTTGCTGCCTACCCAACTTCTGACTATATAGCTAATTATGGGGACTGGGGAATACTTGTGTATCAACACACAAATAACTCTCCTCACACCCTACCATTAGCCATTCAGGGAACAAGTGGAGGCCCACTTCAATGCCCATCATGCCAAGGTACATGCTAATGCTGTCACATTTTCTGTCATCTCAATAACTGTCTTCAACAGTTATTGAGAAACAGGGATTAAAAAATAACCAAATCATGTGCTTTCCAGGACCTTGGACAGCACACTGGCTAAAGCTGTATAGGCAGAAAATTATCCTTGCTTTTTACTTTGCCAGTTTTATCCTTTATAATTGACACTAATACAACTGAAAAAAGTAAACTCGCCAAAATGGCATGGCCTAAACCCCCAGAAAAGCACAGAGGAAGTAAAGTTTTTTACTGGAGAATTTTAGGCTTTCTGCAGAAACCCCATCCAGACTGCATGCCTTCTTGGTCTTTAGACTCGTAACGGCATCATGAATTTTTTGAGCAGAAACTCACATCTTCATCGTTATCAATACTATCCACCATAAAAGAAGTGTTTTTAACACAGTTAAACACAGTTCATAGTAGCGCTTCTGCCAGATATGAGTTATCTCTTCTGCACCATTTACACCTTCCATATTTTCTGGCAGATGTATTTTTTAGTTATGATTTTTTATTTCTTTCCAGAACCCCTGCACGTAGGTATTTTGCAGTATTTGTTCGTGACAAGCCAATTTGACTTTATTGTGTCTCCATTCCTTTGAATAAAATGTTATGCATATTAAAAATTAACGTTTGTCCATTTCCTATGTTTAAAAAGACCTTGTTTCTGTCTGTCTGCATGCCTGGACCCAAGCCTTGTAAGCCTATCTTGCCTCAGCATGAAGCTCCTTGACATGTGCATTCCAGTACAATTTATTCTCATACAGTGGTGTACTAGAGACTCCACAATATTTTCATACAAGGAGCACAGGTCAGCACCATATTATTTTACGGTTAACATCATGCCATGCTGAAGCATCCGTTGGTATTTCAGTACTACTCAGCAAAGTGTCAGACTGAGCTAAATAGACTTCAAGGTCTTCCTTAGTCAAATTAGACCAATTTATTTTTCCAACCCTCATATTATTTTGGGTGGATGATAGTGTGACATAATAGCACAACATATTTGCAAATACTATGCTTTAGCTATATTTGGAAGAAGAGGAATTCATTTTTGAAAGAAGCAAAATATAATGTAAAGCTATGTGTAGACATTAGTTCATTCATCATTATCATACCGTCTTTATTCCTGCTACGTTACCCCTCTGTCACGGCTGTTGCCGTCATATTTGTGTTTCCCCCTTTTTCTTTCTCATTTCTACTAAGTAGGCTGCTTGTCCCTGTGAAAAGACCCGCCTACTTCCTGGTTTCTGGGGTGCTGACCTCAGTCCCATCCATTGGTTCCCTCGGTTCCACCTCAACCAATGGTTCATCACCACCTACAATCACCTCCTGCTCATAAGGAGAGCCAACCCGTTGATTGAGGCAGCTTGTCACAGCCAGTTGACTTGTGTGCCTCGTGTGAATAAGAAATTGTTAGTTAGCTGATGCATTTGTGCTTAGTGGAGTGGCTCGTTTAAGTTTATGGTTATCCATTTTGGTTTGTGTTTAGTAGCCTGTGTCAGTGTCTTTTGTTGTGTTTGGTTGATGTGCCTTTATTAACTTGAGGCCAGAAAGAGGGTGGAATTAGGGCCAGAGTCTTCTCTGACTGCCACACTGAGTTTTCCTATGTTAGTTTCATTAGGTGTAGTGGGTGCTGTGCTCTCTGTGTTTTTTTTTTAGTAAGAATCGCCTCTGTTTAAATGTAGAGTTAGGCACAATCCTCCTTTTGAGGATCTCTTTTATTTAACTTGGTTTGTTATTTTCACAGCACCCTCATCCACCCTTCTTTTTGTTTGTGTATTGCCTGAAACTCTTGTTACCAAATAAATTATCATTTTATAAGAACTTACCGGTTTTTGCCTATATGTTTATGACCCCACTTCCCTAGACCAACAGGGGGTCGTAACACCTCCATGAAAACGGTATACGTTTCATAATATACCTGTTATTTTTATTTGGACTTAACCATTACAGATTTATTTAACCACAGCCCTTAATGGCACCCAATGATTTATTGCTAAACTACACAATGTGGATTTTTTTAAAGGAATCTATGTTCCTGATATGAAGTGTAAACTAATTGTACCTATAGCAGGATTCTTGCCAGAAAATTATTGTTTTCAGCCTTGTCACACTACATGGCATGGGAGTAGTCTTTTTACATGTGCAAAATTCAGGAGTCAAACAGGGACATAATACATTATCTGCCAGGAAAAGACCAGCAATATTGTACAGTCAGCTAAGCAAACTGATTGTATATTCCCAAACTGTAAGCAACCCAGTGTTTAGTTCAATGGGCATCATCAACATGTCAGAATAGGTAGTAAGTCTGATTGCATTATTTTGCCATAAAGTTTATGAATGTCATTATCAAAACCCCAAATTAATTCATTTTAAGGCTTGTAATTGTTTACCAAGTCACAAACTGCAATAATAATACACTGTTTGCATCATGATGCACATGGGTATGAGCACCTGTACATATTACTGAGTTATGAGTTACTGGGTCATTGAAAAGTATACCATACATATTTGTAAATATCTCACAATGTACGGATAACTCAGAATTACTCAAAATTAAAATGTTTTGGGCTGGTATTCTTAGCAGGTCTTACCAGTTTACAACAGTATCAGGGTCTGTTTACTGTAAGGCAATGTTTAAACAATATGCAGGCATTATAAGATTCTTGAGGACCTTTAGCTAACAAGAAGTAAAGACAGAGGCAAAGTTGTGGCAATATGTGTTTATTTATTTTGCTTCTGAATGTCCTCCAGGTTTATTTTTTCATTTTGATCAATGATTTTGTGTGTGCTGTCCTCAAGTAGCTTGATTATTTTTTCATTTTGGTCTATTATTTTTTGTGTGTATGCATTGTCCCTTTCACATTGTTGTCTGATCATGTGAGCAAGTGAATCTCCACGGCGCTTTCTTGTTCGTGCTGCTGCAGACAGGCCAGTGCTGGTGGACGGAGCAGTGCTGTTGGACGTTGCAGACAGGCCAGTGCTGATGTATGGTGCAGACAGACTCGTGCTGGTGGACGCCCTTTTGATGCCATGGCATTAGTCATTGGACTCATGAGAATTTGACATAATGATGATTGTGATGTACTTACTGCCATGCTCCTTGCACCTTGCGTCTCTTCCCCGTAAAGAGGAAGTCCAGACGGGTGCGGGTCTGGATGAACCGAAGGATATCTTCGTCTGTGACTGAAAGGACAAAATGACAATGGTTTGATACCTACTCGCCCACAAATGTACATAGGTCTGTTTTTTTGGGGTTTTTTTTGTAATTTCTTATGTTTTTCTGAGGAAACGCATACAGACTTTAATTCTAACAGTAACCGGTCCAATTGCTTGTTATTGTCTCGTTAAACAGAGTTAACTGGCGATGATGTTGTTTTAATTGTTTTAGTTTTATAAATAGCTTTTTTTTCCTTACAGAAAATTGTCTATACACATTATAAGCAAAATAAACAATGTGTACAACATAAACAAATAATCAGTTTACTTTTCAAGGTTAACAAATGTATATACATATTTTATCACATCACAGATGGCGATTTCATTGCTTCCTTTGATTTCAAACTTTGCTGTTACACTATTGTTCTAATTGTAGCTCCTAGGTCCTGTTCCTTGACGTTTCATGAGGTCAACTGTGAGAACACTATCGTGGAGAGGAAAGGATCTTCAGTTTCGGAGGTAGGTTTCAGACGGCCTTTAACTCATATCATTACACAATGGAACACAGATGAATGATCCTTAGCGCAATTTAGGGACCTCACATGCTTGGTATGCTAATGGGACTATGACAGGAAGCATACAGGCTCCTTTTCCTACCTCCTTCCTTACTGACTGCACTACTCATGGTGCACTTATGGTGAACGCTGATGCACTAGGTCAGATTTTTGTGTTCAACATATCCTGCCATTTTTGATGTTAGACTTTTAGTCGATACATAAGAAACGCTTCTAATCTGAGTGAGATCGCATGTGCAAATTGAGATTACTTTTTAGGTTAAATGATTTATTACATGTATTGCACGAGAAAGGCTTCTCACCTGTGTGAATTCGCAGGTGATCTGTTAAATGAGTCTTTTGAAGAAAACATTTTCCACAGGTGATACAGGAAAAAGGCCTATCACCTGTGTGAATTCTCATGTGATCGGTTAAATGAGTCTTTTGAAGAAAGCTTTTTCCACATGTCAAACAGGAGAAAGGCCTCTCACCTGTGTGAGTTCTCAGGTGTTTGTTCAAAAGACTTTTTATAGTAAAACTTTTTCCACATGTCAAACACGGAAAAGGCTTCTCTCCCGTGTGAGTTCTCATGTGACAAGTTAAATTTCCTTTTTGACTGTAACTTTTTCCACAGGTCACACATGAGAAAGGCTTTTCACCTGTATGACTTCTCATGTGTAGTTCTAACTGACTTCTTTGTGTGAAACCTTTTCCACAAATGCTACATGAGAAAGGCATCTCACCTGTGTGAATTCTCATGTGATAAATCAAATTACCTTTCTGATTAAAACTTTTCCCACAAGTCAGACATGGAAAAGGCTTTTCACCTGTGTGGACTCTCATATGTATATTCAAACTACTTTTGAACCTAAATGTTTTCCCACAGGTCAAGCATGAGAAAGGCTTCTCATCTGTGTGAGTTGTTAAGTGCTGACTTAAATGAATTTTTTGAGTAAAACTTATTCCACAAACTGAACATGAGAAAGGCTTTTCACCTGTGTGGACTCTCACATGCTTATTTAAGAAACTTTTCTGGGAGAAACTTTTTCCACAGGTCAAACATGAGAAAGGTTTTTCCCTTGAGGGATTTTCCCTATGTCGGGGCAGGAAACTATTTTGAGGAATAATTTTAACACAGATGTTACAAGAACACACACTTCTTTGTTCTGAATCATCAACACTGTCATTATGCTGACATCTCTTGTTTTGGATTTGCTCTTCATCTGTCTCTGATCCTGAATCTTCATCACTACTTCCATCCTGATCAGCTTCAGGAGTATCCTGAGAGATAACTTGGTTCCAGTTTTGTTCTGGTTCAATGAGGTATTTCTCCTCATAATTAGGAGTCACCATGAAGGTCTCAGTCTCCTGCTTTAGCACAATCTGTGCTTCATCCTGACTGATGCAGAGTTCATCCTCTTCCTCTTTTATCTGCAGATGTTCAAGCTCCTTCCGCTCTTCTTTGATCTGCAAGGGATCTATTTCCTCCTGGCCCGCTTTAGAGTTCCTCTCCTGGGGCCAGAGCTGCAGGTCCACAGGAGCCTCCTCCTTCTCAACATGATGCTGTGGGTCTGACAGTGCAAACAGAAAAAGTAGCTTATTATCTGAGTAAAACAAAAGCACACTTACATTTTTTGGATTTTAAAAGATATTTGGGATAAACTCATACCTAATAAAACACACACTTGGGATAAAAAGTGAACAAACATTGAAGTGTCAGGTTTTTGTGATATCAAAAACAAAATAATGATAAACAATTTCACCATACGGTTTCACTTTCAGACATAACAAGGTGCAGGTGTGTTTATGCACCAGAGGAATAAAGACCCCTAATCCCACAAGAAAGATACTTCCTAATTGATCATCTACACTGCAAAAAGGGATGTGAAAGTAAGTACAATATGTGTATTTGTCCTTGATTTGCGTTGCAAGTTTAAATGATCTGCCAATGGAATAAGATTTTTGCACTTAAAATAGGAACAACTCATCTCCATCATCTTATTTCCAGTGCAGTATATGTAATTATCTTATTTTAGGGAAAAAATACTCATTCCATTGGCAGATAATCTTATTTACTTGCTCAAATCAGGGACAAATACTTTAATTTCAAGTTAACTTATTTTTAGTTCTCTTTTTACAGTGTAAAAAAATTAAAAACTGGCAGTAAGAGTAGTAAAAAATATTTAACTTCAGTGAAAAAAAATAGAAAATCTTCAAAATAACCAAAAAAGTGAGTTTTTTCTGCCACTTCTCAGAAGCTAAAAGTAATGGAATCCTAAATATGTTAGTTCAGTGTCTCCCCTACCATTCAAGGGGGGCGCCCAGTCCCGACCACAAAATTGCCCGCGCCCCCCAAGAAAGTCACGGCATGTAGTAAGTTGTTATACGTCTGTGCGTGTTCACAAAAGGCTAATTTTAATAATTAGCCTTTCTAAATAGTGCCAGATCGCATCCTGAGCTATTTCTGTCTCTAGGGTCCCACATAATAAGGTAGACATGAATCCGCAGACAGGTACGTGCAGAGCTCAATTTTCCAGAACTCAAGTCTCCAAAGCAGCTGCGACTCACAAGCTCCTGCAGCGTCAGCCTCTCTGCACCACGGACTCACAGGTGGCGGTGGGTGCCTGCTGTGGGAAATGTAGGAATTTGTGACAAGACATAGCCAATAAGTGTGCTCAACTACGAAGTTTTAAATGTCCGCACAGTGCCAATGCCTTTAATGTTTCTCCTAAGCTGAGTGGTCGCTCCTTTACTTTCAGCTTAGAGACACCGGCGTTCACATGCAGGTAAACTCACACTCCCGCCATGTGAAAGAGCGCTCAGAGTCAAAGTTCCCTGATGTAGCGAGAGAGTAGCTAAGTTGGCAATAATTGACTATTGTCTCATTTCCTTCACTACCAAGAGCAGCGCAGCATACAGCAGTAGCCACCAGTAGCTTCATACACTAGCAGCTTCGCAGCACGACAGACAGGAGCCGGAGAGGTTGGTTTTTCAAAAATAAAGTCAATTTTATCATCTCATGACATTTAAATTAATCCTAAATTCTGATTCTGATTAGAATAAGTGCAAAAATATACAAAAGCTATTCTATACGATATGCTTTACATTGTTTTAATATATTTGTTTTATTCATTTTGAAGATGTGGCGGCTTTTATGTTGGTGTGGCAGTGTGCTGGGTAGCAGCTGGAATGAAGGTAGAAAGAGGCGTGGCTTGTCACACCTTGTTTTGGTTCACAGACAGTGCTCAAGCCCCACCTAGCGGTGAAATATCCCCTTTCATTATCAATGCTTTTGTATTTTCACTCATTTGTTTTGTAATATTTATGAAGAAAAAAAGCAAAGGAGGACTAAGAGGCCAATGCCCGTACTCACAACGATTCTCTGAGTCCTCTCAAGGAGCTCCTACCTTAGCCTAAAAATTCCTACCTAGGAATTTTAGCTTAAGGATGATTCAGACAGCAGCTAAGACTGACTCTAAGTAAGGAGACGACAGAAATTTTGTCATAGTAAGGAAGTGTGGATGACCCTGTTGCTATGGGTGATGCTGTCTTTTAGAGATACGATTGGTTGAAAAAAAAATACAAAATGCCCTCTAGTATTCAAAAGACAGAAATGAATCGATCAGACTGGATTAAGGAATCTGTGACATGGTGATAAAATCTAGCATCAAAATGTTTGAATGTGCCTTATTCACATCCTCATCCTCATTTTGATTTGCTTAGGTTTACTCCCCATGCTGGACATTTTGATACATCATCTATCTGATATTAACGTGCACTCAGCTTAGCATTTTATTGTGATTGTCTACTTGTTTAAACCAGTTGTATTTGGCAAAATGACAGAGATAAAATGGAGGGGAAAAAAGCCCTCTCTCCACTAGACCTGGGCGATAAACCGAAAATTTACCGACAATGAAATTTATGACAATAACTAACGTCATTTTGCCCATGTCGGTATTTTCGGTATAACAAAAATCTGAAAGAAAAAGTTGTCTTTAATAGGTAAAGGTAGGTTATGCTCCTGTCCCTTTAAGATGCTAGGCTGTGTGTACAGTCTGCAGTCGCATGACTCCAGCCCATCCAGTCTGAAACAAGAAGGGAAAGAGACGGGAGGATTGAGACAATTGAGGAAATTTCAAAAGTTATAGCAGTGGCAGCGGCGGTAGAGCTGCTGGAGCAGGAAGATGTGCAGCTGTTAAGTTCGTTGCAGCCACATCTGATCTCTGGTTCAGTTGCACGATGAACCCGTACATTAGTCTGACTGTACTTTACATCGATGGCGAATGGAAAGTGAGCAACAGAGTCCTCGAGACGGCATACTTTCCAGCCAATACCGGAGAGATGTTTAGAAAGGTTTAAGCTCTCTGTATGGGACATCAAGGAAGAAGCCCTTGTCGGTATTACTACTGGTGCAAACATAGTTAAAGCTGCCGAGATCAATAGCTGGATGCTATTGCAGTGTTTTTGGCATGGGCTTAACCTGGCAATCGGTAAGTGTGCAAAACCTTAATGGAGTTATGCATGTGTAAAAGTGTGGCGGCTACATAGTGTTATTATCACTTAATCTTTAAGCTATATGCCCTGTTATGTGTAGTTAGGATTTCCATTTAGTAAGATAATTTGTGATTGTCCAGGTGAATTATACCATCAATTTAACTTTCTGTGAAGTAGCCCGTGGGGCAGGATGGTAGTTGTATTGTCTATTTATCGTTAACGAGGTGAACTGCTCAATATACTGCTGACTTTGTCAAGTGCCTTGAGATGGCATGTGTCATGAATTGGCACTATATAAATAGAATTGGATATATCACGATATTGATTTTAGACCATACCCCCAGCCCTACTCTCCACACAGCACTGAGAGGAGAATCGAAGAATGTTGAAAGGTAAATTGATCCCTAGATCACAGCACAAATAGGCAACCTTTAAAGAGCATTGCAGCAGATCAATGCGCCTTTTTCTCTGCCCGTCTTCGTGCATTTACACACCTGCCTGGAAAACGAGAAGTGCAGCAAACAAAGGCCAGAGAGGAGAAGGCATCACACAAGCAAACTCTTAGGCTTACGTTCTTACTACAGGTCGATTTTTACTGAAATCGTGTTTTTTGAGGTGGCTGTTCATACTACAGTTAAATGTGTCCGCCGTCAAACTTCTGTCTAAACGGTTCAAGACCACAAAGCAACCCGCAAGCGCAGATAACAGAGGGAGACATCACACAGCACTGCGCTGTTTACAAAATTAATGGTGAATGCAATTGTTTCTAGAAGTGTTCAATAAAGTTTTGTTAAACAGATACCAGCTGGCATCTCTGCTTACTATTATTAGAAAGCTGTTGAGCAATGGGAGCCAACAATATTAAGACCACATCATAGTAAGACAAAGTAAGGTAAGAGGAAAGCAGCGCAGCTATTATTAATGGTCTTTACTGGAGCTGCTAACTGTAGGTGGATGTGTAGTGAGAGACAGAGTGACGTGCAAGACGGATAAAATGCGAAATGACCGTTCAGACAGTGGACGCTTTGAAAAAAAGTCTAATACATATCCGAATTAATACCACATATGGAAGTGGCACACACTGCCAGAAAAAGGACGAATATTGGTCGCATATTTGCAAAAAAATAAATAATAAAATCTGATTTGGGTCGCATTTCTCTGTAGTGTGAACGTAGCCTTAGATGACCATATAGGCTACTGACATTATCTATAATACAAAAAATAAATTCTCACCTCTTTTACCTTGTGTAGAGTGTGTAAGCTTAGTTATGTATATTTTTCTGCAACTTTTTCCATTTCTTCTATAATGCTTACTATTTAAAGCAGTTCTGTAAACATTAGAAAAAAAATAGCTTGTAGTCTGACGACCCCCAAATCACTTCACACTACAGTTAGTCATTTACCCACCTATTCTATATTATTTGTACATTTCTCCACTTTTTATTCATGACTATTCCATATTTGTTAGATTATTTATCCTCAATAAAATTATGTAACTAGAGCTGCCTGTAACCTGCCTCCCGCTAAAACTGATCTCCCCCTATGCGGATGATAAAGTTTAACTTATCAATACATAATTATTTGTATGCTTGTTAAAGACATTTAAGGGGACATTTCCCCCACTGTTTAGGTGGTGAATCAGCTAATCAGTTCTCTCTGTTTCCATCCTCTACTAGGGCTGCAACGATTAGTCTAGATTATCGACGATGACATTTTCAGCACCATAGATGTGTGAACAGCGACGATGATAGAGTGAAATACAGAGAGAAATCATTTATTTAACTAATAACACACTTTACCACTAAACACAGAGAAATATCTTTCCACTCCAATGGAAAATAACTTTAATGCTAAAATGCCCTTGAATTCAGATTCAGTGATCCCTGTATAAACTCAGATTCTAAATCAGAGGAATATTTAAATCATTGTTATTGTGTTTTACTTTGTTCAACCTGGTAAAATCCCATTGAAATTAAGAAAATATTTATTATGCGTATATAGCCATTTCATTAAATAGTCCATTAGTAAATTAAGAAATGAAGTGGGTTTGAGTTAATTTTTAACAAGAAAGCAGTGTCAATTCAGTGAGCAGGAATAGTGCTGCAATAGCTCCTGCTGGCATGGAGGTGGTGAACAGCAGCAATAAGCAGCCAGAGCAGGAACCTTCAGGTGAGAGCACAAAACACACCTGCAGGTTCTAAGGTTGTGCTGGTGGTGGCCTGAGATGGGATGAAATTCCCGGCCTGATTTATTATCCCTGTCCGCTCCTGATGTGTGACAAGGTGCCAACAAGCAGAGTTCAACATGAAGAAACACCCCAACCAAAACAATAACAATAATCTGCTGTCGTAGCCATCTCATAGCGGCAGTCAACTAAAACGAAAAATCTGGATAAATAACACATGGCTTTGGAGAAAATAGCAACACCCGGAAAAAATGACCTGACTGGTATATTTAAGTAAAGACCAAATAAAGATCACCTTTCATTACACATCGAAAATAAATAGAAAACAGCATCAAACAGCTTTCTCTGCACCCTCTCATCAGTTAAACGTCAGCTGTTTCATACCTATTTGGTGGACGATTATCTGGGGTAATCGGTTAAAATCCAGCAGTCTGCGCTCACCATCGATCTCTTCCTCTGACTTGACGATTATTTCCTTTAGCTCTGTGAATGTTTCTGCAGTAGGAGTTAAATGCTCGTCGTTGAGTTCTTCCTGACCCCAAGGTGAAGACATTCTGGCTACAGATGCCCCTACATTCAGCTCAGAGACCCCGTAACGCCATCCGAAAACGACATTAAGCAAAGGTAAGCTAACACAGCTAGCAACTCCGTTGGCGTTTTCTTCTTCTTCCTCTTCTCCTTGTTTTGTGACGTTTTAATGGCGGTTGCCAAACAACTTAAATGTGCATTACTGCCACCTACTGGTAATGCGTGTGACCGAATGGCGATGTCGAAGCAAAAACATAAAATAAAAACAAACATAAATAAATAAATAAATAAATAAAATAAACTCTCACCTATCAGATAAATTACTCTGTCTTAAAATTTTAAATATGGATGGATAGCTTTTACTCCTAGAATCTTTCTGGAACAACTCAATGAGATCTAGTTTTATTTTCATCCTGTTAAGGTTTTGAATCAACTCATTTCTCTCACCCTGATACTTTTTACACTGTAAAAACTCATGTTCCATAGTTTCCCCACAGTCACATCTCCCTGTCTGGCACTTCCCTATTATGAACAATGATCCATTTAATACCGTATGTCCAACTCATAGTCTTGAAATAATTTTCCCCTCTCTCCTGTTTCTTCCTGTTCCTCTCATTTCTCCCACCTTTTTTTGGATTTTATAGAACCATCATTCTTTTCTTTCTTCTTCCCATTCCTTCTGCCAACTCTCCTTTATTTTTATCATTCCCTTTAATTCCGTAATACTGATCTTTACATTCATTTCTACTAAAATTAAATGTTTGCTACTCTCCTTAGCCATCTTATATGCGCTTTCTTTGCCCTTAACCCCAAAATGAGCAGGAACCAATATAAAATTAACGTTAAGCCCCATCATGTAAATTCTATAAAGTGTTTGTTCTAGTAGTAAAATGTCTGGTCTACCTTCAGACTGGCTATGCTGCAAACTGGCCAATGAAGAACTGGAATCTGAACAGCTGCTGTTTATTGGCAATTGGCAAACAACTTGTAGGTGCATTACCGCCACTTTCCAGTATGAAGTGTGAGCTGGGAAGGCTCCAGTCAGTTAAATGCTTCCAACGTAGATTCTAAAAAATTATCCTGTCTTTTTTTAAAACCCCACAATCGCTTTACGTATACCTGCTTGAGAACACCCCTGCAATATTTACTACAACATAAATGGGATTTTATTTTCTTTCAACTGTAATCTGATGTTTTTCTGCTGTTCAGATCTCATGCAATGAACACATGTCCGACTGTCTCATCTTCCCCAAAATACTTACATTTCCCTGTTTGATGTCTTCCTATCACTTCCAATGTACTAAGTCCTGTTTGTCCCAGTCTCAAACTTGATATTATGTCCTCTCTCCGGCCAAGCTCACCTCTATACGCAGTTGCCTCTATTACATTTTTATGAATCAAATAATAGAAATCATCCCAGTCTTTTTGTCATATTCTCTTTGTATTTGTTTTCTCTTTGTATTTAATACTCTTAACTTCAGCCTTCCCATACTTGAGTAGAAAATCTATTATTTATTTTCTTGCACCACGTTTTGCACATCCATTAGCCAACTCATTACCCTTTACTCTAATATCGGCCGGCACCCATAGGAACATTACTTGTTTCCCCAGCATTCTCACTCTGTTCATTACCTGTGCTAGCTCCTATACCATACATTTTCTTCCAGCCAGTACAACGCTAAAAGCAATGCCAGCAGTTCTCCTTTATGGACTACCAAATTATCACTTGTTCGTTTACTAACTTTAATGTCAAGATGCGAAATAACATACCCAACCCATCCATCCATCCATCCATTTTCTGACCCGCTTAATCCCTCATGGGGTCACGGGGGTTGCTGGTGCCTATCTCCAGCGTTCACTGGGCGAGAGGCGGGGTACACCCTGAACAGGTCAACAGTCTGTCGCAGGATGACTCAATTCAAGTTGACTTATTCCAGCATCTCTGGATGCTTTTCCAATTATTAATCCTACTCAGCAGCACTTTCTCTTTCTCCTGATATGGCCCCAATATACTGTACTTAGTCCAGGGACCTCCGTTGGCTGCATCCGAAAATGTCTTTTAGGGTAAAGGCTCTTCAGCCAAAGCAAAGTGTGTCAGCGGTCGCCATGATTAGTGCTGTCTGAATAGTGCAGTGAGTAGAGAAGTAGGTAGGAAAAGGAGCCTGTAGGCTTCCTATCGTAGGTCCTTTAGCAACCTCGCGATGTCCCTGATCGGCGATATAAGGAATCCCACAATTCTTTGCAAACCAGCACAGCCCACGTCATGAAAATTAACTAAAATGTTCAGAGAGAAGGGACCGCGCACTTTGCAGTTCTTTTTTGGAAGGCTGTAATGGGGGTAATGGCAAGAGCAGCTTGAGCAAAAGGGAAAATAAACAAAAATATAAAGGGAGTGGCATGGATATTTATTTATTTTAAAAACACCTTCTGATTTTGATAAAACTTGAGATAGTTAAATCTCTGCTTAGCCACCGACTCAATGCTTATCAATTGCTCCGAGAAATCTTCTCTACTGATGTGATTCTTGGATGAAAGGATTCCCAGATATTTAACTTTATGTTTAACACTGATTGAAGAGATAACTTGGTAGAGCTGTGGATAGGAAGTAATTCGCATTTTTTTATATTAAGCGATAGCCCAGATGCTTTGAAGAATAACAGCGTGTCAGTTTGTTGTTGTTTTGTAGAAAAAATGTATGTGGAAATGAAGTATATAGTATATAAATATAAGTTGGCGTTAATAATAAGTAGGCTAAGAAGGATTATACTAATAAACAAGATGTTAGATGTTAATAGAAATTATATTAAAGGAACAGGGAATATTTTGACTAAAGTAATGGGTAATAATTCTGCATCTACAGCCCTGTCTGATCATTTCATTAAGAATAATAGGACGTTGCATAATATGAATGAGGTAGCCAATGAATTTAATATTTTTTTTTTGTAAATGTGGGAACAAATCTGGCACATAGTATTAAGTTGCATGAAACTTCATTGCAGGAAGGGTGGAGAGGAGATAGCAAAGTATTGCAGTCAATGGTTTTGGAGGATGTTACTGAAGTAGAAATGATGTTTCTAAATTAAAGAATAAGGCTTCTATTAACTGTGATGGGATAGACATGGTTATATAAAAAAAGATTGTATTATTAAACCCCTCTGTTATATTTATAACCTTTACTTTAGAAATAGGATAAATCCTGATGGAAAGAAAATAGCAAAGGTTATTTCACCATTTAAATTAATTCAATAATTATTGACCAGTTTCCTTACTTTGACAGGTTTCAAAAGTACTTGAACAGCTTTTTGTTCATAAGTTAGATCATTTTTTAGAACAGTATCACCTGCTTAGGCAACAACGGTCCAACCCACTGCTTTGATGAATATTATTGAAGAAATATTAACAACAAAAGATGAAAAGAAATTTACAATAGGAGGATTTGATCAAGGCGTTTGATACTTTGGATCATGATATTTTAATCTCTAAATTAAGTTTGTATGGTATGAGAGGAATAGTATTAAATTGGTTAAGAAGTTATCTTCTTAATAGGAAACAATATGTACAGTTAACAGATGTCAAATACCACAGGGTTCAGCTTTGAGGCCTACACGTTTTCTTTTGTATTTTAATATTTGTGATGTTTCCAAATTATTACAGTTTGTTTTATTTGCAGATGACACTAATTTATTCAATTCTGGAAATAATAATTGGGAACTTGTACAATGCATTGAATATGAAATGACAAAGTTGAAGAAATGGTTTGATGTAAATAGGTTTTCATTGAATGTTTAATTATTGATGATAATCTTATCGAACACTCACATAGCACATAGCCAAAGAAAAATTTCCCAAAACATTTTTTTTTACAAAGTGAAAGGTTTTAAATTATGAAACAATGAAAATATTGTTCAGTTCACTCATTGTGCCATATTTTTGCTCCCTTTTGCTCAGGGGAATGTATGACAGAAATTTGCTATTATTTTGCCATGGAGCAATATATAATGTGAATCTGAATCAAAAAGATGGAAATCTATAGAAAAACAGCTGCAGCAGGGAAGAGTGGGAGTAAAAAAAATAGAAAAATATTTACACTTGAAATTATCCAATTAAAGTTTATTAGAAGAGAAGTTGTGGGTTTTGCAAAAAAAATGTTTTGACAAGCATTTAAATTTCATAACTGGGATCAAACTTTGATAATGACAAATAACTTTGAACACCAGCAATGTCATATGAATATTTAAAAAAAAACCTGTGATTTCTTAAGCAAAGGTGTCACACCACCACCAATTTATTTAACCTTCTCAGTTCGTCACTTTTCTGATAATTATTTTATGGGCTTAAAAAGTTCATGCGCCCACTTGATTTCTGAATGATCCGAGGCAGCTCAGAGAGGAACTTATCTCAGGAAGTTTATAACAGAGTTTTGTGAGAAAGGCTTTTATGTGACGCCTTTTCTAAAATTTGAACTCAAGAAGGACTCTAGCCTGCTTAACCATTTAAATAACTTAAAGGAGAAAAACATTTAACACTACAAAATCATCCATTAAATATTTTAAAGGTTAGATTAAGATCAAACTCTCATAATAAACTAACTTGGAAAAGTTACATCAACAATGCCAACTTGTCTATTTATATAAGTTATTGGAGCGAAATATTTTTTCACAGCTCATGCATTGTTAGATTTTTTAACTGGTGGAAATCCTCATACATAGAGTAAATCAACTTTTTTTTACATCACTAGTGTGACTTCCAAATTGCTGTTAAACTTTTTTCCGCAAATACGTACACATAAAAAGCTTCTCACCTGTGTGAATAATGATGTGAGTGGTTAAAAAAAGCCTTTATTCCAGATCCCTCCCCCCATAAAGTTTCCATAAGGCAGGCTACTCATCTGCATGAATTCTCACGTGAAGAGTTAAATTACATTTTTTACGGAAGCGTTTTTCACAGATTTCACATGAAAAGGGCTTCTCACCTGTGTGAATTCTCATGTGAACAGTTAAATGAAATTTTTCACGGAAACTTTTTCCACAAAATCTGCAAGAGTATGGTCTCTCCCCTGTGTGAATATTTGCATGCTCAGTTAAACTAACTTTGTAGTGAAAACTTTTTCCACACAACGTGCATGAAAAAGGCCTTTCACCTGTGTGAGTTCTCATGTGAACGGTTAAATTACCTTTTTGAGCATACGTTTTTCTACAAATCATGCACGAAAAAGGCCTCTCACCTGTGTGAATTCTCATGTGAACATTAAGGAAATATTTTTTACAATAACCCTTTCCACAAATCGCCCACGAGAAAGGCTTCTCATCTGTGTGAATTCTCATGTGTAAAGCTAAACTACCTTTACGTCTAAAACGTCTCCCACAAGTCTTACAAGTGAAAGGCCTCTCCCCGGTGTGTGTTTTCATGTGATCAATTAAATTATCTTTTTCACAGAAACTTTCTTCACAAATATGGCATGAGAAAGGCTTTCCACTCGTGTGACTTCTCATGTGAAGAGTTAAACGTCCTTTTCGACTAAAAGGTTTTAAACAAATTTCACAAGTGTAACGCTTTTCACCTGTATGGGTTATCATATGACGACGGACAGCAGCTTTTAGACGGAAACTTTTTCCACAAACCTTGCACAAAAAAGGCTTCTCACCAGTGTGAATGCTCATGTGACCAGTTAATACACATTTATCACTGAAGCCTTTACCACAGATTTTGCACTTGAAAGGCCTCTCACCTGTGTGAGTTTTTCCGTGAATAGTTAAATGACCTTTTTGACTGAAAGCTTTTCCACAAATCTTGCATGAGAAAGGCTTCTCACCTGTGTGAGTTCTCATGTGAACAGTTAAATGGTTTTTTCGACTAAAACTTTTTCCACAAATCTTACATGAAAAAAGTCTCTCATCTGAGTGAATCTTCAAGTGTTTAGTCAATAAACAGATTTCAGTAAATTTTTTATGACAAATTATACAACAATACACATTTTTATTCTGAGTTTTTTGGAGACCATCTTGTTTTGTACTATCAGCATTGTCATCATGTTGTCTAGATTTCCAGCAGCTCTCATTTCGCTTCAGCCCATCATCTCTGTTTGATCCAGAATATTTAGGATTGTTTCCTTCGTGATCTTGTTTCTCTGCCTCAGACGAGTCCTGAGACATAAGTAGTTTTCTATTTAATTTTGTGTGGTATTTCTCATCACTTGTAGAAGTCACCATGAAGGTATCAGTCTCCAACTTCACCAAAACTTGCTCTTGACTGTCCTGCTCTTCCTTTATCAGCTGATGTTTCAGCTCTTCCTGCTCTTCTTTTATCTGGCGAGATACCACCTCCTCCCGCTCTTCCATCTGCTGATGTTCAAGCTCCTGCTGCTCTTCTTTTATCTGCAGACAGACCAGCTCCTCCTGCTGATCTAACTGGTGTTCTGCCAGCTCCTCTTGCTCTTCTTTTACCTCATTATATGCTAGCTCGTCTTGCTCTTCTTTTATATCCTGATGTTTCAGTTCCTTCTTCAAATCTTCTTTAATCCTCATCGCTTCTGGTTCCTCCTGGTCCAAACTAAAGGTACTCTGTTGGTTAGAGAAGCTCTTTGGCAAGAACCTCCTCTTTCACCCCATCAAGCGGTAGGAAAAGAAAGAAAGAAGAGATAAATGGGAAAGAATGTTAAAACGTCTTCCGTCTGCTTCATCACCTGGAAAGAGAGATGTAAAAAGAACAGCACAACCAACAGACATAGTGTAACAGATACAATCGAGTAACACCTTGATGCCATTGCTAAATCATATGTATTATTATTTAAGCTGACATGTGTAAAGTGATACCTGAGAAAAGAAAGTCATAAGAAAATAGATAAATAAATTACGGGCTTTCTGTATGTAAGTGAACACTTAGAACCTGGAACCCAGCACCTGTGGGTGTTTGTGAGAGTTTATCCAGAAGGAAATAGCTCAATAGTGGTTGTGGAGAACCAAAGGCCCGCCTTCCCCGAGCACCGAGGCAGGCGTCAGGGGAACCATAACCCTGGACTCCCAGAGGGGCCCCCAAAGCAGGGTGCCCAAGAGGGGCCAACACACACACACACACACACATCTGCAACCCCCCCCCCCCCCCACCCAAGGAAAGAGGAGAGACGACCCCGAGGAAATCCCCCAGCCACCGCAATGCCGAAGCCCCCAGGAGCCGTGGGGACGAGCCCGTGGGCTCTGCCGGAAGCCAGCCTCGCTGAAGTGGTCCCGGCCATGGGCCCCTAGGGCCAAAGGCTGCAGATGGTCAAAGCGGGGGATTGAACCGGCAACCCGCCAATTGCAGGATGAACTCCCTAACTCCTGCACCACTGCTTTTTCATTTCAAAGTTACAGCTGCATTTTCTGACTCATTAATAAAATTACCAACATATCATCCAAACTGCATTTTGATTTTCTTGCTCATTGTTACTTAATTAAAATTTTAAATACAATAATATATAACATTTCTTCTTCAAAAGATGTCCCATCAAAAAGTGACAAAAATTAATTTTCAAATGTCAAATTTGAAATTTAAAATGCATTAAGAGAAATGCTTTTTAATTTCAAAGTCAAAGCTGCATTTTTTGACTCATTAATAAAATATCTAATATATCATCCGAACTGCATTTTAATTTTCTTCCTCAAGACCTCATCTTACTCATTGTGTAACACAACCTAACAGAAAGCTACGAGGAGATTGCTTTTTCGTTTTCATCCCCGCCCCCGTAAAAAGTGTAACATAAATCAATGGGGCATTCTTCAAATGACGTGAAATTACTAAATTTAGAACAGGCAGTGCACCTGCGTCGCGGCTAGACACGGCACAATCTAATAACACAAAGTAAATATTATTTTCATCTGCAAATGACCACAGAGCCTTTTACTTTCTGAAAATGGGTTATCGAGGGATCAATCGAGGTTAAACAGACGTGATTATCCATTAGCCAAACGTCCTCGATCTGTTCAAACAACCCCGTGCCTGCCGATGTGTTAAATCCTGAAGATTTAACAGAATTCATTTGAGAAATGCCCTAAAGAGGGAGCAAGGGCACCGCCCCACCTGTCACCACATTACCTTGAATAAGACAATAAAATTAAATTAAATATTTCAAAATATATTTATATGTTTTTTTAGTTGTGTAAGATAAACATTTTAAAGTTAATGATGAGTAAAGTTGTTTCATTCACCAACAGTGTCTGATTGGTGGCGTATATCCACGCAAAAATATTTGCCCCTCTCGTTAAAAGACTTAGACAACTTTATTTGTCATTTTGTATGCACAGTGTGCGTACAGAACGAAATTCCGTTGCATACAGCTTGTAAATTGCAGTAAAAATTAAGTTACAGTATAAGGTGCAGCAGTGATTTAAAAGTAAACAATTTAAATGTAGACAATGCAGGAGAAGTCACAGTGGAAAGGTGAGTATTTTTTAAAAACCATTTGTATGTGCAGAATTGATTGTGCAAAGGGCATTTGTGCAAGAATACAGCTCGTAATTTACAGTAGATTTAAAATACAGTATAAGGTGCAGCACTGATTTAAGAGTAAAGCAATTGAAATGTAAACAATGCAGGAGAAAGTCACAGTGTATAGGTGAGTATTTAAAAAAAAAACATTTGTATGTACAGAATTTGATTGTGCAAAGGGCATTTGTGCAAGAATGCATTTAAAAACAAGAGTTCGGCAGCATTTGTAATGCTAGATGGAGATGCAATGATGCAAAAATGTGCAAATATGCGAATGTTGTTCAGAGTTTATGGGTTATAGTTCAGCAGTTCAACAGCAGTTCAACAGTCTGATGGCAGCAGGGAAAAAGTTGTACAACCTAAAAGTTGTACTCCTCTTGAATACAAGAGATAGGAACATCCAGGGGCTCACTTATCCTGCGCCCAGAGCTTGATTTGCACATACCCGCCTCCCTCCAACGGGCGACACAGCGGTCTGTTACAAAGTTTGCCTGAATGACAGGTTGAGCTGCGGGAGTTGGAGACGATCGGACAGAAATTAGAAATGCAAGAAAAATGTAATAATTCAGTACAGTCACTCAAAAACACACCTTTTGAGAGAAAAACTTATCCATAGAAGTTTGGGGTTTAAGAGCTCAGACCTGATCAGCCAAATATTAAAATTATTCAGCAGTCCATAGCCAGAGGAAGACGATAGGGCATGGCTAATGGCATGTAGTGAGGCTAATGCTTCATTCTGCGTTCCCTGCCTCCGTTTTCATTAACATCTGACCCAGCATGGATGAAGGCAGGTACGACCGATTTAAATAACTTTTCAGAAAAGGCAAAAAGACATGAAAGGCCTGGGATTCACATCGAAAATGCACTGCAACTAGCCATGTTTGGTAAAATAAACAATTTCTCTCAACCTGATGAAGGCTGCAGATTAGGGATCCACAAGCAAAATGAGGAGGTTGACAAAAACAGGCACATTCCATCAAAAATAATGTGTGCCAAGTTCTGTGGTGCATTTGAACTTTCCCCACGTGGCCATAATGAAAGCTAAAGCTCAGAAAATCCGGGTGTTTATAGGATTGGTGAATTATGTAGCATCACCGTCAAAACCGTCCCAGACTTCAACCACAGAGTTAGAGAAATTTGCTTTTCTCAGAGATAGAACGGCAAAATCTATGTATGAAAAGTAGAATACTTGTTTATTTTGTTGCTTTCATTCATGCAAATACACTTGTGTGACGTCTTAGTATATGTTTTGGTACATATGGTGAAATGGCGATATCTAAATAAACTAAACTGAATTGAAACTGAATGTCTATTTTGAAGTTACAGCCCCACCTGGAGAAAACTCCACCAGCCACCACTGGTTTCAGTATAACATCTGCTCAACATTCCTCACAATAACGCAGGGGGAGGACTGCGTTGTCTTGTAAGAGTTCTCTTAAAATTACGATTTTATTCTAGTAATGTTAAGACTTTTTATTATTTTAATTCTTGGGAACCACAATAACATACAGCGCAAAGATCACTTAGAGAGCGAGATTATATGGAAAATAGCAACTCAGGTCTTTACATCTGCCCTTATTTCAGACATAAAATGCAGTTTTAACAATATGTTTACGGTCTACCTTTCTTTGTCAAACAATACATTTATACAGTGGAAATGGGTATCCGCTATTAAAAACTTCAGAAACTAACACTTTAAATTGATAAAACGTTAATACTGCTGGTGTTTCATACCTATTCGGTGTAAGATTATCTGGTGATTTCTTTAAACTCTGATAAAGTTTCTTCAGCAGGAGTCCTCTGCTCGTTGATAAACTCTCTCTCAAGGTGAACTAAAGACATCCTTCCTGTAAACTTTGATATATGTAGCCCAAATGTTGAAGATGATTCCAAGCAGAAAAAGCTAATGATGCTAGTTACCCCTTATATTATGTCTATGAGTTACCCCGTTTTGGACCACTGTTGCCGTTTTCTTGGTCTTCTTCTGCAGTGCGGATGCCTTACTGGCGCGTTACTGCCGCCTAGTGGCCGTAAGTGCTATTACAACGCGAGTTTTTCTAAACCATATATACGGCAAGCCGTTAAGGCCAATAATCGCCCGTACAATAACGCGCGGTTCCAACCCGTATTTTACGCGAGCGCGCGTTTTTTACGCCACTGCGCGTTTCCAGCCAGAACGCGCGGTGGCGTAAAAAACGCGCGCTCGCGTAAAATACGGGTTGGAACGGCGCGTTATTGTACGGGCGATTATTGGCCTTTACGGCTTGCCATACATAGACACCAGAGTAGACGCGTCGTTGGGCGGGCTCTGACTATGCTGCGATGCGTCAGAGCGTCCGCCATGTTAAATGTGGCAAATCTGCAGTCACTACAGTATCAGAGGGACTTTAATCTCAGAATATACTTTGTATTCGTAATAAGTTTATTTTTGCAATATTACAAGTTTATTTTCGTATCCCTTAAGCTTCATTCTCCTGAATTTATTCTCGTAAAGAATAAAAAAAAAATCTAACCTGGCCCTATTACTCCAGGAGTGAAATAATTCTGCAAACTGTGATTATTCTGGAAATGTTCCCTCTTAATTCTCATAATATGACGTTTTTCTCATAACATTACGACTTTATGTTTTTTTTACTTTATTGTCCTAGGTCTTTTTTTCTCATATTAGTAATTTTACCTCTTTAATACTCCCCCAAAAAGTCTGTTCCTAAAGTTTCACGTGTGACACGGCTTTATGCAATAATGAAGACCACAATATTTAGATTTAACAAATTGATCCTTATATTCATAACACATACACATATACACACACAAATATATATATACACACACACACACACATATATATATATATATATATATATATATATATATATATATATATATATATATATATATATATATATATATATATATATATATAAATCACACAGCTATTTATTTGGCTTATTTATAATACTTGAAAATCTATATATGCACATTTATATCTAAATACAGTAGTCTGTACTGAATGCAAGCTAAAAACCTTGAAAAAGAATGGTCTTGCAGAGCCTTTTCCTAGTGTTGCCACTCTGCAGCTTTAGTGTGTCCAGTTTTGCAACATGGTGCAGCCTTAGTTTATAGAAGGCAGATACAAGTAGTAAAAACAGCCCGAATACATTTCCATGCAGCACAGGAATGAGGTATGTTCTCTGATCCACGTTCACTAAAACAGAACTTAACTTTTTTCTGCCACATACAATATGGCGGTGACGTTGACGTACGAACCTGCGCCCAACGACACGTCTAGTATATCTAAACCACAGACATGAATACGATATATGATGTCTATGATCTAAACGACCAGGGCAACTACTACTTCTTCTTCTTTTTATTTAATGGCAGATTGCAACCATGACTTTTCAGTACACCTACCATTTCGGAGTATGTAACATGAATCATATCCAATGTGATGTATATTTTATCTATCTATCTATCATATACAGTGTTGGGTAAGTTACTTTAAAAATGTAATCCGTTACAGTTACAAGTTACTTTGTTTAAAATGTAATTGTAGTGTAACTTTTTCGATTACTTTTAAAAAGTAATGTAACTAATTACTTTTGATTACTTTTTGATTACTTTAAGGTTTTAATGAGTATTGACCCATGTTCAACATTTAATTTTTGAGAACTGAATGTGAACCTTAAAAAAGCACTAAGCTGAAAGGGAACTGCAGACAGGCAATCACAGGATGTCCACAAGAAGAGATGCCAGCACCAGGCATGTAAGATTTTCTCAGACTCCTCTCATCGGGCCATACTCTTTTCTGCTCCTCCCCCAGGCTCTACCATTTACGCAGTTTGCAGACTAACACAAGCAGGTTCAGAAACCACTTCTTTCCTACAGCGGTCACCTTATTGAACTCTTCCCAAAGACCAGTCTTTCCTTCCCCTCTATCCACAGTAAATGTGCAACTGCAGTAACATTTATCTTTGTTTAAATGAAAAATGAATATACGAACAAACTTAAATACACTAGGTGAGTTGTTTAGAATACAAGAAAATGTAAGTTTGTTGTGACAGTTACTTATAAATCTAATGGAGAAGGCATCCGTTTAATGAAAAAGTTTCATGTGTGTGACGATTTTTAAGTTTAAAACAAGGAGGATGGATTTTTCGGCAACTCCTTGCCAAAAATTGCATCCCCTGCTATCTCAGAGGAATTGACACTTGTATGACTCTATTCCTGTATATCCATCAGTAGTTAAAGGACAAGAGTCAGCAAATGCAAATTCTGCCCTGTAAAACAATGACAGCACAATTGTTGCTGTATGATCTGAAGCCCCATTTGGAGCTTTTAAACAGGCTTTGAAAAACTTTCTATTATAAAATAGGCTATTATAGATTTTTTTAGAATAAAAAGCTAGCAGATGTGCATAATCAAAAATAACAGAAATACAATTATAGAGCATTCAGTATTGTAAGAAAGCCCACACTGTTTCTGGATAAATACATTATTGTATGAGTTAAGTTCTGTTCCGTTTTCTGCCTTTTTCGTTGTAAAACTGAAATGTCCCATGCTCCTGAATGCACCATAGCTTTCCGACGCTCATGAACGCAACACTGTGAACGCTGAGCTGCGTAGACGCGCTGCGTAGACGCGCGTTTGATTTTCCGCTTAAGACAAAGTTTTGCAGTTTCACAACACACGTCGGCTCTCACGGTTTATTGTTGTGTGTGAATAACAAGAGACTGCATGATTGCAAAGCGCCTTGTTGCATCTTTCTCTTCCTTACAATGAAGCCAAACTTTGGATTGCTTTACCCGATGGGGCACCTTTTTTTTCTTTTCTAGACTTAAATTTCCATTGCTTGAAGGCTGTCATTTTTGATGCGCTGCTTGAGCTGAAATAAAACCGTGAAACGTCCGCTCGCTTGCTTTTCTTTCAGAAGGCTCCAGCAGCACAGGATGGATCATCAGAGTGATAGAGACAAGGAGCCGTAGCGGGAAACGGCGATACAGGGCGCGAAGCAATAAAAATATCATTACATATTTCGCAAAGGTTTTTCTTTATATTTGAAAAAAAATGTAACTAAATTTGTAATTCTTAATATTTTCGGAAGTAACTGTAACTGAATTACATATTTTCTCATTGTAACTGTAACGAATTACAGTTACTCTTTTTTTGTAATTAAATTACGTAACGTCGTTACATGTAATCCGTTACTCCCCAACACTGATCATATATATATATATATATATATATATATATATATATATATATATATATATATATATATATATATATCCATCCATCCATCCATTTTCCAAACCGCTTAATCCCTCATGGGGTCGCGGGGGTTGCTGGTGCCTATCTCCAGCGTTCACTGGGCGAGAGGCGGGGTACACCCTGGACAGGTCGCTAGTCTGTCGCAGGGCAACACAGAGAGACAAACAGGACAAACAACCATTTATATATATATATATATATATATATATATATATATATATATATATATATATATATATATATATATATACATACAACACTTAAATCTTATATATATTCCTATATTCATAAGATACTGTATAACAGCTTTCTGTATTTCCTTTATCCCCTCCCCTGTTTTTCCTATTAATCCTTTCAGATTCCATTCCCTTCCTATCTGTCTTTAGCAGGACCTACTTGCTGGGGTCGCAAAACATTAAGTTAATTATTTTCCACTCTTCCAATGCCCTTAAAGTTAGTTGTCATTCCTTAAGATACCTTCAGAAGGATGTTTACATTTGTATTCCAAATTCTTTCCACCTTGTTCAAGCTTTTTGTATGCCCTAACATCTCAATTTAAGCACCAGTGGGAGCAAACCAGCACCTAAAGAGCAGTGAGCAACAGGCAGAATCATAAACAAGGTTTTGAATAGCCCTATATAAATACAAAAACATTGCAATGCGTTGATACAATCCTCCTCCGCCTCATCCCCGCGGGAGCAGCTTGCTGCAAAAAGCATCCAATAAAAACTCCATCAAAGAAAGTTAAAATGAAGCCCAAAGGGAACTTCATTTAAAAGTTGGAGCAGATGTTTTAGAACAAGGTAGCATAACATGGTGTTTTTCAGCCTGTTGGACCAATAACCTGATCAAAGAAAACACTATAAAAAAAAAAAAAAAAAAACATCAGGCAATTTGCAGAGAAACTTGGTCTTGGGCAACACTGGATATTTCTTGGGAGTAACAGTCAGAAGAATTGATAGAAGGCAATTCCATCACTTTTGCAGAGGTCGTTGAGATTGTTTAAAAGCTCTCCGGTGGCAGGGTGCCTGGTCTGGCCTGAGTTTTCGAAGGCTCAGGACATAGTAGCCTGCTGTTAACACCCACTTCAATGTCCCATGGAGAACCCAGACAACAGCACTGGAGTGGCCGACAGTGGAGGTGGTCCCAATTCTTAACACCAGAGAGTGTGTTCCAATTATCGAGGGAATGTTTACTCTGGGGTGTTGGAGAGGAGGCACCGACTGATTGTTGAATGTCAGATATAGGAGGAGCAATGTTGCTCTCCCTCAACCAAAACCCCGTCAGACATTATGTAAAGCTTTTGGATGCTAAACCAGCCAACTGACACTTCTATTGATAAGAGTATGAATAATTTTGGACAACTGATCAATGAGTTTCTAGTTTATATTATATATATTTTTTTATCCTGTAGCACATTTTTAAATGAGAATTGCTTTACAAATAAAATGTATTGAAATGATTAGGTAACTGTCTCAATGGTGTTTGCCAGGAGTGATTTGATCCCAGGTTTTCATCATCAGCCCAGCTGCAAGCAAGACATTGTTTTCTGGCTCCCACGCATTCTTCAGTCTGCATGAATCTATTTGAGAAAAAGAAAGAAGAGTGATGTGTCTACAGACATTATTGACGGCAGCAGGATTTAATTATAGTAACTATTAAACTATTAAATTAAGTATTTATGGTCAGGAACGGAAGAATGTTTATGCCGGAAGATGCTGGGTGCTGAATTGGGTGGGAAGTTGAGGTTCCAGTCATTTGAAAACTATTTTTTTTAATGAAATGCTGGGAATTTATTCAGTGAAATGCATTTTTTAAATACAAATTAGAAAATTTTAACATTGTATATATAACAGTTTAAATCTGGAAAATTAAAATAGGTCTTATTTTCTATAAGCACAACCATTCATGGAAATAATTTATAAATCTGTAGGCTACTATGCACAATTAAAACAAACGGATATCACACAAAGCTAAAAGATGTTATGCTGTGCTTGTTAACATATATAAACACAGAGGGACAGAAACAAGCTGTGCCTCCAAGATCACAGGCACAATAAGAAGATTTGGAAGCTGCATGTTCCGTAAGTCATTTAAATAATTACATTGCATCACAAAGAGACACTATAATTATCAGATTTTTATAGATTTCCATCACAAAAAGATCAACATCTATGAACATAAAAAACAGCTGCAGCAGGAAAGAGTGGAATAAAAAAAACTGTTCAACTTGGTAAATCATTTAAAGATAGAAGAGAGCCAGAATTATCTGTGAATCTATGGAATCAAGAACATTACCACATGAAAATCTGTCAAACTTTACACTTCAAAATCATCCATTTAAAGCTAAAAGGTTAGATTACTGGAAGCTATAGATTTTGCTATTTATTTAACAAACACATCATTGATAGGATCAAAAGTGTCACATGACTCAAATTCATTTAATCTTTTTATAAAGCTCATAGGTGCCAGATGCTGCCCACTTGACTTGTGATTTATGAATGATCAGAGGGATCAAAGAGAGGAATTTCTCTCAAGGGGTTTATGATGGAAGTATTCTGTGAGAAAGGCTACAGTACAGTTTGTACACAAAGATGTCTTGGCTACTTGACTATAATACTGGATCTGGATCGGACATCTGCTCTGATATTGACTAATGATTTAAGTCATTTCTTTTTTATTAATATCATACACAGCAATACAGTTATACCGATCTAGTCACATCTATTCTATGTTTGCGACGGTGGTTACGCAGAGCATGCACAGCAGCTAGCGATGAGCAAATACAGAGCAACATGGAGCAAGTGCCGGACCAGGCCAAGTCTGCTATTTGGAAACATTTCAAACTCGATACGCCAACAAGTCCGACTGCAACATGCAGCATCTGCAAAGCATAAGTTGCGAGGGCGCTGTTAAGGTTGTTATATTCAACACCACAAAGTTAAATAAGCACCTCCAAAAGCATCATGCTAAAGAACATGCAGAATTTAGTTTTTACAATGTTTCTTTCAAGCCTGATAACTTCACTGACATGGCAAGGTACACGGTTTATTCAATCAACAGTAGTATCGGATAAGTATCGGCCGATACGCTTAGCCCAGGTATCGGATTGGAGCGGGAAAAAAATCGATCAGTCCATCTCTAATGCTTATCTGTTATACTTATTGGTCCACAGGTCACAGATCGCTTAGGCGTTTAATGGGTGGACCTCCTCATATTTACAATGAATCTTTTTTTTACCTCACCGATGTGACGTCAATTGTGCTCACTTAAAATGACCTTTTTGACAGCAACATTTTTTTGCATATCATGCACAAAAAGGCCTCTCACCTGTGTGAATTAATAGTTAAAAAACCTTTACCACAATTTTCTTTTCCGCATAACTAGCATTAGATGGGCTTCTCATTTGTGTGAATTCTCATGTGAAGAGTTAAATTAAATTTTTTGCAGAAACGTTTTTCACAGATCTTGCATGAGAAAGGCTTCTCACCTGTGTGAACTCTCAAGTGAACGATTAAATCACATTTTTTACAGAAACGCTTTCCACATAACTTGCACAAGAAAGGCCTTTCACCCGTGTGAGATCTCATGTGAACAGTTAAATGACCTTTTTGAGTGTACGTTTTTCTACAAACCATACACGAAAAAGGCCTCTCACCTGTGTGAATTCTCATATGAACATTAAAAAAACCTTTTTCACAGAATCCTTTTCCGCAAATCTTGCATGAGAACGGCTTCTCACCTGTGTGAATCCTCATGTGTACAGCTAAATGAGCTTTTTGAGTGTACGTTTTTCCACAAATCATACAGGAAAACGGCTTCTCACCTGTGTGAATTCTCATGTGAACATTTAAACCACCTTTTCGACTAAAGCTTTTCCCACAAATTTTACAAGTGAATGGCCTCCCACTGGTGTGTGTTTTCATGTGATCAGTTAAATCCTCTTTTTCACAGAAACCTTCTCCACAAATGTTGCATAAGAAAGGAATTTTTTCGCCTGTGTGGCTTCTCATGTGAGCTGTTAAACGACATTTTCGACTAAAAGTTGTTGCACAAATCTCACAAGTGAACCGCTTCTCACCGGTGTGGGTCATCATGTGACGACGTGAGTCAGCTTTTAGACGAAACCTTTTTCCACAAACTTTACACAAAAAAGGCCTCTCATCTGTGTGAATGCTCATGTGTTCGGTTAATACACCCTTTTCCATGAAACCTTTACCACAAATTTCGCATTTGAAAGGCCTCTCACCTGTGTGAGTTCTTATGTGAATAGTTAAATAACCTTTTTGACTGAAGGCTTTCCCACAAATCTTGCACGAGAAAGGCTTCTCGCCTGTGTGAGTTCTCATGTGAACAGTTAAATTGCTTTTTCGGCTAGAAATCTTTCCACAAATCTTACATGAAAATAGCTTCTTATCTGTGTGAATTCTCAAGTGTTTAGTCAAACTTTTTTCAGTAAAGTTTTTCTCACAAATTACACAAGAATACAAAGTCTTACCCTGACTTTTTTTCAACCCATTCTGATTTGTACCATCAGCATTGTCTTTATGCTGTCTAGAGTTCCAACACCTTTTTTGCTTCAGCAGTTCTTTGTTTGATCCTGAATCTTTATGATTGTTTCCTTTGTTGTCCTGGTTCTCAGCCTCAAAAGAGTCCTGAAACATAAGTAGCTTTCTTTTTAATTCTGTGTGGTATTTTTCATCACTTATAGGAGTCACCATGAGGGTATCAGTTTCCAACTTCACCACAACTTGCTCTTTATCTTGACTGTTCAGCTCTTCCTTTATCTGCTGATGATCCAGCTCCCCCTGCTCTTCTTTTATCTCCCGATGTCCGAGCTCCTTTTCCTCTTTTTTTATCTCCTCATGTCCCAGCTCCTCCTGCTCTTCTTTTATCTCCTTCTGTTCTTCTTTTATCTCCTTCCGCTCTTCTTTTGTTCTCAGCAGTTCTTGATCCTCCTGGTCCAAACCAGCGGTGGTGTCTTGGTTAAAAGGGAACTTTTCGGAAAGAACCCTGCACTCTACAGTATCGACCTGTATGATGTCTGGACATGCAAACAGGGAAAAAAAATCTGAGTTGAGTCCAAATATAATTTGCCATCTTAAACTACCTGTTAGATTTAAGATTTTACAGGTCAATTAGGCTGCAACGGGACTTCACAGCAATAATCTGTTTTGGTCACAACTATAATTTACATATAAACGTATTATATCAGTAATAAATCCTGTAAAATAATAAGGATTATAGGATAAGGATTTTTTTCTTCAAATAAACTGTTGTCATTTTACTAGCTAAAGCTCTGAGGTGGAGGTGGTGACACCAGGCACAAGTGCACTTACGGAAAAAACATTTTTATGAATTTTTTTTTCATACTCCCTCCTCTGACATCAAATGAAAGCATCATTAATGTTATTAAAGTATTAATAATGTTACTTAATAAAAGAAATGGTCTGGAATGCCCCCTAGTCACCTCTTGACCTTTGACCTGTGTGACAGGCCCGGTAACTGCTCTTTGCGCAGTGACACGGGAAAGCACGCTGTGGAGATTGAGCCCATGCCTGTGTCAGTATGTGGGCTCTGTGTTCCAGATTCCCAAAAAGTTTTTGGTCATAAAACCACTAAGTGGGAGGCATGATTCTGCTTTAGTCCAGAGGTGCAGACTAGCAGAGCGGGGCTAAACACAGTACAAACGCTGGAGGAGAGAAGAGCCCTGCGCTCCTGTGACATAGTCCTGAGCGGAAGGAGAAGACAGGTTTTTATCCAGCCATAATCATTCAGACATTAGTTTGCTGTTGTTAAACCATCAGCTAGCTGGCAGCTAAAGACTTTTTAGGTCTCTATAAAAGCCTCTTCCTTTTAGCGCCCTTAACAGCAGCTGACACTCGCCAGTATTATTTCTATTAGATTTGTTTGATGGGGAGATGAGATGCAGTGGTGCAGCATTTTATTTATATTTAATCTTTTTGATTAAATATAAATGAACAACTGCTTTAGAGGGTAGAATGAAGTTATTCTATTCAAATCATTATCTAGATTATATCATATTAATATGTAAAGATTCTCCCCTCATCTGATAATTTAGTCTTCTGTGTATAAAAGTAATAAGACAATTTTATACATGCTATCCTTTCTCCTTCTTTTAAGACATTTATAATAAGGGATTTCTAGAAACGTAATTAAAATTAAATAGTAATGTGTGAACTTTAAACTTCTTGTCTTGTCAATCATGGATTGAAAAATATATGTCTGTTTCTCTGAATACATTTATACATTAAAGCTGCACTACCTGATGTAGTGAAAAGGACAAAAAAGTTGATGATAAGGTAACCACAGCTGTCTCACAAATAGAGAGCAATGGAGCACACTGCCTTGTGTGTGCTCAATTTCTCCAAAAAGAAAGTTAGTATTTTAACTGAAGATTAAAAAAGGTAAATAAGCTGTGAATTTAAAATAAAACACTATTCTGCATAAATTCTATTCCTGGATACATCATCTACGTATTGACCAATCAAAGCACACGTGTCCTTGTGTGATTAGCCAAAAATAAATAAATAAAAGGTTTTGGGGTTAGTCTGGCCTCTTGTTTTCCCATATTGACAGATAATACTAAGGTAACATGTCACTTTTTGTTTAGTTGTTTGCAATTTAATGTTAAAGTTGATCCAACTGTGCCGTTCTGAACAGGCCGTCTTCATCTCCACTGTAAGTACAGAACATCCTGGCTGCTTTATTTATTATTAGAGCTTATTACAGTACACTGTAAGGTTGTATTGTTCCCACTCTATTTATATTTTTATCAGTTTAATTGCGTAAAAACAAAAACTGTTCGATTGTCTAGGTTTGTAATTGACATGTTTTGCTCCTATGCAGGTTGGAATATTTCTATACCTCCCTAAAATCAAAGGATTCCTGCAAAGTGAAATTCTGATTGCAATAAAATATTAAACATATGGGTGGTTTTGGTTTCTATTATTTTCCTTGGATTTGAATCTATTGTATAACTCTAAGCCAACTGTTATGTAACACATCATGGTGCATGGAACTGTAAAGCTATGTTAAGTTTGTACTAATAATATTCAACACCAGAATCCCATCAAATATGCCCTTTTTTACTTTGAGCCCCTGCCCCTTCTAGTGATCTCTGCACGGCCCTGGGCGACACTAAATGACACTGACACAAAGTTGCCTTTGGGTACGTTAATAGCTTAGTGACAGTACAATCGCTATTAGACATGTTATTAGACATTCAAATCTCAGTATCCGTTCAACTTCACCGAACCGCAGTAAAATCTGCACAACGTTGCACAAAGATCTCTTAGAGCCGAGATTACAGAGAAAATGGCAACTCCGGGTTTTGCATCCGCTGAACGACTTGGTTGATAAAACGTTAATTACTGATGGTCTTTCATACCTATTCGGTGTAAAATTATCTGTGGGGTCCGTGTGAAATCCAAAAGTCCGCTGTGATTGTTGCTCTCTTCCACGGCCTTGACGATGACTTCTTTAAACTGTGTGAATGCATCTTCAGCAGGAGTTTCTTGCTCGTAGACAAACGCTCTCTGAGAGTGAACTGAACACATGCTTCCTCCTGTAAACTCTGACATTTTCCCCAAATACTAATCCCCAGAGGACTAAAAGCAGAAACGCCTAATGCAACTACTAGCAACCCCGTTTTGATCCACTATTGTGGTTCTCTTCTTCTGCGCTGGCGGTTGACATCAAGCTTCCTAGCGCGTTTTTTTTCTTTCTTTTTTTTTCTCTTTCTTCTTTTAAAATTTCACTGGCGGTTAGTATACCAAATTCATGTGCATGTACCGCCACCTACCGAACTGGAGTGTGGACTCCACGGATCACCATAGCATTTGGCTGCAACAACAAGCAGTTTTCTGGCTGTCGGAAAACGTTTCACAGGAAATTTTACAGTCAGTGAAAGGACTAACACTATGAAGTACCGAGAAATACATGTGCTGAAATATTTTGCATGTGTTTATATATATATATATATATATATATATATATATATATATATATATATATATATATATATATATATATATATATATATATATATATATATATATATATATATGTATATATATATATATATATATGTGTGTATATGTATATATATATGTATATGTATATGTATATATATATATATATATATATATATATGTATATATATATATATGTATATGTATATATATATATATATATATATATATATATATATATATATATATATATATATATATATATATATATATATATATATATATATATATAAACACATGCAAAATATTTCAGCACATGTATTTCTCGGTACTTCATAGTGTTAGTCCTTTCACTGACTGTAAAATTTCCTGTGAAACGTTTTCCGACAGCCAGAAAACTGCTTGTTGTTGCAGCCAAATGCTATGGTGATCCGTGGAGTCCACACTCCAGTTCGGTAGGTGGCGGTACATGCACATGAATTTGGTATACTAACCGCCAGTGAAATTTTAAAAGAAGAAAGAGAAAAAAAAAGAAACAAAAAAAACGCGCTAAGAAGCTTGATGTCAACCGCCAGCGCAGAAGAAGAGAACCACAATAGTGGATCAAAACGGGGTTGCTAGTAGTTGCATTAGGCGTTTCTGCTTTTAATCCTCTGGGGATTAGTATTTGGGGAAAATGTCAGAGTTTACAGGAGGAAGCATGTGTTCAGTTCATGTACAGTTTGTTATATATATGTACTTCATAGTGTTAGTACAATACATAAAAGTATATGGCATTTGACATTTTAAAAGTCTTGAGCCCCCCCTGAACATGAGGAAAAATTTTTTCGTTGTTTGATGCTGTAGCCCACATATTCCCTAGTTACTGAAGGAAAACAGGGAGTACCACTATGGCGGCTGGTGGCTTCCCACCGAGGTGTACTAACAACGGACAAAATTAACAATCCAGTGAATGAATAGAGATCAGTGGTGTTACTGTGGAGAGATTTATTTTTGGACACAACAGGCAATAAACAAAGGTTATACCTCAAGGTAAACATGAATTAATTAATTACGATTAAATAACCCTGTCTTTATATCTTATTAAATGATTCCTGGTATTTTTTGATATATCACCTAATAAATTACTTAGAGAAAACAATTTCCCTCCTTTACTTAGATCTGTTTTTAAGGATTGACTTTCTTCTCTATATGTTCTGCATTCTATTAGGAGATGTTGTACAGGTTGTTATTTTCCGTTTCTGAATAGAGTACTATTAAGACCTATATGTCCAATTCTTAATCGTGGTATGATTATTTTCTCTTTGACCTGTCCAGGGTGTACCCCGCCTTTCGCCCATTGACAGCTGGAGATAGGCACCAGCACCCCTCACGACCCCAACAGGGATTAATCGGAAAATGGATGAATGGATGGATGGATTATTTTCTCTCTCTGGCTTCCATTACTAGATCTATTACATTCCACATTCCTTTCAATATTACATAAATATAATATTACGATGTCTTAATTTTCCCATTGCTCCTGGCATATCGTAAGGACTTTGTTTAGATTGAACGATTTCCTTTCAGTTTTTGTGTTAATGGTTAGTAAGAACTGAAGTAAACATTTTCAAAACAAGTCGGTTTGATAGATCAACTGGTCAAAATCTAAGCACATTGGATGTGTTTCTCTGTTTCATATATTTATCGAAACAAGGAGACATATGTTATTACACACAGCGTTTTAGCTCTGTTGATTCACCAATTCCCTCAGCTCGCAGCAGTAATGACTTTATGGTTCTAATAAAAATAAAATCATTGGCATCCTCCCAAACATGATGATAAGTGAGGCAGTGTTGGAGGTATCTTTTGAACCCGGTCTGTGTTTGAACTGTTTAGACCCAGTAGAGCTTTATGAATTATCTAAAATTTTTAGCTTCATTTAAACCTTCAATTTGTATGTTATGTTATGTTATGTTATGTTATTTTATGTTATGTTATGTTATGTTAAGTATTACCTTTGATTAACGCCCCCATATGTACCATAAGCTGTTAAAGTAGCTGTTATTAAACCTTTATTTAGGAAACTCTCTGTGAATCAAGATTACTTAATAAACTACAGACCAATATCTAATTTTTCTTTCTCATCTAAAATAGTTGCTAGTCTAGTAAGAGAACATTGACACATTAATGGCCTGTTTGAAGAGATTCAGTCAGGCTTCAGAGCTCAATATAGCACGAAAACAGCAGTGGTGAAAGTCACTAACGATATTCTCATGGCCTCAGATAATGTACTTGGGTCTGTACTTATCTTGATAGATATCAGTGGTGCATTTGATACAGTTGGTAATATTATCACAGAAAGAGTTGAACGTGGTATAAGGGATTATTTCCACAGTTATGCTGGTGACACTTAGCAATATTTATCCATATTCCTGATGAATACACTCAACAATTTAGGGAAACTGGAATCATGAAAGCATTGTTTTTATTTGTACATAATACAACATTTAAAAACAGACTATAGTAGGTGGAACATATAAAACTACACACTCTTGGACAGTAGATGGCGGTATGCACCTGTAAGTTGCACTGTGGCACTTCATACTTGTGCTCGGCAGCAACAGAACTCACGGCACTGGGGGCTAGTAAGGCACCACAGCTCCACCTGGATCCATACAGAGGACGTCCTGCTGAAGGGCAGATGAGCTGTCAGACTGACTCCTGGCACTCTTACTTTGGCCCTGTCTCATACTAAACCCAACGCACTTCTGTGAAGTGTGCCACTGGTGGAAGTGCACTTAGGGCTCGGGTGCGCAGGATACAAGACTGCAAAATATGTAGAATTGGGACACTATGGGTTCACCAACTTACGCCTCTGTGTCGTAAAAATTATTAAAACGTAACATGCGATTGTTTTGAGCATAATCAAATGCAGAAACCCAGAATTATAAGGATCGGGCATGGCAGGGCGGTGGGAGTTGCCATAAATGAGAAGTGAATGGAAAATTATATTGTTAAATATAGGGCCATAGTTTACTTTAACCGCTTTGAGCAGAAAAGGTGATAATATTCTTTAAAAACAAACAAAAAAATTAATTTACAAATGTGAAGGACACAAGACATGTATTAATATAAATCCATAATATTCAGGGGTTAAAGCAAAAATATCAATTTGACTGAAAATTTTTCTAGTCAGCCCATATATTCCTGGGCAGTGGACGTCATTCCACCTTAATAACCTCATTTGCTTATTGTGCAAATTCCTCTTTAAACAAATCTGGTAGTTCCATTGACAATTCCTGTATCTCTCCCAACTTCCAGCTTCAGAGCCTTGGCGCCATCCTGGACAGCCCTCTCCATAATCTTCTTTACTTTCCACATCCATAACATCACCTGGTTAACTTTCATATTTACATCAAGTTCTTCCTTCGCACTTTTGCCAAACTGGTCCACAGTCCACTCACCTTTCCCCTTTCCAAAACCCTTCCCTCGTTGTCCCCCAGAAAACCCTCCATAAACTGCAGCTAATTCAAAAGACAACAGCTTGCATCATTAGGTAATCTTGGCTTGGCTAGCATCTGTGGTCAGTTTGAGATGTTCTTCCAAAAGTTAAAATTATTAAAAACCGATAAAACTCAGATGGGAGACCTCCGCGTTGCAAAGACCCGCTTTACTCTCTTTCTGATTGGCTAATGTCCTGGCTCTGCCAGATTTCATTGGTTGAGCGGAGCTTCTGTTTAAAATCTTGAATAAAAAGTCTAGACAGAACATTTTGCGCTCATTTTCCAAATGACGGAAATCTGTTGCAGCGACGGAGGACTTTAACCCCTGATGATATTACTCATTCAGATCAGAGGGGGGAGGAATGTATCCCCCCCAGGGATAAAACATGAATGACCAGAGGGGGGGGGGGGCATCACAACCAGGGGGGGGGGGGGGGGGGGAAATCCCCCCCATCCCCCCAGCAAATCGCACCCTGTATATATATATATATATATATATATATATATATATATATATATATATATATAAATGGATTAAAACATCCAGCCGCCTGTGTTAACTCTGTCCAATAAGTCTGAAAAACATAATTAGTGGTAACGTGGTTAGTCTTTTTTTTCCATTCACTGGATAAAACAACCCATCAATCATGTATTTATGTTCTTTGATTATCTTGTGTTGCCTTCTCACAGTCTTGGTTCAGGACCCCCACACACATGTTGTTTATCATGGTCCAAATAACTTCCTTGCATGTATGTTTAAATATAGAGTCCTCTAAGCTATTTAGTTAATGTGCAACTAAACAAATATTAAAAACTTTTTAGTCGACTCCTTGTTCATCTATGCTTATGGCCAAATTAGAATTTGTCTTTTAAAACTCTTTTGTGCCTGTGTTTTAAACAGCAATAGAGAGTAATTATCCATTAGACATTTTAATTTCCCACCAACATATAAGTCTGAACCAAATTACTAAATCTCCCATGTACGATATATTGGGAATAAATTTCATTTATTAATTTCCAAAATGTTTTGTTACCTGTTCATTATTTACATTAACACCTTATATGATTCTCATCCTTGGAATTCTGGGATGGATTAGCTATTACATGGTCTGTTTATAGCTCGTTTTTCCGCAATTTGCATGTTGTGAATATGTAGAACATACATCTATCCAGTCTGCTAATTTACTTTTTCAAACCTTGTTGTGTTGTAATTAGGCATATGAATAGTTAGAAAATTGCTTTTAACAGGATATTAGTTTTGTTGCACATGGAAACTGTTTGAATAATTACTCAACTAAAAATGGCTAGTTTTTCCAGATGGTATGGGTGGGGTCTATGGCGACCCCCCTTTCTTATCCTGCTGACAAAGCAATGGAGTCATGAGAAGAGAAGGGAAAAAAATTCCAGAGGGACAAAATGTGGACTTGTACTTAACAGTGTTTTACCTCCTTCCCTCTTTAATGTCTCCACATTTAATTACAAAGTGGTGGATAAGTTGCTATTTCCTTCTGTTTACGATACTGTTTTTGTAGAGCTGTAAGCATACACCATCTCTATGACATGCTTATTTATCTACTCTTGGACAAGAATTATGCCAGAGATGATGGGAGCATCAAGCCGACACTAAGGGTCTTCTCCAAGTTTAAAGGTCATCCAAGTTGTTTCTTGGTTTTCTTTAAATAATGTCTTTTAATCAGACTGTGTTTTTAGTGCAAAGCATGAAATCAAAACCTGGTCCTGACTTTACTCTTTTATAATGTGTCTGAATCTGAATGTCTAAACGATTGCAAATAAAACAACTTCATTTAGAGTCCAAAAATATTCACAAGATCTCTTAAAAAAGATTCTGATTATTTTGTAGCTCAGTACGGTTCCTTGTTTTTAGTGTTTATATAGTGTAGCCATATTAAAGACTAAATCAGTTTCCAAATACAATACAATAGAAGTTATTTTAGTTTTCACCTTTACTTGTTTAATCCAGTCAGTGTGACACACTAATATTGAATAATTAATTTGTTTTGTAATCCACAACCTACTAACCCCCCTTCTGAAACTACTCCTGAGTGGGGCACAGCCATTTAATACCTGTATCCTTTGCCAGGTTAATATGAGTTCTTATTATCTTAAACTATTTACCTGATATTTTAACCTACACTTCTAAAAACTGTGTTTCTGTCTTAGTTAACGGTGCATGAGGTAATGAATTATTTTGCCATGGGAGAACCAATCATCTTCATTATTCAGCACATTCTGCTGGTTGAACTTAAAAAGAAAAGATTCAAAATTAACCAATTTGAATAATGAACTAGAATTTGCTTTAATAATTAGACTAAATATGCCTGATTATACTCACGCATGTTGTTGATTACATTAAATTGAATCATTGACATTCTTAATATTTGTTTTTCATTACATTTTAAAACAAATAAAATTGAATTGACTAATCTGTCTGGTGGATCTTAAGTTTCACTGGGTCTCACAATTAGCCATATGCTGCAGCTCTCCTTTATGGCCATTGTCAGAAGACCACTTCCTTTGGTCAGCCTTGTTTCCTGCTGGCCTGAGTGTCCTTCTGTGCTTTATTTATAAGCAGGACATTGTGCCAGTGCTTTGCAATCCGTTCAGAATTCCTGCAGTGGAAGATGAGTTGTGGTTCTCCGTTTTGACAAACCAGAAGGTTATACCATGACCAGTCAGCTCCTTTATAGCGCTTTCCTTTGGTGTCAATGTTAACATGTGCAACCCTTTAACAGATCCACATTTTGAAAGCTAATGAGTTGCTTTTGTAAGTTATTCTATGTTTCCTATTCGCAAATCATGTTGGGTTTCTTACTTCCCATTTTATCAAAGAACACCAATTCTATCAAATTATCTTGCAAATTTAGGTGGCATTATTTAAGTTGACAGTGGTTTCCCAATAACAAAATAATTACTTCACCATTTCACATCTTAGTTTTCTAATAAGGATGGCTACAACAGCATTTTTTTGACATTTCTAACTCTGTTTAAATGAGACTTTTCTTAAACCTGTTACAGCTGCTATTGTTTTAGTGGTTCCCCATATCACACTACTAATAACTAACTCTAATGATGAATGACCAAAAGAAAACTCCTGTTAAAATGTTCTCATCCCCTGATCAATTCTTGTGTGATCAAAAAGCTCCTTTTCAATTTTAGCTGTACAAATAGGTCCTAGGTATTTTCCTAGGATCGCCTGCAGCCACTGCTGTGGAGTCTCAGCTCCCCTTTTCCTGTGGATTTCCTCTCCTCTCTCCTCTCAGAGCTGCAGCAGGAGTGCACTGGGTATGTGGGGTGTTCTGGACACGTATTACAACAGATGTTTCCACTTATTCCTGGAAGGAATGTTTACATAACTGTTCTACTGTGAATAACAGGAAATAGCTAAACATTAATCACCCTTGATATCATTAGGAGGATCTCCAGTGTTAGCAAAAAATCCAGTGGTTTTAGAAAATGGCTCATATCAAAGCTAAAACCCTCCCAAAATATGTTCAATATACTAAAATAAATTTGCTCCACTGAAGAAAGATTGATCATTAAGCAACACAAAAAGGTCTGATTTCGGTCTGAGAAAAGTACTGGAAACTTTGAGGTGGCGTTGCATGTTCAGCCACATTAATCATTGTGACTTGTGTTTTGGCCTTGTTCTTTTCCTGCAGTTCTCCAAACTGCACTTGTGCCAGTTTTCTTTATATGTTTTTTTCTTGTTCTGCTATTCTCATTTTTTCCCTTCTAATTTTTTTACACTGCATGTATCACATGATCAAGAAATTCTCTTTTGTGGCATTGATGTCAGCACCACCATGTCCACGAGCCTGCTTCAAACTGAAGCGAACATGGCATTGATGAATGAAATTGGAAACAGGTTTGTAAGCGCAGGCCATTTGTCAACTTCCTCTTCAGTTTCCTTTTTCCATCTCTTCAGCTACTCAATCTCTTCCTTTGAGGGTCGCCTTCCTTTGAGAGGCCTTCCTTCCTTTAAGAGGATCGCCTTTCAATGCTTTGGGATTGCTTCGGGGAGGGTGGAGTCTGTGGCGGCTTCTTGTTTCAATGCTCTTTGGTGTTCAAGTGTATGTATATATATATTATCCGATAAAGATCTACTATAATGGAACCCTCTTTTAGGGGTGGAGAAATCAGTTAGATTAAACTCAAATGTTATTAAAAAATGATCAGATAGGACAGGGTTGTGAGAGAATACTGTTAATTCTTCACAATCAATGCCATATGTCAGCACAAGGTCCAAAGTATGGAGCCGAGAGTGCGTTGGCTTATGCACATTTTGAGCAAAACCAATTGAATCTAGGATAGTTTTAAAGGCTACACTAAGGTTATCACATTCAGTGTCAACATGGATGTTAAAATCACCCACTATAATAACCTTGTCAGTATTTAACACCAAATCAGATAAGAAGTCTGACAGCTAATCCAAAAACTGAGTGTAAGGGCCTGGTGGACGATACAAAACAACAAACAGAAGAGGTTTTATTGCTTTGCAGTTTGGATGAGGGAAACTGAGGGTTAAATGTTCAAAAGAACTGTAATTATTAATTGGCCTGGGACTAATGAATAAATCAGACTGAAAGATGGTTGCCACTCCTCCTCCTCTTCCCACAGATCTGGGAATGTGGAAATTTGAATAACTGGAGGGAGTTGACTCATTTATACTAACGTAGTCCTCTTGTAGCCAGGTTTCTGTGAGACAAAACAAATCAATCTGATTATCAGAAATCAATTCATTAACTAACAAAGTCTTTGGAGGGAGAGACCTTATATTTAATAGACCACATTTAATTCTTTTATTTTTTGGTTCAAAGTGATCCGTATGGATTTTTATTAGATTTTTATGATTTGTTCCCTTAAGATCAGTTTTTGATCTGTTAAGTTTTGGCCGTGAGAAAGACACCGTCTCAATAGGGTAATGGGTGGGTAACAGTACAGAAGCTGCAGAGAGGTGTGTTAAACTACGGCTCTGCTTCCTGGTCTGGACCCTGGGTTGTCAGCATTTAGGAGAACTAATAAATCCGGCCAGATTCCTAGAAAGAAGAGCTGCACCATCCAAAGTGGGATGAATGCTGTCTCTCCTGATCAGACCAGGTTTTCCCCAGAAAGTTTGCCAGTTATCAATGTAGCCCACTTCATTTTCTGGACACCACCTAGACAACCAGCGGTTGAATGATGACATGCGGCTAAACATGTCATCACTGGTCAGATCAGGCAGGGGACCAGAGAAAATTACAGAGTCCGATATTGTTTTAGCAAACTCACACACCGAAGCAACACCAACTTTGATGACCTCTGATCGGCGTGACCGGGTGTCATTACCGCCAGCGTGAATAACAATTTTGCGGTATTTACGCTTATCCTTAGCCAGCAGTTTTAGGTAGGATTCTATGTCACCCGTTCTGGCCCCTGGCAGGCATTTAACTATAGTCCCTGGTTTCTTTAGTGCCACGTTTCTTAATATGGAGCTGCCAATAATTAAGGTCGGCTCCTCGGCGAGACTGTTGCTCAGAGGGGAAAATTTATTAGAAACGCAGATGGGTTGGTGGTGATCTGGGGGCTGAAATCTAGAGCTATGCTTACTACGAACCGTCACCCAGCCGGCCGGCTTAACCGGTTGTTCGAGTGCGGCTGTTGGTTCGCTACGTGAAGTTACTCTTTGTGGCTCCGCGCTAGCAAAGGAGCGGCTATCAGCTGGTTTTTCAACAGCACGGAGCCGAGTCTCCAGTTCTGACCCCCTCGCCTCCAAAGCTACAAAAATACTACATTTATTACATGTACCATTATCACTAAAGGAGGCAGAGGAATAACTGAACATCTGACACAGAGAGCAGCACATAGGAGACTTAGTCAGAGACGGAGAAGCCATTATGAGGCTAAAGCCGGGCGTACACTGTACGAGTTTTTCAGTCGTGGTACTTATATACATCTCAAACTGTGCGACGGAACCGCGGGGTTTAAAAAGTTCACCGCTCACGATCTGTGCGGCGCGGCGCTTGGACGCGACCGGACTGCTCACACTGTACGTCGTGCCCCCTCTGGGACCGCTCGCTGTGATGGCAGAGGCAGGCGAGCGACGGTGGGTGAACAGGGACCCAGAGCAGGGGTTCGAGCCCAGCTCTGGCGAGGCCCGCAGGAGGCACCGGGCGTCGGGGGAACGGAGGGGAGAGAGGAGGGACGAGACGCACCGGCGGCCGCTCGGCACGGCAGGTCGCCCGGCCCGCACCCCCCCGCGAGCGGAGGAGTGCCGAAACAGGCGGCGGACCGCGGAGGAGTGCCGAAACAGGCGGCGGACCGCGGAGGAGTGCCGAAACAGGCGGCGGACCGCGGAGGAGTGCCGAAACAGGCGGCGGACCGCGGAGGAGTGCCAAAACAGGCGGCGGACCGCGGAGGAGTGCCAAAACAGGCGGCCAGCGCGGACCGCGGAGGAGTGCCGAAACAGGCGGCCAGCGCGTTGCCGCCCTCCCCAACGCCCCCGCGAGCGGGCCGGGCGGAGGTCGCTTCAGGGACGCCCGCTCCCCTCCCTCCGCTGGCGGGGACGGAGAGGAGGGGAGGGCGCCCCCTCGTAGCTCTGCTTGAACAGCAGGATGCGCTCACGAAAACCTCACGACAGCCGACTGAATTTCAAACATGTTTGATTTTCACCGACTGTCCGATTCCTGATCGGGAGGTAGTCGTGAGAAGCCATTCCCCCCTCCTCCCCCCCTCTACGATCAAGCTGAAATTCGGCCCGATTCAAAAAATGCCCGCACGACTGAAGAATCGGCCCGAATAGGGCAAAAACTCGTACAGTGTACGCCCGGCTTAAGGCTTGGCTACCGCTAGGCTAATGCTAGGCTAAAGCTAGGCTAGCGCCCTGTTATCACGCCAAAGAACAAACCGTGTGAAACACGAGGAGTTCCCAAACGTGATGAGCAGCCACAGAAAATGTTTTAAAAGTGCTTATGTTTGGAGACAGATGTTACAGCAAAGAGGTTTAAAGATAAAAAGCGAGAGAGCCTGGAGCAAAAATCCGTTGTTCACACAGCAACAACAGGAAGTGACACAATATGCCTTACCGCAAACAGGAAGTCCGGTCCTGATTGTATTTTTGCGGATACGGTTTGCCTCACCGGACACAATGAAGGGGATGGTCAGAAAATAACAAATAAACAATACTTATGTAACCGAGTCCTTTCTGCGGTGTGCTGGTTTTATTAAGTGATCAGGCCATGACACAGTTTGTCTTTAAAAGGACAGTTTCTCGATTTATTGTACCTGACGAGAACAACATACAACAACCGTGTTATAGGCTGCCCGCTCCAAGTCCTACACAAAACAGAAGTACATAACAAAAATTAACTTAATATATCTATAAATAAACTGGATATATTCACAGGAAAAATAAATAGCACATACCTCTTCCGCAGGACAACATGACAAAAGGGGAGGGTCTAAGGGGTGCAAACAATTTAAAGACAATACCACAAAAGAAGAAACAAAAAGGAGGGGCTTCCACTCTTAAGGTAACACAGTTAAAAAAGTGACAGAATTTCTAGAGGTGTTTCAGTCAGGTAAGTACCAATACAAATAACCAAATAAAAACATTTTGTGTAATTATAACAAAAAAAGAAATACAACCAGGTTACACTTACACAAAAATAACACCAAACACAATTAATGAAACCCAATATATATTTACATAAATACAAATCATTTCAACTAAACAAATCTAAAGTCAATCAAAAGAATTCTTCAAATTAAACATAATTCCTTAAAGCTCTACCCGCCTTCCAAATGGTTTGCTCCAAGAGCTTTCTGCAGCACCTGTGCGGGAGAATTATTTAACTATTAAACCTTAAAAAAAGAAAGAAGACTCGGAGAGAAGTCGTTCCTTTGCAATTGTCAGCGAGAATTTTTCTTTATTAAACCTTGGACGTACTAACGGGTCCGAGCAGAGAATTCTAAGGTAGAATACAATAAGCAGGCCTTTATGGCCGAGAGATGTGTGTGCGTTATACAAGAATCTGTGTGTCTCCATTGGTGTGTGTGTGTTGCAAGCTAGTGACGTCCAGCGCTTGGCGGCTGGACCAGACTTCTGGGAAATGTTTATCAAAAAGAGTAAAAAACAGAGCGATTAATTACGCTACTTGACAAATCCTGGAATGCTACAGTTAAACAATGATAGATGTTTCCTTTCTTTGCTGGCTGCTGGGAGCAGGTCAGTCTGCCCCAGCACCTGCAGCTTGTTTCTTCCTTTTGCTGACACACCCTGCTGAGGAGCCAAACCAGGAAGAGGTAAGTGCTTACAACCAAACAAGTTTTCTGTCAAAGCAAGAAAACAAACATCTGTAAATTTAAGGAAACAGAAATTCACATTCATATATCGACACTTCCTTCACAGAGAATGGATGGCCAGTCCCCCTACCTATCAAGAAGGTACACCTAAATGTCTGAAAAAAACTACAACAAAAATAATACAATAAAAATATAACAACTAGGGCTGTCAGTTTTAACGCGTTATTAACGTGTTATTAACACGTTAACTTCGTTGGACAGTAACGCTGACAATTTTTTTTAACGTGCATTAATCGCGCATGAAAACAAACACACCGCTCCTAATGTTTTTCCCCGCAGTGAGTTTTTTTTTTTACCCTCGCCGCTTTCCATAGTTCCAAGAATGCTAGCGACAGTAGCAAAACAGACCATGCAAATACGCTTATTTTATCCGTCTTTGAGCTTTTTCTTTTCTGAAGTTGCTTGAAGTTGCGAGTCGCGGTTGCGTTTTTTTGGGCTTGTTTCTGAAGGTAAAGTCCCTTATTTGGGCTCTAAAATAAGTGACGATAAACACGAGTTATAAAGATACCTGCTTAGGCTACAGTCACTTCGAGTAGAACCCGCTGAAATATCCCTCCGCCTCATCATGTGCTGCAGCGCATACTCCTTTAGATTGACATAGGAGCTGAGGGAGTAAATGCAGAAAGAGGAACTCTGCCCGTATTTTCTGCAGTTTACGGTTGCCATAACCGGTAAAAACTGCTGAAAGTAGATCAAGCGGCGTACATCACCATTTTGAGCAGAGACTGGTTCTGAAGATGAGTTTTTCCATGCTGATAACATTGCAGGAACCATTGCCAAACGAAGTACCTAGAGTTTCAGTGTCGGCACATGCAAGCTGTGCTAAATGGCTATCTTTTAAGGGTTCTAAGCTCCTGCCCCACTTGCTAGCAAAGTGTAAGACTCTGGAATGACCTGGAAATTTAAAACCCTTTTCCAGGCTTTAAAAAAAACTATGAATGTGGATATAAACAGAATGCAAAAATATTCAAAGAAATTATTGTTCTTGGTTTGAAAGCCCAGAATTATGTTTGTGAGAGAGAGTGAAAAAAGTAACAACAAAACTTCGTCCGTCCGTTGTCTTCTGCTTATCCGGGGTCGGGTCGCGGGGGTAGCAGCGTCAGTAGGGAGGCCCAGACGTCCCTCTCCCCGGCCACTTGGGCCAGCTCTTCCGGGGGAATCCCAAGGCGTTCCCAGGCCAGCCGGGAGACATAGTCCCTCCAGCGTGTCCTGGGTCTTCCCCTGGGCCTCCTCCCGGTGGGACGTGCCCGGAACACCTCACCAGGGAGGCGTCCAGGAGGCATCCTAACCAGATGCCCGAGCCACCTCAACTGGCTCCTCTCGACGTGGAGGAGCAGCGGCTCTACTCTGAGTCCTCCCCGGATGACTGAGCTCCTCACCCTATCTCTAAGGGAGAGCCCAGACACACTACGGAGAAAACTCATTTCAGCCGCTTGTATCCGGGCTTCAACAAAACAAAACTTCTATAATTTATATGTAAACGCTTAATACGATGTCTATCTTTGTTTAAGAGGCAAAATATATATATATTTCGGCATGAAATATTTCTTTATTTACACATTTGTCTACACATTGTGTAAACATCATAGCATTATGATTAGTGATTTAGCCATTATTTGCCAGAGTTTATCAATTATGGCACAAGGATGTTTTCATTCCAATTCTAAAAAGTGATTAAATAATAATAAATAAAAATATTTTTTGTACAAGCATGTTTTTTACTAGTCATTTATTGCAAAATTGCAATAATTTGCAAAATCCCCAAATAGGCTTTTACAATTTCAGAAATAAAAAGACAAAATATGTGATTAATTTGCAATTAATCTCGAGTTAACTATTGAATTTATGCAATTAATCGCTATTAACATTTTTAATCGTTTGACAGCTCTAATAACAGCTCAACTGTTTGGACTGTAACTTAAGACTCTCTCTGTCTCTCTGTCTCGCTCCGAGGTCGGTCGTGTCTTTTCTCTCTCTGCAGCTTTTACCCCCCCCCCCTCTCCTGCTTCTGCTGCTATGTTTTGTCTTCTGAGCACTTTCTTCATATCAACCGAACTCTGAAAAACATGGATCTGGTAAGCTGCTCTCTCAATACTATTGATACATTTTTTTCGACGGGTAGGCAACGCAAGGGGGACCCGTCCGGTCCCGATTTGATTTATTTTGTGAGATACACCCTAAATTCCTGGAGGAAAACGGTGTGTCTTTCGACCTTGTCATTCCTGGACGTTTGAAATTTTCACATTGGATTAAGGATACTGGGATCTCTACTTATTGGTTTTTGTGGATTTTTGAAGTATCGGCAAATAGAGCGGATGTCGGAGCCATTTGGCCTTGATCAGACTGCCGGCTGCATGACGTGCTCAACTGTGGCTGTGAACGGACAAACCTGGCAGGTGAATGGAGCGAAGCCGAAAAGCTGCCTGTGTTGAAACGCAGACTGACTTTGGTGGTTGAACTCAAGGGGAGATGGGATAAAATCTGGAAGTGAAGCGCGAAAAAGCCCAATAATTTGGAAAATTGGATTTACATGTGGAGCCAGCAAAAGACTTAAAAGCTGACAGGAAAGGCAGTGCAGCTTGTCTCATAACAAATAACATATTTGGATTCCCTCCCTATCTCTACTCCTGGATTGTTATGGCGGAGAGTGCTCAGAAAAGCCCCCGGCTACCCCCCTCCCCCGCTGACACCTGAGGATGCTTCTCTGAACTGTGGGCCGGCTGATAACATCAAGGACAATGGCCTCTGGAGAGTGTTCACAGAGATAAAACACTTTCGCCCAAACACATGCATAACTGATACTCAAAAAACTGATGAATTACGCACATGCGACAGGTCTCAAATGTTTACCTTCTGCATACATGTTGTCTTGTGTTATTTGTGCTTTTTCGTGCTATGAGGGTTTTTTGTGTCAGTTGTTTGTCTCTTTATTGGTGAGAGCATAAATAGGCAAACATCTGTCTCTTTTTTTCTCCCCCCCTCTTTCCCCCATGTTGTTGCTCTTTTTTCAAGAGTTCAAGGGCAGCGCCTCGTGAACTCCGTGTAGGCGGGGTTCGGGGCTGTTTGGAGGAATGTGGCCTTGACGGCTGCGCTATTTAGCAGCGGCTGACTGGCTGCGTTCCTTGGCAACGCAAGGCCTCAGTCAATCGTCCCCCCAAAATGTTTGTTTGTTTATGTGATGGACGGTTGTACTGGAACTGATTTTTCGATTGCAATGCAAATTGTAATTGACAATAAAATTTGATTGATTGATTGATTGATTGATTGAATAATCTAATTTCCTGATGTAATGGAAGCTATCTCCATTACACTCTCGTAGTCCTCGGCTTTTACTGGCTACAGCAGCACAACCCGCACTTAAACTGGGCTGAGCGCAGGCTTGAGTCCTGGTCTCCATTTTTACCATTCACACTGTCTTCGGTCCGCTGTGCCCTCTGGGTCTAACCTGGAGGACTCCATTAAGGAGGACCCCGTAGACCTCCATCTGGTATCAAAGTTATGTTGGGATTTGAAGGCACTGTTTAGTAAGAGTAAGGCAAAGTCGCAAGCCTCCACCTTTGGCCCCAACCTGCCCGGCGCCCCGCTAACCTCCAGTCGGCTGTATAACATCTCCCGGGCCAAACGGCAGGTCCACATAGATTATATAAACGGGACACTAGCCACTAAAATCATTCACCCTTCCTCCTCCCCTTTGGGAGCCGAGTTATCTTTGCCCCTCTTTATTGACTACTGGAGTTTGAAACAAATCACTGTCAAAAATAAGTACCCGCTTCCCCTCATCTCATCAGCGTTCGAACCGGTCCAGGACGCAACCGTCTTTTCAAAATTGGACCTGCGTAATGCATTTCATCTCATGAGAATCCGCCAGGGGGTTAAGTGGAAGACTCCTATGGACCAGTATTTAGTCATGCTCTTTGGACTCTGCGACAACCCTTCTCTCTTCCAGGCCCTAGATAATGACGTCCTCCAGCACTTTCTCAACATTTTCGTCTTTGTTTACCTAGACATCCCTATATATTCCAAGAACCTCTCGGAGCATAAGAACCACATACGCCTAGTTATCCAGCGGCTTTTCGAAAACAAACTGTTCGTAAAGGCAGAAAAGTGCAAGTTCCATAGACCATGGTGTCAGCTTCCTCGGCCTCATCCTCAAGCGTGGGCAGATCCGCTCGGATCCACGGAAGATTAAGGCCGTCCTCAACTGGCCCGTTCCAGGCTCCCAGATGCAGCTGCAACAGTTCTTAGGATTCGTGAACTTTTACTGACGGTTCATCAGGAATTATAGCCTGATCGCCACCCCCTGGAATGCCCTTACTTCCACCAAGACAGCCTTCGCCTGAAACCCGAGGCAAATTCTGCCTTCCTGGAACTAAAGCAGAGATTCTCTCGAGCTCCCATCCACATACATTCTGACCCCCTGAAGCAATTCACTCTCGGAACAGATGCCTCAGACTGACCAAAAACTGCACCCCTGCGCCTATATCTTCCGACGCCTGTCCTCGGCCCTTATCACCTAACATTTCTTGTGGCTGTCCCTTCACAAAGACGTCTGCAAATATGTCCTCGAACCGACCTCCTGCGGGCCTTCTCCAACCACTCTCGATCCCCAAACACCCCTGGTCGCACATTGAACTGGACTTCGTCACTGGCCTTCCCTCCTCCCAGGTGATGACCAGCATCCTAACGGTTGTTGACCGTTTTTCCAAAGGCTGTCACCTGGTTCCTCGTCGTAAGTTCCTCTCTGCCTTTCAGACTGCTCAGTTCCTGGCCAGGCATGTGTTCCGCCTCCACGGCATCACCCAAGAGATCCTTACAGACCACGGCCCCAGTTCACCTCCCGCGTCTTGAAGGAGTTCTCCACTGCCCTCGGTGCTAGATATGCCCTCACCTCTGGTTACCACCCCAAGTCCCACGGCCAAGCCACACGTATGAAGCAGGAGCCAGGAGTCCTCCCTTCATTGCCTCACCGCATCCAATCCCACGAACTGGAACACAGTCCTCCTGTGGATCGAATATGCACATAATTTCCACATCTTTGCTTCCACCAACCACGTCCCCTCTAAAGTCTCACTAGGTTACCAGCCTCCTCTCTTCCCTAGCCTGGGTGCCATTCCGAACTTAGTCTCGCCCACAACGTTTTTCGGTCGGGAAGTTCGGTCTGGCATTGCTCAATAGTAGCGCAAGTATGCTCGCCCAATATCTGGCGGGCCAATCAACCTTTTCACGGACGTCCGGTGGAGCGGGGGGGGTGGTGGCGGAGAGAGACAAGCTTTGCGCGGACCCTGCCATTCACTATATGCACGCGCGAAAGCAACAACAAAAAAACGCGTATTACCGTCAAATAAACATGCAAGCATTAAGAGTTAGGTTTTTTTTTTTTTTGGAATGTTATACTTTTAAGTTTTCTCTATGTGGCCTGTTTACAGAGTTATTGCGTAATTAAAAAAAGTAGTGTGCATAATACCGCTGGTTATGATTTATTTGTTTTGTGTTTATCTGACTGACGTGTATTGCTTTAGTAACTCAATACTTGCTGGAATAAATTGTAAATGTCTGCCAAGTACGACAGCAGCTTATAAAATAAATAAATTCTATAAATGTTTTTCCTATCTAAGTGAGTTTCTTCTGAGTCAGGACTCGAATAATTGAGAGGAGAAAGAGGAAAAGAAAACAATAGTAATAATAGTATATGAAAAAACAGACATTTACTTTATACAAATGTTTAATCTTTGGAAAAGAATGAAGGTGTAATATGTTGTGCCATGTCAGGACGTGACAGACTGCATTTCCCATGATGCATGGTGGTCAAAATGGCCACCAACTCCCATCATGCAACGCGGCCCAAAATGGCCGGCGCCCTAGCAACCGATAACGTTGCTAGGGTAAAGTTGATAAAACTCGGTTGCACCCCGCAATCGATCTTCTTCCCTGGCGCCCTGCCAACCGAGAAGACACACAGCTGTTTAACTCCGTTGGGAAAATCCCACGCCACGTGCTCGAGTTTCTCGCTGGACCGAGATTTTTTCGAAGCAAAACTATTCCCTGTACAGACAGGAGGTCGACTCAAAAAGGTACCTTTAATTCCCTCTGATCAAATACTGGAAGCCGCCTTATCTCCCAGTGATCGAGAGAGGACGACGCGTTGTTTGGCCCAACAAGCGTCTAGGAGCCCAGAGAGAGAGAGAAAGACGAAGGAACTCTCTCAGTCTGGTCCCCGCTGCAGCCTGCGGACCCTGCGGTCGTCAAGACGCGTTCAGGACGTCGCGTGATCCAGAGCGCTCCGGACCGAAGCCGGGACTTTCACTCCGGACCAGCCCCGAGGCACCTCAAAGTAACGGGTTCTCCCCTTTTATTTCTGTCTCACCAACAGGGTGTTTAGAAGTGCCTGGGCAGACGTAGAAATTTGTAGGCTTAGGTTAATGCTTTTATTCCACGACGAAGTTGGAATTATTTTGCTGAATATTTTCTTTGTATGTGCATGCATTTTACATTTGATTTTGCTGTGTTGATTGTGGTTTATCTATAACCCCGCCGTGGGTCACTGTTTCAGTTCTTTTCATCTTCCTCCATGCTTTTCCCCCATTTCTTTTGCTTCTCCTTATCAGAGAATTTGATCGCTTTGTTTGAATCTTAGTTCGCGGTTTCTCTTTGAACCAGAGCGTAAACCACTCCCTCTCGGAGCGAGGTACCACCTCACCTTAGCGTAAGCGCGGTGACATCATTAAGACCTCCCCTCACGCTTCACGCAAATTTGCAGAGCATACGTCATCATAGTCGCCATCTTGGGAGGGTGTCGGATGACTGCACTGTAGGTAGCTTAGCTGATAGCTTTGTAAGGCATCAAAGCGTACGGTAGGACTCCCACAGCTGCTCTGTCTGTCAATGCTATGTCAAATGCCGATGTTCTGAATGTGGTTTAAACAACCGTGAGCTGAACTAAGAGTTGCAACCGCTCATTTTAATCCATTTGTTTTTCTTTCCTTTCGTTTTGTTTGTTTTGTTTATTCTTTTATCTCCATATATATTTTGCGTGTTAGTTAGTAGTGAGTAAGATTTCCAAAGTCGTTGAATCAGAGAATTACTGTAACAGGGAATTGCTTTTGGTTCAATAAAACACCACTGCGGAATAGACATTGTTTTGTGTTCAATCCAATTCATAGTTGTATGGTTATTCAGAAATCAGAGCTAACCTCCTTTGGAGTTAACATCTGACATTAATACAGAGACAATATCATTGGATGGTGATAGACAAATAAGGATTTAAACTCTAATTGCAGTTACATTGGGGTTCTCACAGCCTGCCGGATAAACCTCGTCGGTCACAAGTCCGACCAGATCATTTATCCCAGCATAAATGAGTTCATAACAGCAAATTAACTAATGCATTAGTGGTATAAGTACTTACAAGCTTATAGCTAACATCACCACCATTTGAACTATATTTTGTTGTAGCGGAATTTTGAGTTGAATGATTTATTATTTAAATTATAATACCAAATTATAATTAATAATAATAATAAGCATATTCAACCATCTTCTGGCATAACATTTACTGGCGTGCCCGGGTGGGCTAGTCTACTTATTTGGCGTTCCTTTAGACTAAACTGAATAACCAGCAACTTATGAATTTAATGAACACAATCTACATTCCAGCATTTTGACTGCTCACCTTGCCAAAAGGGCTATTCAGTCATAATTGATTAAGGAAGTACTCCTACTAAATATGTACGTGTTTGTGGTGGTTTGAGGTTGTTAACCTGAGGTTTGAATATTGATTTCTAAACCTGGAGTTAGTTAGACTGAACTGACTAGAACGTACAGCGCCTCCAGCGCCTGCTACTGATCAGTCATCTCCTGTGTCGTGTTCTGCTTTGAAAAGAGAGACCCTGCCTCCATCTGGTGGCCAGGATAGGTAGTTGCAGTCACGGTTGAAAATTCAGGTGAAAGCACTCGGCTTCCCTGAATGGATATTTGAATGTCAGTTTCTTAAAACTTTCTTTATGGTTACTCCTTTTAATATTTTTTGTCAACTTATTATAATTTTTTTTTCCTTTTGAATTTTTTTTTTAACTTTTAATTTTTGTTAAATTATTTTTCTTTCTTTTCCCCCTTCTGCTCATCATACACTGCATGAAAAGTGAGATTTTCGTCCCCGTAAACTACCGCAGATCTCCCTCATTTTCGGCAGTTAACGACAATTTGCAACCCGTGCTTGTTGCCGTTTTCAGTGCCACAAATTGTCGGAACCGGACTCTGACGTATGTGGAGAGCGATCAGCTGTACTAATGGCCCTAATTAGCATATGAATGCAGCGAACCCGCGCGGCTGGCCAGGTCTGGCTTGAATAACCTACTCAGTATTGGCTGAAACCACTATTTTTAAATAAGTAAAATCGCTCCTGATTGGCAGCAAAACCACACGTGGCCAAGCCAGGCTTGAATGTTCTTACTGAGTATTGGATGGAACCACTTCTTTCAAACAAGTAAAATCACTCCTGATTGGTTGGCAGATCCCCAATAACTTATTTACATATTTATATATATTTATTATATATATATATTTATTTATTCATTCATATTATGCTGTATATTCATGTTATCCTATGTAAGCTACTACACTATTATTAGGCTACCATCAAGGACATGAATGAATTTATACAGGAAATGAACATTTGCCAGGAAGATGTTTATGCAAAGAAAGAGCTTTATTAAAACAAACAACTATATACAACGCGAGGATCCAAAAATTACAACCCCGTGAACTGTCCGTTTGCCTCCTCGGGGTTGTAGGTAACTGCTGGCGGCGTTCTTTCTGAGGCAGGTCCGATGTGCAGACGCCTGCTGTGCGTGGCTCTGTACTTCGGCGTCGCCTCTAACCGGGACTGCAGCTTCACACAGAGTTCAGAGAGATCCGGTGTTGTGCGCAATTCTGTTCCCCCGTGAAAATCTGTTTCCCCTGTGTCGGGAATGCGCTTTGCAGCCGTTTTCCCGGCGCTTCTAATTGATTTCTCGGTAAAACAACTCATAATCATGTCAAGGTTGTAACAGTCAGTTTAATCGGCAGTTGTTTACAAAATTGTAGAATACAAATAAACAAACTATGTCTTCTTACGCTGTATTGTGTTATAAATGGCAAGATAAACGGTCTTTTTCCAACTTTTGTCACTTTAACCTGACAAATAAAAGTAAGCCATAAAACACTATTCCAGCACCTACTGTGTATTTATGATTTTACATTGCTGAAAGAGGAGGATGGGATGGCTGATAGCAGGACACAAACATTATGCAGGGTTTCCCGCAGCGCTATCTTGGCGAGGCGGCCGCCTCGCCAAACTCACGCTACCGCCTCGCCAACATTCCCAAAAAAAAAAAAAAAAAAAAAGTGACGTTAACACGCGGTTTGTTGTTGTTGCTTTCGCGCGTGCGTGAATGGCAGGGAAAAAACACATGGATACCCCCCGGCGATTCGGTCCGCGGGCAACGTGTCGTCCAACAACCCCCCCCCCCCCCCCGCTCCGCGAGTCGGTCCGCGGACAACGTGTCGTCGTCTCCCCCCCCCCCCCCCCCGCTCCGCGAGTCGGTCCGCGGACAACGTGTCGTCCAACAACCCCCCGCCTCGCATAACCAAATTCCTGCGGTAAACACTGTTATGGCTGTTTCTCAATTCACGAGAATGCGAGCGCGTTCTCGTGAATTGAGAAACAGCCTAAGACTTCCTGAAAACACAAGAGTGTAGACTTCCCAGTACATCCCTTTGTAATATAAAATATGACAGTTTACTGGATTAAGGAAATTTCTAGTATACTACATGCTATCACACATAATTTTTGAGAATTTAAAAACATTTGCTCTTTATTTCCCAAAGTTTTCGGGAGATGTCTGAAAGACCGTTTATTTTTATTTTACAATTTTGTAAACAGCTGCTGATTAAACTGAATGTTACAACCTTGACATGATTATAGGATTTGTTTTACCGAGAAATCAACTAGAAGCGCCGGGAAAACGGCTGCAAAGTGCGCTCCCGACACGGGGGAAACAGAATTGCGCACAACACCGGCCTACGAAATGGCGGCGGCCGTCCAATCCATCCAGAGCCACGCCAACAACGCCATCTTCTTCGCCAGGCTGGAAAATAATTAAATGAAAGTGGTATGAATAAAAATCAAACGCAAGTCACAATAACATTAAACAAGGAAGGAGAAGCAGTGAAAACAAGTCACTTACAGATAATGTCGTCTTTATCAACATCGTGTCAATCTGGAATTGCAGACATAGCTCCGAGCAAATAGGAGGCCACCGCCTCGCTCCGGTTCATAGCGCCTGCAATTTGTCTCCGAGTTGTGAAGACGGCATACTGCTTCCTGTAAATGAAAATACACTTTAATAAAGCTTGTTCTTTTGCAAGGCTACTAGGCTAATCTTAGATTTGGTTGTAGGCTAGGCTACTTTTAGCTTAGCTAGCAGTCACCGAACATATTCTTACCAAAGCTTGGGATTCTGCACCCGTCTTCTCTTCTTGGAGTTAGTCTCTCCCGCACAGTTGTTCGACTGCAGAGCCGCCAACTTGTCCTCTATGGACAGCAACCTGGAGTTTACCGAATTCTGCAGTTAAGTGAACCGCTCCTTCATATCGGCACTATTAGCTGACGAGACGGTCCACTTCTTCTTCTTCTTCTTCTTTCGGTTTTTATGGCGGTTGGCAACTAACTTTAATGGTGCATTACCGCCACCAACTGGACTGGAGTGTGGTACTGGAGTCTAACCTTCCCTAATAGGTTGCAAAAAAATAAAACAAACACACAAACAAACATAACGAAACAAACCAATCAAAACAAAACAAACAAAAAGATCATACTAAATTATTTTTTATTAGTCCTGTATTCCTCAGGAAGCCAATTACGTAGTTTACACTCATTTCCCCTGTGTTTTTTTTGCAGAATTTCTTCTAAGTTTAGCCTCATCTGTTCTCCTTGTAATTGTAAGACTAGTCTTTGTCTTTCTTCCTGATATTTATTACAGTGTACAATAACATGCTCTATAGTCTCTGGACTACCACAGAATTCAGTTGCCATCAGCATGCTTCTTCATTATTAACAAAGTTTTATTTAGACGTGTGTGTCCATACCTCATTCTAGAAAATACATCCTCCTCCTCCTTGCTTCTGTTTGTATTTCTGCTCTTTCCCACTTTATTCTGAATATTATAGAACTGTCTTCCAGTCTGCCCACCGTCCCATAATTTTTGCCATTTACCCTTAACTATGTTTTTGACCATACTTTTAATTTCTTCTTTGCTGTAGTGCACTTCAACATCTATATTAGAATGTCTAGCTGCTTGCTTAGCACTTTTATCTGCTAACTCGTTTCCTATTACTCCTATATGAGCTGGTACAATACCAGAGTTATATTAATTCCTGACTTTATTAGATTATTTGCAGCTTGCAGTATATCATACACAATGTCTTGCCTTGATTTTGACTGAAATGTTTTAATACTGATTAAAGCTGAGCTGGAATCTGAAGCTATTGTCCTCCACCCAAAGCAAAGCTAGCCACACAGCAATCAATTCCGCTGTGTAAACTGCTAAATCATCACTCATTCTTTTTCCAACTTTAATGTTTAATTTTGGAATGACATAAGCAACACCCATTCTTTTATCAGTTAGTTTAGATGCATCTGTATATAGTTAAATCCTCACTATACCTCTCCATTAAAGTGGGACTTATTTTTAGTTCATTAAACCCCATTTCATTTACTTTAACCTGAATGACCCAACCAAAACTTCTGACTTGAACATTTCCACGCTCTTGGCATTTCTTCAGTACCGACTGACTCATATGAGACAGTCCACTGATAGCAATCAGCAGTTTCTTCTCGTCAGTCTGCGGACTGGCTGAAAGTTGTAGATCGCGTCCAAGAGGAGTTGAAGAGGAGTTGAATGCGAGACATGGGTAAACTCCCCCTGCAACCCTGATTTGCATTTGTATAGCTCACAGCATTTTCATTTACATGTTAAAGCCTCCCCTAGAATTAGGAGGAGGGGGGGTCATGGGGGGACCACGCCAAGCAAGGCCCACGTCAATTTCTGACAATTCACGGCAGTTTTCGGTGTTGCCTGCAAATTACCGTGAACAGCCGTTAACCTGAACTTCCACGACAATCTACAGTGCCGCATAGTGACGAAAATCACACTTTTCATGCAGTGATAAGTGGTCAAAGTTGATCTGTGATTTTGAAACTAAGGTTGCAATTTAGCGGTTTTTAACTGTCATTCTTTGCCACCTCTGAAGTTCCAAACACTTTGCTATTTTCCACACATGTGTAGAGCACCTGTTCGTAAATAACTTGCATCACAAACAAAGCCACAGCTTTATCACTTAATTACTGGCCGAAAGGTTAGTGGTCCATGTCACTCACAGTTAATATTCTCAAAGTTAAACAAGCATATTAACCGTTCCTAAACATAGGAGTTGTAAGTCGCAGGGTTGATTTTCCCCTGCGCAGCCTAATTAAACGCACGTATTTGACCACACTTCCTGCAGTAAAGTGTCAGTCGTAGTGCGAGTTGCTGTTGACAGTAAAGTGAAGCCACTTAACAGTTGTTGTTAGCAGTTGTTGTTTAGCGCTGAGCTAAACTAAAGTGTATGCGTTGTTGCTTAGTGCTAAGCTAGAATACAGCGTTGTTGTTTGTTGTCTGTTGTTTAGCGCTAAGCTAAACTACAGTGTTATTTGATTGTTGTTGTTGTGTAGTGTTGAGCTACAGTTGTTGTGCTGCTGTCCATAGCTGAAAAAAATGGATAGTAAAGGTTCTTCAGTCAAAGGAGCTGAAGGTCCACAATCCTCCATTGGAATGGAGGCTCAGGGTGTCATTAGCTCACTGCTTAAAATGACACCGGAGGACCAAGACCGCTTGAATCAGTTTAACATAGAGGACTGTGAGAGGAAAATTCAGGAATTGGTGGAGGAGGTTCAAAGCAAGCCAAAGGATAGATTGGTAGCAGATGTTTTGGGTGAATTATCTGCGTTATACCACCGAAGGTTAACGCTAGAGACCGATCTGCGTAACAGAGAGGTTCAGATGCGGATCGCAGCTGAGGAAAGAGCTAGGGAGCTAGAACAGAGAAGTGTTCAGGGCAGCTGTCATCTCACAGAGGAGCGAGAGGAGGATCTCATTAGCTTGCAGCCAGAAGGATCTGAGGGAAAACATGGGGATCACACCTGGAGGACATTGGATGAACTGGGCCCTCAGACACCTTCTGAGCGAGGGGTAAGCGAAGGTCAGGACAGATATAGCAGTGTGATACGGAAAGAAATGCCTAAACAACTTACGGTGGCAATCAGGACTGATGCACATGATGCAAATCATGGGAAAACACCTGCTTCCCACCTGACCCCTGACACTGTCTGCTATGATCCTTTCCCCCCACCAGGGCGACGGGAGCACCGTTCCTGGGACACAGGTAAACCCCACTCTTCTGAACTGCGTCCACGGACAAGAGTTCATGACAGGGAGGGTCCCCCGGCGTCCCACGAACGGCCGCCGATGCCAGGTAGGTGGTCAGAACCAGAGCCCCCTTGCTATCGTGGTTACCGCAGGCAGGAGTCGTCAGGAGAGGACTCAGATGGACCAGCCCCGATCCCTGAACAGGGACTGCGGATGCGTCAGCTTGAGTCCCTGGCCCGAGACATAGAGCGTTTTGATCCTAGCAATACAGAATCCACCATTGATGACTATCTCAGAGAGGTAGAGCGCTGTCTGCTAGACTTATATAGCCCCTCGGCTCGAGAAAAATTGAAGCTTATCTGGAAAACCACGTCCAGAAGTGTCCATGTTTTCATAGAAAGCCTCCCTCCAGCTACACGTGACCGTTACTCAGCTCTTTGTCAGGCTTTAAGAGAAGAATATTCTGTGTTCACAGACCCAGCTTCTGCGACTCTTGGAGCTTTTGCAATTCAGCAAAAGAGAACTGAAGCGCCCAAGGAGTATTACCGCCGTTTACGGGCTGCTTACTTTCAGGGACGAAATGCTCCCGGCTTGGAGGAAGACCACACTTTCAAATCTTTGTTCCTCCATAATCTTCATGAAAGCGTGCGGTATGAGGTTACCATGCATTGTAGAACCAAGAGACTTACCATGCAGGAAATCAGGAAATACGCGCAGGTTGCATGGGAAACACGTGTCTGGCCCAACAAAGGAGTCGACAGTGATAACAGGGTTCTGCAGATTCAGACCGAACCAGAAAAGAGGTTAGGTCTGGAGGGACATGAGATGCCTCCCTCTAAACCTAAAACTAGATTTGGGTTCAAGAAGCAACACGGTTTTGAACCGCAGCAGAAGAATGCTTCTCATGATAGCAGAGGTCAGCATGACAGCATGGAAGGTGAGAGGTTTCAAAAATGGCACAGGCCGGATCCAGCCCAACACGGTAAGCAAACTGACAGGTTGGAAAAGCAGAAAGGCACACATGACAACAAAGGCTGGAACCTGCGCATGGAAGAGTCAATGAGAAAGGAGATGGAGGAGACTTTTCGCAGGTTGCTAGCCGACACAGTGCGTCAGATCGCGCCGCAGCCGTCCTCGCCACCATCCAATCCTGCCGACCCTCCTGGGAAACCAGGCCCAAAACCCACGTCAGCATGACTAGGCATGGACCAGGCTCCCCCTTTTAACAGAGTTTATCTGATTAAGTGGGGGAACCAACCAAAAATTCACCAACAACCTTCTAAGATCCCATCAGCAGGTGATCAGAAAACCCCTTTTCTAAGGTTTTTAGGTAAGCTAAACCATCGTGAAAACGCGCATCGCTTGTACTGCTCGACAGTTATAGGAGGATGTGTCACAGCAAATGCTCTGTTAGACACAGGTTCCGAGATCAGTCTAATGTGTTCAGACTTGTTTGATGAGGTGACCAGAGCTATGGTGTCTCTTGGGAAACCGTTCCAGGTGGAGACCTGTAACGTGGGCATCACCAGCTACACTCAGGATCAGTCATGCATCACCAAACGGGCGTGGTTAGACATCACTTTCCGTGACATGACCCTTGTTCACCCCATCTACATCTGTACTTTGGACACAGAACCTTTTCTTGTGGGTCAGGATCTGTTGAACAGGTTAGCTCCACTCATTGACTGCCATCATGGTCATCTTTGGGCCCAGGTGGGGACTCCCAAGCCTCTTACTTCTGGAAGTGGACCGTCCGTCCCTATCAACCAGGTGACCTGCTCAGAAGAGCCCAAAGAACTCTTAGCACCATTTCTGCCTTCAACAGAGCCGATTTCCAAATCCTCTGACACACCACCGCTTCTTAGCGATCAGAGAACTTCTCTCTGCAGCCACACATCTTTCCTTTGCTCACTTAAACACTCTGGAGTTGAACCCTATAACCCCAGAGTGGCCGAAGGTGTGCACCTGGAAAGCACATTCATGCCAGACGTGCTGCTGGCTCTTTGGTCAGAGAAATCTGCGATCAGCAGAGATCTGTACAGCTCTCTGTGCCGTGGAAAGCCCCACCTGACTGAAACAAAACACAGCCACTATTTGCTCTCAGCAGACTGGCCTCGCCGGCTTCTGAAAGCAACGGGGGTGTGCATACTTTACGCACAGATTGGCACAAGACAGCTCCCTCATCCTTTCAGCATTGTGGAGAATTTACATCCTCCAGTGTTTGTTGGTGCTGATTTTCTGGTACGGCTAGGTGCACAGCTGGACACTTGCAATCAGGTCCTGTGGGCTCAGGCTCACGTGACCCCAAGTTCCTTCCTGGGCACCCCTGAAGTCATGCGATCAGGGCAAACAATCCCACAGGCTTGCCAGGTGGCTAGCGAAACAAACATGCTAATACCACCACAGACTGCAGGTGTACCTATTAGATTAGCCATCCTGAAAGGACAACAAATACTGAACACACAGGTTTTCTTCCAACCCCTTTCTTATTTCCAGGAATCCAACCTGGTCATCCGGGGCACACCCCTGCTGAACAACCGCTCAGCTTACCTTCTAGTGGAGAATCCAACCCACATGCCGATCCAAGTGGTGGCGAAGAAACCCCTTGGGGTGCTCATCGAAAGCTCTTTCCACGACTTTGAGCTGAGCATTCCCGTCATTAGAGACCTGCCCTCATCCTTGACCGGCAGACAGGACTCTCCAGACACAGTGTTTATTTTTCCTTCCAACATGATCCAAACCAGGCGACATGAAGCTCGGCCTGCTGGATCCATTTGTGGTGCTACGCTTGACGCTGGAGGAAACCTGTTGGGGTATGCGATAGAAACCAACCCAACAGAACCGGCACCAAATCAACCAGAGAACCAGGACTCATCCACTGAGCCCTGCCCTGGTTTCAAAACAGAAATTATGCAGCAGCTGGAACAAGCTGATGCACTGACCACTGAAACAGAGAGAACAGCACTTAAAGAGCTGCTCCATGAGTTTCAGCCCATTCAGCCCAAAGATTCAAACGAACTTGGGATCACATTGACACACGTCCATGACTCATCAGTAGGAGGACACGGAAGCTGCAAAGCTAATCTGAAAACTCTTCAACAGGTGGGGTCCCGGCCTTCAACGGCCCAGGACACCCAGGAGTATGTACAAGGCTGCTTAACCTGCTGCCAGTTACAACCCACACGACCGCTAGACCGAGCCCTGCTTCAGCGAAGGGGGGTTATATTTCCGTGGTCACATTTGCAGACTGACTGGATCGGTCCAGTCCCCAAATCGTCAAGAGATAACAAATATCTTTTGACACTAACATGCGGCTTCACAAAATGGGTCGAATGTTTGCCGGCACCGAATGACACCGCTGTCACCACAGCAGCCCTGCTGCTAAATCACGTTTCCAGCCGGTGGGGCCTTCCCCTGCCCATCGACTCGGACAGAGGAACGCATTTTACGTCAAACATCATGACCGCGCTTTTCGACATGTTGGGCGTGGAAGTTAAATTCCACATCCCCTCACACCCACAGTCATTGGGACAGGTGGAGCGAATGAACCGCACCGTGGTCAGTATGTTAAAGGAACATGCCAGCAGCCATGGCAGGGACTGGGACATAAAGCTTCCCTTGGTCCTAATGCTAATCCGCTCTACCTCACCATGCTCCACAGGGGTGACACTTTTCCAGACGATGACAGGGAGACAAATGACACTTCCTCTGAATCTCATCTACCAGCCCGAAGACGTCAGTGTGACAACCGTCTACACGGCACACCAATGCGTCACTGATTTAAAAGACCATCTCCAAACGACTTTCACGTGGGCTCAAAAGAACCTAGAGGCCAGCGTGCAAAGTCCGGAGCACAAATGGGTTCATGCGAACCAAATTAAACCGTCCACCAAACTCTCCTCACAGGGAACGGAGCCTAACTCCGCCCCCGCTGAAGAGAACAATGCATAGCATTAAACAGGACAAGTGCATGTTCAATCAGGACATTTTAAACGTGCACTAATAAAACAAATGTCCATACATAACTTCACGTCTATAAATTCACACTCAGCAATAACACCATGCATTTCTTTGGAAACGCTCACAGAAGTGGTAAAGAATGACATGATGTATACTCAGGTTGTTAGAGATTTAATGCAGGACCTCACTCGAGAGGTTAGCTCATCCGTAAATAGCCTTGCTGAAGGACGGATTCCTCCGTACTTGGTACCAGTAGATTTGGTTGAAAAGGTTCTCAAATCTGCCTCTAGTGAAACACTGCAACCACCACAAACACACCTGGCTTACAGCCTAGGTAGTGCAATTCCAATATTTGTAAATCCTGACAACTTGGAGATAGGATTTATGCTAAACCTTCCCATCATTGAAAGAGCTAACGTGTATAGGCTCAAATCAGTATTGAATGTCGGTTTTTGGCAAGGTGAGACCCACGTACACCTACAAACCCCCTCGATGCTAGCCTATCATGATGCTGACCCCAAACTTTATTTAGTTCCTAATTTGGATTTGTGTACCAAAACCAAGGACATCCACTGGGTATGCCCAAGCAACCCATTTATCAGAGACGTTACCAATTACCTGTGTGGTCTAAGGAATGAATCCCCTGAACAAAACTGTCAGGCTAGAATGACCCTTAAAGATGCAGGTGTGGAAACCAAAATTGAGCGGGCAGGTAACCGCTGGCTCGTTAGCACCCCAGAGGCAGAAGCCCTGTTATCTTACGAGCAGCACGACACAGTTACTAGACTAAAACTGCCCAACCAAACCATTTTCTGTTCCCCACCTCAAGGTGCTGTAGTCCACATTGGAAACATGGTTCTGCATCACCTTGACGTTGACAAATATGACTCAGAGATTGAAATAATAGATGTCTTTAAGGGATACAATTTCAGCATTGATGTCGGCATTGAAAGACAGCTTTTACTTGCAGGCACCCAGCTGATTAAATTCAGTCTCACTCCATCAGAGTTGAGCTCGGTCCCTCTGCTTCGCTTCCCCAGAGCTACAGAGTCGACCGACACTCACATTATGACCAGTATTGTGGTTCTCCTTGTATTTGGATGGGCCATCACTACGGCGATGGCATATGCAGCATACAAGCAGATCAAACAGTTGCAAACCAGGATTGACACCCTCACCTTCGTCGCCCCCAGGTTCGTAACATCAGCTCCTCAAAGGCCACAAGCTGATTAGACTACGAACCGCTGTCTCTCTCCCTTCCCTTTTCCCTCTCTCCTTTCTTTGGTTCAAAGTTCAAACCTGATGACCAATGAATGTATTGACAATGGTGATTGTGAAGTTTGCATTTTCTCTTTTTTTTTATTTACTTATTGTTTGCCTTATTAGCCAATAGACATTACTAGCTATAGCTTAGTCTGCCCAGGCTAGGTCACTGACCCAGGCACAATAAATGCTTTGTTTTTTTCCCTTCCTCTTGGATGATGAACTGAACTGCATGAATCCCGAAGGACTACTAGAAAGACTATTAGGTTGTTCCACTCATGCACAACGGATCTTCGTCACGCCAGAATGGACTTGGTTGTAGCTTTAAAGACTGTGACCAGCATCCCACTCTTCAAAGCTAAAGGGGGGTATGTTGTGCCATGTCAGGACGTGACAGACTGCATTTCCCATGATGCATGGTGGTCAAAATGGCCACCAACTCCCATCATGCAACGCGGCCCAAAATGGCCGGCGCCCTAGCAACCGATAACGTTGCTAGGGTAAAGTTGATAAAACTCGGTTGCACCCCGCAATCGATCTTCTTCCCTGGCGCCCTGCCAACCGAGAAGACACACAGCTGTTTAACTCCGTTGGGAAAATCCCACGCCACGTGCTCGAGTTTCTCGCTGGACCGAGATTTTTTCGAAGCAAAACTATTCCCTGTACAGACAGGAGGTCGACTCAAAAAGGTACCTTTAATTCCCTCTGATCAAATACTGGAAGCCGCCTTATCTCCCAGTGATCGAGAGAGGACGACGCGTTGTTTGGCCCAACAAGCGTCTAGGAGCCCAGAGAGAGAGAGAAAGACGAAGGAACTCTCTCAGTCTGGTCCCCGCTGCAGCCTGCGGACCCTGCGGTCGTCAAGACGCGTTCAGGACGTCGCGTGATCCAGAGCGCTCCGGACCGAAGCCGGGACTTTCACTCCGGACCAGCCCCGAGGCACCTCAAAGTAACGGGTTCTCCCCTTTTATTTCTGTCTCACCAACAGGGTGTTTAGAAGTGCCTGGGCAGACGTAGAAATTTGTAGGCTTAGGTTAATGCTTTTATTCCACGACGAAGTTGGAATTATTTTGCTGAATATTTTCTTTGTATGTGCATGCATTTTACATTTGATTTTGCTGTGTTGATTGTGGTTTATCTATAACCCCGCCGTGGGTCACTGTTTCAGTTCTTTTCATCTTCCTCCATGCTTTTCCCCCTTTTCTTTTGCTTCTCCTTATCAGAGAATTTGATCGCTTTGTTTGAATCTTAGTTCGCGGTTTCTCTTTGAACCAGAGCGTAAACCACTCCCTCTCGGAGCGAGGTACCACCTCACCTTAGCGTAAGCGCGGTGACATCATTAAGACCTCCCCTCACGCTTCACGCAAATTTGCAGAGCATACGTCATCATAGTCGCCATCTTGGGAGGGTGTCGGATGACTGCACTGTAGGTAGCTTAGCTGATAGCTTTGTAAGGCATCAAAGCGTACGGTAGGACTCCCACAGCTGCTCTGTCTGTCAATGCTATGTCAAATGCCGATGTTCTGAATGTGGTTTAAACAACCGTGAGCTGAACTAAGAGTTGCAACCGCTCATTTTAATCCATTTGTTTTTCTTTCCTTTCGTTTTGTTTGTTTTGTTTATTCTTTTATCTCCATATATATTTTGCGTGTTAGTTAGTAGTGAGTAAGATTTCCAAAGTCGTTGAATCAGAGAATTACTGTAACAGGGAATTGCTTTTGGTTCAATAAAACACCACTGCGGAATAGACATTGTTTTGTGTTCAATCCAATTCATAGTTGTATGGTTATTCAGAAATCAGAGCTAACCTCCTTTGGAGTTAACATCTGACATTAATACAGAGACAATATCATTGGATGGTGATAGACAAATAAGGATTTAAACTCTAATTGCAGTTACATTGGGGTTCTCACAGCCTGCCGGATAAACCTCGTCGGTCACAAGTCCGACCAGATCATTTATCCCAGCATAAATGAGTTCATAACAGCAAATTAACTAATGCATTAGTGGTATAAGTACTTACAAGCTTATAGCTAACATCACCACCATTTGAACTATATTTTGTTGTAGCGGAATTTTGAGTTGAATGATTTATTATTTAAATTATAATACCAAATTATAATTAATAATAATAATAAGCATATTCAACCATCTTCTGGCATAACAAATATATTCAACAAATTATTAACAGTTACTAACATGGTTTAAAACAAAGAAATAACTCCTATTAAGATCTTATACAAATAGACAATGCCTATAAACTTACAATTAAAAATAGTTTGAATGGAAATTATTTAAGGATTATTTACTGCATTTTCACAGGTGGTGAAAAAAATGAAAGGAAGCAGCATGTGGATATGACTAGAACTGATTTACATTAGGTCAGGTGTAGTCATGTTCACTTAAACATGCAGCCAGCTGGAGCAGCTCCCTGTCTTCAGCTGCCGGATGGCCGTCCTCTTCTGGGTCAACCTCCTCGTCCTCCACGTCAAGCTGGTCCCCTGCCTCTATACAAATACTGTGAAGGATGCAGCAGGCGGTGATTACTTTTAGGGCAAACGTCAGGTGTACCTCCAACACCCTTAAGAAGATGGAACGCCACCGTGTCTTCAGACCACCAAAGGCACGCTCAATGATGTTAATCAGCCTTGGCGTCGTGCCTGTTGTAGCGTGCCTCCACTTGACCTGTACCAAATATAAAATAACTTGTAATTTAGGTAATATGCTGATATGTATTAATCTTCTATCCAATTAATATAATCTATGTATCAATTGTGTATCATTGCTGGCTCTATTTAAGGACAAGAAGGTAAGAGATGTTACTGGCAAGCTGTTTCCCTATAGGATGTACCGCAGGTCAGCCAGCAGAGGGTCACCAGCCCCTCTATATCCTGTGGCCATCCATGGGCCTGGATGGATGGGCAGCAGCTGAAGGAGGAGGACGATGGTGGACCTGTTTAGCCTGAAGGCTGGTTTCAGGTCTCCTTCATTAAAAAATATTTGGAGGATTGGCACAGAGGTGTTTATCCTCACATATTTTGTTTCTGTTTCCTCCTGTAAATAAAAAATGTCAAATGTTACCATAATTGTTTTTTCAATTCTCACCTTTTCACAGCATACAACTATAACTGCTTAACATGCAGATTAATATAGTTCTCAAGAAAGAAAAGGTAAAATGTATAGTAAATGTAACAAATGGCTTCCCTTCTCTGGTAGTTTTACCCTTTCACTGAAAATGGCCTGAACTAACTGCACATAATTTATAGATTAATCACTGTAAAGGTGGACAGACATAAAAATATGTTTTTTCCTTTCTTAATCAATGCTGTGAAGGTCAGGAGGTGCAATAAAGTAGCTTAACCCTACTGTTATTAATGTTAAAACTGGGTCTTCATTTTAATTATTTATAGAAAAATAGTCACAATTGCAACCTGATCACGTTTTTATTACCATCCTCAATGTTTTTTAAAGATAAAAGTAGGAAATGGCTGTAAATCTTAAAATGCCTACCAGTTGGCAATAGATGGGTGAGCAAAGCCTGCCTTCTGAGCCTCCTCTGCAGCATCAATCTTCTCCTTGCTCAGATTTGCCTCCTCAACTGCATCACCTCCTCTTCAGCCTGCTGGTAAAGCTGACCAACGACCGAAGCAACAGCTATATTGCTCTTATCGCTCATTTTGGTTCTATAAAGTGCTGATTTTTAAAGAATATTCAATCGCCTCTACAACTACAACAATTACAACTCCCAACAAAGAAATTCCCGCTATTGCTGGTTTAATACCCACAGTTCTGTATTTTTTTTAATATATTTAATTAGACTTTTTAGAAATAAAAAAAACGTTTTTAATAAGATATAATGGTGTATTGTATAAATACTTTTGAACGTTAAAGAAATGCTCAAGAGCTGCGGGTGTGATGACGTCACGAGTATACTTCTGTTCCAATACACAATACGTGCTGCGTGCTCGCGTTCTCGTCAAGTCCGATCTTCCTGTGTTCTTATCGAGAACAGACTTGACGAGAACGCGAGTACGGACCCGCGTTCTCGTGAATTGAGAAACGGCAGAGAACCCTGACAGGAACAGCTAAGGGTTTACAGTGAAATTGACAACCTGTCAGTCAGCGTCCTTTTAAAAGCTTTGGTTTCGAAGATCACACTGGAGTTAGAACTTGAAACAGCACCAACAACACACCTTTTCTCCTAATGTCCAAACAGACCAATGTACATTTACATCTACATGTGACAAAGTTACAGATTCCATCTGATTAGGGTCATTTTTAGGGTCTGTAAAAACTGGGAACTTTATTTAAAGCCCCAAATAGTTTTATTTTCAAGACACAGTTTCCCCATTTACAAATAATTTGACATAATAATATGATATCTTGTAGCAGTTATCTGGGTTTTAATTAATTGAAATTATTGTGAATCAAACAAAAAGTTTTACAATGACTAATTGGTTTTAAGTTTTTGTTAGTACAGGAAGTTAAGGATGAAGAGAAAACTTACAACTGATGAAAAAACATTTAGCTAAAGAAGAAAATTACAACTATGGGAATATTTAGAGACGTTATTTCTGCTCAATCCGACAAAGAAAAAAAATTGAAACATAGAAACTTTTTGCTAATGGCCAAATAAATGTGCTGCCTCTCTAATCAACATAAAATACATTTTTTAAATATTTCACTTTCATCAAAAAAGAGTGAAAATCTCCTGCAGCTCAATCGCTGTAAACCCTCCTCTCTGCAACATAGACAATCTGTGTATTGTGTATAATTCTTCATCCAATAATATCCATTAATTGTACTTGTCAAAGTCACACTTCTGGCAGCTTAGAGACACAGATACAAATATAATCATTAGCATACTGATACAAACCAAACAGTTAGACTAAAAAAACAAGACAGGACAGAATGGTGCAGTGACCAGACATTTGTTAGTTTTAATTACAAAAGAATTATTTCACAACGCCGTTGCCAGAGGAAAAATGCTAATCAGTGAACATCAACCAAAAAGCTTGACTTCAAAATCTAGCATCAGGCAAGTGACCGTTAATGGACTTATAATTAAATACAGTTTATCAATGTGTTGTGATCGTAAACATACTCTGACAAAATTTTAACCCTTTTCATCCTGGCACAAATATCTAATTTGAGAATCAAAACATTTAATAAAAGAATTTTAATAAAAATGATTGTAATTATTGCCTGATTTATTTTGGCAAGACATCCAGGAGAATTTCGTTCTAATCTGTGTGAATTTTCCTTTTTAAGTTAAATAACTTTTGTCAAATTTGATTCATAGGCTGTACATGTGAATGGTTTCTCACTTGTGTGAGTTCTCATGTGACGAATTAAATTACTTTTATCCCTGTAACTCTTTCCACAGGCTGTACATTGGAATGGCTTCTCACCTGTGTGACTTCTCATGTGATAAGTTAAACCAACTTTTTGCCTGTAACTCTTTCCACAGGCCGTACATGTGAAAGGCTTCTCACCTGTGTGACTTCTCATGTGAACAGTTAAACCAACTTTTTGCCTGTAACTCTTTCCACAGGCTGTACATATGAATGGCTTCTCACCTGTGTGACTTCTCATGTGAATTGTTAACTTGTGTTTTTTAATAAAACCTTTTTGACAAGTCATACATGTGAAAGGCTTCTCACCTGTGTGACTTCTCATGTGAACAGTTAAACCACCTTTTTGCCTGTAACTCTTTCCACAGGCTGTACATATGAATGGCTTCTCACCTGTGTGACTTCTCATGTGAATTGTTAACTTGTGTTTGTTAATAAAACCTTTTTGACAAGTCATACATGTGAAAGGCTTCTCACCTGTGTGAGTTTTCATGTGATAAGCTAAACTTGTTTTATCTATGTAACTCTTTCCACAGGCTGTACATTGGAATGGCTTCTCACCTGTGTGAGTTCTCATGTGAACAGTTAAACCACTTTTTTTCCTGTAACTCTTTCCACAGGCTGAACAGTGGAATGGCTTCTCACCTGTGTGAGTTCTCATGTGAACAGTTAAACCACTTTTTTTCCTGTAACTCTTTCCACAGGCTGAACATGCGAATGCTTCCTTGCCTCTGTGAATCCTCATGTGATAAGTTAAATAGCATCTGTAAGTGAAACTTTTTCCACATGCTGTACATGTGAATGGCTTCTCACCTGTGTGACTTTTCATGTGACGAATTAAACCACATTTATCCATGTAGCCCTTTCCACAGGCTGTACATGTGAATGGCTTCTCACCTGTGTGACTGTTCATGTGACGAATTAAACCACATTTATCCGTGTAGCCCTTTCCACAGGCTGTACATGCGAATGGCTTCTCACCTGTGTGAGTTCTCATGTGATAAGTTAAACTACTTTTATCCTTGTAACTCTTTCCACAGTCTGCACATGTGAATGGCTTCTCGCCTGTGTGAATCCTAACGTGATAAGTTAATATACGTCTGTGAGTGAAACTTTTTCCACAGGCTGTACATGCGAATGGCTTCTCACCTGTGTGAGTTCTCATGTGAACAGTTAAACTACTTTTATCCCTGTAACTCTTTCCACAGTCTGCACATGTGAATGGCTTCTCGCCTGTGTGAATCCTAACGTGATAAGTTAATATACGTCTGTGAGTGAAACTTTTTCCACAGGCTGTACATGTGAATGACTTCTCACCTGTGTGACTTTTCATGTGACGAATTAAACCACATTTATCCGTGTAGCCCTTTCCACAGGCTGTACATGTGAATGGATTCTCACCTGTGTGACTTTTCATGTGACGAATTAAACCACATTTAGCCGTGTAGCTCTTTCCACAGGCTGTACATGCGAATGGCTTCTCACCTGTGTGAGTTGTCATGTGATAAGTTAAACTACTTTTATACCTGTAACTCTTTCCACAGTCTGCACATGTGAATGGCTTCTCGTCTGTGTGAAACCTCATATGATAAGTCAAATAACATCTGCGAGTGAAACTTTTTCCACAGGCTGCACATGTGAATGGCTTCTCGCCTGTGTGAATCCTCATGTGATAAGTTAATATACATCTGTGCGTGAAACTTTTTCCACAGGCTGTACATGTAAATGGTTTCTCACCTGTGTGAGTTCTCATGTGAACAGTTAAAGAGTACCTATAGGGAAACCTTTTACCACAGGTTGTACATAAGAAAGGCATCTTCATCTTGAATGTTCTCATGGGACTTTTTTTTAAAAGGTTTTCAGAACCAATTTTAGCAGAATATATATTTGTCCCAGAGTGAGTGTTGTTAATTTTTTCTCTTGAAATGTCAGCAGCGCTTTCCTGCTCTTTGGTTTGCTCCCCTCTCTCATTTTGTTTCTGCTTTACTCTAACTTTTCCTGGGTCCTCATTATTGTTTCCTCCCTGACGTTGGCTTGCAACTTCAGGAGAGGCCTGAGACTTGAGTTGGTTCCTGTTTGGTTCCATTTCATTTTGGAGTCTTTGCACATTAGAAGAAATCATTAAAATGTCACCAGTCTTATGTTTCAGCACAAGCTGCTTTTCAACCTGACCGATGCAGAATTGCCTCTCTTTCTCATTGAACAGTTGATGTTCTTGTTCCTCTTTCTCCTGTTTTATCTTCAGAAGCTCTATTTCCTTCCCCCACCCTTTTATCTGACAAGATTCTGGAATGTCTTCATTGAAAGTGGAGTTCCTCTCCTGGTTGCCGAGTTCAGTGCGAACCCCCTCGTCTTTACATGCACAATATTTTTCAGGATCTGAAAAAAAAAAAAACCAATTCAATTCAATTTATATAGCGCCAAATCATGAAACATGTCATCTCAAGGCACTTTACACAGTCAAGTTCAATCATATTGGCATATCAGATTGGGTCAGATTATACAGATTGGTCAAAAATGTCCTATATAAGGAAACCAGTTGATTGCATCAAAGTCCCGACAAGCAGCATTCACTCCTGGAGAAGCGTAGAGCCACAGGGAGAGTCGTCTGCATTGTACATGGCTTTGCTGTAATCCCTCATACTGAGCAAGCATGAAGCGACAGTGGGAAGAAAAACTCCCCATTAACGGGAAGGAAAACCTCCAGCAGAACCAGGCTCAGTATGAACGGTCATCTGCCTCGACCGACTGGGGGTTACAGAGCAGAGACACAACAAGAGAGACAAAAAAGCACAGAAGCACACATTGATCCAGTAATCTGTTCTACATTAGATGTTAGTAGCGGGTGAGCCATTTTCTCTGGATGATGTCACAGTTAACAGAACGCCAGACCAGGTGTACCTACTATGAAGATAAAAGAGAGAGACCAGAAAGTTAAAGCAGAAATGACAACACATAATGCAAAATTGAAGAACAGTAGAACTCTATAGAGTGAGAAAATTAGATCCTGATATCCTCCAGTAGCCTAAGCCTATAGCAGTAAAACTATAAAGGTAGCTCAGAGTAACATGAGCCACTCTAGTTATAAGTTTTGTCAAAAAGGAAAGTTTTAAGATTAATCTTAAGAGTAGACAGGGTGTCTGCCTCACGGACCAAAACTGGGAGTTGGTTCCACAGGAGAGGAGCCTGATAGCTAAAGGATCTGCCTCCCATTCTACTTTTAGAGACTCTAGGAACCACCAGCAGACCTGCAGTCTGAGAGCGAAGTGCTCTGTTAGGAACATACGGGGTAATCAGAGCTTGTTGATTTTCATCAGAACTCTTGCTGCAGCATTTTGGATCAGCTGAAGACTTTGAACTGCATTTTGTGGACTTCCTGATAGTAAAGATTTACAATAGTCCAGCCTTGAAGTAACAAATGCATGGACCAGTTTTTCAGCATCACTCCTGGACAGAATGTTTCTAATTTTGGCGATATTCCTGAGGTGAAAAAAGGAAACTCTGGAAACCTGTTTAATGTGGGATTTAAATGACATGTCTTGGTCAAAAATAACACCAAGATTTTTTACTTTATTACCAGAGGCCAAGTTAATGCCACCCAGATTAAGTGATTGGTTAAGAAGTTTATTTTTTGAGGACTCTGGCCCAAAGATTACAACTTCTGTCTTGTCAGAATTTAGATGCAGGAAATTTAAAGTCATCCAGCTTTTGATGTCATCAAGACATGACTGCAGTCGAAGTAATTGATTGGACTCATCAGGATTTATGGATAAATATAGCTGAGTATCATCAGCATAACAGTGGAAATTAATCCCATGCTGTCTGATAATTTTGCCGATCGGAAGCATATATATAGTAAAGAGAATTGGTCCAAGGACTGAACCCTGTGGTACTCCACAGGTGACCCTAGAGTTTGAGGAATATTTATTATTAACATGAACAAACTGGAATCTGTCCGATAGATAAGATTTAAACCGGCCTAATGCTTTCCCCTTAATCCCTACAGTATGTTCAAGTCTTTGTAGGAGAATATTGTGATCAACTGTATCAAATGCAGCACTGAGATCTAACAGGACAAGTACAGACACAAATCCATTGTCTGAGGCCATGAGAATATCATTAGTGACCTTCACCAGAGCTGTTTCAGTGCTATGATGAGCTCTGAAGCCTGACTGAAACTCCTCAAGTAGGTCATTGCTTTGTAAATGTTCACAAAGTTGATTAGCAACTACTTTCTCAAGAATTTTAGATAAGAAAAGAAGATTAGATATAGGTCTGTAGTTTACCAACTCATCTTGATCAAGAGAAGGTTTCTTAAGTAAAGGTTTAATAACAGCTACTTTAAAAACCTGTGGTACATATCCATTTACTAAGGATAGATTAATCATGTCTAAAATAGTGCCACTGATCAAAGGGAATATGTCCTTAAACAACTTGGTTGGGATTGGGTCTAACATACAGGTAGAAGGTTTAGATGAAGCTAAAATTTTAGATCAGAAAGCTGTACTGCTTCTAAACAGTTCAAACACTGTGCAGGTTCTAAAGCTTCCTCCATTGCTGCCTCACTTACTGAGGACGAGGTAATCATGTTTGGGAGGATGCCAATTATTTTATTTTTAATGGCATCAATTTTATTTATGAAGAATCCCATAAAATCGTTACTACTAAGAGCTAAGGGAATGGATGGATCAACAGAGCTATGACTCTGTGTAAGGTTGGCAACTGTGCTAAAGAGAAATCTAGGATTATTTTTATTCTCTTTAATTAATGATGAAAAATATGCTGCTCTAACTATGCGAAGGGTCTTGTTATACAACAATAGACTGTCCCTCCAGATTAAGTAGGATTCCTCTTGATGTGTAGAGCGCCATTTTCTCTCCAATTTCCTAACATTGTGCTTCAAGGAACGCAGCTCTGAATTAAACCAGGGAGCCAGCTTCCTGTGAATAATCACCTTCTTTTTCAAGGGAGCTACATTGTCTAATGCAGAACGCAGTGAGGAAGTCACACTGTTAGCAAAGGTATCGATTTGTGAATGGGAAGAAACAACATTGCTGCCATCTACAGGGCATTTCTGCAATACTGAGGATAACAAAAGGGAGACAGACTCTAAGTTTTGATACAGCATTATCCGATAAAGATCTACTATAATGGAACCCTCTTTTGGGGGTGGAGAACTCAGTTAGATTAAACTCAAATGTTATTAAAAAAATGATCAGACAGGACGGTTGTGAGAGAAAACTGTTAATTCTTCACAATCAATGCCATATATCAGAACAAGGTCTAAAGTATGGAGCCGAGAGTGCGTCGGTTTATGCACATTTTGAGCAAAACCAATTGAATCTAGGATAGTTTTAAAGGCTACACTAAGGTTATCACATTCAGTGTCAACATGCATGTTAAAATCACCGACTATAATAACCTTGTCAGTATTTAACACCAAATCAATGCTTACACTTTTGAGTAAAAGAATACACAGTTCACTTTAATCCATTAGCATAAACACTGTTCAGTTGTGGCCACAGCTAACCAGAGTTAACTTTACAAATTCATACTACACAAATGTAACTATTAGTTTTACTACCAATAAACTGATGATTCATATGGAAATTTGAGGAAGCTAACAGTAGCCGCTAACCAATAAAAAACGTCTGTCACTCAGTTTGTGTTATACTTCTTCAAACAAAAAAATACATACATGCTGCTGAATGTGCGCACCACTGTATATCTCAGGGGATCGCTGTTTAAGTTAAAGGACTTTTAAATTTTACCTTTTGCAACAGCAGTGGATAACCTTACTTGTAAGCTGAATTCCCAACGTATTTGTGGGTTCAAGAACCTACGATAAGCTTGTGGAACTTTAGCCAGCCGTCCGCCACACATTTTCATAAAAAATGCCACCAAACTCGCTACAAACTACTCATCAACCCAGCCGATCAGTACATGACCGTCAGCGCCTGCTGGAGTTACCGTCATGTAGTGTTTTTGGACTCATAACTACTACGCTCAATTGTTTACGTGGCTTCGGAGTGCTCCAGGAGCAAGTCCCAGATGCCCACGACGCAGCGGACTCGCTGAGCAGCCCACACCGGAGGAGGACCAAGCAGAAGCGGTGTAGCCGACCGATAAAACGCGGCTGTCGTGGAGGTTTGGATGCTAAGCTGAAGGCTAACCCCTATAGATCGCCGCTACCATCCATCTTGCTCTGCAACGTCCGCTCACTGGATAACAAAATAGACCATTTACAACTCGATCTTTCTGCAAAGAGGGAGTTTCTAGACTGCTGCGCTCTCATCCTGATGGAGACATAGCTTACATCCTCAATCCCGGACAACGCAGTTAGCCTGGAGGGGCTCGCTACTTCCCACGTGGACAGAAACAGACAACTCAGAGGTAAGACCTGAGGAGGCAGACTCTGCGTTTACATCAATAACACCTGGTGTAAAAATGCTAGAATAGTCACAAGCTTTTGCTCTCTGGACATACAGCTTCTGACTGTTAGCTGCAGACCCTTTTACCTGCCCAGAGAGTTTACTGTTGGTATCATCACAGCGGTTTATGTGCCTCCCAGCGCTAATACAGAAGAGGCCATGAGTGTTCTCTATCGGACTATCTCTGAGCTGCAATCTGTACACACAGAGGGGGTTTTCATCATTGCTGGGGATTTTAACCAGGCAAATGTGAAAACTGTTCTCCCTCATTTCTACCAACAGGTGGATTTTGCTACTCGGGGAGAGAATACTCTAGACTTAGTTTACACAAATATAAGAGGCGCATTCAGAGCAGCCTCCACGCCCACCTCGGCTCCTCAGACCACCTTTCTGTGATGCTAATTCCTGCATACAGGCCCCTGCTGATCAGAGCTAAACCTACAGTGAGGCAAGCGAGAGTGTGGACTCGGAGCAATGGAGGCGCTTCAGAACTGTTTTGAATACTCTGACTGGGACATGTTCAAAGCTGCAGCAACATATGAAGACAACATCAACACTGATGAGTACGCCATGACTGTGTCAGCCTACATCAACAAATGCATTGAGGACGTCAGCACCACAAAGCATCACTACCCGAGCCAACCAACGACCCTGGATGACTGAGGAGGTTCGCCAAGCTCTAAAAGCACGGAACTCAGCCTTCAAGTCTGGCGACAAGGAGGCACTGAGGACAGCGAGAGCCAACTTAAACAGTGCCATCAGGTTAGCGAATTGGAGCCACACAAAGAAAATCCAGGAGCTTTTCCACGATGCCAGCAAAACCAGGAGCATGTGGAAAGGCATAGGGGCCATATAAGACTACAACACACCCTCCCCCCCGGTGGGCGAAGTTGATGCTGACTTCCTAAATGGACTAAATAACTTCTTTGGGAGGTTTGAGGCACTAAACGGCACTCCAGCAGTGAAAGCTGTCCCCCATCAGGAAGAGGATGTACTCTGCCTTGACACAGCCGACATGCGGAAGACTGAGGAGAGTCAACCCGCTGAAGGCCCCAGGTCAGGACAACATACCTTGGCCGGTGCTCAAGGAGTGTGCAGGTCAGCTGGCTGGTGTCCTCACAGACATTTTAACACTTCGCTGGACCAAGCCACAGTGCCAGCATGCTTTAAGTCTGCATCCATCATTCCGGTGCCAAAGAAACCTCAAGTCACCTGTTTTAATGACTACCGGCCTGTAGCACTGACTCCCATCATGATGAAGTGCTTTGAAAGGCTGGTGAAAAAAACACATCGTCTCCAGTCTCCCCCCTCCAACACTCGACCCATTCCAGTTTGCCTACCGGCGGAACCGCTCCACTGAGGGCGCCATCTCCTCCACTCTTCACCTAAGCCTGGCACACCTGGAGGAGAAGAACGCGCACCTGCGGATGCTGTTCCTGGACTTCAGTTCAGCGTTCTACACCATCATCCCACAGCATCTGGTGGGAAAACTGGAACATCTGGGCTTCAGCACACCCCCTTCGCAACTGGCTGCTAGACTTCCTCACCAACAGACTTCAGTCGGTCCGGGTTGGACAGAACACCTCTGATGTCATCACCCTCAGCACGGACTCCCCTCAGGGCTGCGTCCTGAGCCCCCTGCTTTTCACTCTGATGACACACGACTGCGTCCCCAGGTTCACCACCAATCACATTGTGAAGTTTGCAGACGACACGACTGTGGTGTGCCTGATCAGAGACGACAACGACCAGGACTACAGAGAGGAGGTGGAGCAACTGGTGGGCTGGTGCAGAGACAACAGCCTGATCCTGAACGTAGAGAAGACAAAGGAGATCATCGTTGACTTCAGGAAGAACCAGCCTCACCACGCTCCACTGCTCATCAACCGCTCAACTGTGGAGGTGGTCAACAGCACCAAATTCCTGGGGGTGCACATCACAGACTCTGCCCATCCTCACCAACTTCTACAGAAGCACCATAGAGAGCATTCTGACCAGCTGTCTCTCTTTGTGCTGTGGAGGCTGCAGCGCCTCTAACTGGAAGAATGTGAGGAGAGTGGTGAGGACAGCAAAAGGGATCATCGGGGCTCCTCTTCCCCCCATTAAGAACATTTCATCCCAGTGCTGCATGTCCCGAGCCTATAACATCATCAGAGACCCCTCACACCCCCACCATGGACTGTTCTCCCTGCTGCACTCTGGGAAGAGGTTCCGCATCATCCGCTGCAGGTCCACCAGGTTCTGCAAAAGCTTTTCCCTGTTGCCATCAGACTGTTGAACTATAAACTGGACTCTGCACCATATTTGCACATTTGCAACACTGCATCTCTATCTGGCATTACTTTTGACCACTGCTGCACTTTATACTGTAATGTTGCCTTATTCCACCTGGAATCTCACTATACTCTTATAAGCTGTATGCAACGAAATTTCATTCTGTATGCACTCTTTACATACAAAATGACAATAAAGTTGTCTAAGTCTAAAATAAAATGATTGAACACCGATAAACCTCAGATGGCAGATGTCTGCTTTGCAAAGACCCGCCCTAGTGTCTTTCTGATTGGCTAATGCTCTGCCAGATTTCATTGGTTGAGCGCAGCTTCTGTTTAAAACCTTGAATAAAAATTCTAGACGGAACTTTTTGCGCTTATTTTCCAAATGACGGATATCCGTCACAGTTTTTGTTACCCTGAGCTACCTCTATAGTTATGCTGCTATAGGCTTAGGGTACTGGAGGACATACGGATCTATTTCTTTCACTCTGATGAGTTCTCCTAATGTTGTCCAATGGGGTACCGCGCACGTGACGTCACCGCCTCAATAGCAACGCCCCTTTTGCCGCTTAGGTAGGACAAACCGATAGAGAACGCACGTAGCAACCAGCAACAGAACCAGCGATATGACCGACTTTGCAGCCATTAAATTTTCCCAAAACGATGTCCCAGGCGCACGGATTACTGGTCGCACTGTGGAAGAACACACCAACCTTCAGCTCAAACGATGGCTTGAGTGTCGAGGGCTTAAAAGGACCGGAAAACGGGCCGAGTCGATCGAACGGTAAGCTTTGGTTTTTTTTTTCCTGCGCGGTGGTCATGCCGTCGTCGGCCGTTTTTTTGTTTGTAATCACCGTCCAGGGATCGGTATATGTTTAATGTTTGTCTCCTTTGAAATGTTTTTGAGTAAGCTATCCTGGTAGCAGGGTATCATGTTAGCGCCTGCTACCATGATAGCCTATATGCTATCATGGTAGCAGGCGCTTCATTATGTCGGCCACCAAAATAATCTTACCTGTTCACTACTTGATGTCGCTGGAATTGGGTCAGGATGTTCTTCGGTTGTGCCCTTTCCTCCGACAAAATGCTTGCTACATATGTAGGCCGACCGCACCGATGTACCCAGCGCACACATTTCTCCTTGGCACTCTTGAATTTCGGGAAAGTAATGAAGAAAACATCCTTCATATGCGGCCGATCAGCGTACCTCGAGTCGCTGTTGCACGTTCCATAGCAACAATGTTTATAAACCATGGTCTTAGATTTTGGAAAAAGCAGTCTTTTAAACGAGTACAACCTAGGCTAACGCACATCTCTTCCACAGCAAAACAGTGGCGGGTTTGGGAGTTTGTCCTACAGCGTACCACGTGATGTGACGTCATCGTGACGTTACGTTTCTAAAAATAGCTCGCTCGCGGTACCCCATTTGCATTGCTTGTCGTCATTTCAGCTTTTAACTTTTTGTTCTCTCTTTTTTTCTTCATAGTAGGTTTACCTGGTCTGGCGTTCTGTTAGCTGTGACATCATCCAGGGAAGACAGATCACCCGCCATTACCATCTAATGTAGAACAGATTACTGGATCAATATGTGCTTCTGTGCTTTTTTGTCTGTCTGGTTGTGTCTCTGCTCTGTCTTCTGTAACCCAAAATCGGTCGAGGCAGATGACGTTCATACTGAGCCTGGTTCTGCTGGAGGTTTTTCCTTCCCATTAATGGGAAGTTTTTCTTTCCACTATCGCTTCATGCTTGCTCGGTATGAGGGATTGCTGCAAAGCCATGGACAATGCAGACGACTCTCCCCGTGGCTCTTCGCTTCTTCAGGAGGAGTGAATGCTGCTTGTCGGGACTTCGATACAATCTACTGGGTTCTCTTAGATAGAATTTTTTTGACCAGTCTGTGTAATCTGATTAAATTTATTGCACTCTTAAAGTGCAATACAAATTACTTTTATAAAAACAGTCCCAGTAAGGAAGACCTCTTCATTACAGGGGAAAAACACATTGGGACAGTTTTGGCACATTCAGGCACAACTGTGCAAAACCTCATGTCCGCCTGGCACACTGGTCACTAAACCCTTTGTGGAACATGTATGCATCAACGGATTCAGTTTAGATTTGTTGCAGTCATCATCAAGATGCGGATCTATAAAGTCAGGCTTCTCCTATTTCAAAGGCGATTTCATGATGTTTTGCAGTGTTTAACTTGGAAAACATTTTGGCAAGGCTCTAAAATACATATTTTTTTTCTTTATTTAATTACCTATAAATAAAACATGGTGACAATTGCAATAGGTTCCAACTGAAAAATATTGTTAAATGCTTTGTGACATACCAAAAAACTAACATTTAAATTTCCAATTTATAACTTTGGAGCTGTACTTGATTTAAATCACATAAATACTTTCAGGCAAACATTTTTCCTGAAACCCTCAAAGTTTAAAGTCTAACTCTTGGACTGAATGTATTTTTTGCCAGATGCATTCAAATAGTCACCAGAGTAAAGAAATGTATATTATATGTGAATTATGTGCGCCGTTTGGAAGTAATTTCGATAAAACTTGCTGTATAAGCGGAAAAGCCTGAACATTCTTCAATCGGGCTGTTTCGCAATGTGACGTCACAAACAGAACTAGTACCGTGCATCCTGTCGTGGATGTCCTCCGGACGACGTAGTGATTTGTGCTAAGTCTTTCAAAAATTCTAAGTTCTTGATAAAGCAGTTGAAAAATCCCCAACAGTGGTCAAAAATAAGCAGAGGCAGCTGGGTCTCGGTCCAGTATGGTTTATTGCAGTAATACAAGTCAACCACACATGAGATGTTAACCGGCCAACATCTAACAAAGCAAAGAAAGTGGTCTGCTTATATACGTTCCCTGGGTCTTGGGGGCTCCTCCCCGAGCCCCTCCTCTTTATTACGTATTTTCAGGTACTTTTCCACGGATATCTCTGTTATCCTATTATGTACAGGTGGAAATTTCCCTAGGGTGCGTGTTTTTTTTAAAAACATGGTCACACATCACTACCCATTCCAAACATGGTTACACATCACTACCCATTCCAAACATGGTTACACATCATTACCCATTCCAAACATGGACCATACACGTTCTGTTTACATTGCAGTATAGCTTGCTCTTTGGCCCAGGTATTTTTCCACTGCCTTAGGTGTTTCTCCACTGTCACGGTTTGTTTGCATTAACCCTCTACCTCTTATCTTGACCTCTGGAGTGACACACACACATTCTTTCTTAGGTATATGTTAAAGCACACCCTTTAACCATTGTGACAAGAATATATTCATTGTGAGATATGTAAGCACACCCTTTAACCATTGTGATAAGAATATATTCATTGTAAGATATTAATCCACTATATTGATATTAATTCACTACAATCCGGCTGCTAACACTACGACTTTCACTACCGATTTATTAAATTTAATTAATAACTCTTACTCTACGTACAAAAGATTAATAAACAAATGTCTGTTAAATCTACAAACTCAACCTCAAGCATCGGCGACTCCAATACTGAATATATATATACGAAGAAACGGAGGTTCAACAAGGTGAACCTGAGGAGACTATATCTAACGCTGCCCAACACATAGAGCCCATGCTCCATTGTAAGTACCCCTCAAAATCCTCGCTCATGAAGTGTGAATTGCATAAAACACTTTTGTCACTGCCGGCAATCGAGTCCTTTTGCGTTTCTTTTACGAATTTATCCCATTTCTTTCGGACCTTTTGATCCACCGGCCAAGTATGTAGCGTTACTTTCTGGCCTACACTAAAGTCCCTTAAATGAAAGTTGCGTCATGGGCGTTCCGCTTTTTTCGGGTCACGTGATCTCCTGGGGCCATTTTGGGTCTAGGCTCAGCTAGGCTCAGCTAGGCTCAGCGCGTTTACAACACTGCGAGCGACCGATTTCTTTTATTTTTACTCCTGATTAGTATTAGTAGTCCAGAGTATTGCTTTATTTTGAAAATAAGCCACCATGCCAGGGTGTTGTGCCCACAGCTGCAGCAACAGCACTGATAAAGGGACGCGGATGTTCCGTTTTCCAAGCGATGAAGAGCGGCGATTATTGTGGATCAACCGAGTCAGTCGCTTGGACCAAGAGACGAACAAAACTTGGAGACCTACAACAAACTCTCGCTTGTGTGAGGTATGTGGGCTTTTTTTCTGAAGTCAGGGTTTCCCGCAGCGCTATGTTGGCGAGGCGGCCGCCTCGCCAAACTTACGCCACCGCCTCGCCAACATTAAAAAAAAAAAAAAACGCGCAAAGCTTGTCTCTCCCCGCCAGTCTTGTATAATTAAATACTTGTATACAGTAAATACATGTACATCACACACTGAAACTATTGATTAAACTTCACATGTGCGTAGAGCATGCCTTAGTGCTTTGTAATAGCTAACTTTAAGTCTTGTATAATTAAATACTTGTATACAGTAAATACTTGTATAAGACAAACCAAAACTATTACATAAAATTTTAAAGCCAATTATGGACTTCTTGCTTTATTTCATTGTGCTGTAGCATTGTGTGTGTCTGATTTTTGTCCTATGGGATCAATTCTGGACTTCAAGACAGGAAAAGAGAAGTATACAGTTCACTTAAAATGTCTCTCTCAAGTCTTATTAAAATGTAATATCAGCTTTTTTGGATGCCTAGTAGGTGATCATCAACACTCAGATAGTTAATGCGAGCATGCAGCACGCATTGTGCATTGGAACAGAAGTATACTCGTGACGTCATCACATCCACAGCGCTTGAGCATTTCTTTAACGTTCAAAACTGTTTATACACTACACCATCATATCTTATTGAAAACGTTTTTTGATTAATTTCTAAAAAGTATAAAAAATATCTAAAATAAGTACAGAACTGTGGGTTTAAAACCAGCAATAGCGGGAATTTCTTTGTTGGGAGTTGTAATTGTTGTAGTTGTAGAGGCGATTGAATCTTCTTTAAAAATCAGCACTTTATAGAACCAAAATGAGCGATACGAGCAATATAGCTGTTGCTTCGGTCGTTGGTCAGCTTTACCAGCAGGCTGAAGAGGAGGTGATGCAGTTGAGAAGGCAAATCCGAGCAAGGAGAAGATAGATGCGGCAGAGGAGGCTCAGAAGGCAGGCTTTGCTCACCCATCTATTGCCAACTGGTAGGCATTTTAAGATTGACAGCCTATTTCCTACTTTTATCTTTAAAAAAACATTGAGGATGGTATTAAAAACGTGATCAGGTTGAAATTGTGACTATTTTTCAATAAATAATTAAAATGAAGACCCAATTTTAACATTAATAACAGTAGGGTTAAGCTACTTTATTGCACCTACTGACCTTCACAGCATTGATTAAGAAAGGAAAAAACATATTTTTATGTCTGTCCACCTTTACAATGATTAATCTATAAATTATGTGCAGTTAGTTCAGCCTTTTTTTCAGTGAAATGGTAAAAATACCAGAGAAGGGAAGCTATTTGCTACATTTACTTTACATTTTACCTTTTCTTTCTTGAGAACTATAATAATCTGCATGTTAAGCAGGTATAGTTTTATGCTGTGAAAAGGTGACAACTGAAAAAAAACAATTATGGTAACATTTGGCATTTTTTCTTTACAGGAAGAAACAGAAACCAAATATGTGAGGATAAACACCTCTGTCCCAACCCTCCAAATATTTTTTAATGAAGGGGACCTGAAACCAGCCTTCAGGCTAAACAAGTCCACCATCGTCCTCCTCCTTCAGCTGCTGTCCATCCAGAAGGTCCATGGATGGCCACAGGAGATAGAGGTGCTGGTGACCCTCTACTGGCTGGCCTGCGGTGCATCCTATAGGGAAACAGCTTGCCAGTAAGATTTCTTACCTTCTTGTCCTTAAATAGAGCCAACAATGACACACAATTGATACATAGATTATATTAATTGGATAGAAGATTAATACATATCAGCATATTACCTAAATTACAAGTTATTTTATATTTGGTACAGGTCAAGTGGAGGCACGCTACAACAGGCACGACGCCAAGGCTGATTAACATCATTGAGCGTGCCTTTGGTGGTCTGAAGACACGGTGGCATACCATCTTCTTAAGGGCGCTGTAGGTCTGCCCGACGTTTGCCCTAAAAGTAATCACCGCCTGCTGCATCCTCTACAATATTAGTATAGAGGCAGGGGACTAGCTAGACGTGGAGGACGAGGAGGTTGACCCAGAGGAGGATGACCATCCGGCGGCTGAAGACAGGGAGCTGCTCCAGCTGGCTGCATGTTTAAGTGAACATGACTACACCTGACCTAATGTAGATCAGTTCTAGTCATGTTCACATGCTGCTTCATTTCTTTTTTTTTTCACCACCTGGAAAAATACATTAAATAATCATTAAATTACTTTCCATTCCAACTATTTTTAATTGTAAGTTTATAGGCGTTGTCTATTTGTATGAGATCTTAATAGGAGTTATTTCTTTGTTTTAAACCATGTTAGTAACTGTTAATCATTTGTTGAATATATTACACCTTCATTCTGTTCCAAAGATTAAACATTTGTATAAAATAAATGTCTGTTTTTTCATATACTATTATTACTATTGTTTTCTTTCCCTCTTTCTCCTCTCAATTATTCGTGTCCTGACTCAGAAGAAACTCACTTAGATAGGAAAAACATTTATAGAATTTATTTATTTATTTTATATGCTGCTGTCCTCCTAGGGAGAGATTTTCAATTTATTCCAGCAAGTATTGAGTTAATAAAGCAACACACGTCAGTCAGATAAACACAAAACAAATAAATCATAACCAGCGGTATTATGCGCACTACTTTTTTTAATTACGCACTAACTCTGTAAACAGGCCACGTAGGGAAGCTTAAAAGTATAATGTTCTCACCTCAAACGATTTGAAAACGTACTTTTGAAGAACAACAGCAGCAGAAAAGAGAATTTTTTTACTTACCGCTGTGAGCTCTGTTTGCGCTGTCTGGAATCAAGCTGCGGCCGCGGTGCATTCTGGGCAAGCGGTCAGTCTGAAGAACGCACAAGTCTGCTCTGATGCATGCTCGATAAAGAGGGCGGGGCGAGAACAACATCCGGGGAATTCGGCGCGTTCTCGATTTGGCGTTCTCTGGATTGGAACAGTGCTCGGGCTGAGGCTGATGACGTGTCACGAGCACGCTCAAGAACGCATATAGACCAGTTCATTGTTATTGTTTTGATTCGGGTTTTTCGCGCATGCGCGCCAGACTGGTTGGCAAAAGAAGAACACAATGGCGGACGCAAACAGAGAAACTGACGAGTTCTCCACGTATTTTTCCTCTTTAGATAAGGTATCACAAGATCGTTTTAAGACTAAGTTGATGGTTGATGGTGTCAGATTGCCAGATCCACACAGCAAAAGCCTGAAGGGACGGAGCGAGTCTGTGAAATGCTGGCCAAGCGTTCAGTACCGCGACATATACAGCTACCTTATAAACACGCAGGCCAGTACACACGAGAGAGCATGGAAGCATGAAACCACTGGACGGCTACAATTATATTATATCTGGACATAGGCTCCAGCAACGCCCGCGACGCCATGAGGGATTAAGCGGGTCAAAACATGGATGGATGGATTAATGTTCAGACATGTTTGTGTAACATACGAACGCGGAGTCGGACAGGAAGACCCGCCCGGTAGGTTAAAAAAACATAGTTCACTACGGATTATTTTGGTGTTTTTGTCTTATTAAAATGGGTGGGGGTGTCAGCGACATTGCAGCGTAAACACAGACGTACTAGCGCCCGTGAACGGGGGCGTAATGCAGCTGCTGCTGCTGCAGTGCATCGACTCCGCTTCTCCCGGCCCCGTCTAGCGATCGCCACCTCCCCTCCGCCGCTATTCAAGTAGAACAATGACTAGAGCAGAATTAAGTTGTATTTACCGGAGATGAAGTGTAGACTGCAAATTCTGTCGTAGTATGATGGATCCCCCAGTCCATTGGGAGTGTCTGCCTGCGCTCTTTTCATTGGAAATATCCATTTCTTTCTTCTTTCTTCGTCCTTCAGTAAACGACAGAAACGTACATCCAACGATTTGGAATGCCTCTCTGTGTGCAACCGGGAGCACAACAAGTGGTAGACATTGTTTAGATTCCAAAAGTAAACTAACAAAAAATACGCTCTAAATCACTTGTCATGTAGTAGACGAGAACAGTACTGTTTTTGCCAACCACCGTGACCCGGATGTAGCGCTGACGTCACGCGTGAACTGGTCTATTGAGAAACGGCCTCTGCAGCGCCATAGAGATGGAAAGAGTTGCGACACTCTTTGATGTCACCACCAGGGCAGTGACGTGGTTCGTGTAGACCGCTATAGTTCCAAAACATACGCTGGCTGTCATGTTCTTCTATGGGACAGACAGCAGCGATTGCGTTATTTAACGGTAAATATATATATAAACATACACCCTACTACTTTTTCAGCTGTTATTGCATGATTACATATTTGTTAATGTCATTTTTCCATTTAGAGAGGCAGGGTGACAACAAAAAGCTGTATATTACTTAGATACGTTTTACATTTATGGAGGGAAAAGCTTATGTTCATGTTCGTATGGCCAGGAGTACAGGCTAGAACGGCTCTAACTTAAGTTTTCTTTTCCATATCATTCATGTGATGACAGATGTCTCATGATTTTCATTTTATGGCGACTGGGCTGTATTATTGATTACCGTGATTTTGCTTATAAATTCCGATTCAGCCATTAGCTTACCTTGGTGGTAGCGTTAGGTCTGCCGTGGTCCATTCAGCATTCGCCTAGCAGCTAGCTCACTTCTGATAAGTGGTCACCCCCAGACCACAATGTGAAACATGATCATGTTAAGACTAAGAATATAATTTTAAGATTAAGCCATTCACATATTATCAAAAGCATTATGCTTATATGTTTGGGTCTATAGGTAAGTGCAGAGCTATTAAGATTTTTCTCTACGTCTCTGGGTTAATGCACAGAGTAAGAGTAAGGTTAGCTGCAGAGAGAGTGATAGAGAACAGTGACAGGCAACACTCCCATTGGACTCAGTTGTTGCTTTTTGCTTTTTTGAGAAAGAACAATCCATTCAGCATTTACACCCACTTTTTCTGATGAGGCAGGAGTTGGCCACACAACAATGATAATTTTAATACTAAGCCATGCACAAAGAATCAAATATATTAAATAATAACAACTCATTAAGCTTGGATGAATGATTCAAATATTGTTTAATAAAAAATACTGAGTGAGACAACAAGATGTGTGTGTGTGTGTGTATCTAACTGGAAAAGCAAGAACAAAGTGAAGGAACAGGGAGGAATATTATAAATACATTTTAAAAAAAATCCTCCACATACATCAGGCTTCAGAGTGCATCAGGGCTGAAAGGAAGGACAACATTAATAATAAAGGTACCTGGCATAAGATAAAAATGAACAGTGTGGAACAAAAAAAATGGGAACAAGCATGAATAATATCAACAAACATACGTACAGTATGTGTGAACAAGAACAACAAATGTGTAAACAGGCGTTAAGAACAGGTATCGTAACCATTTTTTTTGGGGGGGGGGGGGCGCTCCACTGAAACCTGTGATGGCCACAACAACGATACTGCTGGTCCAGCAAGATCTGTTGAGACAGGGGCACAAATATACCACCAGCCAGCACCAGCAGAGGCCAACATTATCAGCAGCCGCTGCCATCACCATCCTTCGCCAACATCAGCCAGCTCAAGCAGTCATTGCCTCCAGCAGCAGCCACCTGCAGCAGCAGTGTTTGGGGAACAAATTAGTCACACTACTGTCTGAGTAATAAACATTTTAAAGCTCATTATGGCTTATGATAATTTTTTGTGTGGAATAATTTGTATTCCTACATGCAATCCAACTAAACAGCCCTTTCAAGGGTGTAATTAAACAAACCTTATTTCTACTAGCATCAGATACACAGTACTCAGCTGACTGGCTAACACCGCCAGGTTCAGCAGATACAATCTAAAAAAAACGTCCTAGTCAACCTTGATGATCCTAGTAATCTAACATCAATAACTTAATAAAAGATGTCAGAGATTCACTAATGAACTTCGTAATTTCTGGTGTAGCGATACCTTCTTCACAGCTTGCAAAATCGAGATAAAAGTAGCAGGCAATGACTGAAAATCGGTTGTCTACCAAGTTAAGAATATATTTATAAATTGCACTGTGCACATACAAATAAATATAAGCATATGTACCATAAAGGGCCTATTTATATAATATACAGAGTTGACAATTCAAAAGAGGTAGCTATTTAATCAACTTACGCCTGGATATAACATTAGTGCTACCTTTACAGAGGGCGAAGTCAAGCTAACAAACTAGCAGGCAATCGGTGGTCTACCAAGATAAAACATATATATATAATTACGCTGTGTACATACAAATAAAGATCAGTATATGCATCATAAAGGACCTCTGATACAATATAGACAGTTGACAGTTCAAAAGAGGTAGCTATTTAATCAATTTACCCCTGGATATAACGTTACCTTCACAGAAGGCAAGTCAAGCTAACAAACTAGCAGGCAGTCGTCGTCTACCAAGATAAAAATTATATATATAATTACGCTGTGTACATACAACAAAAGATCAGTATAAGCATCATAAATGGCCTATGATACAATACAGACAGTTGACAATTCAAAACAGGTAGCTATTTAATCAACTTACCTCAGAAGTTACTCGACAGTCAGCAATGGAAGTGAATGATGTCCAACGCCATAGAACGGCTTTTTGGAACTATGCAAGGCTGCATACCCCGGAAGTAGGCGGCAAAAAGCGTACAACGGAGTCCAATGGGAGTGTCGCGACTCTTTTTAGCTGTGTCTCAATTCGGCGGCTGCGTCCTTCGAAGGACGCATTTTAAGGCCGGTGACGTCACAACGATGCGCGGAGGCTGTCCCATTTGGCAAAAATTCTGAGGATCCTTAAAATGCAGCCTTTGAATGCGTCCTCCTTTTCTCCGAATTCTGAGGATGCACCGCTACCATCCTTAGTGGCCTCGCCTGGCACAAGATTTCCCGAGGTGCTTTGCTCGTTTTTTTTTAGTAGTTGAAGAAGAAGAAAGAAGGCGGATTTTGTAATGGAAAGCAGCAGCGCTGGCAGTAGTGCTGAGTACAGCTTTAAATGTAAGTAGTTTGTTTTTATTTTTTTAACTGAACATCTATTAAAATACGTGACGGTAACGGAGCCACCGGAATTTGTAGGACCAGCTAAAGCTAAAGCTTAGAGCTAATCTGTTGATACGAGACGTTCAGCAACATTAAAAGCCTTCATAAAAATGTCACAATTTTTGATTTTAACCTACATCTTATTGTAACTGTGCTGATAGCCGTGTCCCTCAAAAATCCGATCAATCTATTCTCATACAGTTTATTACAAATGATTAGAACTGTCAAAGCTTAATGCAGCTGAAGAAATAACATCAGTCCAGCTGTACTGGGCTGTCAATACTGCAAACGTTTTGTTTGAATACTCAATAACGTATAGTTAATTTACAGTACAGTATAATAAGGTTTAAAGTATAATTCACTTGAAGAACAATACCGGTGTAATTATACAGAAAAGTCATTTTGCCTGTTGACATAACAGAAATATGCTTTACATGTCATTTTGTTCTAGGGAGCAGGGAGCATACAGAGGAGTTAAAACTCCGAGGAGCATAAAACTCCGTGTGCAAAATGACCACCTCTTTACCGGGGCCAAAAACACTGCCACAGTCAGATGGAGGTAAGAGTTGAGACATAATTCCATATACATGTTGCATTTGTATGTAAAATTCACACAAGTTCAAAGAAGTCCTGTTCAAACACCAACGTACAAATATAATCTTTTGATCACATCAAATGATGCCCAGATGTCACTTTCTTTTAATCTTATAGTTGTGATAGTAGTGATCCTTGTGTGTTCATCTCTTCTCGTTTCTCTTGTTTAGAACAATCCTGCAAAAAACGGGCCTGGAGGGTGAAGTTGAGCCACAACAGGCCAAAAAAGATTGGGACAACTTGAAAAAAAAGATCCAGGGACAGGGCAGGGGGTCAGTGGGAAGCCTACTGCTGCCACCTGGCCATGGTTTGTCCTCAGGTTCTGTGTTGCTGTCATTGTTAAATTAAATTATTAAATTGTCTATCAAAGTTATTGTTGTCTGTGTGTTCTTAAAGTCTTTTAACCTTTTACATTATCTGTTTCATCACTTCTTTACAATTTAAGTAAACTTAGAACAACTTCTCAGTGACAACATCAATTTATTTTTAGAGAAACAAGTATTTACAATAAACTATCAAAAACATTTTAACTATTTACATTAGATTTTAAAATTGACTACAACAACTATTTACAGAAGATATAAAATAAATATTACTAAAGAACATATATATATATATATATATATATATACAATTTTGACTGAGCAGGAGTCCCTGGTGGTGCTGCTGGACTGGATGGGATGCCACACAGATGACCTTGGAGTCCTCTCACTGCGAGTGGGACATCATCTGGGGGGTGGGGGATGCCTCTCTCCACTGTTCACCACATCGTCCATCAGGGTTTGCAGGGCTGACCCAATCGACGGCTGCCATGTTCCTAAAAATGTTTAAGAAGACGCAGAAAATGACTTTACTACAACTGTTTTCATAACCCTTACATGAGAAAAGCTAAAAAGTGATTATACTTGCCATCTAAATGTAATTGTGGTCGGGTAGAACCTCCTCCAGGGCAGACACCTCGGCAGACAGCTGGTCCCGCCAGGGAGCACCACTGACTGCCTCCAACACGTTCTCCCCCTCCTCATCCTCTGGCATGTCGTCCTGCACTTCATCGTATGGGGCCATGATGTCACCGGCTCCCAGGCAGATGTTGTGCATTTAAGTTGATGCAGCAGTACATCGGCCTTGTCTGGATAGAGACATGAAGATTAAGAACAGGATTAGATGATAGCAATTTAATTTTAGCTGATATAATTCTAGTGAATGTCAACCCCTTAACGCCTGGTGTTGCTCATTTGTGACCAAACAATTCTGGCCTTTACTTATTTTACTTCATCTAGAGCCACTATTTAACTTTTTTTTACGTTTTTATATTTAAATTTATTTTTCCTGTATTATTTTTTCGTTGTATTACAAATAAAATCAAGCAGTAAGGGGATAACAATTTAGACAAATAATGATTTATTTCTCAATATTAGTTTGGCTTCTCAACACAACATTAGTGATAGTGAAAGTAGTGATTTAAGTCAGTTATTTACAGGGTTTGTACACATTTTACTATTCAATTCAAATTGCTAAAGTTACAAACATAAGCCTATATCAAGTCTTACAAATAAATATAACATTTTATATTTAAACATATTCATCAATCTGCTGACAAGCGTTTGTTTAATAACTGGTATATTATGATCATTAGCAGGCCCCTGTGGGTGAAAATAATAGCAGGTAAATGTTACCTCTCCACTGCGCTCCTCCAGCCTGAGAAATATTCGTCGCCGGTTTTACTGCCGCCGAAGCCGTCTAAACCGACTCTCCTCCTCCAATAACAAGTAAATAAAAATTAAATAAATTCAATATCCATTTTTTTGCGTCGTTTATCGGCGCTGGTGCTGTTTTTCGCCGGGCTTGGGGTAGACGTGATGACGTCGTGTCGCAACCAGGAAGTGCTCCAAAGGCTAGACCGTCCCATTTACCAACGGTTGAGGATCCTCCGGAGCATCCTCCGATGGCTGGGTCCTCCTAAGGCTGTGTAGGCTGGGTCCTTCGAAGGACGCAGCCGCCGAATTGAGACACAGGCCGTTTCTCAATTCACAAGAACGCGAGTACGGACTCGCGTTCTCGTCAAGACCGGTCTTGGCGAGAACACAGGAAGATCGGACTTGACAAGAACGCGAGCATGCAGCACGTATGGTGTATTGGAACAGAAGCGTACTTGTGACGTCATGAGACGCACAGTTCTTTAGCATTTCTTTAACATTCAAAAGTATTTATATACTACACCACAATAAATCTTATTGACAAATTTTTTTAAAACAACATTTTTAATTTCTAAAAAGCCTAAAAATGATCTTGCCGCGGTGCATTCCAGGAAAGCGGTCAGTCTGAAGAACGCACAAGTCTGCTCTGATGCATGCTCGATAAAGAGGGCGGGCGAGAACAACATCCGGGGAATTCGGCGCGTTCTCGATTTGGCGTTCTCTGGATTGGAACAGTGCTCGGGCTGAGGCTGATGACGTGTCACGAGCACACAAGAACGCTCAAGAACGCATATTGAGAAACGGCCACAGCATTTATCTCTATGGCTCTGGGCCTCTGTGTTCTTGAACTGACGTCACACGTCGGAAATGGCCGATCGTAAACGAGTGCAGAACTCAAACGCGGAAGACCAAAATCGGTGTAAAAAAATGCGTAATATTTCATATTTAAACTTAATTTGAACACTTTTGATACATGAATATTCAAAGTTTACCTTGTTCTAGAAGTTATTCAACGGTTTTCAGGATTTTTTTCAGTCCAAGAGTTAGACTTTAAGGCGTTCAAATCTGATTCCGAGTTCCGCCTCTGCCCAAACAACTTTCCTTAAAGTTATCAGTAAATCGTCAGTACCGCTGGTGTTTCATACCTATTCGGTGTAAGATTATCAGAGGTATCCGGCTCAAATCCAGCAGTCTGCGCTGATCATCCATCGCTTCCTCCGGCTTGAACTCAGTGAACGGTTCTTCAGCAGGAGTTTCCTGCTCGGTGCTCATCTCTCTCTGGGATTGAACCGAAGACATTTTCAATGCAAACATTCAAGAATCCAAAACACCAAAACCGTCCTCGGACTGCTTTTAAATGATTCTTTTACATGATGGTTTTAGTAATCTCATAAAACCCACGACACACTAGTTACGTCGATCTAATAAACGCTGGTAAGGCGTCGTTGGATGTGTGCACATTCCACGGCAGCTGTTTTCCACTGAGTTGTTTTCAACCAGAGTGGTATAACTGAGAGTGGCGACACTCCATAGACTTCCGTGGAAAGAAAGGAATGCGGAAGTCACGTGGCTCAAGCAGCTGCAGATAGTTTCAAAAAGCGATAGATCCAGCATTGAATGCAGTTCAGTCTCAGTGTTTAGTCATTTTCTCCGGTAGGTGGATGAAATTACAAAAAAAAAAATATATTATGAATCTTTAGCTGACTGTTCCGTACTAAAATAGGTCAACGGTGACATTGAAAGTAGACAGTTTAAGTTAATGAATTACTTTAACCAGCTGGTTGTTGTTAAACTGCAGCAAGCTGATTGTGCAAGACGCTGCTGGACGGGTTTCAGTCTCATTCAGCTCTTTGAAATATTTGGTGCAGTTTGAAATATAAAAGTTCATAATTTTCTTATTTTTTGAGATGTCTGAACTTAAAATCAATCCCACTGAGAGTAAATGTTGCAGAGATTAGTTCTGCACAAATATCTGTCCAGAAGTTGGGAAAACATCTGAGGTCTGTTTGTCCTTGGCAGCGAGGTAAAGGGAGCAAAAGGCCAGAACATGACCGGGGGCCCGTTCTTCGTACGTTGCTTAAAACATCCAAGATCAAATGAGACATCCAAGATGATTTCATCCGGCTAATCATGATCCGGCTAATTGGGTTCTTCGAACACACCTGTTGTTTACGATTAGTATGGCTGGATTGAGTTATCTGAGACAACTGCGCGTTCATGCGTTTGTTTAAAAGGGGAAATGTATCGATAGTAGAAACATTGATCAGCAACGCTGCTATTGGCTCTTCAGCATGGCCAAAGAACGCCCACAGTTTTTCTCCCAAGCAGAACAAGAGCTTGGAAGGTTATGTCGAATTTGAGTCATTAATTAAAACACCTCAAAATCTGTTAAAGCCAGGAGAGAGGGCTGGCAAAAAGCAGCAGACAAATTAATGCGTAAATACCGTCCATGGTAGATGTTTCTATCACTTTCTACAGTATGAATTTTTGCATTTTAATAATCTCATATTTACTTTGTTCTTTTATGTCAGAGCCTCCACAGGACCCACTAGAACATGGGGACAAGTAAAAGTGAAATACAAGAATATTCTACAAAATGGTAGCCTTTAATTATTATACTTTATTTTAAAAAGGCACTTGTTATGTCAAGAGACCCAAATTTCAGTGTCATTCCTTAGACACGGGAAGTAAAGGACTCATGCAAACTGGGATTTTTAACAAAAAATTATTTATCTATAAAAAAATGAAGTTCTTCCTTCCAAGTCATCCACAGTTTACACGGTAAAACTGTATTGCTCCTTGGCTAGATAATCCATCTATAGTTTTTTCTAATACAATATACGGCTCGACAGGAAGCAAGCCTTTCAAAGTAAACTAAACTTCACAATAAAATGGTCCGAACAAATCTTCTTACTGAATAGGATAAAAATAAAAAGCAAACCATCATACAAATGACTTAAATATTTTAGATTTATGGCTCCAACACCACTTTTTCCTCTTTAAAAGCCACTGTTAAATGATGTGTTTGTCTGTTTATAACAGCCACCAAGAAAATCTCTCTACTGTCGCGCTGCGCTCAAGGATCCTGTCTATTGCGCAATACGCGATTAATTCGAAAAACTCTGCAAATTATTCTTGCACCTTCCGCAACAGGTTGCAGTCGTAAAAATGGACATGGCTACGGCAGACTTCCCTATCCTCCGCTTATACAGCCGTGATCTAATCTTGTTTACATGAAATAAGCCTGCTCTCGAGCAGGCTTAAGCTGGCGCACATGTTGCTATGACAACAAGTGGAGGATGTCTTTCGAAGAACCAAACGATCCAAGATCATGCCAAATCGTCAACAATGAAATCCTGCTAACTGAGTTTGCGACGTACGAAGAACGGACCCCGGGACATGACATTAACTCATGTCCCGGTCATGTCAACTATTAAGATAAAGTTATCTGTTTTTCAACGTTTGTGGAACTGTTCCCAGAAATAAAAACCATGGGCCCGTTCTTCGTACGTTGCTTAAAACATCCGAGATCAAATGACACATCCAAGATGATTTTATCCGGCTAATCATGATCCGGCTAATTGGGTTCTTCGAACACACCTGTTGTTTATGATACGTATGGCTGGATTGAGTAATCTGAGACAACTGCGTGTTCATGCGTTTGTTTAAAAGGGGAAATGTATCGATAGTAGAAACAATGATCAGCAACGCTGCTATTGGCTGTTCAGCATGGCCAAAGAACGCCCACATTTTTTCTCTCAAGCAGAACACGAGCTTTTAATGGAAGGTTATGCCAAATTTGAGTCATTAATTAAAACCACAGGTAACACCAAAGTCTGCTAAAGCTAGGAGAGAGGGCTGGTAAAAAGTAGCAGATAAATTAAATGTGTAAGTACTATCCTTGGTAAATGTTTTGATCACTTTCTACAGTATAAATTTTTGCATTTTAATAATTTCATATTTACTTTGTTCTTTTATATCAGAGCCTCCACAGGACCGACTAGAATGGGTACAAGCAAGGGCGTAGGAATAAGTTTACAATTGGGGGGGACACATGTCGGAAATCTGAGATTCGTAAATATTCAACAGAAATATATCTTAAGTACGCTACTTAAAAAAAAGGCTATTTAATCTTTTACTTTATTCCTTTATATATGTGTCTTGCAAAAATAATGCATTTAAAATTTACATAATGCATTTGTTCATAAGATGTGAGCATATCACCAAACAAAATGACTGGAGTCTTTTATTAAGCAAAGGGAGATGTCTTTCAAGGGCTTCAGCCCTTGGCATATTTAGTGTCCGCATACGCACTAGAAAATCAAATATTTCAGTTGGATTAAAAACAATTCAGTAGGCCACACAAGTGCAAAGTTTGATATGTTTTATTTTGTCAAACTTGCAATAATGGTCAAAAATGAATTTATATAGGTTGACTGACCATAGAACCATCTCTTTCATTAAACAAAATTCTGAGATGAAAGAGCCCTCACAGACAATGTAGTGAACAAATTATTCACATTTTTAACATTAAGTAAGAGAAGAAAAGAAAATCAATCAAAATATGCTTATTCAGTTTGTCGAACTGTATGACTAATTAAACCAAATCAAAAATGGAGAAATATTTACCAACAATAAATACACATTTAATAGACAAGCTTTTTAACTCACTGATTACAGTGTGCTTTAACTGTTGGAAAAGCAGTTAGCACAGAGATATTCAGTTTACGAAGCATTGTTGATTTTATTTTGTTTCTTTTGTTTATAGGCCACATAACCCTAGATAGAGATCAACACCTCTGTGCTTCTGAACAATTGCACTTTACAGCCATGCATTTATAATTCGCCAAAAATGTGCCGAACACATAAAAGGATGGCAAACACTGGCTTAGGCAAAAGAGCCAAAATGTTTTTTCCGCCTTTCATTTGCAGCCACAAATTGCTTGCAAATTGACTTCTTGTCCAGTAAATCAAGTTTATCTTTATGTACATGACAGACAGCAACATGATTAAGCCTGTTTTGAGTCATTGTAGACCGGAGCCACGTTTTGAGTCTACGAAGCGCACTGAAACTTCTCTCTGCCTCAGAGGATGAAACGGGGACTACCAAAAGCAACCTGACCAGAGTTTCCACTTGCCCAAAAAGTCTACGGACCTCTCCAGGCAGTCCACCAATGATCCCTGCAGCTTCTGTGCTGTTGCTAAATGAGTAGTTCAGTCTAAACATAGAAAGTTGCACTGAAAGTAACTCTCTATTCAACTCTGGGTATTTCCCAATGACTGCAGCATCAATCGTTCCACTGAGAAGTGTCTCTTCCAACTTTTGCAAAGTCAGCAAGTCATCCTGGTTAAATAGCCCAGTGAGCTGTGCATCTACAACATCCAATACTTTAAAGAATTCACCTCTGTAGTGGTCCTTGGCACATTCAGGTTGATGTGTCTTAGCTCCTTCAGTGAAGCGTTTTGGGGGTGGCCTTCTCTGTGTAACTGTGATGGGTTTAACACCCAAAGACTGAACCTCAGCCATCGCCTTTTCAAAAAGAGTGTTGAAACTTTCTTGATTTCTTTTAGCCTTAAGTGAAGTCTGAACAACTTTCACAGCAGTCCTCATTCCAGCAATGGTTTGAGTTCTCTTCTGGAAAGAGATGCTCAGGCATTCAAGCTTATCAATCACAGGTGAGGCAAGGATGAGACCCAAAACTGTTTTACCTTTCCTAAACTGCCCCAGCAGTCCATTAGCAGTGGATGCTGTGTTTGAGGCACCAGAAGCCATCTCCTGCAAGCTAGCCAGCACTGACCCATACTGTGACAAAACATCTCTGATTGCTTTGCTCCGTACTGCCCATCTTGTGGGGCAGAGGGGTTTTATTGCAGTGCACGATGGATTCTCTGTATGTGCTGTTGCTGCATGGATTGCCTTAAACTTCCCTGACTGAGAGAAAAGAACTCCAAGCTGGTTCACCCAATCCAATGCGTCTCTGATCAGAACTGAGGCTAAGCAAGCTTTCTGTGCAATTAAATTAGTGCAGTGTGCTCCACAATGAACAAAAAGTGCTAGTGGCTGCTCTTGCTTTATCAGTGCCTGTACACCTGCATGCTTCCCAGACATATTGGCTGCTCCATCATAAGTTTGACCTCGTAAACCATGCATTGGTAAGTTTAATCTGAGCAGCACATCTTTAACAACAGCAGCAAGGCTTTTTCCTGTTGTTTCAGAAACTGAGTACAAGCCAATAAACTCTTCATGGGGCTTCATGTCACTGTCAATGTATCGCAGACAAATGCTTTCTTGTTCTTTCCCAGAAATGTCCTGTGTTCCATCCATAATAATTGCAAACTCAAAAATTGGTAGGTTTCTGATTGTATCTGCTATTTCACTGACAATACTATTGCTCATAGAACACAAGATTTCATTCTGTATCTGTGGACTTAGGTATTCTTTCTGAGACCTCAGCAACCACTTAGCCAAAAGGGCATCATCTTCTGCCAGATTTTTCAACAGTTGATACAAATTGCTGTCATCATCGTCATGCCCTCTCAAAGCTTGTCCCTGCCGTGCCAAATATTTTATGGAGCTCACAATTTTCTCCAGACAGTGCCTATTGTCACCTTGCTGAGTTGCCAAAGCACTGGATAATTGGGCATTTATAGGATGACTTTCTTGTGCAGTCACAGAAACAGCATGATGATGTGTGTGACTATTTTCATGTGCTTTAAATTTTTCTAATGCTTTTTTCCAATTTTTAAATCCAGAAGTGATAAAGGCGGGTTCGGATTTTGCACCAAATGGTGTGAGTTTGTCCTGGTAAATTGCCATGCAATAAAAACACAAAATGCCCTTTTTCACTGCATCATAATGTAGCCAGGGAAATTCCTTGTACCACTTTCCTTGGAAATGTAAAGTTCTGTTGGCTAGAGCTTGAGGGTCTATGAATTTTGGATGTGGCTGATTTGGCTCTGTTCTCTGTCCACTGACTTCAGAGTCTCTCAGCTGTGTGTCCCTAGTCTGAACTCCCTAGAAGGAAAAGTTACAATGTCACTCAATGCCCCTGAACTACACTTACTACAAGCAAAAGATTAAAATTTTCAACTTTTTTTGTGGACTCTCATGAAGTATCTACTGGTATGAGTTACTCTGTCTTACCTGTTGCTCCACTCCTGTCTCTCCCTCACTCTGACTTCCTGCCTCTAGCCCGGTTGCACTATCCTCTCCTTTTCCTGTCTCCTTTGTGCTGTCCCTGCATTGTTGCTCCTAAACATATGAGATGGTTTCAGAAATGAGGTACAGCTCTTGAGCCTAATATGGCCAATTTTAAATAAAACAAAACATTTTATTTGTCACATTACAGACTTTACGCGCAGAGTTAATCGCAGAGGCAAATAAAATCAATCGATTAAATCCTTTCAGAGTATTATCTCATGGACTCTGAACTAAAGTCTTTCTGACAGGGAGCTGACAGTGTGTTGAAGAACTATGGACAGGGCGCTTTGAAGCATCTGGTTCAAAAACGCATTCTAAACCTTTGGTAGAAATCCATCTATCCTTCCATTTTCTGTACACCCTTGTCCCTTAGTGGGGTCGGGAGGTGCTGGTGCGGGGTACACCCTAGACAGGTCGCCAGTCTGTCCAGACCTTTGGTAGAAATGGCGCCTTTAATTCCAGTTTGCAGTACAGAACAGAGAAAACTACAGAGTTGTCAATGTTGTGTTAATATATTTGTAGCCGGGGCACTATGGCCCTGAAGCATGGTGCTGCACACCCTTCCTCCTGCCCATATTTGGAGGACGCTGTGATCAGGTGCAGCTGGGGGTAATCAAGCCCTTCTGGCTAAAAGGGGGCAGATAGCTGAGGAAAGACATCCGAGGCTGGGGATTCCTTACAGGTAAATCGACAGTTTTCATGTTACCTGGATGTTTTAAGGTGCTAATTTAACATGATTTATTCTGTGTGCAGGCTGACCTGTTACTGTTTCAGTTGGAATTTTAGTTCTGTTTTGCTACTGTTTCTTTGGTTGTTTGGTCTCATCTTAATTACCGTTTCACCACAGTTCCAGATTGTTTTGTTGTTTTCTTTCTCTTTTAGTGTTAGTAAAAGCAGGGGAGGATTTGTATTCTTCGGCTGCTGTCTGGGTTCGACCCACCTGGGGCCCTATGCTGTCCCTGGATCCTGCGCTGGTTTTATTCAGATTGAGTTAAGGGGATTAGTGGGAGGACAGTTTGTTTTCTTTTTGTATTATATGCACTAAGGTTTTGGAGTGAGTGTGTTTTTGTTGGGGAACACTAAGGTGAATTCAGTTTGTGTTTTGTAGTCGCCCCCCCCCCCCCCCCCCCCCAAGGGATCTAATTAATTCAACTGGGTTTTTAACTTTTCTTCACAGTTAGCAGGATTCCAGACCAGCATAGGTGCTCACTTTTAAACTAGTTAGTTTTTTTTTGTGTACAATAAAATACATTGATTTCTGTCTCTTGGTACCTGTATATTTAATAAATCATATATTTAATGGGAAACCGTGCCTCTGCTATTCCTTGCAACCTCCTTGACCTGGTACAAAAAGGGTCTAACGCATAGAAACGGTACCTGAGGTCACATATTTATAGTCTAAAAAGAGGAGCCAGCAGTTTATTTGAGGAAATAAAGGTGCAGAAGTTAATTAGTTGGTTAGCCGCTGCTAAGAATTAAAATTAACTCTCCCTGTGGTTTTAACTAACGATCAGGAGCGCGGCAGGTATAATATCTGTCCATTTCGGCTAAGCAAAACCACGCAAAAAATAAAAAATCCTCGTAAAACGCACGCCCAGACCGGGCTAATTTCAACACATTGTGTTGTGTGACTGTTACTCACACTGACGTTACTCTTTTTAAAAAAGCTGAGTAAGTCCTGCTGCTGTTTCAGCCTTTTAGTTGGTGGTGGCATTGTACTGAAATGAGATAAAAAAAAGACATTTTGGCTAGCGTAGCAAACGTCTAGAGGAAGTTAGCAGTTAAATATTGGATGAGAGATCATCCCAAGACTAAGATGACTAAACCAAAAATATTCAGTTTCTATATATGAAAGTGAACTGACAACAAGACGTTATAAATAAGCAATATTCATAGCAGCATTCCCGACAGACCATTACCTCATTCACAAGTTTCTGACTTCTGTGTCGCTGTTTCCCTCCCTTCTGAGTGCTCACTCAGCAGTTCAGAGAGGGGAGGGGGAGTACAGTGACGTAACGCGATGCTGCGCCTTCAAAATAAAAGCACGCTAGTTAAAAAAATTTCAAAATCCAATATTTTGCGGTACAGTTTTTTTGGGGGGGACATATCCACCTGGCTTCAATATTGGGGGGGACATGTTCCCCCCGTCCCCCCCGCTTCCTACGCCGATGGGTACAAGTAAAAGGGAAATACAAGAATATTCTACAAAATGGTAGCCTTTAAAGGCATACTATGCAACATTTCTCAGTTAATTAATGTGTTCCATACCGTTTTGGATGATTAAATTAGTCATTTCAGGTGGAACAAAGGTTTTCTCGGCCGCTCTGGTGGTCTGTGGGGGAAATACCGTACTTGCAATGGCGTACCGCGCACGTGACGTCACCATCTCAAGAGCAACGCCCCTTTTGCCGCTTTGGTAGGGCATACAGGTAGAGAACGCCCGTAGCAACCAGCTATTACACGCACAACAGAAACAGCGATATGACCGACTTTACAGCCGTTAAACTTTTGCAAGACGATGTCCCAGGCGCACGGATTACTGGTCGAACTGTCGAAGAACACACCAACCTTCAGCTCAAACGATGGCTTAAGTGTCGAGGGCTTAAAAAGACCGGGCCGAGTTGATCGAACGGTAAGCTTTGTTTTTTTTTCCTGCGCTGCGTTCATGGCGTCGTCTGCCGTTTTTTTGTTTGTAATCACCGTCCAGGGATCGGTATATGTCTTATTTGAAATGTTTTTGAGTAGGCTATCCTGGTAGCAGGGTATCATGTTAGCGCCTGCTACCATGATAGTCTATATGCTATCATGGTAGCAGGCGCTTCATTATTAACATGTCGGCCACCAAAATACTCTTACCTGTTCACTACTTGATGTCGCTGGAATTGGGTCAGGATGTTCTTCGGTTGTGCCCTTTCCTCCGATAAAATGCTTGCTACATATGTAGGCCGACCGCACCGGTATACCCAGCGCACACATTTCTCCTTGGCAGTCTTGAAGAAAACATCCTTCATCAGCGTACCTCGAGTCGCTGTTGCACGTTCCATAGCAACAATGTTTAAAAACCATGGTCTTAGATTTGGAAAAAGCAGTCGTTTACCGAGTAAAACCAAGGGTAACGCACGTCTCTTTTACAGCGAAACAGCGGCGGACTATGCAAGTTTGCCCTACTGCGTACCACGTGATGTGACGTCATCGTGACGTTACGTTTCTAAAAATAGCTCGCTCGCGGTACGCTATTGCAAGAGCCCTCGGCCCGCACCCACAGGCTCAGAAGTCTCGTGCAAGACCGCGAGAGTCGGTCTTGCTTTACGGCGAGAACTCCATGTGTTTTTGCCCTGCCATTCACTATATGCACGCGCAAAAGCAACAACAAAGAACTGCGTGTTAATGTCAAATAAACATGCAAGCATATTGAGTTTTTTATTATTATTTTTTTTTTTATTTATTTTTTTTTGAATGTTGGCGAGGCAGTAGCGTGAGTTTGGCGAGGCAGCCGCACTGCGGGAAACCCTGATGTTCATACTTTCACTGTGTTAGTCATTGTTTGTACTGACGTTTTTTCGACTTTTCGTTGCGTTCGCCTGTCTGCTAAGCTCAAAACAACCGCGCCTGGCTTGACGGAGAAACCAGAACAGCTGAGCATCTTTATGACAGTGCACTTTTACTTTCGCCCTCTGGGGGGAGCCTCGCTGGAAAATCAACCCCGGTTGCATAGTATACCTTTAATTATTATACTTTATTTTAAAAAGGCACTTAGAGATCAAAATGTCGGTGTCATTCCTTAGACATTGGAAGTAAAGGACGCGTGCAAACTGGGAATTTTAACAAAAAAAAATTCTTTATCTAGAAAAAATGAAGTTCTTCCTTTTCCAGGTCATACTCAGTTTACACGGTCAAAACTGTATTGCTCCGTGTCTAGATAATCCATCCATAGTTTTTTCTAATATAATATACGGCTCGACAGGAAGCAAGCCTTTCAAAGTAAAACTACACTTCACAATAAAATGGCCTGAACAAATCTTCTTATTGAATATGATAAAAATAAAAAGCAAACCATCATACAAATAACTTAAATATTTTCTATTTATGTCTCTAACACCACTTTTTCCTCTTTAAAAGCCACTGTTAAATGATGTGCTTGTCTGTTTATAACAGCCACCAAGAAAAATCTCTCTACAATTACACTGTCTGTATTATGACTGTCGCGCTGCGCTAAAGGATCCTGTCTATTGCGCAATACGCGATTAATTCGAAAAGCTCTGAAATTATTCTTGCACCTTCCGCAACAGGTAGCAGTCGTAAAAATTGACATGGCTACGACAGACTTCCCTATCTCCTCCGCTTATAAAGTTGCGATCTAATCCTGTTTACATGAAATAAGCCTGCTCGCAAGAAGGTTTAAACTGGCGCACATGTTTCTATGACAGCAAGTCCGAGATAAGTTACGAAGAACCAAACGATCCAAGATCATGCCAAATCGTCAACAATCAAATCAAGCTAACTGACTTAGCGACGTACCAAGAACGGACCCCATGTCTGCCAAAAAGCTGGAAGCACGTGGACACTATTAGGTTGCAACACACACCAAAGGATACACACAGATTCTTATTGTAACGTACACACATCTGTGTGCTATAAAAATGGCATGTCCAGTGTATGTAATCAGAACTTTTTGCTCACACCCGTTGTACGTTTGAGTTTGAAATAAAAAGAGTTCTCCTTTGGCAAGCAGAGAAACCTCATCTCCCCGAATCTTCTTTCTTTTTTAAGGTTCAATAATTAAATAATCTCCCACAATGTGTGTGGAGTGGAGGCTCAAACTTTCAGGATGACAGGACGAAATGATTCATCAGAAGGAAAGTTTATAAACTACCTCAACTAAAAAAACATCCGAGATTGAAACAGTTAATTTACTTTGATTTATAGATTCTACTTTAGACAATCCATCTGCTTTCATCTTGATGTGCTTCCTGCTGACATAAAAAAACAGGCACGTGTTGCTGCTCTTCTCTAACCCAGGCAATGTCACATCCAAAAAACTTTCCTGTTCCTGGATCCAGTTCCATGCTTGGTGTGATTGCCTTTTCCTCCGGGGTTAAGACATATTGGTCCATCCTAATGTTCCAGCTTAATTATTGCAGTCTTCTTTGCTGGTTTCTGAAGCCATGGAGAGGAAGACTCGTGTCCTGGAGAAACATCTAGCCTGTTGAGCATGATGAAAAATGAAGTTGTGGCTATGCTTTACTAATGCGTGGCCACGACTTAACGTCTTCAAAAAAAAAATTCTGTCCATGTCACCAGAGGGGCTCCGTAGTTCATAGATTTTTGATGTAATTTATAGGTTTGAAACTATTTTCATTCTGTTTGCCAATATTTTGATCCTCACTTTTAATAAGATGTCAGGTCTAAACACCTAGAACATCATATAAACAGGGAAAGAAAGACACAAAGGCAATTAAAGCCGCAAGCGGCGATGAGCGGCCCTCGCAGCCAAGCACCGCTGGGGTACGCGCACCGCCTGCCGCCAGCCACCGCAGAAGCTGTCACGCATCTTCCCCGCCCGTCCACCAGGCAATACACACATATGCGTTCGGCCGAACTCCCCCACGATTCATAAAAAAAATCTGGTGCAGATCGGTCGATGCAGCGAGGAGATACAGCCGTTGAATAATGATAATGCATTTGCCCCCCTGGTTTAATCATTAGTTTACTGGTTGAAATGCAGTTCAAAGTCTTCAGCTGATCCAAAATGCTGCAGCAGGAGTTATGGAGATAGTTTCCTGCCAAAAGGTTTCACATAAAAAAATTGTTTTACAAACTGTCCGCCAACTTTGCACTCAAAATATCATTTATAAGTTTTCCTCCAGTACAAAATGGTCTCTGCTCACACAAAACAGCCTCTGCTCGCATGAAACAGCCTTCATTGTTTGCTGATGACGGAGATATTTGGAAACGTGGAAGGAATGTTAAATTTATTGTAGGGAAAGTCCAAAAATCAATTCATAAGATTGAAAAATGGTCTTACAAATGGAGTTTTACATTTTCAGTAGATAAAACAAAGAAATCAAGAAGTACAACTGAAGTTATATAAATCAACATTGTACTGTTCTCTCTATGTGTTTTGGTCTAGCGTGAACACAGATAAACAGCCAGCCAAACTCCTTATTAAAGAGCCAGGAAATGATCGGCTTGCTCCTTTATTATCGTCTTACACATTTAGTCAGCATTTCTGACTGCTTTGAATTCGGTGTAAAACTAGAAAAGAAAGATACAAAAAATGGCTTAATAAACAGCCATGTAAATATCAGTATTAACGTAACAGCTGCATAATATTAACTCAACAGGCATTTTCACAGCCGGCTAGAAAAGCGGCAAATTAGCAAGTAAACACACACACTGCTGTCACACAGACCACAACATTTTACCGTTCCTTCATACACAAAATACCCATAAAAGATATTAACATATTCAATTTCAATTCAATTAAATTTTATTTATATAGCGCCAAATCATGAAACATGTCATCTCAAGGCACTTTACAAAGTCAAATTCAATCATATTATACAGATTGGGTCAGATTATACAGATTGGTCAAAAATGTTCCTATATAAGGAAACCAGTTGATTGCATCAAAGTCCCGACAAGCAGCATTCACTCCTGGAGAAGCGTAGAGCCACAGGGAGAGTCGTCTGCATTGTACATGGCTTTGCTGCTATCCCTCATACTAAGCAAGCATGAAGCGACAGTGGGAAGAAAAACTGCCCCATTAACAGGAAGGAAAACCTCCGGCAGAACCGGGCTCAGTATGAACGGTCATCTGCCTCGACCGACTGGGGGTTACAGAAGACAGAGCAGAGACACAACAACAGAGACAAAAAAGCACAGAAGCACACATTGATCCAGTAATCTGTTCTACATTAGATGGTACTAGTGGGTGATCTGGCTTCTCTGGATGATGTCACAGTTAACAGAATGCCAGACCAGGTGTACCTACTATGAAGATAAAAGAGAGAGAACAGAAAGTTAAAGCAGAAATGACAACACGTAATGCATAATTGAAGAACAGTAGAACTCTATAGAGTGAGAAAATTAGATCCTGATGTCCTCCAGTAGCCTAAGCCTATAGCAGTACAACTATAAAGGTAGCTCAGAGTAACATGAGCCACTCTAGTTATAAGCTTTGTCAAAAAGGAAGGTTTTAAGATTAGTCTTAAAAGTAGACAGGGTGTCTGCCTCACGGACCAAAACTGGGAGATGGTTCCACAGGAGAGGAGCCTGATAGCTAAAGGATCTGCCTCCCATTCTACTTTTAGAGACTCTAGGAACCACCAGCAGACCTGCAGTCTGAGAGCGAAGTGCTCTGTTAGGAACATACGGGGTAATCAGAGCTCTGATATATGATGGAGCTTGACATATATCTTATCGAATCTGTAAACAATGAGCAACACTTACAACCATTGCTTTCTGAGAGAATAACTGCATTGTTGCAGCCCTGTGACGATAGCCGTTTCTCAATTCACGAGAACGCGAGTCCGTACTCTCGGTAAGAACACAGGAAGATCGGACTTGACCGCGAGTACGCAGCACGTAGGGGAGAGTGAGGTAAAGTGAGACACTGGGTAATGTGAGACAACCCCTGTATCTAGGCAACAGAACACATTTGTGCCCATGTGACCATTTTGTTTCCAAGCTCCTCCCATTTCCCCTTTGCCATAAAGGAGAGAAGCTCATTTTGCTCAGGTAAGCATGTTTTTTCCAACAAAATGTGTTTTTTGCATGTAAAAGTAAATTTTCTTGCTGTCAACTTAATCAACTGTTGTGCCAAAGCAAATTGATTCTAGTAGAAAAACTTATATCATACCTGTTGATGAACTACCAACATATAAAACCATGTGATGGTGCTAGCTGAAGGTTAGCCTGAATTGCTAAGAAAGGTCATTTTTAAAAAAAATGGTGGAGGTGGGGTAAATTGAGACAAATGCTGTGGGGTAAAGTGATACAGTGTCTTACTTTACCCCCACCATGAGGCACAGGTTAAGTTTGGTTGTAAACATATTTTAATGTAATATTACACTGCATATGTAATGTAATATTACTATTAATTACATATTAATTAATATGTAATGTTACATTTTTATTTCAAATGTCATAAACATTGTAGAAAAGCCATCATGCCAAGGAAATACACCAGGAAGACAACCTGGGGCAAAACACCCCTCGAGGAGATGGAGAGTGCAGCCGCTAAAGTCAAGGAAGGAAAGAATCTCTAAGAGCAGCTGCTAGGGATAGAAATATTGACAAGTCAAGCCTTTTAAGATTCATAAAGAAAAAAGAGAAAGGGGAAGTAAAATCGGTAGCCTGGGGTGCAGTAGCTGAGGCAAAGAGAATTATTACAAATGAGATGGAGGAGGAGCGTGCCAAACACTTGAAACAACTAGTTTCATTGGCCTTCCTCCAGTTAAGTCCCATCAACTGGCCTTTGAATATGCAGAAAGAAACAATATCCCTGTCCCTGACAATTGGACAAAGACACAATGTGCAGGTAGGCTAGGGTGTGCAAGAGATCACATGATTCTGTAGGTTAATTAAGGCCAACTGATCTTGGCACACAGCTGAATCTTATAATAATGAATTGTCTACTCTAGGTGAAGATTGGTTTTGCAGCTTCCTAGCACGTCGCCATCTCTCTATCCGAACTCCAGAGGCAACATCCCTGGGAAGAGCTACAGCCTTCAATAAAACTACAGTCAGGGAGTTATTTGACAATCTGGCTGTAGTTATGGACAGGTGACAGAATTAATTATTTAGTCGCAAATGCTTTACGGAGGCATTACCTGTAAGATTTGGCTTTGATTCTGATAAGGTTCTTACTTTGCCTCTCATCTTTAACAGGCATGCCTTCCCTCCACACATGATTTACAATGTGGATGAAACAGTTGTCTTTACAGTACAAAAGCCACAGCAGATACACTAGAGGGCATATTACCAGTAGTAGAATACTGCTTGCACATGCCATTGATTCTAAACTTTCTATTTGATCAGGTTATGACGGAGACAGGAAAAAAGCAAGTTGGTTCTGTCACATCGGCTGAAAGAGGAGAACTGGTGACTGTGGTGTGTGCAGTGAATGCTGCTGGGAATGCCATACCTCCCATGTTTGTCTTCCCCAGAGTCAAGTTTAAGGATTGCTTCATGACAGGAGCACGTCCAGGAGCCAAAGGTACCGCCACCAGAACGGGATGGATGAATGAAGACATCTGGCCTGAGTTCCTTGATCACCTGATACAGCACACTAACTGCACCCCTGATCGTCCCAAGCTGCTAATCCTGGATAATCTAAAAGCTCACATCTCACTCAAGGCAATAGATTAATTGAAATACAACAAACGCTTTATAGAATAAATATGATGGGGTTAGTAGTAAATTTTGTTTGGGTTCCGGCACATAATGAGATTAAAGGAAATGAAATGGCAGACAGAATGGCTAAGGAGAGTACAAATAAGGTAAGGGTAGATATTAATGTTAGTTTTGGTATAACAGAAATAAAGGGTATAATTAAACAAAAAGCCAAAGAGAGGTGGCAAAAGTTATGGGATGAAGAAAAGAAAGGAAGGTGGCTTTATAAAATACAAAAGAGAATTGGACAAATGAGAATAACAGAAAGGAACAGGAGAGAAGAGATAATTATTTCACGGCTTAGAATGGGACACACTGGATTGAATAGATAATTATTTTTGATAGGTAAACATCAGACAGGGAAATGTGACTGTGGGGAAGATGAGACTGTGGAACATGTCATTTTGAATTGTAATAAATATTGGATTCAGAGAAATAGGTTGACAAGGAAACTTAGTAACATGAAAATTAAACTTGATATTGTTGATTTATTGCGAAAGGAATCAGGAAGCAGAGGATACCAGGTCATATTTGAGTTTTTGAAACAGAGTAGGTTGTATAATAGGATATAGTTTTTTTTTTTGTTTTTTTTTTGTCATGCAGTCCACACTCCATACCAGTTGGTGGCGGTAATGCTCACCTAAACGTTTTTTGCCAACCGCCAATAAAAAAATCAAGAAGAAGAAGAAGAAGAACAAAAGAAGAAGAAGAAGAGCAGAGGTCCGACGTTGTGGCGGGTAAGGACGTTTTCTATCACAAATAAGGGAGCCTAGTTTAGCTGCTATACCTGCTTTGTTTTGGAAGAAGTTCCATAAGATTCTTACAAAGCCGCGCAGCAGTAACGCGGGGCTGACAAGCGCGAGCTGTCTGCCTACAGGGCGATAATTCAATAACAATATCTATCGATCGATAGACGTGTGGCGCGATAGGAAAAAATAGGGTCGATAAAAACTTCGATAGACAGTTTTACTTCCTTGCTACAGTCGGCACGCCGTCACTAAGCGCCGCCCTCTCAAACCACAACACACAACACGTGAATATGTCGCAGCAAGTAGCGGCGGAGGAAATTGTCCCAAAACGGGGTTTTACTAGTTCGCCAGCCTGATAGAAATAAACCACAGTGATTTGTAAAACTTGCAAGGAACCGGTAAAAGCAGTCTGGTAACGCAACCCACCAGTATTCATCACGTAAGCCGCTCACACCCGCAGCAGCGCGGCCCCGCGAGCTGAGCTGTGCGGCCCCGCGAGCTTTAGCAGCGCGGCCCCGCGAGCTTTAGCAGCGCGGCCCCGCGAGCTTAAGCTGCGCGGCCCCGCGTCGTCGTCGTCTGGAACTTCTTCCAAAACAAAGCAGGTACAGCAGCTAAACTGGGCTCCCTTCTTTGTGATAAAATGACAAATCGTCCAAGCGGCATAAGGACATAACGCATGCAGTAACGTGCTTCATAGTGATGGATATGTCTGCTGTTCTCTGCAGCTGAAAAACCTGCCACTCTTTATTTAACCAACCAAAGTTGGTTAAACAAAGATTTAATTGGAATTCTGTGTTTGTGTTCTTTATTTAAATCAAATCATTTAGCAATATCATAAAATGTCCAGGCAGAGCTGCACATAAAATATGGTTTTAAATATTTTCAATAATTATCGATATCGATCAATATGCATTTTTTTTATCGATAAACTTTTTTTCTATATCGCCCAGCCCTAATATATATATATATCCTCAGTCAGATCTTTTAGAAATCAGGGTGTTTAATGTACTTTTCTCCGCTTCCATCCCTGCTACCCATTAGCACATAATGTGTTTATGCCGGAAAAAACTGTAACTGTAAAGTATGAGGATTAACTATCGTAAAATCTTACTTGTGGAAGGTAATACCCCGGGATCTGGTTTGTAATACCCTTTTATTTCCACACCCATAAGCCGAGCAAAAGTCGGGCATCCTGGGACGTAGCTCTGGAAGTTTGCTGACTGTCAATACAAAATCGAAATTATGTATTAAGTTAGACTATCAATCTTTTAATTCAATCAATTGGTCTCATGTAGCCCCTAAAGGGGTGACGTCTTCAGTCAGCTAATTTATCTGGAAATCGGTTGAGAATTCACCGGATTCAGAGTGTCTGAAAACATAAAGCACCACTTACCTGAACTGACTTGTATTCTGTCTGACTGCAGCTCTGTCTGACCTAAGATGGCCGCTCTGTCGGCACGCCTCTCAACCGAGAACGTGGCGTCTACGTATTCATGTCTGTGCTTGCGCCTCCCGGTGAAGTCACCTTATGGCAAAGCCACTCAAACAAACTACATTGAGCCCACGGTCTGCATTTGTAACTAATCAATCTTATTTAGTTAATTTAGCGGTTTCTTTTTTCTCAAAAGCTTCAGGCTTAAAGATGAACATAGAAAAAAATGTGAAATCTTAGCAATTCAAAATAATCAACTCACTTTAATTGATAAAAATTAGGTAAAATATTTAGGTTTAATGATTAACAATGACCACACTGAAAAAAATAGAACAAATTATCATGCCATTTTACAAAAAAAATCAACAAATATTTGACAGTTGGCTCAATTTTTGGAAGAATATTGTTAACAAAAACGGGAGGGATAGCCAGATTAATTTATCCAGCATATATCTTAAATATACCAAATACTACAATAAAAAATAATCAAATTCATCACAATCTCATCTGGAATAATAAAAAGCATGTGATCAGATAGAACAACATAGTAATATCAGTAGAAAAAGGAGGAATAAACGTTATTGATTTTAAAGTGATTAATGCCGTGATTATATTAAAATGGCTGTGGACTTTTAATAAAAATTAAGAGTTTATGGTTTATCTTCCCTTCACAACTTTAAAAAAAATTGGAGGAAGGAAATTTCTCTTAAGATGTAACTTTGATCTGGCAAAATTACCGATTAAACTGTCAGACTACCACAGAAGCATTCGAAAAAATATGTTAAAAGTTTTCATGCCTCGATTAAGTTACTGGAAAATAACCGTAAATTAACAAAATAAATTTGATTTGTAACAAATGGAGACCGCGGGCATAATGCAGTTTGTTTTGGATGGATTTGCCATATGATGACGTCATCTGGAAGCGCCCGAGCCAATCTGACCACCCGAGTCGATCTGGTACCTACACCGTTTCCTCTCCGCCTCTACTTGCTGCGACATTCACATGCTCTGTGTTGTGGTTTGAGAGGGCGGCGCTTTGTGACGGCGTGTCTGGGTCCGCGATTACGATAGGTTAAGAGGAAGTAGTGACTGCAGCATCAACTAATATGATATGCTGAAAGGAAGAAAGGAAAACTTTCTATCGAAGTTTTATCTACCCTATTTTTTCCTATTGCGCCACACGTCTATCGTTCGATATATATTGCAATTGAATTATCGTCCAGCCCTAGCTCTAACCACTAGGCCACCACTCCCCTTGTGTTTTCATCTTAGTGGTGATTTGTTTTTTCTTTAAGAGGAGTATTATCCTTTACATAACCATAACACATATCTGTTTTGCAGCATCCACTGATGAGGTGAAAGCCATCAAAGTTCTGGGTTGGATGGAAGGCTCCTACATGAACTATCACCATGGAAAATAGCCCTGGTGGTCAAACAGATCATCAACCTGCTTTGAGACACGCCGACTTCCATCACAAGACTAACAAGACTTGAACAATTCATGATTTGATGGAATCTTTAAACACACGACAGAGGATTTGGGCTTGTTTAAAAATAACTTAACATGTAACCGTTTTAGTTCCCAGTATTGACTACTTTGATCAGTAACTGTTGCAGCATGTCCTTCATAGCTCTTAGCGGAGCCGTTTAGGCTGGAAAAAAAAGGTTAGAAAAAAAAAAAACAGGTTTGACATTGTTCTAAATTTTCTGACAGTCTTAAATTCAGAAATTGTTTTTCATAGTTCTGTTTTTGGCTTCATCCATTTCATGAGCCAGTTTTTTTTAATACAGCCCGTTTTATTGGTAATGCATGGATTGTTTACTGGGAAAAACCTGGAGAATTAATGGAGTTCTTTCAGTCTTAATTTCAACAATAAAACAATCCTTGTGGAAAGGTGTATTCACTTTGATTAATATTGGTAAGAATTGGAAATAAAGACTTTATCAAAGGGTATGTTTATTATGCAATGTGGAAAATAAAGGACTGTTTAATTTACCCACAATGTTTGCAACCTCAGGTTTATTAACAGCCCCATGTGCCCTTTTTTCAATAACCTCAGCATTTTTAAAAGGTTGATACAGTACCATACACCTTACCATCATAATGCCAGCAGTTCTACATTTTTATTTAGTGAATCCACAAACTTATTTACATTTCACTGGCTTGATTTTACTACCTAAAAACCTTTTGCAGCAATGGTAACCACAATAAGATTAAACTTCTAAAGTGTTGGTCATACTGGACAATAGCAACATATATATATCTGAGCCATGTGATTCAAAATGTCCCAGTGCATCCATGGCTGCCCTCAGTGCTACCAGTTGTTTGGGTATCAACACATTGCCAGTTTCAGGAAAAATGACCCCACAGTGTGGGTCATCAAGCAGTCCGCTGTCGTCCCAGTCAAAATGAGGCAGGCAAGACCCTGCACAAAAGATGGAGACATATAGAGAATAAAAAAGAGGTCATGATTTTGTTGCTACAACTTACTGAATATAATTTAATTCATGGAGCTAAGGATTGGGAAAAAAATGACTCAAAAATCCGTCAGTTATTTGGAAGGACCATTATAAACAGATTTCAAGGAAACCAGTTTCAGTGCCACCTCTCTGATGTACTCAATGTTTTGTTGTATTGGAGTGATCAGATAAATGATCAGATAATTTCATTTCTGGTTTGAAATATAGGCATTAAGGTGCGAAACTGTATGATTGCAAGCACAAAAAATAATCCTTCTTAATTGTGTGATTTCTGGTTCTACGACAGCATGCTGGATGCTTCTCATCTCCCATAACTAACTGAGTGTTAGATTCCCATTCAGTTCTGAGTGAATGGTCATCCCAGCCACTGCTGATGGTGTGAAAACTTACATGTAGTCTTGGGACAAATAAACAGTGACAACATGTTTGACAGGTCAAGCAAACTGTTGTCCTCTCGTGAGTGAGGACAAATTAAAAACTTCATATTTTTAAAGGCCAGCTAAAGATATTTTAAAGCTGCTTCCACTTTTGGGTGAATGTGTATGAATGGTTTGGTAAAATATGCACCGTGAATTACAATATTTCAGACATATATCGATCAACAAACATTTGGATTTGCTGCCATCTAGCGTTCAAAATTATAACTGTTTTTATCCTTCAAAACACAATTGACATAAAAATAATTGTCAAAATAATATGGTTGGACGTAGCAAAAATGTTTTTGATAACTTTTGATCCTCTATGTGTGAGGAATTTTTTGGAGCAACTTTGAATGCCATAATAGTAACGGTTTAGGAGTAGTTTATCCAAATGCAACACCCAGAAATATGATAAAATGACATCTTTGATGAGAAATTAATGGTTTCCTGTAGGAGGTAGCCCATTGCTTCAAGAGGCTTTTTTGTAGGGCCTGTGAAGTTACATGCACGTAAGGAGTTTCATAATTCTCAGACAAAGCATGACTTGGGGCTTACTGATTTAATGCGTTTTTAATGGTTTTCCACAAACCTGATTTTTGCAATGCGACAGCTCAGGCAAATATGCATATTTCATAAAACCTTTGATAACTTTTAAACGTCAATGTCTTAACTGCATGCTGAAAAAATTTGAAAGTAATAGGTTAAAATGCCTAGGACTAGTTCGTTAAAGTTTGAGGCAAAAACGGCCAATATTTTACCCTTTGACCCAAAATAGCAGACTTCCTGTGGGTTTTAGAGCATACACCCAAGAGACTTTTTTTCATAATTTTAAAAAACCTACCTAGGTAAAAAATTTCAGCTTTCTACGTGTTACGGTTTGGCCCAACTCACTCTAGTTGGCGCTGTTGAGCAGGTTTGCCACGCCCGTTTTCAATTACACTAAAATCATGCGATTTCTCACGGGGGACAATTTTGGGCAAAGTTTGGTGAGTTTTAATTTAATTCATGGAGCTAAGGATTGGGAAAAAAATGACTCAAAAATCCGTCAGTTATTTGGAAGGACCATTATAAACAGATTTCAAGGAAACCAGTTTCAGTGCCACCTCTCTGATGTACTCAATGTTTTGTTGTATTGGAGTGATCAGATAAATGATCAGATAATTTCATTTCTGGTTTGAAATATAGGCATTAAGGTGCGAAACTGTATGATTGCAAGCACAAAAAATAATCCTTCTTAATTGTGTGATTTCTGGTTCTACGACAGCATGCTGGATGCTTCTCATCTCCCATAACTAACTGAGTGTTAGATTCCCATTCAGTTCTGAGTGAATGGTCATCCCAGCCACTGCTGATGGTGTGAAAACTTACATGTAGTCTTGGGACAAATAAACAGTGACAACATGTTTGACAGGTCAAGCAAACTGTTGTCCTCTCGTGAGTGAGGACAAATTAAAAACTTCATATTTTTAAAGGCCAGCTAAAGATATTTTAAAGCTGCTTCCACTTTTGGGTGAATGTGTATGAATGGTTTGGTAAAATATGCACCGTGAATTACAATATTTCAGACATATATCGATCAACAAACATTTGGATTTGCTGCCATCTAGCGTTCAAAATTATAACTGTTTTTATCCTTCAAAACACAATTGACATAAAAATAATTGTCAAAATAATATGGTTGGACGTAGCAAAAATGTTTTTGATAACTTTTGATCCTCTATGTGTGAGGAATTTTTTGGAGCAACTTTGAATGCCATAATAGTAACGGTTTAGGAGTAGTTTATCCAAATGCAACACCCAGAAATATGATAAAATGACATCTTTGATGAGAAATTAATGGTTTCCTGTAGGAGGTAGCCCATTGCTTCAAGAGGCTTTTTTGTAGGGCCTGTGAAGTTACATGCACGTAAGGAGTTTCATAATTCTCAGACAAAGCATGACTTGGGGCTTACTGATTTAATGCGTTTTTAATGGTTTTCCACAAACCTGATTTTTGCAATGCGACAGCTCAGGCAAATATGCATATTTCATAAAACCTTTGATAACTTTTAAACGTCAATGTCTTAACTGCATGCTGAAAAAATTTGAAAGTAATAGGTTAAAATGCCTAGGACTAGTTCGTTAAAGTTTGAGGCAAAAACGGCCAATATTTTACCCTTTGACCCAAAATAGCAGACTTCCTGTGGGTTTTAGAGCATACACCCAAGAGACTTTTTTTCATAATTTTAAAAAACCTACCTAGGTAAAAAATTTCAGCTTTCTACGTGTTACGGTTTGGCCCAACTCACTCTAGTTGGCGCTGTTGAGCAGGTTTGCCACGCCCGTTTTCAATTACACTAAAATCATGCGATTTCTCACGGGGGACAATTTTGGGCAAAGTTTGGTGAGTTTTCATGCATGTTTAGGCCTCCAAAAAGCCGTTTCAAAAGTCACAAGAATAAATAATAATAATAATAATAATAATAATAATAAAATCTGCAGTTACAATAGGCCTTCGCAGCGCTTAGCTGCTCGGGCCTAATTAGTTTGGTTTCGTTCTCGAGGAGAGTAGGAAGAAGACCGCACAGTTACAATCTCCTGCCCACTCTGTCGATCTCAACGTTCTCCTCGATTTTATTAAGAAAGGGGTGTGTCCCTAGTTACAATGACTGAGGCTGTACTGAGGGGTGGGGAACAGATAGTTTACAGCCTCAGTTGTCAACAAAGATACACAGCTGAGTAATCACGTTCAGTCAGCACATAATCTTGTAGCTGAGTCTTCTTGTTTCAGGATGGGACAAACAGAATCTCTTCTGTTTCATCACAGGGGACATGATTAATCTATCATGTGAGTAATATGATTATATCAGAAGCTTACATTACTACATCATAACAAGATAAATCGATTAATGAAGTATAAACATTAATCTCAACATTCCCCCCTGTTTATGGTGTATAATGTCAGATGAAAAATACTATTACAATTTTCACTAAACAGCCACTTCATCGACGATTTTCGGCTGCTAGATCATGGAGTAACAGCAACATTACCACGTACACTCGGAGGGGTTGTGAGTTCACACATGGTCGACAAATTTTCTGTTACAATTGTCTTCTTCTTCCTGGTCATCTGCATAGTCACTGGGAGCCAAAAGAGGATACTGTTCCTGCGGAAGAGCTATTGCAGTTGTTATTAACTGCTGCGCTAAACCTCAAAGAAATGGGATGCACCAGCACCCACAAAGGGTCAAGATGGCGGAAAGCACAGCTGTGGACACAAGCACTGGTGAAATAAGGGTGCGGTATTCTCCAAAACCATCCAACCACGAGTCCCACATGGACGTGTCCACGCCGGAATGCTCCTTCATTTTACCATTCAGTGACCGTAGGCCTTCGAGGGCGACAGTGAGACTGCCGTCTGAGGCTGTGTTGTTTGGAATAAGAGTACAACGTCGCTCACCAAAAATTGCGCAGACTCCTCCTTTTTCTGCCAGTAACATGTCTAGAGCAATTCTATTCTGAAAAGCCATGAGTGAAGTCGCAGCCAGTTGTCCATGTACTGCTTCAAAAACACTCTGTGTCCAATTTCCTAGTCGTTGCACATTGTAATGAATGTGATTTCCATATTCTTGTAGATAGTACACCACCAGCAAGATGCTGATTCAATGCTGATTCAAGAACAAAAATTTTTGTTCTTGTGCTGTAGCCAAAGGGTAAATTTTGTCCAATGTGAACAGTTGGTAGTTGGAACAGTTTTGTTCATTACCTCTAGTAAACATTCAGCATCCATTACTGCTGGAACAACTTGGACCAGTTACTGCCTGGGACCCATACACACTACTCAGCTTTGTCCAGCCATGTTAGCAGCTTGCTCTACCATTAACAGCCAGTTGTTTGTTTGTCCTGAGACTCCTGTTGTGACCTGAAACCATTCATTGGTAGTAAGGGGGCTGTTTATTATTAAGGGTACCATCTCTGAATCTGTTTGGGGTCCCCGTGTGAGTGTTCCTTCTGCCGAGATTTTGTTATTCATTCTGTTTACATTGAAGGCCGTTACATTAGCACAAAATCCTAAACGAACACAAGGGTCCTGTTCGTGTTGTCTCCAAATACAAAGCATTAATACATGACAAGGAGGATCTATGTATTGACCGGAGGATACAGGTTTTTCTGGCAGTGGCTCACTAGTTGTATTGAATGTAAAAAAAAATTAAAAATCTTTTCCTGCTAGATGCATTGTCATTCTTCTTTTCCATATTTTAGCTCTATTGGAGTGGCCATATGATCTTTCTGGGCCAGTGGTTGCAAAAACATTTCCCCAATAATGTCCTGACTGTTTTAGGCCGGTGCTGTCCAGGTACCAATCGTACCCTTTCCAGGAATCTCCGCTGTAGCCTCCTATCTTTATTTTGCTGATGTCTTGTACCAGAACTGCCTGAAATCTTGTACTGTTATAACAGAAATACAGATCTCCTGTTCTTCTATGTTCTTTTTTTAAACATGGGTTCGGGAAGGTTGTTGATAATTCGGGTGATTTGTCATAATAGTCTATTGTGGTTTCTACCAGACTGAAGAAAACGCACACAGTCAGCAGTAAAAGGGTATTCATCTTGCCTCTTTAGTGCAATACGGCTTAATGGGTTATTCAAGCTGAATTCCTCTACTTGGTTCCGTAATGCTCTTTTTCTTCACTGAATTTCGGGTCTCGCCGACTCTAAATGTCTGGGTCCACCCTATTATCAGACTGGTAAGTACTTCCCCTATCGGAGCTTTCAGCTTGAATGACCTTTTTACAATGAGATAAATGGATCCAGGCGGACCTTTCTGCTATTTTTACTGCTGTAGGGGTGGTAAGGAGCACTTGAAGGGGTCCTTCCCACTTGGGTGAAGTTTCTGTTTCGTGGCTACTGTGTCAAGGTTCATCTCAACTCATTTAACACACTCTTTAACAGTCTCAACAAAGAATTGTATTAAAACCTTTCAAAACTTCTTGCTGAACCAGCCTTAAAATACTTGACATTTTTCTAAAAACCTCAAACAGAAAACCCTTAAGTTTGTAAAAGAAAGCTCCACTATGTATATTTACAGAATATTGTTGTGATGTTACTCAGAAGCATTCCCATTAGTGATGGGTCCGGCAACACCAATGCGTCGGCGCATGTGTCGGTCTCATAGAGCGAAACCCGTGTCGATGTGTGTATTGCTACGGAAAAGTCACGTGACCGATACAGGAACTGTTTCGGTCACGTGACCAATACAGCACCTGTTTCGAACTGACTGACGCGCCAAACTGTTTCTGTTCCCTCCAAGCTGCACGCGTGTGCATTCGCGCACAGCAGCGCGCACAGCAAAGCTATGCTGCGCAGTAAATAAAATCCAAGCTGAACTGTAAACAAAATAACGGTTAATAATGGTTAATTTTTAACCATTTTGCAACTCTGGTGTGATGGTGTACCACAGTCTCGCTCTGTGAGCGCAAGGTGCTGATCGGAGCGCACCACTGATTGATGGGTTGGGCAGACGCCTTTATGGTTGGGCGGGTTGCGCTGTGCGTCTTTGTTCTGAGCGTCGTTTCAGAAAAAACGGCTGATTTACACTGAGTAGAAAGCTGCTACTCTGAGTAGTTCTTCCTCCCTTTGTCATACTCAGCATGTCCGATTTCAGAACAGATGATATCAGTCAGGTAACTAAAAACAGCGCCCGATCAACCATTTGTAAAAAATAAAAAAGCCAGTCCACAAGCATCCTCCTTCACATTATTTATTGACTGTATCTAAAAAAAAATCAAATATATGTTTAATTCAAATGAAAATATAAAATAATACAATGCAACATACAATGATTTAAATTGTATTGTGTATACTTGGTCATCAAATCAGTGTCAGTTAACTCTGTCAACCGGGTTGCCTGTAGGGATTTTTAAGGTCCAGCAGGTGTCAGTATTCAGTGACACAGTATCGGCACAGTATCGGCACAGAGTGGCAATGTGTCGAAACGTTTCATGACGCCTCATCGACCCATCACTATTTACTAGTGATGGGTCCGGCAACACCGATGAGTCGGCGCATGTGTCGGTCTCATAGAGCGAAACCCGTGTCGATGTGTGTATTGCTACGGAAAAGTCACGTGACCGATACAGGAACTGTTTCGGTCACGTGACCAATACAGCACCTGTTTCGAACTGACTGACGCGCCAAACTGTTTCTGTTCCCTCTAAGCTGCACGCGTGTGCATTCGCGCACAGCATCTGGATTCAGCGCGCACAGCAAAGCTATGCTGTGCAGTAAATCAAATCCAAGCTGAACTGTAAACAAAATAACGGTTAATAATGGTTAATTTTTAACTATTTTGCAACTCTGGTGTGATGGTGTACCACAGTCTCGCTCTGTGAGCGCCAGGTGCTGATCGGAGCGCACCACTGATGGATGGGTTCTGCAACGCTGTTTTGGTTGGGCGGGTTGCGCTGTGCGTCTTTGTTCTGAGCGTCGTTTCAGAAAAAAACGGCTGATCTACACTGAGTAGAAAGTTGCTACTCTGAATAGTTTTTCCTCCCTTTGTCATACTCAGCATGTCCGATTTCAGAACAGATGATATCAGTCAGGTAACTAAACACAGCGCCCGATCAACCATTTGTAAAAAAATAAAAAAGCCAGTCCACAAGCATCCTCCTTCACATTATTTATTGACTGTATCTAAAAGAAATCAAATATATGTTTAATTCAAATGAAAATATAAAATAATACAATGCAACATACAATGATTTAAATTGTATTGTGTATACTTGGTCATCAAATCAGTGTCAGTTAACTCTGTCAACCAGGTTGCCTGTAGGGATTTTTAAGGTCCAGCAGGTGTCAGTATTCAGTGACACAGTATCGGCACAGTATCGGCACAGAGTTGCAATGTGTCGAAACGTTTCATGACGCCTCATCGACCCATCACTAATTCCCATGTATCTTTTGTCTTATTTTGAAAAGGTCATCTTGAGAAAAAGGAAGTGTGTGCATACCCCAAGCGCACACAAAGTCGTAATTGGTTGCTATTCAGGAAGTGGGAGTAGCCCAGGGCGGAGACAGGAAGTAGTTCTGTGAATCAGTTTCAGCTTGACATGCATCAAACCAAAGGACTTAGTTGAATACGTCCTCCACCTAAAGTGAAGAGCAATTCTAACCCCATTATTCTCTTTTTTTTATCATTTCTGCTTGTTTTAACAGACAGCTTTTGTAAGCAACCCTGGTTGTGTTTTATGTCCCCTATTTCAATCTTGTTTGAAAACATAAATAAATAAAACTTTAAACTGTGGTATGCTGTGAACAGTAATTCATTGGTCTTCTTTTAAAAATATCTCCCCCTGATCATTTAACTGCTCCACACTGCTCTAGTTAGACTTTTTATGAGTCTTTAGACCTTTTTCAGTCATCTAACATTAGTTTAATCGATAATACTCCCCAATACAATCTTAACCTCATCTAATTCAACCTTTTAACAAGTATCTTGTTCTCGGTTCTCATGTGTTTAGTTTACCCTTAAAAAACTTTAAGCAGACATTACTCTGAGTGATTTCTTACAATTTAATTTATCCCTTATTATTATTGTTGCATTTTCTGCGTTCTTACAAATTTAGGATCTGTGTTCGTTAAATTATAATCACCCAGTGATCTATGAATCCTTATTTTATGTTTGCACCGTGACATTTTTCTCATATAATCTGCTAAATCAGTTTCTTCTTTCAGTTCCCATTCATTCTTAAAATATGGCAGCCTGTATTGCTTGCCAAACAATGTCTCATAGGTCTCGTAGCTTTGAGGGTGATATGAACAATTATTCTTTAAGTCTATGTGAAAGCACTGTCCTATCTTTTTAATCATTTGGTTTACAAAATGAGTGCCATTGTCACTGTATTTTTTTTTTTTATTATATACCATATCTAGGTATAATGTCTTTGCACAAAGCTTTAGCTACTGTTACTGCCTTTCCATTTAGAAAAGCCTCTATTATCACTAGACAATAATTTTTCTCTTCACTCTGATTTAATTCAATGAAGTCCATGTGAATTATTTGAAATGGGTAGCTGGGAGATGGAAACTTGCCTCAGTTCACAGTGTGAACTGTTGAAAATGCATACTGACTGACTGTGTAAATAGTCGTTCGTTTTCCTTTCATTGATTTGCAGCCTCTGTGAGGGCTACCAGTTCTGCAGCTATTGCAGAGTATTTGATGGCAGTTTTTCTGCTTTTAAGACTTTTGTTGCTGTAACAACAGCATAACCTGTCTGTGTTTTAACATAGTTGTCTTTTCTTGATGAGCCATCTATGAAAAGAGTTTGTCCCTCGGTCAAGGGTTGATCTTTTAGATCTGGTCTGGATTTAGTCAATTGTTCAGCTATTTGTTGACAGTCATGTTTGTTGCGGGCCGCGATTACAGGCCACACTATCTAGTTTAGATGAAAAGTAAGCAATTGGCTTCATTTTTGCACCATGCTGCTGTACTAAACCCGAGGTCATGTAACAGCCTTTGCAGTCTAATAATTCGGCAACGCTAGAGTGGTGCTGGAAACTAAGGCCTGTTTTAGATCACAAAAGGCTTTTTCTGCTTCTGCCGTCTGGTTTAATTGTGTTGACATTTTCAATTCTTGTTTATACATTAGTTTTTGTAGAGGCCCTGCTATTTCCGAGTAATTTGGGTTCAGTAGTTTGTGAGGCCTAAAAAAAGGACATCATTTGCGCTTTCGTTACAGGTTTTGTTATAGCTGTCTTCCTTGCCTCTAGGACGGTTCTGTCTTGTGCACTCAGGTTATGACCTAAATATTTCCCTCACTGTTTTGCATAGTTGAAGTTTGTTTTTGTTGATTTGTCCTCTGGCCCATAAAAGAATGCATTGCTGATGTCGACAACAGTGTAATATGTTGTGCATCAGGCTTTAAAGGATATTGTCTGACACAGGGTCTGTAGTCAGATTTGGGTGTTATTTGTACTGGTACTGCTCCTTTAACCAGTCCTACGTCAGTGGGACCCTGGGACCAGAGGGAAGGTGGTAGATCTTTTAACAGAATCTCCTCTTCCTTCGTTAAATTCATTATAGATCATGTTTGTGATGTTTCTCCATCTAGATGTACTCCAAACTGTACAGGCGTGCTTCCCCAGTCCTCTGCCCTTTGTGCACGATGCATTATCTGTCCCAACTGTTTCTAAACACTGTTTTTTTTTTTTTTTAAACGACATGTGAGGGGAAATGCATTCTGTTAAACCTCTTAGATTTTTTTTTTTTTGTTTGTTTTTTTTTTGCAAGATTATTCCTGCTACCGTGGTGCTGTGAGCATCCGAGTTGAGGTAATCCACTGTTATTTTTGCCGGTGTACACTTTTCAACTTGTTTTTCATAATCTGGGTCCGATCCTGGGCTGTTTTTGTACCAGAGAGTAACATGCAGATTTGTTTCTGTCATTTCATCTTGTATTTTTGCTTATAGATTGTCTCCCTTCCTGTTTCAGGGCTGAGGCTGACTTATGTGGAGGTGTGTTTGGGACGTCCAGAGTATAGTAGTAGTGAGGGTTTCCTGAACCCCTTTGCACAAGTACATCTTCTTGTTGTCTTTTTACCACAATGCTTCCATTTGCTGTGGGCACCAAGCTAATCCTAATAGCGTACCGCGCACGTGACGTCACCGTCTCAAGAGCAACGCCCCTTTTGCCGCTTAGGTAGGACAAACCGATAGAGAACGCACGTAGCAACCAGCAACAGAACCAGCGATATGACCGACTTTGCAGCCATTAAACTTTCCCAAGACGATGTCCCAGGCGCACGGTTTACTGGTCGAACTATGGAAGAACACACCAACCTTCAGCTCAAACGATGGCTTGAGTGTCGACCGGAAAACGGGGCGAGTTGATCGAACGGTAAGCTTTGTTTTTTTTACCATGATAGCCTATATGCTATCATGGTAGCAGGCGCTTCATTATTAACATGTCGGCCACCAAAATACTCTTACCTGTTCACTACTTGATGTTGCTGGAATTGGGTCAGGATGTTCTTCGGTTGGGCCCTTTCCTCCGACAAAATGCTTGCTACATATGTAGGCCGACCGCACCGGTGTACCCAGCGCACACATTTCTCCTTGGCACTCTCGGGAAAGTAATGAAGAAAACATCCTTCATATGCGGCCGATCAGCGTACCTCGAGTCGCTGTTGCACGTTCCATAGCAACAATGTTTAATAACCATGGTCTTAGATTTTGGAAAAAGCAGTCTTTTAAAGGAGAAGTCCGGTCAAAATCAGAATTCAAACTGCTGAAAGTACTTTAAATATAAAACTACTACATACTGTGCAAAAAATTATAAGTTTTTTAAATTAATAATAATTCTCATTTAATCATGTTTATGTGGAGGAATCCATCTTGGTCAAGAATAGTACTGTCACCTCCCATTTTTTTACGTCACTCGGCGGACCCGCTGTTGAGCAAGTTTCAACGCTCTGTTTGTCACGCCGCACTATTTTCCAAGATCAAACTCAGTCGGGTCCTATAATATATATCTATACACGCGTGTGTGTGTGTGTGTGTGTGTGTGCGCTCCGCGCAGCACGGCTCTGCATCTAACAGACGGGGTTTCAGTTTCAGTTTGCAGCAGAGCGCGCGCACACACACACAGACACACAGCGGAGGAGAGATCGCTGAAGTGACTTAAGTTAGCTGATTATTATAGTATAAGTATTAAAATATAAGAGCATTCCAGCACATGCTGGGCTGATCACGGCTTTGCACCGGCGCTGCAGCTGAGCGTGCACACACACACACACACACACACACACAGCGGAGGAGAGATCGCTGAAGTGACTGTGTTGAAATAAGCAATGTTTTTTCCTCTTTTACCAGTTGTGTTGGAACATCCGATGGCCATGCACGTGGGCATTGTTGCTTCAGCAATAGCTCTTGGGAATGTCAGCGGTGAAGTCCTCTGGAAATCCGAAATAATTATTGATGATCGCAGCTGTGTAGAACGGCTCCTATTGACTTTGCATGGAAAGCGGAGAGAAATGCTGTCGCCGCTTCCGCTCTTCCACGTCGCAGGATGTGATGTCAAACGCCCCTTACTGCCCATATTTGGGCAGTCATGTCAGCCCCCATACACAGTGATTCAGACGACAATTTATGTTTTTATTTTCTTATTGATTAAAGATAAGTTCATTAAATAACCACAAATGTATTAGTTTTAGTTATAGCTAATGATACCCTGATTTTTCCTTGTTGACCGGACTTCCCCTTTAAACGAGTACAACCTAGGCTAACGCACGTCTCTTTTACAGCAAAACAGCGGCGGACTATGCAAGCTTGTCCTACCGCGTACCACGTGATGTGACGTCATCGTGACGTTACGTTTCTAAAAATAGCTCGCTCGCGGTACGCTATTGATACAATTCCCCCCATAAAAAATAGTTCATACAGATTTAGCATTACTTCTTCCTCTGGGGGTTCTTTTGTATTTTTCTCTTCATCGGTTAGTCATGCTAAATGATTTCTCCCTTGTTTTAGATCAGGGCAATCTCTTTTGATGTGTCCAACCTTTCCACACTGCCAACATTTATCTGATAAGTAAGGGCCACTGTGGACTTTCCTTCTTCCCCCTCAGCCTCTGCTTTTGCCCATGCGTCTGTTATCGGGCTGGCCTCTTTGGCCTTGATAAAACACTTCTTCTTCTGAGAGGAAGGTGTCTGATTTTGTTTTGGTTTTTTGTCGTTCTTTATCTTTGATTACTTTTTCTGCATGGAGTGCATGATTAATGTACTCCTGTTGTTTACCAGACGCCATGTCTATGTAATGTCGATTTACCCACTGTTTTATTGCGTTACTTGAACCTGCATGCAGAGCGTTCTTTAACTGCTGCTGATAGGGACTGTGGGCGTTTTGTTCCTCATTCAGAACTGAATGTATTTTGAACACAGCGGTCATCCTTACTCGGTGTTCATCAAAACTTTCATCTGTTTTTTGTTTGGTTCTTCCTATTTTTATTTTAACATGACCTTGGTCTACGGGCCCTGTTTCATCCTCCTTTTTCTTATTTCTTTGCCCTTTTACTCTGGATTTTGCTACTTTTTCCCACCATCCTAAATCCTGCCATCCTTCCTTTGCCATTTTGTATTCATCATTTTTGCACTTCTTTGTTATTTTGTCTTTTAATTCTGCAATGTTTTGGGAATTGAGGCGTCCCTCAAATCCATATTTCTCAATCCACCTATTTAAATGTTTATTTTTGCTAGGATCTTTACTTTGTACAAATTTCCAGTCACTGCTGGTTAATCCTTCTCTTATCTTTGAGTTTTTTTCCATTTTGAATCAATTTGGTCCAGTGTGTTAATACCTAGGGTATTCTAAACACTGGAGTTTATTTTTCAGCAGGACAATACTAAAAACTGCTTCAACCTTTTCAGGTGAGAAATTCTTGCCTTTGCATCCACAAAAGTCGTATTGTAATTTTCCTGCTATTTTAGTATGGAGCAAATAGAACCTAGTGGTTATATTGTTCCCAATCAAACTCTCAGTCACACTTTAAAGCTTGTTTACCTGAACTAGTTCCACTTCTTTTATAGACGAAAAAATATCCTACTTTTACTACAGACATTTTCGGAGGCCTGCTCTCCTGGTAGGAATTATTTTAGCTCTATTTTTTTCTTGCCCGAACAGTGTCTAGAATTCCTCGGGTCTTTTCTCTTTTATAGACGTAAAATATCCTACTTTTACTACAGACATTTTCGGAGGCCTGCTCCCCTGGTAGGGATTATTTTACTCTATTTTGTCTTTTTCACTCAGGTTTTTGTTTCAATGAAAACCCTACTTACGAAATTTAAAAGACTCCGTCGTCCTCCTTTGTGTCTTAATCCCTCGGATCACCGTCAACCTTCAGAATCCTAGGGGACGGGATGAAACCCAGTCCCGTTAAAGGGTCTGAAGGACTCTTCAGTCCTGCTGTGGCCAAAGTCTTTCTGGATTTCACCCGCGTCCACCAGTATCTTCAGGTATGTTGGTATCCGGCTCGAAGGACCAAGTTAATGTCAGGTCTAAACACCTAGAACATCATATAAACAGGGAAAGAAAGACACAAAGGCAATTAAAACCGCAAGCGGTGATGATCGGCCCTCGCAGCCAAGCGCCGCTCTGGCCTAAGGGCCACCGCTAGGGTACGCGCACCTCCCGCCGCCAGCCACCGCAGAAGCTGTCATGCATTTTCCTCACCCGTCTACCATGCAATACACACGTATGCGTTGGGCAGCGCTCCCCCACGACTCACAAAAAATGTGGTGCAGATCGGTCGATGCACCGAGGAGACACAGCCGTTGAATAATAAAAATGCATTTGGCCACCGGGCCGGACTAAATCGTTCGGCGGGCCAGATCCGGCCCGCAGGCCGTACGTTTGACACCCCTGGTTTAAACATTAGTATACCAACTTAATCAAAGGTATCTTACTAGCTGTTAATCCAGCTTCATGTGAAAAGTTAACAAAACCTTTTTAGTTATTTAAAGTTAATTATTTCATGTGTTTAAGGGTTTCGTTTCTTGCATTAAGACAGCTTTTATGAAAGTTTGACAGTTAAATTGGTGGATACACACCCAAAAGTAATAATGTAAAAGTAACACTTTGGCAATTGGAATATTGCTAAAGTAACACGTTAGCAATATTCCACATGTGTATGTTGTGTACAAACTTTAGTAATTTCTAACAGACCACTTCACTCTCAGAAAGCAGGTCTGCTAGTGGTTCCTAAAGTCTGTAAAACCAGAATGGTAGGCAGATCCTTTAGTTATCAGGCTCCTCTCCAGTGGAACAAACTCCCAGTTTTGGTCCGTGACGCAGACACCCTGTCTACTTTTAAGACTAATCCTAAAACTTTCCTTTTTCCATCCATCCATCGTCTTCCACTTATCCGGGGTCAGGTCGCAGGGGCAGCTTCAAGAGGGAGCCCCAGACCTTCCTCTCCCCAGCCACTTGGGCCACTTCCTCTGGGGGAATCCCAAAGCGTTCCCAGGCCAGCATAGTCTCTCCAGCGTGTCCTGGGTCTTCCTCTGGGCCTCCTCCCGGTGGGACGTGCCCAGAACACCTCATCAGGGAGGCGTCCAGGAGGCATCCTAACCAGATGCCCGATCCACCTCAACTGGCTCCTCTCAATGTGGAGGAGCAGCGGCTCTACTCTGAGTCCTCCCCGGATGACTGAGCTCCTCACCCTATCTCTAAGGGAGAGCCCAGACACACTATGGAGAAAACTCATTTTGGCCGCTTGTATCCGGGATTTCGTTCTTTCGGTCACGACCCAAAGCTCGTGACCATAGATGAGGGTAGGAACGTAGATCGACTGGTAAATCGAGAGCTTGGCCTTTTGGCTCAGCTCTCTCTTCACCACAACGGATCGGTATAGCGCACGCTTCACAGCAGACGTCGCACCAATCCGCCTGTCGATCTCCCGCTCCATCTTCCCCTCATTCGTGAACAAGACCCCAAGATACTTGAACTCCTCCACTAGAAGCTGGCTCTTGGGACTTTCCTTTTTGACAAAGATTATAGTTAGAGTGGTTCATGTTACGCTGAGCTACCTCTATAGTTATGCTGCTATAGGCTTAGGCTGCTGGAGGACATCAGGGTCTATTGTTCTTCAATTTTGCATGACTGTTGTCATTTCAGCTTTTACCTTTTTGTTTTTTCTATTTTTTCTTCATAGTAGGTACACCTGGTCTGGCGTTCTGTTAGCTGTGACATCATTCAGGGAAGACAGATCACCTGCTATTACCATCTAATGTAAAACACATTACTGGATCAATGTGTGCTTCTGTGCTTTTTTGTCTGTCTTGTTGTGTCTCTTCTCTCTCTTTTGTAACCCCCAGTCGGTCAAGGCAGATTACCGTTCATACTGAGCCCGGTTCGGCTGGAGGTTTTTCCTTCCTGTTAATGGGGAGTTTTTCCTTCTGCTGTCACTTCATGCTTGATCAGTATGAGGGATTGCTGCAAAGCCATGTACAATGCAAACGACTCTCCCTGTGGCTCTACGCTTCTTCAGGAGTCAATGCTGCTTGTTACGACTTTGATGAAATCAACTGGTTCCCTTATATAGGAATTTCTTTTACCAATCTGGATAATCTGACTTAATATGTATAATCTGATTGATTTTGACATTGTAAACTGCCTTTAGATGACATGCAGGCCGGCAGACCCGACATGTATATTAATAATATGTATTATTATTATTAATATTATTATTATTTTATATATCTGCCTCGTTATATTTGCATAATGCATGAAGAAAAATATCAGCAGCGCAAGAGTCTGTTCCGATCATCCAGCCCTTACCACAGGCTACTGCAGCCCATTGGTTATCATCCCTGACAGTCTAAAGGGCTAGGCCAATCATAAAGTAGAAAAACACCTTCACGCTCCATGTGGAACTTTGTGCAGCGGTGTTCACAGTAGTAATGGATAAGAAACGCAAGGGAGGCGCAGAGAAACTGCACGAAAAAAAGAAACGAGTTCTTCAAACGGATGCTGCGAAATGTGTCAAACTGACTGACATGTTCCCAACAGCAGGCCCTTCATCTGCTCCGGTGTCTGGTGTAAAATATGGTGGTGGTGGTTGTAGTCAGTGACGTGCGGTAGAGTTCATAGCTGGTGAGGCACTGACGTCATCAGAGTCAGATTTACAAATATATACACTCTACAGAGTAGACTCGTTGCAAAGTGCTGAAGGAGACTGATTGAGCCAAATAAATTCACCAAGATACATGGAAAAATATTGATTCTTTGATGAAAAAAATTGTCATTTGATTGGTAACAGTTTATGAGTTATGATGGATTTCTGCATTTGTAACACATTCTAAAACTATAACCCACATTAAGCACATTTCATTACAGAAACAAAACATGAATAAGTATCGCTGTCTTACCTCTACTTATAATTTAAGTCCCTGTGGCGCTCTTTCTGAACAAAAATATCATCATTTTCCGGTAAAAGTTCTCTTTATCTTCTTCAGTTTTAAAAGTCTCTCAGTCTCAGTGGAGCTCACTGCCAGGGAGGAAAGCCTTCCTTGATCAGTCCTGTTCCAGCTGTATGTTTAGAGTCTTTTTAGTGCTTTACTTGTTTAGCAAAACTCGCTAATAAAACATCAATAACTTGTTTTGACTCTACTATTTGGGGATCACGAGCGGTGCCCCTTGAGCGCCCCCTGCCTAGTGGCCAAGGAACTGCTGGCCTCACCTACAACCAGTTCTTTGCTGTTTATGATCGGCCAGCACCACGAAAACATGTTATCTGCACACAGTTTGATGACCAAAACACAATTCGTAATCCACATATATTAAATTGTGGAAAATCAGTTCATAACTGTTTGAACAATTGAATTTATGATCTAGAGACAGGAAGATGCATTCACAGAATGGAAGTCAGCGCAGTTACCATGGGATTGCGCAATCCCAGGGTAGGCCAAGCTCGCTGCGGCCTCACCGGCTTCGCTATGAAGCGCCACCAAGGATTTACATGAAAAATAGCGAAAAGTCTGCGATTTTAAAGAAAATATGATCAAAAATTAGGAAATTAGATAAATAAAATACTTATTACAAATGACTGAGTAAATCAAAATTTATATTATGTTATTATATATTTTCTTTCTTTCCATGATGACAAGTGAGGCATTTCTCTGGTTCATTTTGTCATTGGCATCCTCTTTTACACAGTGAGTGCACATTAGTCCAATGTTACCCTACAGTATCTGGAAGACTGAATAGATCTGATGAGCAACTTACAATAACTTCTTATAATGATGTAACGTGATAATATGTGTGATTAACCGTGACACCTCTCTTTCTCTCTCTCTCTCTCTCTGATCTAAGAATAGTTGCTGTGCTGTGGTGGAGTTTACATTTTACAGTGTTAATAAATTAAGATTTTGGAAGTATTTTAAGTGTCCACTCTCACTAATTTCCATTATCCTGACTTCAAGGTATTGCACAGTTGGTATACACATTCAGTACACAAAAAAAATGTGGTGGGCCAGTCTAATCCAAAATGCCAGGGCCAATTTTTTGTCCCAATCCACCCCTGATGACATGTTTCATGATTTGGCGCTATATAAATAAAAACTGAAATGTATTGAACAAGAGTTTGTCAGTTTTCAAGCAGGATTTGTATATCTGTTCAACTTAAATATACAAGGAAACCAAAGAGTTAAGATCACTTACTTACCAAGAGAAATTCCTTTGGGGTTTATTTGTGGTCTCTTGCTGCCCCCTGCTGGACAAGTATGATCAAATACATATGCTTTACATGTCAACTTGGTATCAAAATTCAGATTTCAATCTAAAATGGCTTACTTCCTGTGATACTTGCAGTATGACATTAATTGTAAATTCTGAGCGTCTTGCTGAGATCTACAACTGTACAAAATTTCATTACTCTACGATGAAGTAAGTGAATACCAAAGGGTCCTTTGAAATTTGCTTGGTGGCGCTGTAGAGAAACTAAGTCCTGCTCACTAAAGTTTGTTAAGGATTCCTGTTGGGGGGTGGATAAGGATGCATCCAAATGAGTTTTAAGCAGCTCGGCCCAAAACTGTGGAATTCAGAGCCAAACGTATGACAGCAGCGTTTGAGGTGAATATGCCACGCCGCCACGCCCCCCTGCTCCATCCAATCCAGTTGAGCCTGAAATCCACAACATACCAACATGTGTTCTGTCTGTGGACACAGTTTCATGTTGATTAGCTCAGAGGGGTAACATAGCGACCGCTTACAACAAAACATGACACTTCCTGTTGTCAGGGGGCGTGGCCTAAGCAATGTCATCATTTGACCATTGGATATTATAGGAGACCTGATGGTGATCAATCACTGAAAGTTTGATGCCTCTGTGTGTTTCTGTGTAGGAGATATAACAGTTTTATTTTTTGTGGCGAGTAGGTGAACTTTAACCCTTGCTAATGCCCCTTCAACAAGCTCAAAAACTCACCGTTTTGATAACTTTTAATTGGCCATGCCTTATGATCAGACTGCCCGAGTTTCAAGCCGCTCGCTAAAAATCTCTAGGAGGAGATCCATCAAATACCAATGCTATAAACGTCAAAAATGGGGTCAAAATCAGACATTCAATCTAAAATGGCCGACTTCCTGTGATATTTACACTATGACATTAATTGTAAATTCTGAGCGTCTTGGTGAGCTCTACCACTGTACCAAATCTCATTTCTCTACGATGAAGTAAGTGAATAGCAAAGGGTCCTTTGAAAATTGCTAAGTGGCGCCGTTGAGGCATTAGGTCACGCCCACCAAAATTTGTTATGGATTCCTGTTTGGGGGTGGATAAGGATGCATCCAAGTGAGTTTTATGCAGCTCGGCCCAAAAATGTGGAATTCAGAGCCAAACGTATGGCAGCGGCGTTTGAGGTGACTTCACCACGCCGCCACGCTCTCCTGCTCCATCGAATCGACTTGGGGCTGGAATCCACAACACAACAACATGTTTTCTGTCTCTGGACACAGTTTCATGTTGATTAGCTCAGAGGGGTAACATAGCGACCGTTTACAGCAAAACATGACACTTCCTGTTGTCAGGGGGTGTGGCCTAAGTGATGTCATCATTTGACCATTGGATATTATAGGAGACCTGATGATGATTAATCACAGAAAGTTTGGTGCCTCTGTGTGTTTCTGTGTAGGAGATATAACACTTTTATTTTTTGTGGCGAATAGGTGAACTTTGACCCCTGCCAACGCCCCTTCAGCATGCTCAAAAACTCACCGTTTTGATAACATTTGATTGGCCATGCCTTATGATCAGACTGCCCGAGTTTCAAGCCGATCGCTCGATATCTCTAGGAGGAGTTAGATCTTATACCAATGCTGTAACTGTCAAAATTGAGGTCAAAATCAGACTTTCAGTCTAAAATGGCCAACTTCCTGTGATATTTGCACTATGACATTAATTGTAAATTCTGAGCGTCTTGTTGAGCTCTACAACTGTACCAAATCTCATGTCTCTACGACGAAGTAAGTGAATAGCAAAGGGTCCTTTGAAAATTTCTAGGTGGCGCCGTTGAGGCATTTTTCTTTAGATTTTTGTGACGACCTTAAAATACAAAATTTTTAAACAGTCACCATGCATCTGCCAAGTTTGGTGAGTTTTTGAAAATGAGAAAGCCCCCAAAAAGGCCCCTCTTTAGGGGGGCAGAATAATAATAATAATAATTAAAACCGCAAGCGGTGATGATCGGCCCTCGCAGCCAAGCGCCGCTCTGGCCTAAGGGCCACCGCTAGGGTACGCGCACCTCCCGCCGCCAGCCACCGCAGAAGCTGTCATGCATTTTCCTCACCCGTCTACCATGCAATACACACGTATGCGTTGGGCAGCGCTCCCCCACGACTCACAAAAAATGTGGTGCAGATCGGTCGATGCACCGAGGAGACACAGCCGTTGAATAATAAAAATGCATTTGGCCACCGGGCCGGACTAAATCGTTCGGCGGGCCAGATCCGGCCCGCAGGCCGTACGTTTGACACCCCTGGTTTAAACATTAGTATACCAACTTAATCAAAGGTATCTTACTAGCTGTTAATCCAGCTTCATGTGAAAAGTTAACAAAACCTTTTTAGTTATTTAAAGTTAATTATTTCATGTGTTTAAGGGTTTCGTTTCTTGCATTAAGACAGCTTTTATGAAAGTTTGACAGTTAAATTGGTGGATACACACCCAAAAGTAATAATGTAAAAGTAACACTTTAACAATTGGAATATTGCTAAAGTAACACGTTAGCAATATTCCACATGTGTATGTTGTGTACAAACTTTAGTAATTTCTAACAGACCACTTCACTCTCAGAAAGCAGGTCTGCTAGTGGTTCCTAAAGTCTGTAAAACCAGAATGGTAGGCAGATCCTTTAGTTATCAGGCTCCTCTCCAGTGGAACCAACTCCCAGTTTTGGTCCGTGACGCAGACACCCTGTCTACTTTTAAGACTAATCCTAAAACTTTCCTTTTTCCATCCATCCATCGTCTTCCACTTATCCGGGGTCAGGTCGCAGGGGCAGCTTCAAGAGGGAGCCCCAGACCTTCCTCTCCCCAGCCACTTGGGCCACTTCCTCTGGGGGAATCCCAAAGCGTTCCCAGGCCAGCATAGTCTCTCCAGCGTGTCCTGGGTCTTCCTCTGGGTCTCCTCCCGGTGGGACGTGCCCAGAACACCTCATCAGGGAGGCGTCCAGGAGGCATCCTAACCAGATGCCCGATCCACCTCAACTGGCTCCTCTCAATGTGGAGGAGCAGCGGCTCTACTCTGAGTCCTCCCCGGATGACTGAGCTCCTCACCCTATCTCTAAGGGAGAGCCCAGACACGCTATGGAGAAAACTCATTTTGGCCGCTTGTATCCGGGATTTCGTTCTTTCGGTCACGACCCAAAGCTCGTGACCATAGATGAGGGTAGGAACGTAGATCGACTGGTAAATCGAGAGCTTGGCCTTTTGGCTCAGCTCTCTCTTCACCACAACGGATCGGTACAGCGCACGCTTCACAGCAGACGTCGCACCAATCCGCCTGTCGATCTCCCGCTCCATCTTCCCCTCATTCGTGAACAAGACCCCAAGATACTTGAACTCCTCCACTAGAAGCTGGCTCTTGGGACTTTCCTTTTTGACAAAGATTATAGTTAGAGTGGTTCATGTTACGCTGAGCTACCTCTATAGTTATGCTGCTATAGGCTTAGGCTGCTGGAGGACATCAGGGTCTATTGTTCTTCAATTTTGCATGACTGTTGTCATTTCAGCTTTTACCTTTTTGTTTTTTCTATTTTTTCTTCATAGTAGGTACACCTGGTCTGGCGTTCTGTTAGCTGTGACATCATTCAGGGAAGACAGATCACCTGCTATTACCATCTAATGTAAAACACATTACTGGATCAATGTGTGCTTCTGTGCTTTTTTGTCTGTCTTGTTGTGTCTCTTCTCTCTCTTTTGTAACCCCCAGTCGGTCGAGGCAGATTACCGTTCATACTGAGCCCGGTTCGGCTGGAGGTTTTTCCTTCCTGTTAATGGGGAGTTTTTCCTTCTGCTGTCACTTCATGCTTGATCAGTATGAGGGATTGCTGCAAAGCCATGTACAATGCAAACGACTCTCCCTGTGGCTCTACGCTTCTTCAGGAGTCAATGCTGCTTGTTACGACTTTGATGAAATCAACTGGTTCCCTTATATAGGAATTTCTTTTACCAATCTGGATAATCTGACTTAATATGTATAATCTGATTGATTTTGACATTGTAAACTGCCTTTAGATGACATGCAGGCCGGCAGACCCGACATGTATATTAATAATATGTATTATTATTATTAATATTATTATTATTTTATATATCTGCCTCGTTATATTTGCATAATGCATGAAGAAAAATATCAGCAGCGCAAGAGTCTGTTCCGATCATCCGGCCCTTACCACAGGCTACTGCAGCCCATTGGTTATCATCCCTGACAGTCTAAAGGGCTAGGCCAATCATAAAGCAGAAAAACACCTTCACGCTCCATGTGGAACTTTGTGCAGCGGTGTTCACAGTAGTAATGGATAAGAAACGCAAGGGAGGCGCAGAGAAACTGCACGAAAAAAAGAAACGAGTTCTTCAAACGGATGCTGCGAAATGTGTCAAACTGACTGACATGTTCCCAACAGCAGGCCCTTCATCTGCTCCGGTGTCTGGTGTAAAATATGGTGGTTGTGGTTGTAGTCAGTGACGTGCGGTAGAGTTCATAGCTGGTGAGGCACTGACGTCATCAGAGTCAGATTTACAAATATATACACTCTACAGAGTAGACTCGTTGCAAAGTGCTGAAGGAGACTGATTGAGCCAAATAAATTCACCAAGATACATGGAAAAATATTGGTTCTTTGATGAAAAAAATTGTCATTTGATTGGTAACAGTTTATGAGTTATGATGGATTTCTGCATTTGTAACACATTCTAAAACTATAACCCACATTAAGCACATTTCATTACAGAAACAAAACATGAATAAGTATCGCTGTCTTACCTCTACTTATAATTTAAGTCCCTGTGGCGCTCTTTCTGAACAAAAATATCATCATTTTCCGGTAAAAGTTCTCTTTATCTTCTTCAGTTTTAAAAGTCTCTCAGTCTCGGTGGAGCTCACTGCCAGGGAGGAAAGCCTTCCCTGATCAGTCCTGTTCCAGCTGTATGTTTAGAGTCTTTTTAGTGCTTTACTTGTTTAGCAAAACTCGCTAATAAAACATCAATAACTTGTTTTGACTCTACTATTTGGGGATCACGAGCGGTGCCCCTTGAGCGCCCCCTGCCTAGTGGCCAAGGAACTGCTGGCCTCACCTACAACCAGTTCTTTGCTGTTTATGATCGGCCAGCACCACGAAAACATGTTATCTGCACACAGTTTGATGACCAAAACACAATTCGTAATCCACATATATTAAATTGTGGAAAATCAGTTCATAACTGTTTGAACAATTGAATTTATGATCTAGAGACAGGAAGATGCATTCACAGAATGGAAGTCAGCGCAGTTACCATGGGATTGCGCAATCCCAGGGTAGGCCAAGCTCGCTGCGGCCTCACCGGCTTCGCTATGAAGCGCCACCAAGGATTTACATGAAAAATAGCGAAAAGTCTGCGATTTTAAAGAAAATATGATCAAAAATTAGGAAATTAGATAAATAAAATACTTATTACAAATGACTGAGTAAATCAAAATTTATATTATGTTATTATATATTTTCTTTCTTTCCATGATGACAAGTGAGGCATTTCTCTGGTTCATTTTGTCATTGGCATCCTCTTTTACACAGTGAGTGCACATTAGTCCAATGTTACCCTACAGTATCTGGAAGACTGAATAGATCTGATGAGCAACTTACAATAACTTCTTATAATGATGTAACGTGATAATATGTGTGATTGACCGTGACACCTCTCTTTCTCTCTCTCTCTCTCTGATCTAAGAATAATTGCTGTGCTGTGGTGGAGTTTACATTTTACAGTGTTAATAAATTAAGATTTTGGAAGTATTTTAAGTGTCCACTCACTAATTTCCATTATCCTGACTTCAAGGTATTGCACAGTTGGTATTGCACAGTTGGTATACACATTCAGTACACAAAAAAAATGTGGTGGGCCAGTCTAATCCAAAATGCCAGGGCCAATTTTTTGTCCCAATCCACCCCTGATGACATGTTTCATGATTTGGCGCTATATAAATAAAAACTGAAATGTATTGAACAAGAGTTTGTCAGTTTTCAAGCAGGATTTGTATATCTGTTCAACTTAAATATACAAGGAAACCAAAGAGTTAAGATCACTTACTTACCAAGAGAAATTCCTTTGGGGTTTATTTGTGGTCTCTTGCTGCCCCCTGCTGGACAAGTATGATCAAATACATATGCTTTACATGTCAACTTGGTATCAAAATTCAGATTTCAATCTAAAATGGCTTACTTCCTGTGATACTTGCAGTATGACATTAATTGTAAATTCTGAGCGTCTTGCTGAGATCTACAACTGTACAAAATTTCATTACTCTACGATGAAGTAAGTGAATACCAAAGGGTCCTTTGAAATTTGCTTGGTGGCGCTATAGAGAAACTAAGTCCTGCTCACTAAAGTTTGTTAAGGATTCCTGTTGGGGGGTGGATAAGGATGCATCCAAATGAGTTTTAAGCAGCTCGGCCCAAAACTGTGGAATTCAGAGCCAAACGTATGACAGCAGCGTTTGAGGTGAATATGCCACGCCGCCACGCCCCCCTGCTCCATCCAATCCAGTTGAGCCTGAAATCCACAACATACCAACATGTGTTCTGTCTGTGGACACAGTTTCATGTTGATTAGCTCAGAGGGGTAACATAGCGACCGCTTACAACAAAACATGACACTTCCTGTTGTCAGGGGGCGTGGCCTAAGCAATGTCATCATTTGACCATTGGATATTATAGGAGACCTGATGGTGATCAATCACTGAAAGTTTGATGCCTCTGTGTGTTTCTGTGTAGGAGATATAACAGTTTTATTTTTTGTGGCGAGTAGGTGAACTTTAACCCTTGCTAATGCCCCTTCAACAAGCTCAAAAACTCACCGTTTTGATAACTTTTAATTGGCCATGCCTTATGATCAGACTGCCCGAGTTTCAAGCCGCTCGCTAAAAATCTCTACGAGGAGATCCATCAAATACCAATGCTATAAACGTCAAAAATGGGGTCAAAATCAGACATTCAATCTAAAATGGCCGACTTCCTGTGATATTTACACTATGACATTAATTGTAAATTCTGAGCGTCTTGGTGAGCTCTACCACTGTACCAAATCTCATGTCTCTACGATGAAGTAAGTGAATAGCAAAGGGTCCTTTGAAAATTGCTAAGTGGCGCCGTTGAGGCATTAGGTCACGCCCACCAAAATTTGTTATGGATTCCTGTTGGGGGGTGGATAAGGATGCATCCAAGTGAGTTTTATGCAGCTCGGCCCAAAAATGTGGAATTCAGAGCCAAACGTATGGCAGCGGCGTTTGAGGTGACTTCACCACGCCGCCACGCTCTCCTGCTCCATCGAATCGACTTGGGGCTGGAATCCACAACACAACAACATGTGTTCTGTCTGTGGACACAGTTTCATGTTGATTAGCTCAGAGGGGTAACATAGCGACCGTTTACAGCAAAACATGACACTTCCTGTTGTCAGGGGGTGTGGCCTAAGTGATGTCATCATTTGACCATTGGATATTATAGGAGACCTGATGATGATTAATCACAGAAAGTTTGGTGCCTCTGTGTGTTTCTGTGTAGGAGATATAACACTTTTATTTTTTGTGGCGAATAGGTGAACTTTGACCCCTGCCAACGCCCCTTCAGCATGCTCAAAAACTCACCGTTTTGATAACTTTTGATTGGCCATGCCTTATGATCAGACTGCCCGAGTTTCAAGCCGATCGCTCGATATCTCTAGGAGGAGTTAGATCTTATACCGATGCTGTAACTGTCAAAATTGAGGTCAAAATCAGACTTTCAATCTAAAATGGCCGACTTCCTGTGATATTTACACTATGACATTAATTGTAAATTCTGAGCGTCTTGGTGAGCTCTACAACTGTACCAAATTTCATGTCTCTACGACGAAGTAAGTGAATAGCAAAGGGTCCTTTGAAAATTTCTAGGTGGCGCCGTTGAGGCATTTTTCTTTAGATTTTTGTGACGACCTTAAAATACAAAATTTTTAAACAGTCACCATGCATCTGCCAAGTTTGGTGAGTTTTTGAAAATGAGAAAGCCCCCAAAAAGGCCCCTCTTTAGGGGGGCAGAATAATAATAATAATAATAATAATAATAATAATTAACACTACAGATACAATAGGCCTTCGCAGCGCTTAGCTGCTCGGGCCTAATAATAATAATAATTAAAACCGCAAGCGGTGATGATCGGCCCTCGCAGCCAAGCGCCGCTCTGGCCTAAGGGCCACCGCTAGGGTACGCGCACCTCCCGCCGCCAGCCACCGCAGAAGCTGTCATGCATTTTCCTCACCCGTCTACCATGCAATACACACGTATGCGTTGGGCAGCGCTCCCCCACGACTCACAAAAAATGTGGTGCAGATCGGTCGATGCACCGAGGAGACACAGCCGTTGAATAATAAAAATGCATTTGGCCACCGGGCCGGACTAAATCGTTCGGCGGGCCAGATCCGGCCCGCAGGCCGTACGTTTGACACCCCTGGTTTAAACATTAGTATACCAACTTAATCAAAGGTATCTTACTAGCTGTTAATCCAGCTTCATGTGAAAAGTTAACAAAACCTTTTTAGTTATTTAAAGTTAATTATTTCATGTGTTTAAGGGTTTCGTTTCTTGCATTAAGACAGCTTTTATGAAAGTTTGACAGTTAAATTGGTGGATACACACCCAAAAGTAATAATGTAAAAGTAACACTTTGGCAATTGGAAAATTGCTAAAGTAACACGTTAGCAATATTCCACATGTGTATGTTGTGTACAAACTTTAGTAATTTCTAACAGACCACTTCACTCTCAGAAAGCAGGTCTGCTAGTGGTTCCTAAAGTCTGTAAAACCAGAATGGTAGGCAGATCCTTTAGTTATCAGGCTCCTCTCCAGTGGAACAAACTCCCAGTTTTGGTCCGTGACGCAGACACCCTGTCTACTTTTAAGACTAATCCTAAAACTTTCCTTTTTCCATCCATCCATCGTCTTCCGCTTATCCGGGGTCAGGTCGCGGGTGTAGCAGCTTCAAGAGGGAGGCCCAGACCTTCCTCTCCCCAGCCACTTGGGCCACTTCCTCCGGGGGAATCCCAAAGCGTTCCCAGGCGAGCAGAGTCTCTCCAGCGTGTCCTGGGTCTTCCCCTGGGTCTCCTCCCGGTGGGATGTGCCCAGAACACCTCACCAGGGATGCGTCCAGGAGGCATCCTAACCAGATGCCCGAGCCACCTCAACTGGCTCCTCTCAATGTGAAGGAGCAGTGGCTCTACTCTGAGTCCTCCCCGGATGACTGAGCTCCTCACTTTATCTCTAAGGGAGAGCCCAGACACACTATGGAGAAAACTCATTTTGGCCGCTTGTATCCGGGATCTCGTTCTTTCGGTCACGACCCAAAGCTCGTGACCATAGATGAGGGTAGGAACGTAGATCGACTGGTAAATCGAGAGCTTGGCCTTTTGGCTCAGCTCTCTCTTCACCACAACGGACCGGTACAGCACCCGCTTCACAGCAGACGTCGCACCAATCCGCCTGTCGATCTCCCGCTCCATCTTCCCCTCATTCGTGAACAAGACCCCAAGATACTTGAACTCCTCCACTAGAAGCTGGCTCTTGGGACTTTCCTTTTTTTACAAAGCTTGAAGTTAGAGTGGTTCATGTTACCCTGAGCTACCTCTATAGTTATGCTGCTGTATGCTTAGGCTGCTGGAGGACATCAGGGCCTATTTTTCTTCAATTTTGCATGACTGTTGTCATTTCAGCTTTTAACTTTTTGTTTTTTCTATTTTTTCTTCATAGTAGGTACACCTGGTCTGGCGTTCTGTTAGCTGTGACATCATCCAGGGAAGACAGATCACCTGTTATTACCATCTAATGTAAAACAGATTACTGGATCAATGTGTGCTTCTGTGCTTTTTTGTCTGTCTTGTTGTGTCTCTTCTCTCTCTTTTGTAACCCCCAGTCGGACAAGGCAGATTACCGTTCATACTGAGCCCGGTTCTGCTGGAGGTTTTTCCTTCCTGTTAATGGGGAGTTTTTCCTTCCACTGTCACTTCATGCTTGATCAGTATGAGGGATTGCTGCAAAGCCATGTACAATGCAAACGACTCTCCCTGTAGCTCTACGCTTCTTCAGGAGTGAATGCTGCTTGTTACGACTTTGATGCAATCAACTGGTTCCCTTATATAGGAATTTCTTTTACCAATCTGGATAATCTGACTTAATATGTATAATCTGATTGATTTTGACACTGTAAACTGCCTTTAGATGACATGCAGGCATGGACTGGTAATCGGGCGTACCCGGCATTTTCCTGGTGGGCCGGCAGACCCGACATGTATATTAATAATATGTATTATTATTATTACTATTTTATATATATGCCTCGTTATATTTGCATAATGCATGAAGAAAAATAAAATCAGCAGCGCAAGAGTCTGTTCCGATCATCCGGCCCTTACCACAGGCTACTGCAGCCCATTGGTTATCATCCCTGACAGTCTAAAGGGCTAGGCCAATCTTAAAGTAGAAAAACACCTTCACGCTCCATGTGGAACTTTGTGCAGCGGTGTTCACAGTAGTAATGGATAAGAAACGCAAGGGAGGCGCAGAGAAACTGCACGAAAAAAAGAAACGAGTTCTTCAAACGGATGCTGCGAAATGTGTCAAACTGACTGACATGTTCCCTACAGCAGGCCTTCATCTGCTCCGGTGTCTGGTGTAAAATATGGTGGTTGTGGTTGTAGTCAGTGACGTGCGGTAGAGTTCATAGCTGGTGAGGCACTGACGTCATCAGAGTCAGATTTACAAATATATACACTCTACAGAGTAGACTCGTTGCAAAGTGCTGAAGGAGACTGATTGAGCCAAATAAATTCACCAAGATACATGGAAAAATATTGGTTCTTTGATGAAAAAAATTGTCATTTGATTGGTAACAGTTTATGAGTTATGATGGATTTCTGCATTTGTAACACATTCTAAAACTATAACCCACATTAAGCACATTTCATTACAGAAACAAAACATGAATAAGTATCGCTGTCTTACCTCTACTTATAATTTAAGTCCCTGTGGCGCTCTTTCTGAACAAAAATATCATCATTTTCCGGTAAAAGTTCTCTTTATCTTCTTCAGTTTTAAAAGTCTCTCAGTCTCAGTGGAGCTCACTGCCAGGGAGGAAAGCCTTCCCTGATCAGTCCTGTTCCAGCTGTATGTTTAGAGTCTTTTTAGTGCTTTACTTGTTTAGCAAAACTCGCTAATAAAACATCAATAACTTGTTTTGACTCTACTATTTGGGGATCACGAGCGGTGCCCCTTGAGCGCCCCCTGCCTAGTGGCCAAGGAACTGCTGGCCTCACCTACAACCAGTTCTTTGCTGTTTATGATCGGCCAGCACCACGAAAACATGTTATCTGCACACAGTTTGATGACCAAAACACAATTCGTAATCCACATATATTAAATTGTGGAAAATCAGTTCATAACTGTTTGAACAATTGAATTTATGATCTAGAGACAGGAAGATGCATTCACAGAATGGAAGTCAGCGCAGTTACCATGGGATTGCGCAATCCCAGGGTAGGCCAAGCTCGCTGCGGCCTCACCGGCTTCGCTATGAAGCGCCACCAAGGATTTACATGAAAAATAGCGAAAAGTCTGCGATTTTAAAGAAAATATGATCAAAAATTAGGAAATTAGATAAATAAAATACTTATTACAAATGACTGAGTAAATCAAAATTTATATTATGTTATTATATATTTTCTTTCTTTCCATGATGACAAGTGAGGCATTTCTCTGGTTCATTTTGTCATTGGCATCCTCTTTTACACAGTGAGTGCACATTAGTCCAATGTTACCCTACAGTATCTGGAAGACTGAATAGATCTGATGAGCAACTTACAATAACTTCTTATAATGATGTAACGTGATAATATGTGTGATTGACCGTGACACCTCTCTTTCTCTCTCTCTCTCTCTGATCTAAGAATAATTGCTGTGCTGTGGTGGAGTTTACATTTTACAGTGTTAATAAATTAAGATTTTGGAAGTATTTTAAGTGTCCACTCACTAATTTCCATTATCCTGACTTCAAGGTATTGCACAGTTGGTATTGCACAGTTGGTATACACATTCAGTACACAAAAAAAATGTGGTGGGCCAGTCTAATCCAAAATGCCAGGGCCAATTTTTTGTCCCAATCCACCCCTGATGACATGTTTCATGATTTGGCGCTATATAAATAAAAACTGAAATGTATTGAACAAGAGTTTGTCAGTTTTCAAGCAGGATTTGTATATCTGTTCAACTTAAATATACAAGGAAACCAAAGAGTTAAGATCACTTACTTACCAAGAGAAATTCCTTTGGGGTTTATTTGTGGTCTCTTGCTGCCCCCTGCTGGACAAGTATGATCAAATACATATGCTTTACATGTCAACTTGGTATCAAAATTCAGATTTCAATCTAAAATGGCTTACTTCCTGTGATACTTGCAGTATGACATTAATTGTAAATTCTGAGCGTCTTGCTGAGATCTACAACTGTACAAAATTTCATTACTCTACGATGAAGTAAGTGAATACCAAAGGGTCCTTTGAAATTTGCTTGGTGGCGCTATAGAGAAACTAAGTCCTGCTCACTAAAGTTTGTTAAGGATTCCTGTTGGGGGGTGGATAAGGATGCATCCAAATGAGTTTTAAGCAGCTCGGCCCAAAACTGTGGAATTCAGAGCCAAACGTATGACAGCAGCGTTTGAGGTGAATATGCCACGCCGCCACGCCCCCCTGCTCCATCCAATCCAGTTGAGCCTGAAATCCACAACATACCAACATGTGTTCTGTCTGTGGACACAGTTTCATGTTGATTAGCTCAGAGGGGTAACATAGCGACCGCTTACAACAAAACATGACACTTCCTGTTGTCAGGGGGCGTGGCCTAAGCAATGTCATCATTTGACCATTGGATATTATAGGAGACCTGATGGTGATCAATCACTGAAAGTTTGATGCCTCTGTGTGTTTCTGTGTAGGAGATATAACAGTTTTATTTTTTGTGGCGAGTAGGTGAACTTTAACCCTTGCTAATGCCCCTTCAACAAGCTCAAAAACTCACCGTTTTGATAACTTTTAATTGGCCATGCCTTATGATCAGACTGCCCGAGTTTCAAGCCGCTCGCTAAAAATCTCTAGGAGGAGATCCATCAAATACCAATGCTATAAACGTCAAAAATGGGGTCAAAATCAGACCTTCAATCTAAAATGGCCGACTTCCTGTGATATTTACACTATGACATTAATTGTAAATTCTGAGCGTCTTGGTGAGCTCTACCACTGTACCAAATCTCATGTCTCTACGATGAAGTAAGTGAATAGCAAAGGGTCCTTTGAAAATTGCTAAGTGGCGCCGTTGAGGCATTAGGTCACGCCCACCAAAATTTGTTATGGATTCCTGTTGGGGGGTGGATAAGGATGCATCCAAGTGAGTTTTATGCAGCTCGGCCCAAAAATGTGGAATTCAGAGCCAAACGTATGGCAGCGGCGTTTGAGGTGACTTCACCACGCCGCCACGCTCTCCTGCTCCATCGAATCGACTTGGGGCTGGAATCCACAACACAACAACATGTGTTCTGTCTGTGGACACAGTTTCATGTTGATTAGCTCAGAGGGGTAACATAGCGACCGTTTACAGCAAAACATGACACTTCCTGTTGTCAGGGGGTGTGGCCTAAGTGATGTCATCATTTGACCATTGGATATTATAGGAGACCTGATGATGATTAATCACAGAAAGTTTGGTGCCTCTGTGTGTTTCTGTGTAGGAGATATAACAGTTTTATTTTTTGTGGCGAATAGGTGAACTTTGACCCCTGCCAACGCCCCTTCAGCATGCTCAAAAACTCACCGTTTTGATAACTTTTGATTGGCCATGCCTTATGATCAGACTGCCCGAGTTTCAAGCCGATCGCTCGATATCTCTAGGAGGAGTTAGATCTTATACCGATGCTGTAACTGTCAAAATTGAGGTCAAAATCAGACTTTCAATCTAAAATGGCCGACTTCCTGTGATATTTACACTATGACATTAATTGTAAATTCTGAGCGTCTTGGTGAGCTCTACAACTGTACCAAATTTCATGTCTCTACGACGAAGTAAGTGAATAGCAAAGGGTCCTTTGAAAATTTCTAGGTGGCGCCGTTGAGGCATTTTTCTTTAGATTTTTGTGACGACCTTAAAATACAAAATTTTTAAACAGTCACCATGCATCTGCCAAGTTTGGTGAGTTTTTGAAAATGAGAAAGCCCCCAAAAAGGCCCCTCTTTAGGGGGGCAGAATAATAATAATAATAATAATAATAATTAAAGCCGCAAGCGGCGATGAGCGGCCCTCGCAGCCAAGCACCGCTGGGGTACGCGCACCTCCTGCCGCCAGCCACCGCAGAAGCTGTCACGCATTTTCCCCGCCCGTCCACTGGGCGATTCACACGAACCCTTTCGGCAGCGCTCCCCCACGACTCACAAAAAATCTGGTGCAGATTGGTGGATGCAGCGAGGAGATACAGCCGTTGAATAATGATAATGCATTTGGCCACCGGGCCGGACCGCTGGGGTTGTAAAGAGATGACATGTTGGAACTATATAAATAAAATTGGATTGAATTAATTTGTCTTTATATAAAACACATGAGTTGCCTCTTGGCATGGCATGCACTAATATATATATATATATATATATATATATATATATATATATATATATATATATATATATATATATATATACATATACATACACACATTTGACCTAATAAAATACATTATTCATGTTTTTATTAGGTCAAATGCAATAATTCAATTCAATTTTATTTATATAGCGCCAAATCATGAAACATGTCATCTCAAGGCACTTTACAAAGTTACGTTCAATCATATTATACATATTGGGTCAGATTATACAGATTGGTCAAAAATGTTCCTATATAAGGAAACCAGTTGATACATATTGGGTCAGATTATACAGATTGGTCAAAAATGTTCCTATATAAGGAAACCGGTTGATTGCATCAAAGTCTCGACAAGCAGCATTCACTCCTGGAGAAGCGTAGAGCCACAGGGAGAGTCGTCTGCATTGTACATGGCTTTGCTGCAATCCCTCATACTGAGCAAGCATGAAGCGACAGTGGGAAGAAAAACTCCCCATTAACGGGAAGGAAAACCTCCAGCAGAACCGGGCTCAGTATGAACGGTCATCTGCCTCGACCGACTGGGGGTTACAGAAGACAGAGCAGAGACACAACAAGAGAGACAAAAAAAGCACAGAAGCACACATTGATCCAGTAATCTGTTCTACATTAGATGGTAATAGCGGGTAAGCCGTCTTCTTTGGATGATGTCACAGTTAACAGAACGCCAGACCAGGTGTACCTACTATGAAGATAAAAGAGAGAAACAGAAAATTAAAGCAGAAATGACAACACGTAATGCATAATTGAAGAACAGTAGAACTCTATAGAGTGAGAAAATTAGATCCTGACGTCCTCCAGTAGCCTAAGCCTATAGCAGTAAAACTATAAAAGGTAGCTCAGAGTAACATGAGCCACTCTAGTTATAAGCTTTGTCAAAAAGGAAGGTTTTAAGATAAGTCTTAAAAGTAGACAGGGTGTCTGCTTCACGGACCAAAACTGGGAATTGGTTCCACAGGAGAGGAGCCTGATAGCTAAAGGATCTGCCTCCCATTCTACTTTTAGAGACTCTAGGAACCACCAGCAGACCTGCAGTCTGAGAGCAAAGTGCTCTGTTAGGAACATACGGGGTAATCAGAGCTCTGATATATGATGGAGCTTGATTATTAAGGGCTTTATACGTTAGAAGAAGAATTTTAAATTCTATTTTTGATTTCACAGGAAGCCAATGAAGGGAAGCTAAAATTGGAGAAATATGATCCCGCTTGTTGATTTTCATCAGAACTCTTGCTGCAGCATTTTGGATCAGCTGAAGGCTTTGAACTGCAGTTTGTGGACTTCCTGATAGTAACGAATTGCAATAGTCCAGCCTTGAAGTAACAAATGCATGGACTAGTTTTTCAGCATCACTCCTGGACAGAATGTTTCTAATTTTGGCGATATTCCGGAGGTGAAAAAAGGAAACTCTGGAAACCTGTTTAATATGGGATTTAAATGACATGTCTTGGTCAAAAATAACACCAAGGTTTTTTACTTTATTACCAGAGGCCAAGTTAATGCCATCCAGATTAAGTGATTGGTTAAGAAGTTTATTTTTTGAGGACTCTGGCCCAAAGATTACAACTTCGGTCTTGTCAGAATTTAGATGCAGGAAATTTAAAGTCATCCAGCTTTTGATGTCATCAAGACATGACTGCAGTTGAAGTAATTGATTGGATTCATCAGGATTTATGGATAAATATAGCTGAGTGTCATCAGCATAACAGTGGAAATTAATCCCATGCTGTCTGATAATTTTGCCGATCGGAAGCATATATTTAGTAAAGAGAATTGGTCCAAGGACTGAACCCTGTGGTACTCCACAGGTGACCCTAGAGTTTAAGGAAGATTTATTATTAACATGAACAAACTGGAATCTGTCCGACAGATAAGATTTAAACCAGCCTAATGCTTTTCCCTTAATCCCTACAGTATGCTCAAGTCTTTGCAGGAGAATATTTTGATCAACTGTATCAAATGCAGTACTGAGATCTAACAGGACAAGTACAGACACAAGTCCATTATCTGAGGCCATGAGAATATCATTAGTGACCTTCACCAGAGCTGTTTCAGTGCTATGATGAGCTCTGAAGCCTGACTGAAACTCCTCAAGTAGGTCATTGCTTTGTAAATGTTCACAAAGTTGATTAGCAACTACTTTCTCAAGAATTTTAGATAAGAAAAGAAGATTAGATATAGGTCTGTAGTTTACTAGCTCATCTTGATCAAGAGAAGGTTTCTTAAGTAAAGGTTTAATAACAGCTACTTTAAAAACCTGTGGTACATATCCATTTACTAAGGATAGATTAATCATGTCTAAAATAGGACCACTGATCAAAGGGAATACCTCCTTAAACAACTTAGTTGGGATTGGGTCTAACACACAGGTAGAAGTTTTAGATGAAGCTAAGATTTTAGATAGCTCAGAAAGCTCTACTGCTTCTAAACAGTTCAAACACTGTGCAGGTTCTAAAGATTCCTCCAATGCTGCCTTACTTATAATAGATAATAGATATAATAGATTGTATTTTACGTATCAGGTACATAATACACACACACACACATACGATATTATACGTAATATAATAACCATTATAACAATTTAAGAAACTAGTTATAATGGTTATATATCAAAAAAGAACATGGAACACAAAAAACATGGTCCATCATATGGGAAGGAGGGACCTGTTGGACCTTTCTATTGCATCCCCTGTCCCTTGATCCGATCAGCCATTTCGACACTGCCCTCTCCAAATCCTTCCTGGTGATCTGTCTGGTTAATGTGTTGTTCTTTAAAGCTCCTGCGGGAAACATATCTTATGGTCACTTTATATGTACCAACACAACTCTCAACTACAATTGTAAAGTCAACTATGTTAAGGTGAAATTTACCAACAAATGATCAGTTTTATATCAATTACCCAAGATTTAAATTGTAATTTTGGGTGAAGTATCCCTTTACATAATTGACTTTACAAACCTGCAAACGTCAGAATGAACTGGGAAAAAGCTAAGAAAAAAAGATCAAAATTCAAAGCTGACTGGCCAAGGCTGTCACATTTTTTTACTTCTTTCTAAAATCTGGCTTTATTAAATTGCCCATAAAAAAATTAAAAACCAAGGAAAAATTACAAAATGTAATTTTTTTGATAAGAACAGCTGTTGACTGGAAGATCTGTGCAAGAAAATCTTGAAAACATTTCTTATATGATAACATTTCTGGAGCACCTGTTTTGAGGGGACATTTATGTCCTTAAGGTGAGGGTATTATTGACATTAGAAAATTAAATTCATAACATACATAAATTTCCCTCGACAGACACAAATATCCTAAAGTTACTATATTACAGTTATTATCCATTATGCACTTACCAAATATGACTTCAAACAGATTTAAAGTCCTGAATTCCTACTTTCCATTCCAGCCCACAAAGTTGTACTGCCTTGACAGGCCATAGTCCATGATGAAGAACATCATACGTCTTGTGGCCTCATCCACAGTCCTCCCACCAATGTCTGACACTGCTGTGACCTAAGGGGGAACAAAAACAGTTCAAAGCTAATTAATTTTTATATCTTACAGGAGTAAACACGATGCAAAGACAAACTCTGGGTCTAGATTATTTCCATTGTTGATTAATCTATTGATTATTTTAACAATTAATTGATTGGTTGCTATAATAATAAAATGTTACAAAATTTTGAAAAATGTCAGTGTTTCCCAAATCTCTTGTTCTGTCAACAAAACATGGAGATACTCAGTTTATTGCTTAAGACTTTTTATGACTGTGGTGGCCTCAGCCCTTCTCTACGCTGTCGTCTGCTGGGCTCCAGGCAGCGCAGAACGGGACCGAATGAGTCTGAATAAGCTGGTGAGGAAGGCCACTTCTGTCCTGGGCTGCACTCTGGACTCAGCGGAGGAAGTAGCTGAGAGGAGGGTGTTGTCCAAGTTCACATCCATCATGGACAACACCTTCCACCCCCTGCGCCAGACTGTAGAGCAGCTGAGCAGCTCCTTTAGTGGCAGACTTAGACACCCTGTCTGTAAAAAGGAGCGCTACCGCAAGTCATTCATTCCTGCTGCTATCAGAATATACAGTGCTGCACTGTAACTGTAACCAATGTGCAATAATCTAATTCACTGTGCGATAACCCGTGCAATAATCCTGAAAGAAGTGACTTCTGCTGCTATCAGTAACTGTAACCACAACTGTTATAACTTTGGGCAATAACTAATGTGCAATAATCTATTTAATACACTGTGCTATAACCTGTCCAATGATCCAAAGAACTTCTGCTGCTATCACCAGGTATATATGTCAGTACATGTGTATGTAGGCATATGTATGTGTCACAGGACAGGTTGCCCTGTGACTGGCAACCTGTCCAGGATGGACGAGCCCCCACGACCCCGTGTGACGCCGAGCTGCGTTTCCCCATCAGATACGGCTTGACGTCACACCTGTAGGGAAAAGCCGGTATAAATCGATGAAGGATGGGATGTTAATTTTTTAAAAAGTTTAATAAAATTGCTCAAAGTTTATCAGAAAAAAACATAACTTGCTTTTAAATATGGACATTTTTAATAAGCAAAATGTTAATGTATTTCGTAAAGTTATTGTTGAAGTTAATCTTGGCTGCAGTACTCTGTTTGGCAGATGTTTTGGGGTTGGAGTAAAATGAGTCCATAGATCCACAGACAGGAGGCTTGTTCAGTGGTTTCTAGTACGACTTGCTTCTGCAGTGTCGCTCAACTGCGTGTAAAAATAAAAAAAATTACTTCATAAAAGCTCTCTGAGAATAACCTCTGGCCTCACCCAGTTAGAACCCGCTCTCCAGTCCATGTTGTAGCTGCAGTTTTTTTTTTTACGTCGTTTCCTTAATAATCTGTACAAATCAAAATCCTTGTCATTTTATTAAGAGTGTCGTGGTGCGCAGCGGCTCATCAGGTGGAGCTGCTGCATATTGACTGATAGCCGCTCTGACTGCAGCTCTGCCTTCTTTTGTTCAGAAAAGCGCAGGTGAAATTATTTAATTTATTATTTAACTTTTTCCAAATCGGACCCTGTCAAATGGGGACAAATGCGCGTCATGGTAAATTAGCCTTTACTCTTCGAATTTTAAATAAAGCGTTACAGCGAATATTGAGGAGGTCCCTGATTGGTTTATCAGCTAAGTTGCTGGAAGCCAGTGAATACACGCTGAAAGGTGACATGGCCACAGGTGGAAATAATTCATTAATTAACTGGAGCAGCGACAGTGTGTCTGTCGACAGAAACGCTACCGAGGGAAGTTGTTGTCAGATGGTCAATCCGCTCCACTTCCTGACTTGCTGGTTCGCATAAACCCAAAGAAAACCTTTGACCACCACTGCTTTCATTCATGCATCTGTGGCCAGTTTGAGATGTTCTTCCAAAAGTTATGATTGAACACCGATCATAACTTTTGGTCTACGTATACATCTCTGTGCTGGTAGCAAACGCAGAGCCATAGAGAGAAAGGCTCTGAGCCAGCGGAACCCGGATGTAAACAAGAGCCTTGCTCGTTAGCCTTAAGGCGCTAGCATTAGCGCTAATATTAGCGCCTTAAGGCACTAGAATTAGCCGCAGAACTGAGACTGCTCATCCCACCTCAAGTTGTGGTGGGGGATATTACACTACATGCATATATAATCCAAAAAGCCTTACCTGTTTGTCTGTTTCCCCTCCTAAATTCTCCAATGTGTGGTGCTAATGTTGTTAGCTGTGGCATCACGGACTTCTTCCTCAGGCAAACGGACACGTTTCAGATTGTTGGAGTGCGCCCCCTGCTGTTGGGAAGTCTTCTTCTTCTCTTGATCTTTATGAACTTTCTCACAGTGTGTCATATACGTTCAACTGTCTGTTGTTCCTCACAATATTTACATATGCCAGTGTTATGCTTCCCTATTTTGAATAATGTACCATCTAATCCTGTGTGGGCAAATCTAAGTCTTGATATGAGATAAGATAAGATAGTCTTTATTGATCTCACATTGGAGAAATTCACTTGTCGGCTCAATAGTGTGTGTGTATATATATATATATATATATATATATATATATATATATATATATATATATATATATATATATATATATATATATATATATACACATGCCTACATACACATGTACTGACATATATTCACTTGGTGAAAGCAGAAGTTCTTCTGGATCCTTGCACAGGTTATAGCACAGTGTATTAAATAGATTATTGCACATTAGTTATTGCCCAAAGTCATAACAGTTGTGGTTATATAGAACAGATTACTGGATCACTGTGTGCTTCTGTGCTTTTTTTGTCTGTCTTGTTGTGTCTCTGCTCTGTCTTCTGTAACCCCCAGTCGGTCGAGGCAGATGACCGTTCATACTGAGCCCGGTTCTGCTGGAGGTTTGTCCTTCATGTTAATGAAGGAGGTTTTTTTCCCCTGTTGCTTCATGCTTGCTCAGTATGAGGGATTGTTGCAAAGCCATGGACAATGCAGACAACTCTCCCTGTGACTCTACGCTTCTTCAGGAGGAAATGCTGCTTGTCAAGACTTTTATGCAATCAACTGGTTCCCTTATATAGGATTAAAGATTCAAAGCTTCTTTCTTTTAAAGGCCAGCTAAAGATATTTTAAAGCTGCTTCCACTTTTGGACGAATGTGTATGAATGGTTTGGTAAAATATGTACCGTGACTTACAGATGACGCCCAAACATTTGGGTTTGCTGCCATCTAGTGTTGGAAATAATAAATGTTTTTTCCTTCAAAACACAATTCATGTTATAAATAATTGTCAAAAAAATATGGTTGGACGTAGCAAAAATGTTTTTGATAACTTTTGATCCTCTATGTGTGAGGAATTTTTTGGAGTAACTTTGAATGCCATAAGTGTAACGGTTTAGGAGTAGTTTATTCAAATGTAACACCCAAAAATATGGGAAAATGACATCTTTGATGAGAAATGAATGATTTCCTGTAGGAGGTAGCCCATTGCTTCAAGAGGCTTTTTTGTAGGGCCTATGAAGTTACATGCACTTACTGAGTTTCATAATTCTCAGACAAAGCATGGCTTGGGGCTTACTGATTTAATGCGTTTTTAATGGTTTTCCACAAACCTGATTTTTGCAATGCGACAGCTCAGGCAAATATGCATATTTCATAAAACCTTTGATAACTTTTAAAAGTCAATGTCTTAACTGCATGCTGAAAAAAATTGAAAGTAATAGGTTAAAATGCCTAGGACTAGTTCGTTAAAGTTTGAGGCAAAAACGGCCAATATTTTACCCTTTGACCCAAAATAGCAGACTTCCTGTGGGTTTTAGAGCATACACCCAAGAGACTTTTTTTCATAATTTTAAAAAACCTACCTAGGTAAAAAATTTCAGCTTTCTACGTGTTACGGTTTGGCCCAACTCACTCTAGTTGGCGCTGTTGAGCAGGTTTGCCACGCCCGTTTTCAATTACACTAAAATCATGCGATTTCTCACGGGGGACAATTTTGGGCAAAGTTTGGTGAGTTTTCATGCATGTTTAGGCCTCCAAAAAGCCGTTTCAAAAGTCCCAAGAATAAATAATAATAATAATAATAATAATATTAAAGCCGCAAGCGGCGATGAGCGGCCCTCGCAGCCAAGCACCGCTGGGGTACGCGCACCTCCTCCCTCCAGCCACCGCAGAAGCTGTCACGCATTTTCCCTGCCCTTCCACCGGGCGATTCACACGAACCCGTACGGCAGCGTTCCACCCCCCCCCCCCCCACCCGACTCACAAAAAATCAGGTGCAGATCGGTCGATGCAGCGAGGAGATACAATCGTTCGGCGGGCCGTACGTTTGACACCCCTGGTTTAAACATTATTTTACTGGTTGAAATGCAGTTAAAAGTCTTCAGCTGAAAGGTTGTTGCACACAAATAAAACTTGTTTTGCACACAAAAAGATATGTTTCACACAAAAAAATTGTTTTGCAAACTGTCCGCCTACCTTGCGCTCAAAATATCATTTATAAGTTTTCCTCGAGTACAAAATGGTCTCTGCTCGCACAAAACAGCCTCTGCTCGACTACGATACAATCCCACCCACGCTGCGGTAAATTTGTGCCAAAAGTCACGTGATGCATTAAGAGTTGTTGTTGTTCAGACTTCCCGACATTGAGAAGAATTCAGTTATCTCTAAACTATTGGGCTAATTTACAGGGTCATAGTGAAGATCATCCAGCACAGACCACTTTAACATCTTGTTGGGAAATGGAGAACAGGGAGAGAAGAAGCTTTGGGTAGACAGTTAGACAAAAAGCAATGGAATTAGAATTAACTGATTTAATGTTCAGTTCAACAGTACCACTGACAGCAGTACAACCTTGGATACTACCTGAAGCTAAAGTAGATCTAACACTATTACGAAAGGGAAATAAGGTCAGGGTTTTTTTTTTTAAATTCAAATACAATACAGGAATATATTAATATTTACTAGTTTCATTCAGATCTACACAGATGCATCAAAAAAGTTTAGATAACAAGATAGGAGTATCTTTTATTGTTCCAGAGTTTCATATTACAGTAGGAAAGAGGACAAGTAATAATATATCAGTATACACAAGAGAAATGTTAGCAATTTTGTTTGCAATGCAATGGGTAGAAGAAATAAGACCTCTGAGAGTGATTATTTGTTCAGATTCATCTTCATCACTAATCAGTTTACCGATAAAACACTCAGACAGTAGACCAGATATTTTGATAGAAATCCAGCAAACATTATACAGAATTCAAATGATGGACATTACAGTCATATTTTTGTGGGTACCAGCACACATGGGAGTTAAAGGAAATGAAATGGCAGATAAGGCTGCAAAGGAGGCTACAACAAGAAAAGACATTGATGTGTCAGTTAAAATTAGTAAGATGGAAATAAAGAGCATAATTAAACAGAAGATGAAGGAAAGGTGGCAAAAGCAATGGGAGGAAGAGAGGAACAGAAGATGGTTTTACATGATCCAGAGGAGAGTGGGAAAAATGAGATGGGCAGGGAAGAACATAGGAGAAGAAACAATTATATCAGGACTTAGATTTGGGCACACAGGATTAAATAATACATTATTCTAAATAGGTAAACATAACAATGGCAGATGTGAATATTGTGAGCAACAAGAGACAGTTGAACACGTTATGGTATACTGTAGGAAGTACGAAAGAGAAAGGAGAGAAATGGTCCAAAATCTAAAAAGGAAAAGAATACAATTTGATTTAATAGAAATACTTAGAAAAACTCCAGAGATAATTGTTATGATTATTTTTCATTATCTTAGATTAATAAATGTAATTGAGAGGATTTGAAATCTTTTTTTGGTGTTGTTTATATTGTTTTGTTAATTTGATTGTGACTTGTTTTGTTTAGTATAAATAATTCTGATCCACACTCCATACCAGTTGGTGGCGGTAATGCACCATTTGGTTGCGTGCCAACCGGCAAAAAAAATCCATAAAGAAAAAGAAGAAGCAGAAGACTTCCCGACAGCAGGGGGCGCACCTGAAAAAAACTGAAAGGCGCCGGTTTGGCTGAGGAAGAAAGACGTGATATCACAGCTAACAGCAGGGACGTGCAGAGGGGGGCGGGGGGCTTGGTCACCTGCCCCTTTGCCCCTTGATGCCCAAAGTGCCCTTTTGTCAGTGTTTTTTTATGTGTGTGTGTGTGCATGTCCAAAATAAAAATAATTTAGATCTAAATTGCCACAGTTACCGTGGCACGGTTACATGATCCACATAACGTGCCTCACTTTTCCCTTCTTCTCCTCTCGCAGCTCCGTGGCTGCTGCTGCCGCTGTCTGACTGCCTGCCCCTTTAAATCGGCAGCACACATGACTGTGCTCTGTGCATTTTTTTAAACTTAACTCTCATTGGTTGTACTGCCTTAAATCCCGCCTTTCCTCTTTCTGATTGCTAGCGCGTGTGTGCGTGCTTATTTGCTTGGAGCGCAAGATTTAAATTTCAATTCATACAGGTATACTGCCGTTACCTCAATTAATACTTGACAACAAACTAGTCCCAGTTAAAGGTATACTATGCAACCGGGGTTGATTTTCCAGCGAGGCTCCCCCCAGAGGGCGAAAGTAAAAGTGCATTGTCGTAAAGATGCTCAGCTGTTCTCCTGGTTTCTCCATCAAGCCAGGTGCAGTTGTTTGTAGGTGGGGTTGTATTTCCCCTAACCCTAACATACATAAATTTCCCTCGACAGACACAAATATCCTAAAGTTAGTATATTACAGTTATTATCCATTATGCACTTACCAAATATGACTTCAAACAGATTTAAAGTCCTGAATTCCTACTTTCCATTCCAGCCCACAAAGTTGTACTGCCTTGTACAATCACCATGGCCATAGTCCATGATGAAGAACATCATACGTCTCGTGGCCTCATCCACAGTCCTCCCACCAATGTCTGACACTGCTGTGACCTAAGGGGGAACAAAAACAGTTCAAAGCTAATTCATTTTTATAGCTCACAGGAGTAAACACGATGCAAAGACAAACTCTGGGTCTAGATTATTTTCATTGTTGATTAATCTATTGATTATTTTAAACAATTAATTGATTGGTTGCTATAATAATAAAATGTTACAAAATTTTGAAAAATGTCAATGTTTCCCAAATCTCTTGTTCTGTCAACAAAACATGGAGATACTCAGTTTATTGTCATAAATGAGCAAAGAAAACAGAAATATTCACATTTATGAAGCTGAAATCAGAGACGTAGGACTCTTTTGTTGGGTGTTCACGTCAATAATAAGATGGACTGGACTCATAACACCGACGCTCTGCATAAGAAGGGCCAGAGCCGCCTCCATCTCCTGAGGAGGCTGAGTTCCTTTGGAGTGAGCAGGCCCCTGCTTAAGACTTTTTATGACTCTGTGGTGGCCTCAGCCCTTCTCTACGCTGTGGTCTGCTGGGCTCCAGGCAGCGCAGAACGGGACAGAATGAGGCTGAATAAGCTGGTGAGGAAGGCCACTTCTGTCCTGGGCTGCACTCTGGACTCAGTGGAGAAAGTAGCTGAGAGGAGGGTGTTGTCCAAGTTCACATCCATCGTGGACAACACCTTCCACCCCCTGCACCAGACTGTAGAGGAGCTGAGCAGCTCCTTTAGTGCCAGACTTAGACATCCTGTCTGTAAAAAGGAGCGCTACCGCAAGTCATTCATTCCTGCTGCAATCAGATTATACAGTGCTGCACTGTAACTGTAACCAATGTGCAACAATCTAATTCACTGTGCGATAACCTGTGCAATGATCCGAAGAACTTCTGCTGCTATCACCAGGTGAATATATGTCAGTACATGTGCATATATGTATGTATTTATATATGTATTTATATATATATATATATATATATATATATATATATATATATATATATATATATATATATATATATATATATATATATACAGGGGTTGGACAATGAAACTGAAACACCTCTCATTTTAGTGTGGGAGGTTTCATGGCTAAATTGGACCAGCCTGGTGGCCAATCTTCATTAATTGCACATTGAACCAATAAGAGAAGAGTGTGAAGGTCCAATTAGCAGGGTAAGAGCACAGTTTTGCTCAAAATATTGCAATGCACACAACATTATGGGTGACATACCAGAGTTCAAAAGAGGACAAATTGTTGGTGCACGTCTTGCTGGCGCATCTGTGACCAAGACAGCAAGTCTTTGTGATGTATCAAGAGCCACGGTGTCCAGGGTAATGTCAGCATACCACCAAGAAGGACGAACCACATCCAACAGGATTAACTGTGGACGCAAGAGGAAGCTGTCTGAAAGGGATGTTAGAGTGCTTACCCGGATTGTATCCAAAAAACATGAAACCACGACTCCCCAAATCACGGCAGAACTAAACGTGCACCTCAACTCTCCTGTTTCTACCAAAACTGTCCGTCGGGAGCTCCACAGGGTTAATATCCACGGCTGGATTCAGAGTGTCTGAAAACATAAAGTACATTTTGCTGCATTGACGTGTATTCTCTCTGAGCGCAGCTTGGTCTGACCTAAGATGGCCGCTCTGTCGGCACGCCTCTCACCCGACGACGGGGCGTCTACGTCATGGGTTAAAGCTAAAATAATCAGTTTGACTGAAAAAAATTCCTAGTCAGCCCATATATTCCCGGGACCGTGGAAATAATGCCACATTAGTTACCTCACTTGCTTATTGTGCAGAGTCAACTTTAACCAAATCTGGTAGTTTTACAATATCCACTGACCATTCATGTCTCTGTCCCACCTTTCAGCTTCAGAGCCTTGGTGTCTTCCTGGACAGCCTCCCATCCTCTCCTCCACTGTCCACATCCATAACATCACCTGGTTAACTTTCATATCGGGAACATCAAGTTCTTCCTTAACACTTTAACCAAACTGGTCCACAGTCCACTTTACACTGTCAGCTCCCTTCCCTCCCTGTCCTCCAGAAAACCTCCATAAATTACAACTAGTACAAAAGACAGCAATTTACATCTTTACATCATCTACTTCACATCTGAACATTACCTCCACTGGCTCCCTGTCACCTTCAGTATAAATTAATCATATGAACAAACAAGGCCAACCACAACCTGGACAATGCAGAACATATAACCAACACTATGATGTCATACATTTTAGTTTAACACTGATCGCACATTACAAGGTCCCTGATTGGTTTATCAGCTAAGTTGCTGGAAGCCAGTGAATACACGCTGAAAGGTGACATGGCCACAGGTGGAAATAATTCATTAATTAACTGGAGCAGCGACAGTGTGTCTATCGACAGACACGCTTACCGAGGGCAGTTGTTGTCAGATGGTCAATCCGCTCCACTTCCTGACTTGCTGGTTCGCATAAACCCAAAGAAAACCTTTGACCACCACTGCTTTCATTCATGCATCTGTGGCCAGTTTGAGATGTTCTTCCAAAAGTTATGATTGAACACCGATCATAACTTTTGGTCTACGTATACATGTCTGTGCTGGTAGCCAGCGCAGAGCCATAGAGAGAAAGGCTCTGAGCCAGCGGAACCCGGATGTAAACAAGAGCCTTGCTCGCTAGCCTTAGGGCGCTAGCATTAGCGCTATAAGTAGCACCTTAAGACGCTAGAATTAGCCGCAGAACTGAGACTGCTCATCCCACCTCAAGTTGTGGTGGGGGATATTATACTACATGCATATATAATCCAAAAAGCCTTACCTGTTTGTCTGTTTCCCCTCCTAAATTCTCCAATGTGTGGTGCTAATGTTGTTAGCTGTGACATCACGGACTTCTTCCTCAGGCAAACGGACACGTTTCAGATTGTTGGAGTGCGCCCCCTGCTGTTGGGAGTCTTCTTCTTCTCTTGTTCTTTATGAATTTTTCTCACAGTGTGTCATATATGTTCAACTGTGTCTTGTTCCTCACAATACTCACATCTGCCAGTGTTATGCTTCCCTATTTTGAATAATGTACCATTTAATCCTGTGTGGGCAAATCTAAGTCTTGATATAAGATAAGATAGTCTTTATTGATCTCACATTGGAGAAATTCACTTGTCACATCGGCTCAATAGTCAGTCAATAGTCAGCAGTAGGAAAGGGTGCATCAGTTATATACAGTGTATCTTCCTATATACAGTGGATCAAAAAGAAAATGAGAAAAAAAGTAAGAATTAAAAAAATACAAAAGAAATCGGAGTAGGCAGGTGATGTCATGTGTACTTCCCGGTTATATACATACATACATACATACACACACACACATTATATATATATATATATATATATATATATATATATCAGTGTTTCCCGCAGGAATTTGGTTATGCGAGGCGGACCGACTCGCGGAGCGGGGGGGGGGGACGACGACGAAGACGACACGTTGTCCGCGGACCGACTCGCGGAGCGGGGGGGGGGGACGAAGACGACACGTTGTCCGCGGACCGACTCGCGGAGCGGGGGGGGGGGGGGGGGGACGACGAAGACGACACGTTGTCCGCGGACCGACTCGCGGAGCGGGGGGGGGGGGGGGGGGGGGACGAAGACGACACGTTGTCCGCGGACCGACTCGCGGAGCGGGGGGTATCCATGTGTTTTTTCCCTGCCATTCACGCACGCGCGAAAGCAACAACAACAAACCGCATGTTAACGTCACTTTTTTTTTTTTTTTTGGGAATGTTGGCGAGGCGGTAGCGTGAGTTTGGCGAGGCGGCCGCCTCGCCAAGATAGCGCTGCGGGAAACCCTGTATATATATATATATATATATATATATATATATATATATATATAAATAAATAAATAAAGGCAAGGCAAGGCAAGGCAAATTTATTTGTATAGCACAATTCAGTACAGAGACAATGCAAAGTGCTTTACATGATTAAAATACAGGAAAAGAAAACAGAAAATGTAGACATCAATAAACAGCTGGACTAAAAAAGTTGAACTAATGCTGTTTCAGTAGAACAGTTTAACTAAAACAGTCAAAAACAGTCCTAAACAGATGTGTTTTTAATCTTGATTAAAAAGAACTCAGGTTTTCCGCACTTTTACAGTTTTCTGGAAGTTTGTTCCAGATAAGTGGAGCGTAGGAACTAAATGCTGCTTCTCCTTGTTTAGTTCTGGCTGTAGGTACGCAGAGAAGGCTGGAGCCAGAAGACCTTAGTGCTCTGGATGGTTGATACACTGATAACAAGTCTGTGATGTATTTAGATGCGTTCAGCAGCGTTCTGGATCAGCTGCAGCTGTCTGATCCACTTTTTAGGCAGACCTGTGAAAACACCGTTGCAGTAATCGATTCTACTAAAGATAAACGCATGGATTAGTTTTTCCAGATCCTGCTGAGACATCAGTCCTTTAATCCTGGAAATGTTCTTCAGGTGATAGAAAGCCGATCTTGTATATATATATATATATATATATATATATATATATATATATATATATATATATATATATATATATATATATATATATATATATATATATATAGGCCTACATACACATGTACTGTCATATATTCACTTGGTGATAGCAGCAGAAGTTCTTCCGGATCATTGCACAGGTTATAGCACAGTGTATTAAATAGATTATTGCACATTATTTATTGCCCAAAGTTATAACAGTTGTGGTTATATAGAACAGATTGCTGGATCAATGTGTGCTTCTGTGCTTTTTTGTCTGTCTTGTTGTGTCTCTGCTCTGTCTTCTGTAACCCCCAGTCGGTCGAGGCAGATGACCGTTCATACTGAGCCCGGTTCTGCTGGAGGTTTTTCCTTCTTGTTAATGGGGAGGTTTTTTTTCCCTGTTGCTTCATGCTTGTTCAGTATGAGGGATTGTTGCAAAGCCATGGACAATGCAGACTACTCTCCCTGTGGCTCTACGCTTTTTCAGGAGGAAATGCTGCTTGTCAAGACCTTTATGCAATCAACTGGTTCCCTCGGCTAAAATGTTTATCCATTTTAGCCGCGCAATCCTCCATAATTAAAGTCCGACAGTCCACAGATGGCAACAGTTTGTTGATTCAAAATTAATTGTTCATCCACTTCAGCAACCGATACATTGGAATTACGCCCTTATGTGTGCACACTATATTTAGATGGCCATCATATCGGTGGTAGCGCTACACATACCTAATCCAGACGAATGATTGTTCAAATCCAGCGCCGAGCTGATCAACTGCGTCCTCACCGATGTCTATCCTGTCCGACGTCACCTCAGGTGAGCTGAGTTCGATCAGCTGATGCTCCACTCCAAACACGTAACCTCCAGCCCAGTCTTATCTTGCGCAATCACCACCATCAACCATGCAGAAACACGTATCTTTACTTATGCACAGTTCGTGAAGATGCACAAACAGTTTTTGACTGGTTTTGTAGCGGCCAAGCCAATACTTTAAGCCACTGAGGTGCTGCATCGGGGTAATAGAGTTGACGCGCTTATTGTTACCGTTTTGGGATTAATTAGAGTCCGAGTCGTCAGGGCATGTTGAACACTTCGTCCATTTATTTTCCTCTTTGCATATCAAATGTCCATCATACATGAACACATCTCCAGACAACATATAAAGCAGACTTGCTTGCTTGTATTTATCTTTTTGCGGTCAAAAACTGTTTTCCCCTTCCGGGTGGAAAACCTACCTATCAAAGAAAAGTTCCCCCCTTAAAAAGACATGAACGCTAATTACCCAATCAATGCATTTGCGCTCCTACATATAGGATTAAAGATTAAAATCTTATTTCTTTTAAAGGCCAGCTAAAGATATTTTAAAGCTGCTTCCACTTTTGGACGAATGTGTATAAATGGTTTGGTAAAATATGTACCGTGACTTACAGATGACGCCCAAACATTTGGGTGTGCTGCCATCTAGTGTTGGAAATAATAAATGTTTTTTCCTTCAAAACACAATTCATGTTATAAATAATTGTCAAAAAAATATGGTTGGACGTAGCAAAAATGTTTTTGATAACTTTTGATCCTCTATGTGTGAGGAATTTTTTGGAGTAACTTTGAATGCCATAAGTGTAACGGTTTAGGAGTAGTTTATTCAAATGTAACCCCCAAAAATATGGGAAAATGACATCTTTGATGAGAAATGAATGATTTCCTGTAGGAGGTAGCCCATTGCTTCAAGAGGCTTTTTTGTAGGGCCTATGAAGTTACATGCACTTACCGAGTTTCATAATTCTCAGACAAAGCATGGCTTGGGGCTTACTGATTTAATGCGTTTTTAATGGTTTTCCACAAACCTGATTTTTGCAATGCGACAGCTCAGGCAAATATGCATATTTCATAAAACCTTTGATAACTTTTAAACGTCAATGTCTTAACTGCATGCTGAAAAAATTTGAAAGTAATAGGTTAAAATGCCTAGGACTAGTTCGTTAAAGTTTGAGGCAAAAACGGCCAATATTTTACCCTTTGACCCAAAATAGCAGACTTCCTGTGGGTTTTAGAGCATACACCCAAGAGACTTTTTTTCATGATTTTAAAAAACCTACCTAGGTAAAAAATTTCAGCTTTCTACGTGTTACGGTTTGGCCCAACTCACTCTAGTTGGCGCTGTTGAGCAGGTTTGCCACGCCCGTTTTCAATTACACTAAAATCATGCGATTTCTCACGGGGGACAATTTTGGGCAAAGTTTGGTGAGTTTTCATGCATGTTTAGGCCTCCAAAAAGCCGTTTCAAAAGTCCCAAGAATAAATAATAAATAATAATAATAATAATAAAATCTGCAGTTACAATAGGCCTTCGCAGCGCTTAGCTGCTCGGGCCTAAAAATCTGCAGTTACAATAGGCCTTCGCAGCGCTTAGCTGCTCGGGCCTAATAATAATAATAATAATTAACACTACAGATACAATAGGCCTTCGCAGCGCTTAGCTGCTCGGGCCTAATTAAAACCGCAAGCGGTGATGATCGGCCCTCGCAGCCAAGCGCCGCTCTGGCCTATGGGCCACCGCTAGGGTACGCGCACCTCCCACCGCCAGCCACAGCAGAAGCTGTCATGCATTTTCCTCGCCCGTCTACCATGCAATACACACGTACGCGTTGGGCAGCGCTCTCCCACGACTCACAAAAAATCTGGTGCAGATCGGTCGATGCACCGAGGAGACACAGCCGTTGAATAATGATAATGCATTTGGCCACCGGGCCGGACTAAATCGTTCGGCGGGCCAGATCCGGCCCGCAGGCCGTACGTTTGACACCCCTGGTTTAAACATTAGTATACCAACTTAATCAAAGGTATCTTACTAGCTGTTAATCCAGCTTCATGTGAAAAGTTAACAAAACCTTTTTAGCTATTTAAAGTTAATTGTTATTTCATGTGTTTAATGGTTTTGTTTCTTGCATTAAGACAGCTTTTATGAAAGTTTGACATCTAAATTGGTGAATACACACCCAAAAGTAATAATGTAAAAGTAACACTTTAGCAATTGGAATATTGCTAAAGTAACACGTTAGCAATATTCCACATGTGTATGTTGTGTACAAACCTTAGTAATTTCTAACAGACCACTTCACTCTCAGAAAGCAGGTCTGCTGGTGGTTCCTAAAGTCTGTAAAACCAGAATGATTGGCAGATCCTTTAGCTATCATGCTCCTCTCCAGTGGAACCAACTCCCAGTTTTGGTCCGTGACGCAGACACCCTGTCTACTTTTAAGACAAATCCTAAAACTTTCCTTTTTCCATCCATCCATCGTCTTCCGCTTATCCGGGGTCGGGTCGCGGGGGTAGCAGCTTCAAGAGGGAGGCCCAGACCTTCCTCTCCCCAGCCATTTGGGCCACTTCCTCCGGGGGAATCCCAAAGCGTTCCCAGGCGAGCATAGTCTCTCCAGCGTGTCCTGGGTCTTCCCCTGGGCCTCCTCCCGGTGGGACGTGCCCAGAACACCTCACCAGGGATGCCTCCAGGAGGCATCCTAACCAGATGCCCGAGCCACCTCAACTGGCTCCTCTCAATGTGGAGGAGCAGCGGCTCTACTCTGAGTCCTCCCCGGATGACTGAGCTCCTCACCCTATCTCTAAGGGAGAGCCCAGACACACTATGGAGAAAACTTATTTTGGCCGCTTGTGTCCGGGATCTCGTTCTTTCGGTCACGACCCAAAGCTCGTGACCATAGATGAGGTTAGGAACGTAGATCGACTGGTAAATCGAGAGCTTGGCCTTTTGGCTCAGCTCTCTCTTCACCACAACGGATCGGTACAGCGCCTGCTTCACAGCAGACGTCGCACCAATCCGCCTGTCGATCTCCCGCTCCATCTTCCCCTCATTCGTGAACAAGACCCCAAGATACTTGAACTCCTCCACTAGAAGGTGGCTCTTGGGACTTTCCTTTTTGACAAAGCTTATAGTTAGAGTGGTTCATGTTACCCTGAGCTACCTCTATAGTTATGCTGCTATAGGCTTAGGCTGCTGGAGGACATCAGGGTCTATTGTTCTTCAATTTTGCATGACTGTTGTCATTTCAGCTTTTAACTTTTTGTTTTTTCTATTTTTTCTTCATAGTAGGTACACCTGGTCTGGCGTTCTGTTAGCTGTGACATCATTCAGGGAAGACAGATCATCTGCTATTACCATCTAATGTAAAACAGATTACTGGAGACATGTGTGCTTCTGTGCTTTTTTGTCTGTCTTGTTGTGTCTCTTCTCTCTCTTTTGTAACCCCCAGTCGGTCAAGGCAGATTACCGTTCATACTGAGCCCGGTTCTGATGGAGGTTTTTCCTTCCTGTTAATGGGGAGTTTTTCCTTCTTCTGTCACTTCATGCTTGATCAGTATGAGGGATTGCTGCAAAGCCATGTACAATGCAAACGACTCTCCCTGTGGCTCTACGCTTCTTCAGGAGTGAATGCTGCTTGTTACGACTTTGATGAAATCAACTGGTTCCCTTATATAGGAATTTCTTTTACCAATCTGGATAATCTGACTTAATATGTATAATCTGATTGATTTTGACATTGTAAACTGCCTTTAGATGACATGCAGGCATGGACTGGTAATCGGGCGTACCGGGCATTTTCCCGGTGGGCCGACGTGCTGTTTGGGCCGGCAGACCCGACATGTATATTAATAATATGTATTATTATTATTATTATTATTAATTATTTTATATATCTGCCTCGTTATCATCCCTGACAGTCTAAAGGGCTAGGCCAATCATAAAGTAGAAAAACACCTTCACGCTCCATGTGGAACTTTGTGCAGCGGTGTTCACAGTAGTAATGGGAGGCGCAGAGAAACTGCACGAAAAAAAGAAACGATTTCTTCAAACGGACGCTGCGAAATGTGTCAAACTCACTGACATGTTCCCTACAGCAGGCCTTCATCTGCTCCGGTGTCTGATGTAAAATATGGTGGTGGTGGTTAGGGCTGTGCATAAAAATCGATATAAAGATTAATATCGATATTTTTAAAAACGATTTAATATCGATATTCTGGCTTTCAATATCGATATACCTCCCAACCTCTAGGGGGCGTTATTTTATTTTATTTTTTTATTTTTTATTTTTTATTTTTTTTCCCAGTGTCCTGTCTAGCAATATGGCAATAGGAATTGATGTCTCAATGCCAGATAGAGCTCGACAGATTTTGCTTTTACAAGTGGAGCGAACAGCTTTCGCCATAGTGCTCCACTTGATTTATGCTTGTAAATAGCTTTATTATGATTCCTGCAAGGAGAATTTCAAATTATATGGACATGACAATGGGAGAGTAAAGGAAGAACAAAAAGTGAAAGAAAAGAAAAAAAAGAGTAGAGGTGAAAGAAAGAGGAGATAAAAGGAAGAGAATGATAAAACCTTCTCCGTCTGCTCCATCACCTGGAAAGAGACACAAAAAGAACAGCACAACCAACAGACATAAAGCAACAGATACACTCGAATAACACCTAGATGCCATTGCTAAATCATATATATTATTATGTAAGCTGACATGTGTAATGTGATATTTGAAAAAAGAAAGTGAAAGAACATAAATAAATAAATAAATAAATTACAAGATTACTGTATATAAGTGAACACTTAATACCTGGGACCCAGCACCTGTGGGAGATGTGAAAGTGCACTAGTTTAGGTGAAAATTATCCAGAAATAGCTTGATAGTGATTGTGGAGAACCGAAGACCCTAGGGGGCGTTATTACAGCGCAACCATTACAGTTCACAGCGAAGGAGAGCAAGTGAGACGAATTTGTGGAACGGCCGACAGGATTTTAGAAGCTCCTTTGTCCCTAAAATCAGATGTTTGGGCACATTTTTGGTTTCTGTGACACGTTAAATGCATTGAAGCAAATGCACTTTATTTTCCTGTTAATATGTCTGTGATCAATAAATAGAACATAAACATAATATTTGGCTGATTTTGGTGATTGAATCACTGAGCATTAATTCAAAATAATAAATATCGATATTGGAATCAAATCAAGCTGAGCTATGTATCGAGAATCGTATCGTATCGTGAGCTGTGTATCGAGAATCGTATCGAATCGGCTCATCCTAGATGATACCCAGCCCTAGTGGTGGTTGTAGTCAGTGACGTGCGGTAGGGTTCATAGCTGGTGAGGCACTGACGTCATCAGAGTCAGATTTACAAATATATACACTCTACAGAGTAGACTCGTTGCAAAGTGCTGAAGGAGACTGATTGAGCCAAATAAATTCACCAAGATACATGGAAAAATATTGGTTCTTTGATGAAAAAAAATTGTCATTTGATTGGTAGCAGTTTATGAGTTATGATGGATTTCTGCATTTGTAACACATTCTAAAACTATAACCCACATTACGCACATTTTATCACAAAAACAAAACATGAATAAGTATCGCTGTCTTACCTCTACTTATAATTTAAGTTCCTGTGGCGCTCTTTCTGAACAAAAATATCATAATTTTCCGGTAAAAGTTCTCTTTATCTTCTTCAGATTTAAAACTCTCTTAGTCTAAGTGGAGCTCACTGCCAGGGAGGAAAGCCTTCCCTGATCAGTCCTGTTCCAGCTGTATGTTTAGAGTCTTTTTAGTGCTTTACTTGTTTAGCAAAACTCGCTAATAAAACATCAATAACTTGTTTTGACTCTACTATTTGGGGATCACGAGCGGTGCCCCTTGAGCGCCCCCTGCCTAGCGGCCAAGGAACTGCCGGCCTCACCTACAACCAGTTCTTTGCTGTTTATGATCGGCCAGCACCACGAAAACATGTTATCTGCACACAGTATGATGACCAAAACACAATTCGTAATCCACATATATTAAATTGTGGAAAATCAGTTCATAACTGTTTGAACAATTGAATTTATGATCTAGAGACAGGAAGATGCATTCACAGAATGGAAGTCAGCGCAGTTAACATGGGATTGCGCAATCCCAGGGGAGGCCAAGCTCGCTGCGGCCTCACCGGCTTTGCTATGAAGCGCCACCAAGGATTTACATGAAAAATAGCAAAAAGTCTGCGATTTTAAAGAAAATATGATCAAAAATTAGCAAATTAGATAAATAAAATACTTATTACAAATGACTGAGTAAATCAAAATTTATATTATGTTATTATATATTTTCTTTCTTTCCATGATGACAAGTGAGGCATTTCTCTGGTTCATTTTGTCATTGGCATCCTTTTTTACACAGTGAGTGCACATTAGTCCAATGTTACCCTACAGTATCTGGAAGACTGAATAGATCTGAGCAACTTACAATAACTTCTTATAATGATGTAACGTGATAATATGTGTGATTGACCGTGACACCTCTCTTTCTCTCTCTCTCTCTGATCTAAGAATTGTTGCTGTGCTGTGGTGGAGTTTACATTTTACAGTGTTAATAAATTAAGATTTTGGAAGTATTTTAAGTGTCCACTCTCACTAATTTCCATTAACCTGGCCTCAAGGTATTGCACAGTTGGTATTGCAAAGTTGGTATACACATTCAGTACACAAAAAAAATGTGGTGGGCCAGTCTAATCCAAAATGCCAGGGCCGATTTTTTTGTCCCAGTCCACCCCTGATGACATGTTTTATGATTTGGCGTTATATAAATAAAAACTGAAATGTATTGAACAAGAGTAAGTTTATCAGTTTTCAAGCAGGATTTGTATATCTGTTCAACTTAAATATATAAGGAAACCAAAGAGTTAAGATCACTTACTTACCAAGAGAAATTCCTTTGGGGTTTATTTGTGGTCTCTTGCTGCCCCCTGCTGGACAAGTATGATAATACATATGCTTTACATGTCAACTTGGTATCAAAATTCAGATTTCAATCTAAAATGGCTTACTTCCTGTGATACTTGCACTATGACATTAATTATAAATTCTGAGCGTCTTGCTGAGATCTACAACTGTACAAAATTTCATTACTCTACGATGAAGTAAGTGAATACCAAAGGGTCCTTTGAAATTTGCTTGGTGGCGCTATAGAGAAACTAAGTCCTGCTCACTAAAGTTTGTTAAGGATTCCTGTTGGGGGGTGGATAAGGATGCATCCAAATGAGTTTTAAGCAGCTTGGCCCAAAACTGTGGAATTCAGAGCCAAACGTATGACAGCAGCGTTTGAGGTGAATATGCCACGCCGCCACGCCCCCCTGCTCCATCCAATCCAGTTGAGCCTGAAATCCACAACATACCAACATGTGTTCTGTCTGTGGACACAGTTTCATGTTGATTAGCTCAGAGGGGTAACATAGCGACCGCTTACAACAAAACATGACACTTCCTGTTGTCAGGGGGCGTGGCCTAAGCAATGTCATCATTTGACCATTGGATATTATAGGAGACCTGATGGTGATCAATCACAGAAAGTTTGATGCCTCTGTGTGTTTCTGTGTAGGAGATATAACAGTTTTATTTTTTGTGGCGAGTAGGTGAACTTTGACCCCTGCTAATGCCCCTCCAACAAGCTCAAAAACTCACCGTTTTGATAACTTTTAATTGGCCATGCCTTATGATCAGACTGCCCGAGTTTCAAGCCGCTCGCTAAAAATCTCTAGGAGGAGATCCATCAAATACCAATGCTATAAACGTCAAAAATGGGGTCAAAATCAGACATTCAATCTAAAATGGCCAACTTCCTGTGATATTTACACTATGACATTAATTGTAAATTCTGAGCGTCTTGGTGAGCTCTACCACTGTACCAAATCTCATGTCTCTACGATGAAGTAAGTGAATAGCAAAGGGTCCTTTGAAAATTGCTATGTGGCGCCGTTGAGGCATTAGGTCACGCCCACCAAAATTTGTTATGGATTCCTGTTGGGGGGTGGATAAGGATGCATCCAAGTGAGTTTTATGCAGCTCGGCCCAAAAATGTGGAATTCAGAGCCAAACGTATGGCAGCGGCGTTTGAGGTGACTTCACCACGCCGCCACGCTCTCCTGCTCCATCGAATCGACTTGGGGCTGGAATCCACAACACAACAACATGTCTTCTGTCTCTGGACACAGTTTCATGTTGATTAGCTCAAAGGGGTAACATAGCGACCGTTTACAGCAAAACATGACACTTCCTGTTGTCAGGGGGTGTGGCCTAAGTGATGTCATCATTTGACCATTGGATATTATAGGAGACATGATGATGATTAATCACAGAAAGTTTGGTGCCTCTGTGTGTTTCTGTGTAGGAGATATAACACTTTTATTTTTTGTGGCGAATAGGTGAACTTTGACCCCTGCCAACGCCCCTTCAGCATGCTCAAAAACTCACCGTTTTGATAACTTTTGATTGGCTATGCCTTATGATCAGACTGCCCGAGTTTCAAGCCGATCGCTCGATATCTCTAGGAGGAGTTAGATCTTATACCGATGCTGTAACTGTCAAAATTGAGGTCAAAATCAGACTTTTAATCTAAAATGGCCGACTTCCTGTGATATTTACACTATGACATTAATTGTAAATTCTGAGCGTCTTGGTGAGCTCTACAACTGTACCAAATTTCATGTCTCTACGACGAAGTAAGTGAATAGCAAAGGGTCCTTTGAAAATTTCTAGGTGGCGCCGTTGAGGCATTTTTCTTTAGATTTTTGTGACGACCTTAAAATACAAAATTTTTAAACAGTCACCATGCATCTGCAAAGTTTGGTGAGTTTTTGAAAATGACAAAGCCCCCAAAAAGGCCCCTCTTTAGGGGGGCAGAATAATAAGAATAATTAAAACCGCAAGCGGTGATGATCGGCCCTCGCAGCCAAGCGCCGCTCTGGCCTATGGGCCACCGCTAGGGTACGCGCACCTACCGCCGCCAGCCACCGCAGAAGCTGTCATGCATTTTCCTCACCCGTCTAACATGCAATACAGACGTACGCGTTGGGCAGCGCTCCCCCACGACTCACAAAAAACCTGGTGCAGATCGGTCGATGCACCGAGGAGACACAGCCGTTGAATAATGAAAATGCATTTGGCCACCGGGCCGGACTAAATCGTTCGGCGGGCCAGATCCGGCCCGCAGGCCGTACGTTTGACACCCCTGGTTTAAACACTAGTATACAAATTTAATTAAAGGTATCTTACTAGCTGTTAATCCAGCTTCATGTGAAAAGTTAACAAAACCTTTTTAGTTATTTAAAGTTAATTAATTCATGTGTTTAAGGGTTTCGTTTCTTGCATTAAGACAGCTGTTATGAAAGTTTGACAGTTAAATTGGTGGATACACACCCAAAAGTAATAATGTAAAAGTAACACTTTAGCAATTGGAATATTGCTAAAGTAACACGTTAGCAATATTCCACATGTGTATGTTGTGTACAAACTTTAGTAATTTCTAACAGACCACTTCACTCTCAGAAAGCAGGTCTGCTGGTGGTTCCTAAAGTCTGTAAAACCAGAATGGTAGGCAGATCCTTTAGCTATCATGCTCCTCTCCAGTGGAACCAACTCCCAGTTTTGGTCCGTGACGCAGACACCCTGTCTACTTTTAAAACTAATCCTTAAACTTTCCTTTTTCCATCCATCCATCGTCTTCCGCTTATCCGGGGTCAGGTCGCGGGTGTAGCAGCTTCAAGAGGGAGGCCCAGACCTTCCTCTCCCCAGCCACTTGGGCCACTTCCTCCGGGGGAATCCCAAAGCGTTCCCAGGCCAGCAGAGTCTCTCCAGCGTGTCCTGAGACTTCCCCTGGGCCTCCTCCCGGTGGGACGTGCCCAGAACACCTCACCAGGGATGCGTCCAGGAGGCATCCTAACCAGATGCCCGAGCCACCTCAACTGGCTCCTCTCAATGTGAAGGAGCAGCGGCTCTACTCTGAGTCCTCCCCGGATGACTGAGCTCCTCACCCTATCTCTAAGGGAGAGCCCAGACACACTATGGAGAAAACTCATTTTGGCCGCTTGTGTCCGGGATCTCGTTCTACCCTCACTTACAACCAGTTCTTTGCTGTTTATGATCGGCCAGCACCACGAAAACATGTTATCTGCACACAGTTTGATGACCAAAACACAATTCGTAATCCACATATATTAAATTGTGGAAAATCAGTTCATAACTGTTTGAACAATTGAATTTATGATCTAGAGACAGGAAGATGCATTCACAGAATGGAAGTCAGCACAGTTAACAAGGGATTGCGCAATCCCAGGGGAGGCCAAACTCGCTGCGGCCTCACCGGCTTCGCTATGAAGCGCCACCAAGGATTTACATGAAAAATAGCAAAAAGTCTGCGATATTAAAGAAAATATGATCAAAAATTAGGAAATTAGATAAATAAAATACTTATTACAAATGACTGAGTAAATCAAAATTTATATTATGTTATTATATATTTTCTTTCTTTCCATGATGACAAGTGAGGCATTTCTCTGGTTCATTTTGTCATTGGCATCCTTTTTTACACAGTGAGTGCACATTAGTCCAATGTTACCCTACAGTATCTGGAAGACTGAATAGATCTGATGAGCAACTTACAATAACTTCTTATAATGATGTAACGTGATAATATGTGTGATTAACCGTGACACCTCTCTTTCTCTCTCTCTCTCTCTCTCTCTGATCTAAGAATAGTTGCTGTGCTGTGGTGGAGTTTACATTTTACAGTGTTAATAAATTAAGATTTTGGAAGTATTTTAAGTGTCCACTCTCACTAATCCAAAATGCCAGGGCCGATTTTTTTCTCCCAGTCCACCCCTGATGACATGTTTCATGATTTGGCGCTATATAAATAAAAACTGAAATGTATTGAAGAAGAGTAAGTTTGTCAGTTTTCAAGCAGGATTTGTATATCTGTTCAACTTAAATACATAAGGAAACCAAAGAGTTAAGATCACTTACTTACCAAGAGAAATTCCTTTGGGGTTTATTTGTGGTCTCTTGCTGCCCCCTGCTGGACAAGTTTGATCAAATACAAATGCTTTACATGTCAACATGGTGTCAAAATTCAGATTTCAATCTAAAATGGCTTACTTCCTGTGATACTTGCAGTATGACATTAATTGTAAATTCTGAGCGTCTTGCTGAGATCTACAACTGTACAAAATTTCATTACTCTACGATGAAGTAAGTGAATAGCAAAAGGTCCTTTGAAAATTGCTTGGTGGCGCTATAGAGAAACTAAGTCCTGCTCACTAAAGTTTGTTATGGATTCCTGTTGGGGGGTGGATAAGGATGCATCCAAATGAGTTTTAGGCAGCTCGGCCCAAAACTGTGGAATTCAGAGCCAAACGTATGACAGCAGCGTTTGAGGTGAATATGCCACGCCGCCACGCCCCCTGCTCCATCGAATCCAGTTGAGCCTGAAATCCACAACATACAAACATGTGTTCTGTCTGTGGACACAATTTCATGTTGATTAGCTCAGAGGGGTAACATAGCGACCGCTTACAACAAAACATGACACTTCCTGTTGTCAGGGGGCGTGGCCTAAGCAATGTCATCATTTGACCATTGGATATTATAGGAGACCTGATGATGATCAATCACAGAAAGTTTGGTGCCTCTGTGTGTTTCTGTGTAGGAGATATAACACTTTTATTTTTTGTGGCGAATAGGTGAACTTTGACCCCTGCCAACGCCCCTTCAGCATGCTCAAAAACTCACCGTTTTGATAACATTTGATTGGCCATGCCTTATGATCAGACTGCCCGAGTTTCAAGCCGATCGCTCGATATCTCTAGGAGGAGTTAGATCTTATACCAATGCTGTAACTGTCAAAATTGAGGTCAAAATCAGACTTTCAGTCTAAAATGGCCGACTTCCTGTGATACTTGCATTATGACAATAATTGTAAATTCTGAGCGTCTTGTTGAGCTCTACAACTGTACCAAATCTCATGTCTCTACGACGAAGTAAGTGAATAGCAAAGGGTCCTTTGAAAATTTCTAGGTGGCGCCGTTGAGGCATTTTTCTTTAGATTTTTGTGACGACCTTAAAATACAAAATTTTTAAACAGTCACCATGCATCTGCAAAGTTTGGTGAGTTTTTGAATATGATAAAGCCCCCAAAAAGGCCCCTCTTTAGGGGGGCAGAATAATAATAATAAGAATAAGAATAAGAATTAAAGCCGCAAGCGGCGTCGATCGGCCCTCGCAGCCAAGCGCCGCTCCGGCCTATTGGCCACCGCGGGGGTTCGCGCACCGCCGGCCGCCAGCCACCGCAGAAACTGTCACGCATTTTCCCCGCCCGTCCGCCGGGAGATTCCCACGAACGCATTCGGCAGCGCTCCCCCACGACTCACAACAAATCTGGTGTAGATCGGTCGATGCAGCGAGGATATACAGCCGTTGAATATTGATATTGCATTTGGCCACTGGGCCGGACAAAATCGTTCGGTGGGCCGGATCCGGCCCGCGGGCCATACGTTTGACACCCCTGGTTTAAACATTAGTATACCAATTTAATCAAAGGTATCTTACTACCTGTTAATCCAGCTTCATGTGAAAAGTTAACAAAACCTTTTTAGTTATTTAAAGTTAATTGTTATTTCATGTGTTTAAGGGTTTTGTTTCTTGCATTAAGACAGCTTTTATGAAAGTTTGACAGTTAAATTGGTGGATACACACCCAAAAGTAATAATGTAAAAGTAACACTTTAGCAATATTCCACGTGTATGTTGTGTACCAACTTTCGTAATTCTATCTTAAAGCATGGCTTGGGGCTGATCATTTAAAATATTCTAGGGGGCGCTATAGAAAAATTAGGTCACGCCAACCAAAGTTTGTTATGGATTCCTGTCGGGGGTGGAAAAGGATGCATCCAAGGGAGTTTTAAGCAGCTCGACCCAAAAATGTGGAATTCAGAGCCAAACGTATGGCAGCGGCGTTTGAGGTGACTTCACCACACCACCACGCCGCCCTGCTCCATCGAATCCACTTGGGGCTGGAATCCAAAACACCAACATGTCTTCTGTCTCTGGATACATTTTCATGTTGATTAGCTCAGAGGGGTAACATAGCGACCGTTTACAGCAAAACATGACATTTCCTGTTGTCAGGGGGCGTGGCCTAAGTGATGTCATCATTTGACCATTGGATATGATAGAAGACCTGATGATGATCAATCACAGATAGTTTGATGCCTCTGTGTGTTTCTGTGTAGGAGATATAACTGTTTTATTTTTTGTGGCGAGTAGGTGAACTTTGACCCCTGCTAACGCCCCTTCAACAAGCTCAAAAACTCACTGTTTTGATAACTTTTAATTGGCCATGCCTTATGATCAGACTGACCGAGTTTCAAGTCGGTCGCTCAAAATCCCTAGGAGGAGTTCGATCAAATACCAATGCTGTAAACGTCAAAAATGGGGTCAAAATCAGACCTTCAATCTAAAATGGCCGACTTCCTGTGATATTTGCACTATGACATTAATTGTAAATTCTGAGCGTCTTGGTGAGCTCTACTACTGTACCAAATCTCATGTCTCTAGGATGAAGTAAGTGAATAGCAAAGGGTCCTTTGAAAATTGCTAGGTGGCGCCGTTGAGGCATTTTCCGTTAGATTTTTGTGATGACCTTAAAATATAAAATTTTTAAACAGTCTTCATGCATCTGCCAAGTTTGGTGAGTTTTTGAATATGATAAAGCCCCCAAAAAGGCCCCTCTTTAGGGGGGCAGAATAAAAATAATAATAATAATAATAATAATAATAATAATAATAATAAGAAACAACACAGAAACAATAGGCCTTCGCAGCGCTTCGCTGCTCGGGCCTAATTAAAACCGCAAGCGGTGATGATCGGCCCTCGCAGCCAAGCGCCGCTCTGGCCTAAGGGCCACCGCTAGGGTACGCGCACCTCCCGCCGCCAGCCACCGCAGAAGCTGTCATGCATTTTCCTCACCCGTCTACCATGCAATACACACGTATGCGTTGGGCAGCGCTCCCCCACGACTCACAAAAAATCTGGTGCAGATCGGTCGATGCACCGAGGAGACACAGCCGTTGAATAATAAAAATGCATTTGGCCACCGGGCCGGACTAAATCGTTCGGCGGGCCAGATCCGGCCCGCAGGCCGTACGTTTGACACCCCTGGTTTAAACATTAGTATACCAACTTAATCAAAGGTATCTTACTAGCTGTTAATCCAGCTTCATGTGAAAAGTTAACAAAACCTTTTTAGTTATTTAAAGTTAATTATTTCATGTGTTTAAGGGTTTCGTTTCTTGCATTAAGACAGCTTTTATGAAAGTTTGACAGTTAAATTGGTGGATACACACCCAAAAGTAATAATGTAAAAGTAACACTTTGGCAATTGGAAAATTGCTAAAGTAACACGTTAGCAATATTCCACATGTGTATGTTGTGTACAAACTTTAGTAATTTCTAACAGACCACTTCACTCTCAGAAAGCAGGTCTGCTAGTGGTTCCTAAAGTCTGTAAAACCAGAATGGTAGGCAGATCCTTTAGTTATCAGGCTCCTCTCCAGTGGAACAAACTCCCAGTTTTGGTCCGTGACGCAGACACCCTGTCTACTTTTAAGACTAATCCTAAAACTTTCCTTTTTCCATCCATCCATCGTCTTCCACTTATCCGGGGTCAGGTCGCAGGGGCAGCTTCAAGAGGGAGCCCCAGACCTTCCTCTCCCCAGCCACTTGGGCCACTTCCTCCGGGGGAATCCCAAAGCGTTCCCAGGCCAGCATAGTCTCTCCAGCGTGTCCTGGGTCTTCCTCTGGGCCTCCTCCCGGTGGGACGTGCCCAGAACACCTCATCAGGGAGGCGTCCAGGAGGCATCCTAACCAGATGCCCGATCCACCTCAACTGGCTCCTCTCAATGTGGAGGAGCAGCGGCTCTACTCTGAGTCCTCCCCGGATGACTGAGCTCCTCACCCTATCTCTAAGGGAGAGCCCAGACACACTATGGAGAAAACTCATTTTGGCCGCTTGTATCCGGGATTTCGTTCTTTCGGTCACGACCCAAAGCTCGTGACCATAGATGAGGGTAGGAACGTAGATCGACTGGTAAATCGAGAGCTTGGCCTTTTGGCTCAGCTCTCTCTTCACCACAACGGATCGGTACAGCGCACGCTTCACAGCAGACGTCGCACCAATCCGCCTGTCGATCTCCCGCTCCATCTTCCCCTCATTCGTGAACAAGACCCCAAGATACTTGAACTCCTCCACTAGAAGCTGGCTCTTGGGACTTTCCTTTTTGACAAAGATTATAGTTAGAGTGGTTCATGTTACCCCGAGCTACCTCTATAGTTATGCTGCTATAGGCTTAGGCTGCTGGAGGACATCAGGGTCTATTGTTCTTCAATTTTGCATGACTGTTGTCATTTCAGCTTTTACCTTTTTGTTTTTTCTATTTTTTCTTCATAGTAGGTACACCTGGTCTGGCGTTCTGTTAGCTGTGACATCATTCAGGGAAGACAGATCACCTGCTATTACCATCTAATGTAAAACACATTACTGGATCAATGTGTGCTTCTGTGCTTTTTTGTCTGTCTTGTTGTGTCTCTTCTCTCTCTTTTGTAACCCCCAGTCGGTCAAGGCAGATTACCGTTCATACTGAGCCCGGTTCGGCTGGAGGTTTTTCCTTCCTGTTAATGGGGAGTTTTTCCTTCTGCTGTCACTTCATGCTTGATCAGTATGAGGGATTGCTGCTAAGCCATGTACAATGCAAACGACTCTCCCTGTGGCTCTACGCTTCTTCAGGAGTCAATGCTGCTTGTTACGACTTTGATGAAATCAACTGGTTCCCTTATATAGGAATTTCTTTTACCAATCTGGATAATCTGACTTAATATGTATAATCTGATTGATTTTGACATTGTAAACTGCCTTTAGATGACATGCAGGCCGGCAGACCCGACATGTATATTAATAATATGTATTATTATTATTAATATTATTATTATTTTATATATCTGCCTCGTTATATTTGCATAATGCATGAAGAAAAATTTCAGCAGCGCAAGAGTCTGTTCCGATCATCCAGCCCTTACCACAGGCTACTGCAGCCCATTGGTTATCATCCCTGACAGTCTAAAGGGCTAGGCCAATCATAAAGTAGAAAAACACCTTCACGCTCCATGTGGAACTTTGTGCAGCGGTGTTCACAGTAGTAATGGATAAGAAACGCAAGGGAGGCGCAGAGAAACTGCACGAAAAAAAGAAACGAGTTCTTCAAACGGATGCTGCGAAATGTGTCAAACTGACTGACATGTTCCCAACAGCAGGCCCTTCATCTGCTCCGGTGTCTGGTGTAAAATATGGTGGTGGTTGTAGTCAGTGACGTGCGGTAGGGTTCATAGCTGGTGAGGCACTGACGTCATCAGAGTCAGATTTACAAATATATACACTCTACAGAGTAGACTCGTTGCAAAGTGCTGAAGGAGACTGATTGAGCCAAATAAATTCACCAAGATACATGGAAAAATATTGGTTCTTTGATGAAAAAAATTGTCATTTGATTGGTAACAGTTTATGAGTTATGATGGATTTCTGCATTTGTAACACATTCTAAAACTATAACCCACATTATGCACATTTTATCACAAAAACAAAACATGAATAAGTATCGCTGTCTTACCTCTACTTATAATTTAAGTCCCTGTGGCGCTCTTTCTGAACAAAAATATCATCATTTTCCGGTAAAAGTTCTCTTTATCTTCTTCAGTTTTAAAAGTCTCTCAGTCTCAATGGAGCTCACTGCCAGGGAGGAAAGCCTTCCCTGATCAGTCCTGTTCCAGCTGTATGTTTAGTCTTTTTAGTGCTTTACTTGTTTAGCAAAACTCGCTAATAAAACATCAATAACTTGTTTTGACTCTACTATTTGGGGATCACGAGCGGTGCCCCTTGAGCGCCCCCTGCCTAGTGGCCAAGGAACTGCTGGCCTCACCTACAACCAGTTCTTTGCTGTTTATGATCGGCCAGCACCACGAAAACATGTTCTCTGCACACAGTTTGATGACCAAAACACAATTCGTAATCCACATATATTAAATTGTGGAAAATCAGTTCATAACTGTTTGAACAATTGAATTTATGATCTAGAGACAGGAAGATGCATTCACAGAATGGAAGTCAGCGCAGTTACCATGGGATTGCGCAATCCCAGGGTAGGCCAAGCTTGCTGCGGCCTCACCGGCTTCGCTATGAAGCGCCACCAAGGATTTACATGAAAAATAGCGAAAAGTCTGCGATTTTAAAGAAAATATGATCAAAAATTAGGAAATTAGATAAATAAAATACTTATTACAAATGTCTGAGTAAATCAAAATTTATATTATGTTATTATATATTTTCTTTCTTTCCATGATGACAAGTGAGGCATTTCTCTGGTTCATTTTGTCATTGGCATCCTTTTTTACACAGTGAGTGCACATTAGTCCAATGTTACCCTACAGTATCTGGAAGACTGAATAGATCTGATGAGCAACTTACAATAACTTCTTATAATGATATAACGTGATAATATGTGTGATTGACCGTGACACCTCTCTTTCTCTCTCTCTCTCTCTGATCTAAGAATAGTTGCTGTGCTGTGGTGGAGTTTACATTTTACAGTGTTAATAAATTAAGATTTTGGAAGTATTTTAAGTGTCCACTCTCACTAATTTCCATTATCCTGACTTCAAGGTATTGCACAGTTGGTATTGCACAGTTGGTATACACATTCAGTACACAAAAAAAATGTGGTGGGCCAGTCTAATCCAAAATGCCAGGGCCAATTTTTTGTCCCAATCCACCCCTGATGACATGTTTCATGATTTGGCGCTATATAAATAAAAACTGAAATGTATTGAACAAGAGTTTGTCAGTTTTCAAGCAGGATTTGTATATCTGTTCAACTTAAATATACAAGGAAACCAAAGAGTTAAGATCACTTACTTACCAAGAGAAATTCCTTTGGGGTTTATTTGTGGTCTCTTGCTGCCCCCTGCTGGACAAGTATGATCAAATACATATGCTTTACATGTCAAGTTGGTATCAAAATTCAGATTTCAATCTAAAATGGCTTACTTCCTGTGATACTTGCAGTATGACATTAATTGTAAATTCTGAGCGTCTTGCTGAGATCTACAACTGTACAAAATTTCATTACTCTACGATGAAGTAAGTGAATACCAAAGGGTCCTTTGAAATTTGCTTGGTGGCGCTATAGAGAAACTAAGTCCTGCTCACTAAAGTTTGTTAAGGATTCCTGTTGGGGGGTGGATAAGGATGCATCCAAATGAGTTTTAAGCAGCTCGGCCCAAAACTGTGGAATTCAGAGCCAAACGTATGACAGCAGCGTTTGAGGTGAATATGCCACGCCGCCACGCCCCCCTGCTCCATCCAATCCAGTTGAGCCTGAAATCCACAACATACCAACATGTGTTCTGTCTGTGGACACAGTTTCATGTTGATTAGCTCAGAGGGGTAACATAGCGACCGCTTACAACAAAACATGACACTTCCTGTTGTCAGGGGGCGTGGCCTAAGCAATGTCATCATTTGACCATTGGATATTATAGGAGACCTGATGGTGATCAATCACTGAAAGTTTGATGCCTCTGTGTGTTTCTGTGTAGGAGATATAACAGTTTTATTTTTTGTGGCGAGTAGGTGAACTTTAACCCTTGCTAATGCCCCTTCAACAAGCTCAAAAACTCACCGTTTTGATAACTTTTAATTGGCCATGCCTTATGATCAGACTGCCCGAGTTTCAAGCCGCTCGCTAAAAATCTCTAGGAGGAGATCCATCAAATACCAATGCTATAAACTTCAAAAATGGGGTCAAAATCAGACATTCAATCTAAAATGGCCGACTTCCTGTGATATTTACACTATGACATTAATTGTAAATTCTGAGCGTCTTGGTGAGCTCTACCACTGTACCAAATCTCATGTCTCTACGATGAAGTAAGTGAATAGCAAAGGGTCCTTTGAAAATTGCTAAGTGGCGCCGTTGAGGCATTAGGTCACGCCCACCAAAATTTGTTATGGATTCCTCTTGGGGGGTGGATAAGGATGCATCCAAGTGAGTTTTATGCAGCTCGGCCCAAAAATGTGGAATTCAGAGCCAAACGTATGGCAGCGGCGTTTGAGGTGACTTCACCACGCCGCCACGCTCTCCTGCTCCATCGAATCGACTTGGGGCTGGAATCCACAACACAACAACATGTTTTCTGTCTCTGGACACAGTTTCATGTTGATTAGCTCAGAGGGGTAACATAGCGACCGTTTACAGCAAAACATGACACTTCCTGTTGTCAGGGGGTGTGGCCTAAGTGATGTCATCATTTGACTATTGGATATTATAGGAGACCTGATGATGATTAATCACAGAAAGTTTGGTGCCTCTGTGTGTTTCTGTGTAGGAGATATAACACTTTTATTTTTTGTGGCGAATAGGTGAACTTTGACCCCTGCCAACGCCCCTTCAGCATGCTCAAAAACTCACCGTTTTGATAACTTTTGATTGGCCATGCCTTATGATCAGACTGCCCGAGTTTCAAGCCGATCGCTCAAAATCTCTAGGAGGAGATCCATCAAATACCAATGCTATAAACGTCAAAAATTGGGTCAAAATCAGACTTTAAGTCTAAAATGGCCAACTTCCTGTGATATTTGCACTATGACATTAATTGTAAATTCTGAGCGTCTTGTTGAGCTCTACAACTGTACCAAATTTCATGTTTCTACGACGAAGTAAGTGAATAGCAAAGGGTCCTTTGAAAATTTCTAGGTGGCGCCGTTGAGGCATTTTTCTTTAGATTTTTGTGACGACCTTAAAATACAAAATTTTTAAACAGTCACCATGCATCTGCCAAGTTTGGTGAGTTTTTGAAAATGAGAAAGCCCCCAAAAAGGCCCCTCTTTAGGGGGGCAGAATAATAATAATAATAATAATAATAATAATTAAAACCGCAAGCGGTGATGATCGGCCCTCGCAGCCAAGCGCCGCTCTGGCCTAAGGGCCACCGCTAGGGTACGCGCACCTCCCGCCGCCAGCCACCGCAGAAGCTGTCATGCATTTTCCTCACCCGTCTACCATGCAATACACACGTATGCGTTGGGCAGCGCTCCCCCATGACTCACAAAAAATGTGGTGCAGATCGGTCGATGCACCGAGGAGACACAGCCGTTGAATAATAAAAATGCATTTGGCCACCGGGCCGGACTAAATCGTTCGGCGGGCCAGATCCGGCCCGCAGGCCGTACGTTTGACACCCCTGGTTTAAACATTAGTATACCAACTTAATCAAAGGTATCTTACTAGCTGTTAATCCAGCTTCATGTGAAAAGTTAACAAAACCTTTTTAGTTATTTAAAGTTAATTATTTCATGTGTTTAAGGGTTTCGTTTCTTGCATTAAGACAGCTTTTATGAAAGTTTGACAGTTAAATTGGTGGATACACACCCAAAAGTAATAATGTAAAAGTAACACTTTGGCAATTGGAAAATTGCTAAAGTAACACGTTAGCAATATTCCACATGTGTATGTTGTGTACAAACTTTAGTAATTTCTAACAGACCACTTCACTCTCAGAAAGCAGGTCTGCTAGTGGTTCCTAAAGTCTGTAAAACCAGAATGGTAGGCAGATCCTTTAGTTATCAGGCTCCTCTCCAGTGGAACCAACTCCCAGTTTTGGTCCGTGACGCAGACACCCTGTCTACTTTTAAGACTAATCCTAAAACTTTCCTTTTTCCATCCATCCATCGTCTTCCACTTATCCGGGGTCAGGTCGCAGGGGCAGCTTCAAGAGGGAGCCCCAGACCTTCCTCTCCCCAGCCACTTGGGCCACTTCCTCTGGGGGAATCCCAAAGCGTTCCCAGGCCAGCATAGTCTCTCCAGCGTGTCCTGGGTCTTCCTCTGGGTCTCCTCCCGGTGGGATGTGCCCAGAACACCTCATCAGGGATGCGTCCAGGAGGCATCCTAACCAGATGCCCGATCCACCTCAACTGGCTCCTCTCAATGTGGAGGAGCAGCGGCTCTACTCTGAGTCCTCCCCGGATGACTGAGCTCCTCACCCTATCTCTAAGGGAGAGCCCAGACACACTATGGAGAAAACTCATTTTGGCCGCTTGTATCCGGGATTTCGTTCTTTCGGTCACGACCCAAAGCTTGTGACCATAGATGAGGGTAGGAACGTAGATCGACTGGTAAATCGAGAGCTTGGCCTTTTGGCTCAGCTCTCTCTTCACCACAACGGATCGGTACAGCGCACGCTTCACAGCAGACGTCGCACCAATCCGCCTGTCGATCTCCCGCTCCATCTTCCCCTCATTCGTGAACAAGACCCCAAGATACTTGAACTCCTCCACTAGAAGCTGGCTCTTGGGACTTTCCTTTTTGACAAAGATTATAGTTAGAGTGGTTCATGTTACGCTGAGCTACCTCTATAGTTATGCTGCTATAGGCTTAGGCTGCTGGAGGACATCAGGGTCTATTGTTCTTCAATTTTGCATGACTGTTGTCATTTCAGCTTTTACCTTTTTGTTTTTTCTATTTTTTCTTCATAGTAGGTACACCTGGTCTGGCGTTCTGTTAGCTGTGACATCATTCAGGGAAGACAGATCACCTGCTATTACCATCTAATGTAAAACAGATTACTGGATCAATGTGTGCTTCTGTGCTTTTTTGTCTGTCTTGTTGTGTCTCTTCTCTCTCTTTTGTAACCCCCAGTCGGTCAAGGCAGATTACCGTTCATACTGAGCCCGGTTCGGCTGGAGGTTTTTCCTTCCTGTTAATGGGGAGTTTTTCCTTCTGCTGTCACTTCATGCTTGATCAGTATGAGGGATTGCTGCAAAGCCATGTACAATGCAAACGACTCTCCCTGTGGCTCTACGCTTCTTCAGGAGTCAATGCTGCTTGTTACGACTTTGATGAAATCAACTGGTTCCCTTATATAGGAATTTCTTTTACCAATCTGGATAATCTGACTTAATATGTATAATCTGATTGATTTTGACATTGTAAACTGCCTTTAGATGACATGCAGGCCGGCAGACCCGACATGTATATTAATAATATGTATTATTATTATTAATATTATTATTATTTTATATATCTGCCTCGTTATATTTGCATAATGCATGAAGAAAAATATCAGCAGCGCAAGAGTCTGTTCCGATCATCCGGCCCTTACCACAGGCTACTGCAGCCCATTGGTTATCATCCCTGACAGTCTAAAGGGCTAGGCCAATCATAAAGTAGAAAAACACCTTCACGCTCCATGTGGAACTTTGTGCAGCGGTGTTCACAGTAGTAATGGGAGGCGCAGAGAAACTGCACGAAAAAAAGAAACGAGTTCTTCAAACGGATGCTGCGAAATGTGTCAAACTGACTGACATGTTCCCAACAGCAGGCCTTCATCTGCTCCGGTGTCTGATGTAAAATATGGTGGTGGTGGTGGTTGTAGTCAGTGACGTGCGGTAGAGTTCATAGCTGGTGAGGCACTGACGTCATCAGAGTCAGATTTACAAATATATACACTCTACAGAGTAGACTCGTTGCAAAGTGCTGAAGGAGACTGATTGAGCCAAATAAATTCACCAAGATACATGGAAAAATATTGGTTCTTTGATGAAAAAAAATTGTCATTTGATTGTTAACAGTTTATGAGTTATGATGGATTTCTGCATTTGTAACACATTCTAAAACTATAACCCACATTACGCACATTTTATCACAAAAACTAAACATGAATAAGTATCGCTGTCTTACCTCTACTTATAATTTAAGTCCCTGTGGCGCTCTTTCTGAACAAAAATATCATCATTTTCCGGTAAAAGTTCTCTTTATCTTCTTCAGTTTTAAAAGTCTCTCAGTCTCAATGGAGCTCACTGCCAGGGAGGAAAGCCTTCCCTGATCAGTCCTGTTCCAGCTGTATGTTTAGAGTCTTTTTAGTGCTTTACTTGTTTAGCAAAACTCGCTAATAAAACATCAATAACTTGTTTTGACTCTACTATTTGGGGATCACGAGCGGTGCCCCTTGAGCGCCCCCTGCCTAGCGGTCAAGGAACTGCCGGCCTCACCTACAACCAGTTCTTTGCTGTTTATGATCGGCCAGCACCACGAAAACATGTTATCTGCACACAGTTTGATGACCAAAACACAATTCGTAATCCACATATATTAAATTGTGGAAAATCAGTTCATAACTGTTTGAACAATTGAATTTATGATCTAGAGACAGGAAGATGCATTCACAGAATGGAAGTCAGCACAGTTAACATGGGATTGCGCAATCCCAGGGGAGGCCAAGCTCGCTGCGGCCTCACCGGCTTCGCTATGAAGCGCCACCAAGGATTTACATGAAAAATAGCGAAAAGTCTGCGATATTAAAGAAAATATGATCAAAAATTAGGAAATTAGATAAATAAAATACTTATTACAAATGACTGAGTAAATCAAAATTTATATTATGTTATTATATATTTTCTTTCTTTCCATGATGACAAGTGAGGCATTTCTCTGGTTCATTTTGTCATTGGCATCCTTTTTTACACAGTGAGTGCACATTAGTCCAATGTTACCCTACAGTATCTGGAAGACTGAATAGATCTGATGAGCAACTTACAATAACTTCTTATAATGATGTAACGTGATAATATGTGTGATTAACCGTGACACCTCTCTTTCTCTCTCTCTCTCTCTGATCTAAGAATAGTTGCTGTGCTGTGGTGGAGTTTACATTTCACAGTGTTAATAAATTAAGATTTTGGAAGTATTTTAAGTGTCCACTCTCACTAATTTCCATTAACCTGGCCTCAAGGTATTGCACAGTTGGTATTGCAAAGTTGGTATACACATTCAGTACACAAAAAAAAATGTGGTGGGCCAGTCTAATCCAAAATGCCAGGGCCGATTTTTTTGTCCCAGTCCACCCCTGATGACATGTTTTATGATTTGGCGTTATATAAATAAAAACTGAAATGTATTGAACAAGAGTAAGTTTGTCAGTTTTCAAGCAGGATTTGTATATCTGTTCAAATTAAATATATAAGGAAACCAAAGAGTTAAGATCACTTACTTACCAAGAGAAATTCCTTTGGGGTTTATTTGTGGTCTCTTGCTGCCCCCTGCTGGACAAGTATGATCAAATACATATGCTTTACATGTCAACTTGGTATCAAAATTCAGATTTCAATCTAAAATGGCTTACTTCCTGTGATACTTGCAGTATGACATTAATTGTAAATTCTGAGCGTCTTGCTGAGATCTACAACTGTACAAAATTTCATTACTCTACGATGAAGTAAGTGAATACCAAAGGGTCCTTTGAAATTTGCTTGGTGGCGCTATAGAGAAACTAAGTCCTGCTCACTAAAGTTTGTTAAGGATTCCTGTTGGGGGGTGGATAAGGATGCATCCAAATGAGTTTTAAGCAGCTCGGCCCAAAACTGTGGAATTCAGAGCCAAACGTATGACAGCAGCGTTTGAGGTGAATATGCCACGCCGCCACGCCCCCCTGTTCCATCCAATCCAGTTGAGCCTGAAATCCACAACATACCAACATGTGTTCTGTCTGTGGACACAGTTTCATGTTGATTAGCTCAGAGGGGTAACATAGCGACCGCTTAAAACAAAACATGACACTTCCTGTTGTCAGGGGGCGTGGCCTAAGCAATGTCATCATTTGACCATTGGATATTATAGGAGACCTGATGGTGATCAATCACTGAATGTTTGATGCCTCTGTGTGTTTCTGTGTAGGAGATATAACAGTTTTATTTTTTGTGGCGAGTAGGTGAACTTTGACCCTTGCTAATGCCCCTTCAACAAGCTCAAAAACTCACCGTTTTGATAACTTTTAATTGGCCATGCCTTATGATCAGACTGCCCGAGTTTCAAGCCGCTCGCTAAAAATCTCTAGGAGGAGATCCATCAAATACCAATGCTATAAACGTCAAAAATGGGGTCAAAATCAGACATTCAATCTAAAATGGCCAACTTCCTGTGATATTTACACTATGACATTAATTGTAAATTCTGAGCGTCTTGGTGAGCTCTACCACTGTACCAAATCTCATGTCTCTACGATGAAGTAAGTGAATAGCAAAGGGTCCTTTGAAAATTGCTAAGTGGCGCCGTTGAGGCATTAGGTCACGCCCACCAAAATTTGTTATGGATTCCTGTTGGGGGGTGGATAAGGATGCATCCAAGTGAGTTTTATGCAGCTCGGCCCAAAAATGTGGAATTCAGAGCCAAACGTATGGCAGCGGCGTTTGAGGTGACTTCACCACGCCGCCACGCTCTCCTGCTCCATCGAATCGACTTGGGGCTGGAATCCACAACACAACAACATGTTTTCTGTCTCTGGACACAGTTTCATGTTGATTAGCTCAGAGGGGTAACATAGCGACCGTTTACAGCAAAACATGACACTTCCTGTTGTCAGGGGGTGTGGCCTAAGTGATGTCATCATTTGACCATTGGATATTATAGGAGACCTGATGATGATTAATCACAGAAAGTTTGGTGCCTCTGTGTGTTTCTGTGTAGGAGATATAACACTTTTATTTTTTGTGGCGAATAGGTGAACTTTGACCCCTGCCAACGCCCCTTCAGCATGCTCAAAAACTCACCGTTTTGATAACTTTTGATTGGCCATGCCTTATGATCAGACTGCCCGAGTTTCAAGCCGATCGCTCAAAATCTCTAGGAGGAGATCCATCAAATACCAATGCTATAAACGTCAAAAATTGGGTCAAAATCAGACTTTCAGTCTAAAATGGCCAACTTCCTGTGATATTTGCACTATGACATTAATTGTAAATTCTGAGCGTCTTGTTGAGCTCTACAACTGTACCAAATTTCATGTCTCTACGACGAAGTAAGTGAATAGCAAAGGGTCCTTTGAAAATTTCTAGGTGGCGCCGTTGAGGCATTTTTCTTTAGATTTTTGTGACGACCTTAAAATACAAAATTTTTAAACAGTCACCATGCATCTGCCAAGTTTGGTGAGTTTTTGAAAATGAGAAAGCCCCCAAAAAGGCCCCTCTTTAGGGGGGCAGAATAATAATAATAATAATAATAATAATTAAAACCGCAAGCGGTGATGATCGGCCCTCGCAGCCAAGCGCCGCTCTGGCCTATGGGCCACCGCTAGGGTACGCGCACCTCCCACCGCCAGCCACAGCAGAAGCTGTCATGCATTTTCCTCGCCCGTCTACCATGCAATACACACGTACGCGTTGGGCAGCGATCCCCCACGACTCACAAAAAATCTGGTGCAGATCGGTCGATGCACCGAGGAGACACAGCCGTTGAATAATGATAATGCATTTGGCCACCGGGCCGGACTAAATCGTTCGGCGGGCCAGATCCGGCCCGCAGGCCGTACGTTTGACACCCCTGGTTTAAACATTAGTATACCAACTTAATCAAAGGTATCTTACTAGCTGTTAATCCAACTTCATGTGAAAAGTTAACAAAACCTTTTTAGTTATTTAAAGTTAATTATTTCATGTGTTTAAGGGTTTCGTTTCTTGCATTAAGACAGCTTTTATGAAAGTTTGACAGTTAAATTGGTGGATACACACCCAAAAGTATTATGTAAAAGTAACACTTTAGCAATTGGAATATTGCTAAAGTAACACGTTAGCAATATTCCACATGTGTATGTTGTGTACAAACTTTAGTAATTTCTAACAGACCACTTCACTCTCAGAAAGCAGGTCTGCTGGTGGTTCCTAAAGTCTGTAAAACCAGAATGGTAGGCAGATCCTTTAGCTATCATGCTCCTCTCCAGTGGAACCAACTCCCAGTTTTGGTCCGTGACGCAGACACCCTGTCTACTTTTAAGACTAATCCTTAAACTTTCCTTTTTCCATCCATCCATCGTCTTCCGCTTATCCGGGGTCAGGCCGCGGGTGTAGCAGCTTCAAGAGGGAGGCCCAGACCTTCCTCTCCCCAGCCACTTGGGCCACTTCCTCCGGGGGAATCCCAAAGCGTTCCCAGGCCAGCAGAGTCTCTCCAGCGTGTCCTGGGTCTTCCCCTGGGCCTCCTCCCGGTGGGACGTGCCCAGAACACCTCACCAGGGATGCGTCCAGGAGGCATCCTAACCAGATGCCCGAGCCACCTCAACTGGCTCCTCTCAATGTGGAGGAGCAGCGGCTCTACTCTGAGTCCTCCCCGGATGACTGAGCTCCTCACCCTAATCTCTAAGGGAGAGCCCAGACACACTATGGAGAAAACTTATTTTGGCCGCTTGTATCCGGGATCTCGTTCTTTCGGTCACGACCCAAAGCTCGTGACCATAGATGAGGGTAGGAACGTAGATCGACCGGTAAATCAAGAGCTTCGCCTTTTGGCTCAGCTCTCTCTTCACCACAACGGATCGGTACAGCGCCCGCTTCACAGCAGACGTTGCACCAATCCGCCTGTCGATCTCCCGCTCCATCTTCCCCTCATTCGTGAACAAGACCCCAAGATACTTGAACTCCTCCACTAGAAGCTGGCTCTTGGGACTTTCCTTTTTGACAAAGCTTATAGTTAGAGTGGTTCATGTTACCCTGAGCTACCTCTATAGTTATGCTGCTATAGGCTTAGGCTGCTGGAGGACATCAGGGTCTATTGTTCTTCAATTTTGCATGACTGTTGTCATTTTAGCTTTTAACTTTCTGTTCTCTCTCTTTTATCTTCATAGTAGGTACACCTGGTCTGGCGTTCTGTTAGCTGTGACATCATCCAGGGAAGACAGATCACCTGTTATTACCATCTAATGTAAAACAGATTACTGGATCAATGTGTGCTTCTGTGCTTTTTTGTCTCTCTTGTTGTGTCTCTTCTCTCTCTTTTGTAACCCCCAGTCGGTCAAGGCAGATTACCGTTCATACTGAGCCCGCCTCTGATGGAGGTTTTTCCTTCCTGTTAATGGGGAGTTTTTTCTTCTGCTGTCACTTCATGCTTGATAAGTATGAGGGATTGCTGCAAAGCCATGTACAATGCAAACGACTCTCCCTGTGGCTCTACGCTTCTTCAGGAGTGAATGCTGCTTGTTACGACTTTGATGCAATCAACTGGTTCCCTTATATAGGAATTTATTTTACCAATCTGGATAATCTGACCTAATATGTATAATCTGATTGATTTTGACATTGTAAACTACCTTTAGATGACATGCAGGCATGGACTGGTAATCGGGCGTACCGGGCATTTTCCCGGTGGGCCGACGTGCTGTTTGGGCCGGCAGACCCGACATGTATATAAATATGTATTATTATTATTATTATTATTAATTATTTTATATATCTGCCTCGTTATCATCCCTGACAGTCTAAAGGGCTAGGCCAATCATAAAGTAGAAAAACACCTTCACGCTCCATGTGGAACTTTGTGCAGCAGTGTTCACAGTAGTAATGGGAGGCGCAGAGAAACTGCACGAAAAAAAGAAACGAGTTCTTCAAACGGATGCTGCGAAATGTGTCAAACTCACTGACATGTTCCCTACAGCAGGCCTTCATCTGCTCCGGTGTCTGATGTAAAATATGGTGGTGGTGGTGGTTGTAGTCAGTGACGTGCGGTAGGGTTCATGGCTGGTGAGGCACTGACGTCATCAGAGTCAGATTTACAAATATATACACTCTACAGAGTAGACTCGTTGCAAAGTGCTGAAGGAGACTGATTGAGCCAAATAAATTCACCAAGATACATGGAAAAATATTGGTTCTTTGATGAAAAAAAATTTGTCATTTGATTGGTAGCAGTTTATGAGTTATGATGGATTTCTGCATTTGTAACACATTCTGAAACTATAACCCACATTATGCACATTTTATCACAAAAACAAAACATGAATAAGTATCGCTGTCTTACCTCTACTTATAATTTAAGTCCCTGCGGCGCTCTTTCTGAACAAAAATATCATTTTCCGGTAAAAGTTCTCTTTATCTTCTTCAGATTTAAAGCTCTCTTAGTCTCAGTGGAGCTCACTGCCAGGGAGGAAAGCCTTCCTTGATCAGTCCTGTTCCAGCTGTATGTTTAGAGTCTTTTTAGTGCTTTACTTGTTTAGCAAAACTCGCTAATAAAACATCAATAACTTGTTTTGACTCTACTATTTGGGGATCACGAGCGGTGCCCCTTGAGCGCCCCCTGCCTAGCGGCCAAGGAACTGCCGGCCTCACCTACAACCAGTTCTTTGCTGTTTATGATCGGCCAGCACCACGAAAACATGTTATCTGCACACAGTTTGATGACCAAAACACAATTCGTAATCCACATATATTAAATTGTGGAAAATCAGTTCATAACTGTTTGAACAATTGAATTTATGATCTAGAGACAGGAAGATGCATTCACAGAATGGAAGTCAGCACAGTTAACATGGGATTGCGCAATCCCAGGGGAGGCCAAGCTCGCTGCGGCCTCACCGGCTTCGCTATGAAGCGCCACCAAGGATTTACATGAAAAATAGCGAAAAGTCTGCGATTTTAAAGAAAATATGATCAAAAATTAGGAAATTAGATAAATAAAATACTTATTACAAATGACTGAGTAAATCAAAATTTATATTATGTTATTATATATTTTCTTTCTTTCCATGATGACAAGTGAGGCATTTCTCTGGTTCATTTTGTCATTGGCATCCTCTTTTACACAGTGAGTGCACATTAGTCCAATGTTACCCTACAGTATCTGGAAGACTGAATAGATCTGATGAGCAACTTACAATAACTTCTTATAATGATGTAACGTGATAATATGTGTGATTGACCGTGACACCTCTCTTTCTCTCTCTCTCTCTCTGATCTAAGAATAATTGCTGTGCTGTGGTGGAGTTTACATTTTACAGTGTTAATAAATTAAGATTTTGGAAGTATTTTAAGTGTCCACTCACTAATTTCCATTATCCTGACTTCAAGGTATTGCACAGTTGGTATTGCACAGTTGGTATACACATTCAGTACACAAAAAAAATGTGGTGGGCCAGTCTAATCCAAAATGCCAGGGCCAATTTTTTGTCCCAATCCACCCCTGATGACATGTTTCATGATTTGGCGCTATATAAATAAAAACTGAAATGTATTGAAGAAGAGTAAGTTTGTCAGTTTTCAAGCAGGATTTGTATATCTGTTCAACTTAAATACATAAGGAAACCAAAGAGTTAAGATCACTTACTTACCAAGAGAAATTCCTTTGGGGTTTATTTGTGGTCTCTTGCTGCCCCCTGCTGGACAAGTATGATCAAATACATATGCTTTACATGTCAACTTGGTATCAAAATTCAGATTTCAATCTAAAATGGCTTACTTCCTGTGATACTTGCAGTATGACATTAATTGTAAATTCTGAGCGTCTTGCTGAGATCTACAACTGTACAAAATTTCATTACTCTACGATGAAGTAAGTGAATACCAAAGGGTCCTTTGAAATTTGCTTGGTGGCGCTATAGAGAAACTAAGTCCTGCTCACTAAAGTTTGTTAAGGATTCCTGTTGGGGGGTGGATAAGGATGCATCCAAATGAGTTTTAAGCAGCTCGGCCCAAAACTGTGGAATTCAGAGCCAAACGTATGACAGCAGCGTTTGAGGTGAATATGCCACGCCGCCACGCCCCCCTGCTCCATCCAATCCAGTTGAGCCTGAAATCCACAACATACCAACATGTGTTCTGTCTGTGGACACAGTTTCATGTTGATTAGCTCAGAGGGGTAACATAGCGACCGCTTACAACAAAACATGACACTTCCTGTTGTCAGGGGGCGTGGCCTAAGCAATGTCATCATTTGACCATTGGATATTATAGGAGACCTGATGGTGATCAATCACTGAAAGTTTGATGCCTCTGTGTGTTTCTGTGTAGGAGATATAACAGTTTTATTTTTTGTGGCGCGTAGGTGAACTTTGACCCTTGCTAATGCCCCTTCAACAAGCTCAAAAACTCACCGTTTTGATAACTTTTAATTGGCCATGCCTTATGATCAGACTGCCCGAGTTTCAAGCCGCTCGCTAAAAATCTCTAGGAGGAGATCCATCAAATACCAATGCTGTACACGTCAAAAATGGGGTCAAAATCAGACATTCAATCTAAAATGGCCAACTTCCTGTGATATTTACACTATGACATTAATTGTAAATTCTGAGCGTCTTGGTGAGCTCTACCACTGTACCAAATCTCATGTCTCTACGATGAAGTAAGTGAATAGCAAAGGGTCCTTTGAAAATTGCTAAGTGGCGCCGTTGAGGCATTAGGTCACGCCCACCAAAATTTGTTATGGATTCCTGTTGGGGGGTGGATAAGGATGCATCCAAGTGAGTTTTATGCAGCTCGGCCCAAAAATGTGGAATTCAGAGCCAAACGTATGGCAGCGGCGTTTGAGGTGACTTCACCACGCCGCCACGCTCTCCTGCTCCATCGAATCGACTTGGGGCTGGAATCCACAACACAACAACATGTCTTCTGTCTCTGGACACAGTTTCATGTTGATTAGCTCAGAGGGGTAACATAGCGACCGTTTACAGCAAAACATGACACTTCCTGTTGTCAGGGGGTGTGGCCTAAGTGATGTCATCATTTGACCATTGGATATTATAGGAGACCTGATGATGATTAATCACAGAAAGTTTGGTGCCTCTGTGTGTTTCTGTGTAGGAGATATAACACTTTTATTTTTTGTGGCGAATAGGTGAACTTTGACCCCTGCCAACGCCCCTCCAGCATGCTCAAAAACTCACCGTTTTGATAACTTTTGATTGGCCATGCCTTATGATCAGACTGCCCGAGTTTCAAGCCGATCGCTCAAAATCTCTAGGAGGAGATCCATCAAATACCAATGCTATAAATGTCAAAAATTGGGTCAAAATCAGACTTTCAGTCTAAAATGGCCAACTTCCTGTGATATTTGCACTATGACATTAATTGTAAATTCTGAGCGTCTTGTTGAGCTCTACAACTGTACCAAATTTCATGTCTCTACGACGAAGTAAGTGAATAGCAAAGGGTCCTTTGAAAATTTCTAGGTGGCGCCGTTGAGGCATTTTTCTTTAGATTTTTGTGACGACCTTAAAATACAAAATTTTTAAACAGTCACCATGCATCTGCCAAGTTTGGTGAGTTTTTGAAAATGAGAAAGCCCCCAAAAAGGCCCCTCTTTAGGGGGGCAGAATAATAAGAAGAATAATAAATAATTAACACTACAGATACAATAGGCCTTCGCAGCGCTTCGCTGCTCGGGCCTAATTAACACTACAGATACAATAGGCCTTCGCAGCGCTTCGCTGCTCGGGCCTAATAATAATAATAATTAACACTACAGATACAATAGGCCTTCGCAGCGCTTAGCTGCTCGGGCCTAATAATTAACACTACAGATACAATAGGCCTTCGCAGCGCTTCGCTGCTCGGGCCTAATTAACACTACAGATACAATAGGCCTTCGCAGCGCTTAGCTGCTCGGGCCTAATTAGTTTGGTTTCATTCTCGAGGAGAGTAGGAAGAAGACCGCACAGTTACAATCTCCTGCCCACTCTGTCGATCTCAACGTTCCCCTCGATTTTATTAAGAAAGGGGTGTGTCCCTAGTTACAATGACTGAGGCTGTACTGAGGGGTGGGGAACAGATAGTTTACAGCCTCAGTTGTCAACAAAGATACACAGCTGAGTAATCACGTTCAGTCAGCACATAATCTTGTAGCTGAGTCTTCTTGTTTCAGGAAGGGACAAAAAGAATCTCTTCTGTTTCATCACAGGGGACATGATTAATCTATCATGTGAGTAATATGATTATATCAGAAGCTTACATTACTACATCATAACAAGATAAATCGATTAATGAAGTATAAACATTAATCTCAACATAAGATGTTTTGAAATTCCCAGATATCAGATTCAGAGCTGGAATGGATTGGAAGAAGTTCACACTTATCAATATTTAGAGACAGAAAATGGATTTTTCGCTTATATCATTGTAAAGCAGTTCAAATATAATAAAAAATTTCCCCCCCAAAGCCAAAACATTTTAAAGTTTGCATAATAAAGCAATGGTGAAGCAGCTCTAATGCCATGTAGAAGTCGAAGAATAAAATTAAACTGTCACTGTTAATAAAATGGCGATAGTCTAGCATGTCAGGAATAACTCTTGATGAACATTCCTTCCCTTCATGAATACAGATTGGCATTCATTATTAACAGTTGCTAACCCACTATGTAAGCAATAGACCCCTTGCATCTGACGTCACAGTCACGTGATCGGGGGTGCGCGCCTCCATCTTGGTGGGTACGCTAGCCTGACAGCCCGTCTACTACATGACAAAACGGGTGATTTAGAGCGTACTTTTAGTTAGTTTATTTTTGGAATCTAAACAATGCCTACGACTTGTTGTGCTCCCGGTTGCACAGAGAGGCATTCCAAATTGTTGGATGTACGTTTCTGTCGTTTACCAAAGGATGAGGAAAGAAGAAAGAAATGGATATTTTCAATGAAAAGAGCGCAGGCAGACACTCCCAATGGACTGGGGGAGCCATCATACTACGAGAGAATTTGCAGTCTACACTTCATCTCCGGTAAATACAACTTAATTCTGCTCTATTCATTGTTCTACTTAAATAGCGGCGGAGGGGAGGTGGCGATCGCTACACGGGCCGGAGAAGCCGCTGTTGCTGCTGTAGCCGCCGCTGTCTGGAGCAGCACCCGCTTCCTGCTGCTCCAGACAGCGGCGGCTCTCCGGCCAGTGTAACGATCGCCACCTCCCCTCCGCCCGTTCACGGGCGCTAGTACTTCTGTGTTTACGCTGCAATGTCGCCGACACCCCCACCCATTTTAACAAGACAAAAACACCAAAATAATCCGTAGTGAATAATGTTTTTTTAACCTACCGGGCGGGTCTTCCTCTCTGCTTTGTGCTGTTGCACAAACATGTCTGAACATCCATCCATCCATTTTTTGACCCGCTTAATCCCTCATGGCGTCGCGGGCGTTTGGTGGAGCCTTTTTCCTGATATAAAATAATTGCAGCCGTCCAGTGGTTTCAGGGGTTTTCGTGCTCTCTTGTCCGTACTGGCCTGCGTGTTTATAAAGCAGCTGTGTCGCAGTACGAAACCCTTGGCCAGCATTTCACAGACTCGCTCCGTCCCTTCAGGCTTTTGCTGTGTGGATCTGGCAATCTGACACCATCAACCATCAACTTACTCTTAAAACGATCTTGTGATACGTTATCTAAAGAAGAAAAATACCCGGAGAACTCGTCATTTCGTCAAATGGCATGCCAACCAATATGGCCGCCACGCAAGGGGTTCTGGGTAACGGAGTCACGTGGTTGCAAGGGGTCTATTGGTGTAAACAACAGCTAATATTTTGTAGTCTGTGCGTAATAAAGTAATGGGTTTCCAATTTTCTGAGGACTAGGGGTCTTTGTTGGCCTTGCTGATCAAAGTGATGAGACCTTGTCTGAGAAAGATAACTTGGGAAGAGCTGGAAAAAAACGTAGAGATGAGACAAAGCTTCTTTCTTCTTTTTAGCGAGCAGGGGGATTTTAATTCCAAGACTTACAGTAACATCTTCACTCGGCACAATCCCAACAACATGGGGTAACTGTCATCCTTTCATATGGTGACAGTTACATAAATACGAATATGATATCTTACTATCTTACTACTTAGATGTTTCCTATCATTTCTGGATGGAATGCTTACATAACTGTTGTGCTGTGTATAACAGAAAATAGCTAAAGATTAATCACTCTTGACATTGTTAGGAGGATGTTCAGTGTTAATACAAACAGGGTTGAAACTTGGCAATAGTGAAAGGTAAGGCTGCCACTGCAGCTGCCACAAGGTGTCACCAAGCCGGCAGGCCACCTGCCGCACTTCTACTGTTGTTTATGGACTGCAGGTCTACTGGTGGTTCCTAGAGTCTCTAAAAGTACCATGATGGGTAAATAATTGTGAGGTAAAAGACAAATCAGTTTTTTGTTTGTTTTTTTGTTTTGTTCCACCAGCAGCCATTCAAACTGACTGACAGCGCTGAGATGTTTAAAAATATTGAGAGCTCCATGAACCAAGTAACGAGTTCAAACTGTGACATAACTCTCTTTCTATAAGACACTGCTTGTAATCATTGAATAATTTTAATTTAAATGCTGACATGAGGACAACATTACTGCATATCCTATCAATCAAATCAATTCAATTTACTGTCAGTTTGGGTAGAGTTGTAATGGATCAGCGTGACGCATCATCAGTAGGCTACACCCTTTGTCTTAGCGGGCCGTGGTATTTGGATAAAAGTTTTAAGTTGATACGCCGCAATAGGTGGTGTCAGGGTTCTGCGGGCTGCGCCCGGTCTTTGTGCAGGTGTTTTACTCCCTCTCTCTTCGCAGGTGGTTGCTGATAAGCAGGCAAGCGCGGAGAATCAGGTGTCCAGCATTATGCGGCCCTCGGCGGGGGCCGCATAATGCTGGACACCTGACATTTAAGCGGACGGCTGCCAGCATAAAACTACGGCTGCCAGCATTAAGCGGACGGCTGCCAGCATAAAACTGCCAGGCAAGCCAGCTGACAGCTTTACTAAGGCCCGTATGTATATATATATATATATATATATATATATATATATATATATATATATATATATACTAACACACACATACAAAATTCTGGTTGGGTTAAGGCTGGTTGTCTGACCAGCCACACATGGCTATGCAGCTGGCCGAAACGGGGTTGTGAGGAGGCGGCTTCGGGGTCCCTCATTCGGATCTCTGTGAAGGAGGACCGCAGCATGGGGCTTCTCACTCCTGCTGGATAGTGGCTTGGCTCCCCGTTCAGCGTTCTGCAGGTTTTTTTAGTCCAAATTCTCAAATATGCAATTGATTTAAGCTGAAAAGAATGACTAAATTATAATTTAAATGTTGTACAACAGAAAATTGACTCCTAAATGGAAATAACCAAAAGATTAAACTGTTAACTACAGTTATTTCCCAAAAGAAATTTATTGTTGTCAAAATGTCATGTTAACAAATAGAAATTTAAATTTAACTTAATATGATGGCATTTTAACAATGAATTCATTTTGTCATGGTATTGAGGTGTTTGGCCCACATGCAGACACAGAAGGACTACATAAAGACGTATAGTCTTTAAGATTTTTATTAAAGACTCTACGAGGGTTTGCACACAAAGTGAGCACCAGGCGAGGTCGAAACGTCAGAACGGAGGAATCTGCGGAAGAAAGAGGATAAACTACTACTAATCGAACCAGGGGACAATCTCCAGATGCTGCTGTGCTTACCGCTCAGCTGGGAGGACCTATCCGGGAGGATGAGTGGAAAAGGAGTTCAGTGACCGTAAAGTCTCTGGTGGAAGGAGGTGGAAGGAGATGGCTGAGTGACGGGAGGGCTGGCAGATGTTACACAGGCAGGGAGCCCAAGCAGCATCACTGCGGCGGCAGACTTTAAGCTACCTGCGTCCCGTCCTTCCCTGTCGGTTCGTTCTGTTGGTTTCTGTCTACTCCTGTTGATTCTGCTCATTGCTGCTCACCTCATCTTGTTCTCGTCCAGCCTGTGTTCCCTTCATCTCCGCCTGCCTGCTGTAGTTCTGGTCCTGCTCACTCTGTCTCCGGTCCGGCAAGTATTCACCCAGTTGTGCCGTTAATCCTGCTGTGGTTCTGGTTCCATGTCTTCACCCTGCCGTGCTGCTGGTCTTGCTACCTCTGTGCTCCGGCTCCATTCTGCTTGCTAGCACCAGCCATTAACAGCCTCCTGCTCCAGACTGGTCTGGACTCTGGTCATTATCCTCCACCATTAATCTTCCTCAATAAACTCTCTCTAAACTGAACTGTGTGTGGTTTCGTTCGGGTTCAGCTAAAAAGCATGACAGCATGAGGTAATGAATTATTTTGTCATGGGAGAACCAATCATCTTCATTATTCAGCACACTCTGCTGGTTGAACTTAGAAAGAAAAAAATCAAAATTAACACAATTAGCCATATGCTGCAGCTCTCCTTCATGGCCATTTTCAGTGGGTGTGAAGACCAGTTCCTTTGCTCAGCCTTGTTTCCTGCTGGCCTGAGTGTCCTTCTGTGCTTTATTTATAAGCAGGACTTTGTGCCAGTACTCTGCAATCCGTGCAGAATTCCTGCAGTGGAAGATGAGTTGTGGTTCTCCGTTTTGACAAACCAGAAGGTTATACCATGATCAGTCAGCTCCTTCATAGCGCTTTCCTTTGGTGTCAATGTTAACATGTGCAACCCTTTAACAGATCCACCTTTTGAAGGCTAATGAGTTGCTTCTGTAAGTTATCCTATGTTTCCTATTCACAAATCATGTTGGGTTTCTTACTTCCCATTTTATCAAAGAACACCAATTCTATCAAATTATCTTGCAAATTTAGGTGGCATTATTTAAGTTGACAGTGGTTTCCCAATAACAAAATAATTACTTCAGCATTTCACATCTTAGTTTTCTAATAAGGATGGCTACAACAGCATTTTTTAAATTTTTTTTTACATTTCTTACTCTGTTTAAATGAGACTTTTCTTAAACCTGTTAAAGCTGCTATTGTTTTAGTGGTTCCCCATATCACACTTTGTATATTAATAGCTAACTCCAATGACGAATGACCAAAAGAAAACTCCCATTAAAATGTTCTCATCCCCTGATCAGTTCTTATATGATCAAAAAGGATCACATCCTAGGACCTATCTGTAGCTGTACAGATAGGTCCTAGGTATTTTCCTAGGATCGCCTGAAGCCACTGCTGTGGAGTCTCAGCCCCCCTTTTCCTGTGGCTTTCCTCTCCTCTCTCCTCTCAGAGCTGCAGCAGGAGTGCACTCGGTATGTGGGGTGTTCTGGACACGTATTACAACAGATGTTTCCTCTTATTCCTGGAAAGAATGTTAACATAATTGTTCTACTGTGAATAACAGGAAATAGCTAAACATTAATCACCCTTGATATCATTAGGTGGATCTCCAGTGTTAGCGAAAAACTAATCCAGTGGTTTTAGGAAATGGCTCATATCAAAGCTAAAACCCTCCCAAAATATGTTCAATGTACTAAAATAAATTTGCTTCACTGAAGAAAGATTGATCATTAACCAACACAAAAAGGTCTGATTTCGGTCTGAGAAAAGTACTGGAAACCTTGGGGTGGCGTTGCATGTTCGGCCACATTAATCATTGTGACTTGTGTTTTGACTTGTGTTGGAGTCTTCAGTTTCCTCTTTCCATCTCTTCAGCTGCTCAATCTCTTCCTCTGGATCCTACTGTTTTCTGTAGCATCCGGAGGATCGCCTTTCAATGCTTTGGGATCAGCCCGGGGAGGTTCTCCAGGGAGGGTGGAGTCTGTGGCGGCTTCTTATTTCAATGCTCTTTGGTGTTCAAGTGTTCTCCCCACGCGTTTCCACACGACAACGCTAAAATTTCTTTCGTTCTCGGCCTCCTGAGTTAGAAGACGGGCCCGCCTCGAGAGGTACATGCCGCGGTTGTCGGCCTCGCATCCCGAGTCGACTTATGTCTGACTCTAAGCCTATGCAGATTGGTTGGGTCAGCCTCCACTCTGAAGAGTGTAACCAACTCTGAAAACTCAACCGTTGAATATATTGCGGATCAGCGGATGACTTTATCGCTGTTCTTGCGATAAAGTCAAGTTCTTGCGTACCTACGTCCCCATGCCTCTGCCTGCTGGCTGGCGTCCTAGCCACCCAAGACAATTTTAGCCTTTCCGCTTCGATCGATTCTGGTTCTGATATCAACCTGATAGACCTCGCGTTTGTCCGGCAGGCAAAGATTGAGATGGAGCCACTGCCCATGGCACCTCAGGTTTTCGTCCTGGTTGGGGGTAGCCTTGCCAGGGTGACGCACCGAAAGAAGACCCTTGAGTTAGTAATATGAGGTAACCACAGGGAACGTACCAACTTCTATGGCGGAGGCTCCACGTTGAAAATATAGGCAGGACCATAAATAACATTTGAGGTAGCTTTATATAAGAACTTGCACCAACACACCACAGTGGAAAAACAACATTTGCTTTTTATAGCAGTATCTTGCTAGAAGGACCGAATGAAGGGGATAATCAGAAAATAACAAATAAACAATACTTACACAAAAATAACACAGAACACAATTAATGAAACCCAATAAATATTTACATGAATACAAATTATTTCAACTAAACAAATCTAAAGTCAATCAAAAGAATTCTTCAAATTAAACATAATTCCTTAAAGCTCTACCCTCCTTCTAAATGGTTTGCTCCAGAGCTTTCTGCAGCACCTGCAGCTTGTTTCTCCCTTTTGCTGCCACACCCTGCTGAGGAGCCAAACCAGGAAAAGGTAAGTGCTTACAACTTAACAAGTTTTCTGTCATAGCAAGAAAACAAACATCTGGAAATTTAAAGAAACATAAATTGACATTCATTTATCGAGACATCCTTCACACAGAATGGATGGCCAGTGCCCTTGCCTCTCAAGAAGGTACACCTAAATGTCTGAAAAAAACTACAACAAAAATAATACAATAAAAATATAACAACTAGGGCTGTCAGTTTTAACGTGTTATTAACGCGTTAACTTCATTGGACAGTAACGCTGACAATTTTTTTTAACGCGCATTAATCGCACATGAAAACACACACACCGCTCCTAATGTTATTCCCCGCAGTGTTTTTTTTTTTACCCTCACCGCTTTTCGTAGTTCCAAGAATGCTAGCGACTTTAGCTAAACAGACCAGCCAAATCCGCTTATTTTGTGAGTCTTTGAGCTTTTTCTTTTCTGAATTCGCTTGTAAATTTCACGAGTCGCAGTTGCGGTTTTTTGGGCTTGTTTCTGAAAGTGAAGTCCCTTATTTTGGCTCTAAAATAAGTGACGATAAACACGAGTTATAAAGATACCCGCTTAGGCCACAGTCATTTCGAGTAGAACCAGCTGAAATATCCCTCCGCCTCATCATGTGCTGCAGCACATCCTCCTCTACACTGACATATGAGCCGAGGGAGTAAAGGCAGAAAGAGGAACTCTGACCGTATTTTCTGCAGTTTACGGTTGCAATACCGGTAAAAACTGCTGAAAGTAGATCAAGCGGTGTACATCACCATTTTGAGCAGAGACTGGTTCTGAAGATGAGTTTTTACATGCTGATAACATTGCAGAAACAATTGCCAAACGAAGTACCTGGAGTTTCAGTGTCGGCACATGCAAGCTGTGCTAAATGGTTATCTTTTAAAGGTTATAAGCTCCTGCCCCAGTTGCTAGCAAAGTGTTCCAGAGTTTATCAATTATGGCACAAGAATGTTTTCATTCCAATAATAAAAAGTGATTGAACAATACAAAATAAAAATATTTTTTGTACAAGCATGTTTTTCACTAGTGTCATTTATTGCAAAATTGCAATAAATTGCAAAATCCCCAAATAGGCTTTTACAATTTCAGAAATAAAATGACAAAATATGTGATTAATTTGCGATTAATCTTGAGTTAACTATTAAATTTATGCAATTAATCGCTATTAAAATTTTTAATCGTTTGACAGCCCTAATAACAGCTCAACTATTTGGACTGTAACTTAATCAATAATCTAATTTCCTGATGTAATGGAAGCTATCTCAATTACACTCCTGTAGTCCTCGGCTTTTACTGGCTACAGCAGCACAACTCGCACTTAAACTGGGCTGAGCGCAGGCTTGAGTCCTGGTCTCCATTTTACCATTCACACTGTCTTCGGTCCGCTGTGCCCTCTGGGTTTAACTTGGAGGACTCCATTAAGGAGGAACCCGTAGACCTCAGTCTGGTACCAAAGTTATGTTGGGATTTGAAGGCAGTGTTTAGTAAGAGTAAGGCAAAGTCACAAACCTCCACCTTTGGCCCCAACCTGCCCGGCGCCCCGCTAACCTCCAGTCGGCTGTAGAACATCTCCCGGGCCAAACGGCAGGCCCTCATAAATTTAAAAAACGGGACGCTAGCCACTGGAATCATTCGCCCTTCCTCCTCCCCTTTGGGAGCCGAGTTCTCTTCGCCCCTCTTTATTGACTACCGCAGTTTGAAACAAATCACCGTCAGGAATAAGTACCCGCTTCCGCTCATCTCATCAGTGTTCGAGCCGGTCCAGGGCGCAACCGTCTTTTCAAAATTGGACCTGCGTAATGCATTTCAACTCATGAGAATCCGCCAAGGGGTTAAGTGGAAGACTCCCATGGACCAGTATTTAGTCATGCTCTTTGGACTCTGCAACACCCCTTCTCTCTTCCAGGCCCTAGTTAATGACGTCCTCCAGCACTTTCTCAACATTTTCGTCTTTGTGTACCTAGACAACCTTATATATTCCAAGAACCTCTCGGAGCATAAGAACCACATACGCCTAGTTCTCCAGCAACTTTTGGAAAACAAACTGTTCATAAAGGCAGAAAAGTGCAAATTCCATAGACCATGGTGTCAGCTTCCTAGGCCTCATCCTTGAGGGTGGGCAGGTCCGCTCGGATCCACAGAAGATTAAGGCTGTCCTCAACTGGCCCGTTACAGGCTCCCAGATGCAGCTGCAACAGTTCTTAGGATTCGTGAACTTTTACTGGTGGTTCATCAGGAACTATAGCCTGATCGCCACCCCCTGGAATGCCCTTACTTCCACCAAGACAGCCTTCGCCTGGAACCCCGAGGCAAATTCTGCTTTCCTGGAACTAAAGCAGAGATTCTCTCGAGCTCCCATCCACATACATCCTGACCCCCTGAAGCAATTCACTCTCGGAACAGATGCCTCAGACTGACCAAAAACTGCACCCCTGCACCTATATCTTCCGACGCATGTCCTCGGCCCTTATCACCTAACATTTCTTGTGGCCGTCCCTTCACAAAGACGTCTGCGAATACGTCCTCGCCTGCCCCACATGTGCCCAGAATAAGTCCTCCAACCGACCTCCTGCGGGCCTTCTCCAACCACTCTTGGTCCCCAAAAACCCCTGGTCACACATTGACCTGGACTTCGTCACTGGCCTTCCCTCCTCCCAGGGGATGACCAGCATCCTAATGATTGTTGACCGTTTTTCCAAAGGCTGTCACCCGGTTCCTCTTCGTAAACTCCTCTCGGCCTTCCAGACTGCGCAGTTCCTGACCAGGCATGTGTTCCGCCTCCACGGCATCACCCAAGAGATCCTTACAGACCACGGCCCCAGTTCACCTCCCGCGTCTTGAAGGAGTTCTCCACTGCCCTCGGTGCTAGATATGCCCTCACCTTTGGTTACCACCCCCAGTCCCATGGCCAAGCCACACGTATGAACCAAGAGTCCTCCCTTCGCTGCCTCACCTCATCCAATCCCACGGACTGGAACACATTCCTCCGTGGATCGAGTATGTACATAATTTCCACATCTCTGCTCCCACCAACCACGCCCCCTCTTAAATCTCACTAGGTTACCAGCCTCCTCTCTTCCCCCCTGATGAGAAGCAAATCTCGGTCACATCTGTCGCCCACCACATTCACCATTGGAAACAGGTCTGGGATCAAACTGTTCACGAATTCCGCCACGCTGCAGAACAGAGTCGCTGATTTGCTAACCGGAGGCGGGCTCCGGCACCCCATTACCATCCCGGACAGCGGGCCTGGCTGTCCTCAAAGGACCTTCCCCCTAGATCCACATCTCGGAAGCTGGCCCCCTGTTTCACTGGTCCCTAAGTCATCAACTCCATTATCAGCCACACCGCCGTCCGCCTTCGCCTGTGTTAGAATTATTTTTATTATTCTCTACATGTTTTATTTTGTTTACCATATTCATTTATCACGTATTTACTCATTACTATTAAAAAGGTTTTAAGGTTTGAGTTTATTCAGATATTAAAGTGTCTTTCAGATGACTAATCTTTCTCTCCTATGTTACAGAGTAAGGCTTTGTGAAGAGAAAGATCTGTGTATTATGTAAAATTCTTTATCCAATAAGATCAATTAATTGTACTTGTCAAAGTCACACACCTGGCAGTTTAGAGCCGCAGATACAAATATAGTCATTAGCATATTGACACAAACCAAACAGTTAGACTAAAAAAACAAGACAGGACAGAATGGTGCAGTGACCAGGCATTTGTTGGTTTTAATTACAAAACAATAATTTCACAACGCCATTGCCAGAGGAAAAATGCTAATCAGTGAACTTCAACCAAAAAAACGTAACTTATAAATCTAGCATCAGGAAAAAAGACCATGAATGGACTTATATTCAAATAAAGTTTATCAATGTGTTGTGATCGCCAACATCTACTCTACATTTAATAAAACAATTTTAACAAAAAAAACATTATAATTGGGGGTTTTCACTGACGTCACTGGCCAACTTCCGGTCCGCCATATTGGGTGTCACACTTCCTTATCTCTAGTTGTCGTACACGTATTTTCATATCGCGAATGGATAAGTACGCCAGCACGCTAGAGCGACCAGATAAGGATGTATATCTGAGGAAATGTTCCGTGATCGACCATATGGACCCCTATGCCCTCCACGGTGCCTTGTTTAGCAGTAATCCAGATGATTGGCCAAATGTAGAGCACGGCGACATAGTGCATTACCTGGTGTTCAGTGAAAACCCTCTGCACACTCTTGAGGAAATTAGAGCTTACAAGGGTCTAGAGGCTCACAACCAGTTCACATCTGGTTGGGTACGAGATGTCGAAGTTATGTACATCAAGGAAATCGCCATCATACGTGGACGGGTGAGTTTTAATAAGATGGTAAAAATGTAAACAATACAGCCGCGATCCAAGCGAGCCGACGACTCTTTGTTATCTCTAACACTTGTTCTCCGTGGTTGCGCCTCCAGGCAGGAAAGCGGTGGAAAATTAACCCGTTTCTATGTTTTTCCCATGGCGATCATGTGTTGCGCTGTTACAGCCCACAATACAGCAACGGTTTACATGTTTTGCTCATGCTTGCTCAGTATGAGGGATTGCAGCAAAGCCATGTACAATGCAGACGACTCTCCCTGTGGCTCTACGGTTCCCCAGGAGTGAATGCTGCTTGTCGGGACTTTGATGCAATCAACTGGTTTCCTTATATAGGACATTTTGACCAATCTGTATAATCTGACCCAATCTGTATAATATGATTGAACTTGATTTTGTAAAGTGCCTTGAGATGACATGTTTCATGATTTGGCGCTATATAAATAAAATTGAATTGAATTGAATGTTTTAAATACTTAACAGTTAATTACCTGTGACAAAGTGAGCACCGCAGACTCTGGCGTATTCCAGCTTAACACCGTCCAAATCGGACCTGGATATCCGTGTCAGCCATAGGTGACGGCGTTGTTCAGATAGCTGTTTTGTTTTTTCACACTGATTCACTATTACGGCTGGTAGGCGATAGAAAGAGCGTTGATCTCCACCTCCACGGGCCGTGCAACCAACCATTAAACACGTTTTCCCCATTGTTCACTTCCAATACTGCCTAAGGCGTCATACAATGCAGGTCAACGGTGCGAAACGACTGACACCCAATATGGCGGACGCGCAGAGTAGTCACGTGAGCGTGACGTCACCTGAAAACCCCCAATTATTGCCTGATTTGTTTTCGCAACACATCCAGGAGAATTTTGTTCTAATCTGTGTGAATTTTTCTTTTAACAGTTAAATAGCTTCTGTCAATTTTTATTCATAGGCTGTACATGTGAATGGCTTCTCACCTGTGTGAGTTAATCATGTGATAAGTTATACCACTTTTATACCCGTAACTCTTTCCACAGACTGTACATGTGAATGGTTTCTCGCCTGTGTGAGTTCTCATGTGTGTAGTTAAACAACCTTTATCCCTGTAACCCTTTCCACAGGTTGTACATGTGACAGGTTTCTCGCCTGTGTGAGTTCTCATGTGTTGAGTTAAATGACTTTTATCCCTGTAACACTTTCCACAGGTTGTACATGTGAATGGTTTCTCACCTGTGTGAGTTCTCATGTGTGTAGTTAAATGAGTTTTATTCCTGTAACCCTTTCCACAGGCTGTACATGTGAATTGTTTCTCGCCTGTGTGAGTTCTCATGTGTTGAGTTAAATGACTTTTATCCCTGTAACACTTTCCACAGGCTGTACATGTGAATGGGTTCTCACCTGCGTGACTTTTCATGTGATAAGTTAAACAAACTTCTTGCCTGTAACTCTTTCCACAGGCTGTACATGTGAATGGCTTCTCACCTGTGTGACTTCTCATGTGAACATTTAAACCAGCTTTTTGCCTGTAACTCTTTCCACAGGCTGTACATGTGAATGGCTTCTCACCTGTGTGACTTCTCATGTGAACAGTTAAACCAACTTTTTGCCTGTAACTCTTTCCACAGGCTGTACATTGAAATGGTTTCTCACCTGTGTGACTTCTCATGTGAACAGTTAAACCACTTTCATGCCTGTAACTCTTTCCACAGGCTGTACATTGGAATGGCTTCTCACCTGTGTGAGTTCTCATGTGAATTGTTAACATGTCTTTTTTAATAAAACCTTTTTGACAAGTCATACATGTAAAAAGCTTCTCACCTGTGTGAATTTTGTTGTGATAAACTAAACTTTTTTTATTCATGTAACTCTTTCCACAGGCTGTACATTGGAATGACTTCTCACCTGTGTGACTGTTCATATGATAAGCTAAACTACTTTCATGCATGTATCTCTTTCCACAGGCTGTGCATTGAAATGGCTTTCCAACTGTGTGACTTTTCATGTGACGATTTAAACCGGTTTTATCCCTGTAACTCATTCCACAGGCTGCACATGTGAATGGCTTCTCACCTGTGTGAGTTCTCATGTGAACAGTTAAACCTGATTTATCCCTGCAACTCATTCCACAGGTTGTACATGTGAATGGGTTGTCACCTGGGTGAGTTCTCATGTGACGAATTAAACCACCTTTATCACTGTAACTCTTTCCACAGGCTGTACACGTGAAAGGTTCCTCGGTTCTGTGAATCCTCATGTGAGAAGTTAAATAACGTCTGTGAGTGAAACTTTTTCCACAGGCTGAACATGTGAATGGCTTCTCTCCTCTGTGAATCCTCATGTGATAAGTTAAAAAACATCTGTGAGTGAAACTTTTTCCACAGGCTGAACATGTGAATGGCTTCTCTCCTCTGTGAATCCTCATGTGATAAGTTAAATAACATCTGTAAGTGAAACTTTTTCCACAGGCTGTACATGTGAATGGCTTCTCACCTGTGTGACTTCTCATGTGACGTATTAAACCCGATTTATTCCTGTAACTCTTTCCACAGTCTGCACATGTGAATGGCTTCTCACCTGTGTGAGTTCTCATGTGACAAATTAAACCACGTTTATCCGTGTAACTCTTTCCACAGTCTGCACATGTGAATGGCTTCTCACCTGTGTGAGTTCTCATGTGACAAATTAAACCACGTTTATCCGTGTAACTCTTTCCACAGGCTGTACATGTGAATGGCTTCTCACCTGTGTGAGTTCTCATGTGACAAATTAAACCACGTTTATCCGTGTAACTCTTTCCACAGGCTGCACATGTGAATGGCTTCTCACCAGTGTGAGTTCTCATGTGATAAGTTAAACCACCTTTACTCCTGTAACTCTTTCCACAGGCTGTACATGTGAATGGCTTCTCACCTGTGTGAGTTCTCATGTGATAAGTTAAACTACTTTTATCCCTGTAACTCTTTCCACAGTCTGCACATGTGAATGGCTTCTCGTCTGTGTGAAACCTCATATGATAAGTCAAATGACATCTGCGAGTGAAACTTTTTCCACAGGCTGCACATGTGAATGGCTTCTCGCCTGTGTGAATCCTCATGTGATTAGTTAATATACGTCTGTGAGTGAAACTTTTTCCACAGGTTGTACATGTGAATGGTTTCTCACCTGTGTGAGTTCTCATGTGAACAGTTAAAGGGTACCTATAGGGGAACTTTTTACCACAGCTTGTACATGAGAAAGGCATCTTCATCTTGAATGTTCTCATGTGACTTTTTTTTAAGAAGTTTTTAGAACCAATTTTAGCAGAATATATATTTGGCCCAGGGTGATTGTTGTTGTTAATTTTTCGTCTTGAAATGTCAGCAGCTTTTTCCTGCTCTTTGGTTTGCTCACCTCTCTCATTTTGTTTCTGCTTTACTCTCATTTTTTCTGGGTCCTCATTATTGTTTCCTCCCTGACTTTGGCTTGCAACTTCAGGGGAGGCCTGAGACTTGAGTTGGTTCCTGATTGGTTTCATTTCATTTTGGAGTCTTTGCACATTAGAAGAAATCATTAAAATGTCACCAGTCTTATGTTTCAGCACAAACTGTTTTTCAACCTGACCGATGCAGAGTTGCCTCTCTTTCTCATTGAACAGTTGATGTTCTTGTTCTTCTTTCTCCTGTTTTATCTTCAGAAGCTCTATTTCCTTACCCCGCCCTTTTATCTGACAAGGTTCTGGAATGTCTTCATTGAAAGTCGAGTTCCCCTCCTGGTTGCCGAGTTCAGTGCGAACCCCATCGTCTTTACATGCACAATATTTTTCGGGATCTGAAAAAGAAAACAAACAAACAATGCTTACACTTTTGAGTAAAAGAATGTGCAGTTCACTTTAATCCCGTGATTAGCATAAACACTGTTCAGTTGTGGCTACAGCGAACCAGAGTTAACTTCACAAATTCATACAACACAAATGTAACTATTAGTTTTACTACCAATAAACTGATGATTCATATGGAAATTTTAGGAAGCTAACGGTAGCCACTAACCAATAAAAAACGGCTGTCACAGTTTGTGTTATACATCTTCAAACAAAAAATACATACATGCTGCTGAATATACACACCACTGTATATCTCATGGGGTCGCTGTTTAAGTTAAAGGACTTTCACATTTTAAGTTTTGCAATAGCAGTGGATAACCTTACTTGTAAGCTGAATTCCCAACATATTTGTGGGCTCAAGAACCTACGATAATTCCTTTTGTACCACTCCCGCTTTAACTCTTTGTGACTGAACCAATAACGGTGAGAGACAAGAGGCTCAATCTGTGGCAGCGGGAGCAAATAGTGGCACTTCCTGTGGCAGCTGGTGCCAATAGTGGCACTTTCACTGGCATGTGACTGCCAAGAAGGTGCCATGGCTGTTCCAAATAATCATGTTTTATTGATATCATATTATTGACATAATGAAAGCTTGTGGAACTTTAGCAAGCCGTCCACCACACATTTTCATAAAAAACGCCACCAAACTCGCTACAAACTACTCATCAACCCAGCAAATCAGTACATGACCGTCAGCGCCTGCTGGAGTTACGGTCATCTAGTGTTTTTGGACTCATAACCACTACTACACTCAATTGTTTACGTGGCTTCGGAGTGCTCCGGGAGCAAGTCCCAGAGGCCCACGAGCAGCGGACTCGCTGAGCAGCCCACACCAGAGGAGGACCAAGCAGAAGCGGTGCAGCTGACGGATTAAACACGGCTGTCACGGAGGTTTGGATGCTAAGCCGAAGGCTAACCCCTATAGATCGCCGCTACCATCCATCTTGCTCTGCAATGTCCGCTCACTGGATAACAAAATAGACCATTTACCACTCGAGCTCTCCGCAAAGAGGGAGTTTATAGACTGGTGCATTCTCATCCTCACGGAGACATGGCTTACATCATCAATCCCGGACAACGCCGTTAGCCTGGAGGGTCTCGCTACTTCCCACGTGGACAGAAACAGACAACTCAGAGGTAGGATCTGAGGAGGCGGACTCTGCGTTTACATCAATAAAACCTGGTGTAAAAATGCTAGAATAGTCACAAGCTTTTGCTCTCCGGACATAGAGCTTCTGAATGTTAGCTGCAGACCCTTTTACCTGCCCAGAGAGTTTACTGTTGGTATCATCACAGCGGTTTATGTGCCTCCCAGCGCTAATACAGAAGAGGCCATGAGTGTTCTCTATCGAACTATCTCTGAGCTGCAATCTGCACACACGGAGGGTGTTTTCATCATTGCTGGGGATTTTAACCAGGCAAATATGAAAACTGTTCTCCCTCATTTCTACCAACATGTGGATTTTGCTACTCGGGGAAAGAACACTCTAGACTTAGTTTACACAAATATAAGAGGCGCATTCAGAGCAGCCCCCCAACCCCACCTCGGTTCCTCAGACCACCTTTCTGTGATGCTAATTCCTGCATACCCTGCTGATCAGAGCTAAACCTGCAGTGAGGCAGGCGAGAGCGTGGACTGAGGGAGCAATATACCCTGTTTACACTACCCTTTTTTAACCGTGCCGAGACCAGTCCGAGCTCGGTAACTGAGATAACTATCGAGTGTAAATGGTAAGCAAACTGAACTGAACCGAGCCAGACACAACCACACCGCGCTAAATGCAGACCAGTTCCAGGTGTGAGCTCGGCCTGGTTTGTCTCTGGCCCAGTTATCTGATAACAAAGAGCGCATGAGCAGACCGTGTCATCTCCGTGCGGTCAGCTGACATTCTTTAGACATTAATAAAAATACTAGCTTCGCTACCTTGACACACGATTTCCAGTGATGATTTTGCTTAGCAGTGTGATGAACCTCAGCGTCTGTCGTTGTTTCCTGCGTCTGTAAATCCTTATTAGATGCTCGTTTGTCTTATCCACGTCCCAAAAGCCGACTGTCCAAGCATAACTTCCTGAATGTTAAGGGCGCCGCCATTTTGATTTGCTTGGTCCCGCCTTCAATCCCAGAGAGCAGCAGTACCGCAGATCGTCACTAGGAGGCAAGGAGGAACTAAGGAACCGAGAAATTGTGATGTGTAAACGGTCGTCAGAACTAAGCTCGGCTTGGTTAACTGATCCAAGCTCGGACCGAGCTCGGCACTGATCGGTTTAACAAGGGTAGTGTAAATGGGGCTATGGAGGCGCTTCAGGACTGTTTTGAGTGCTCTGACTATGACATGTTCAAAACTGCAGCAACATATGAAGACAAGATCCACATTGATAAGTACACCATGACTGTGTCAGCCTACATCAACAAATGCATTGAGGACGTCAGCACCACAAAGCATCATCACCCGAGCCAACCAACGACCCTGGATGACTGAGGAGGTTCGCCAAGCTCTAAAAGCACGGAACTCAGCCTTCAAGTCTGGCGACAAGGAGGCACTGAGGACAGCGAGAGCCAACTTGAACAGTGCTATCAGGTTAGCGAAGTGGAGCCACACAAAGAAAATCCAGGAGCTTTTCCACTATGGCAGCAACACCAGGAGCATGTGGAAAGGCTAAGGGGCGATATAAGACTACAACACACCCTCCCCCCGAAGTTGATGCTGACTTCCTAAATGGACTACATAACTTCTTTGGGAGGTTTGAGGCACTAAACAGCACTCCAGCAGTGAAAGCTATTTCCCATCAGGAAGAGGATGTGGTCTGCCTTGACACAGCCGACGTGTAAAAGACTGAGGAGAGTCAACCCGCGGAAGGCCTTAGGTCCAGAAAACATACCAGGGTGGGTGCTCAAGGAGTGTGCAGGTCAGCTGGCTGGTGTCCTCACAGACATTTTTAACACCTCGTTGGACCAAGCCACAGTGCCAGCATGTCTTCAAGTCTGCCTCCATCATTCCGGTGCAAAAGAAACCTCAAGTCCTCTGTTTTAGTGACTACCTGCCTTAAGGACAATTCAATTCAATTCAATTTTATTTATATAGCGCCAATTCATGAAACATGTCATCTCAAGGCACTTTACCAAGTTAAGTTCAATCATATTATACAGATTGGGTCAGATTATACAGATTGGTCAAAAATGTTCCTATATAAGAAAACCAGTTGATTGCATCAAAGTCCCGACAAGCAGCATTCACTCCTGGAGAAGCGTAGAGCCACAGGGAGAGTCGTCTGCATTGTACATGGCTTTGCTGCAATCCCTCATACTGAGCAAGCATGAAGCGACAGTGGAAAGAAAAAACACCCGTTAGCGGGAAGGAAAAACCTCTAGCAGAACCGGGCTCAGTATGAACGGTCATCTGCCTCGACCGACTGGGGGTTACAGAAGACAGAGCAGAGACACAACAAGACAGACAAAAAGCACAGAAGCACACATTGATCTAGTAATCTGTTCTACATTAGATGGTAATAGTCGGTGATCTGTCCTCCCTGGATGATTTCACAGTCAACAGGAATCTGGAACAGGAAGCCAATGAAGGGAAGCTAAAATTGGAGAAATATGATCCCGCTTGTTGATTTTCATCAGAACTCTTGCTGCAGCATTTTGGATCAGCTGAAGGCTTTGAACTGCATTTTGTGGACTTCCTGATAGTAAAGAATTACAATAGTCCAGCCTTGAAGTAACAAATGCATGGACTAGTTTTTCAGCATCACTCCTGGACAGAATGTTTCTAATTTTGGCAATATTCTTGAGGTGAAAAAAGGAAACTCTGGAAACCTGTTTAATATGGGATTTAAATGACATGTCTTGGTCAAAAATAACACCAAGGTTTTTTACTTTATTACCAGAGGCCAACATAATGACATCCAGATTAAGTAATTGGTTAAGAAGTTTATTTTTTGAGGACTCTGGCCCAAAGATTACAACTTCGGTCTTGTCAGAATTTAGATGCAGGAAATTTAAAGTCATCCAGCTTTTGATGTCATCAAGACATGACTGCAGTCGAAGTAATTGATTGGATTCATCAGGATTTATGGATAAATATAGCTGAGTGTCATCAGCATAACAGTGGAAATTAATCCCATGCTGTCTGATAATTTTGCCGATCGGAAGCATATATATAGTAAAGAGAATTGGTCCAAGGACTGAACCCTGTGGTACTCCACAGGTGACCCTAGAGTTTGAGGAAGATTTATTATTAACATGAACAAACTGGAATCTGTCCGACAGATAAGATTTAAACCAGCCTAATGCTTTCCCCTTAATCCCTACAGTATGTTCAAGTCTTTGTAGGAGAATACTGTGATCAACTGTATCAAATGCAGCACTAAGATCTAACAGGACAAGTACAGACACAAGTCCATTATCTGAGGCCATGAGAATATCATTAGTGACCTTCACCAGAGCCGTTTCAGTGCTATGATGAGCTCTGAAGCCTGACTGAAACTCCTCAAGTAGGTCATTGCTTTGTAAATGTTCACAAAGTTGATTAGCAACTACTTTCTCAAGAATTTTAGATAAGAAAAGAAGATTAGATATAGGTCTGTAGTTTACTAGCTCATCTTGATCAAGAGAAGGTTTCTTAAGTAAAGGTTTAATAACAGCTACTTTAAAAACCTGTGGTACATATCCATTTACTAAGGATAGATTAATCATGTCTAAAATAGGACCACTGATCAAAGGGAATACCTCCTTAAACAACTTGGTTGGGATTGGGTCTAACATACAGGTAGAAGGTTTAGATGAAGCTAAGATTTTAGATAGCTCAGAAAGCTCTACTGCTTCTAAGCAGTTCAGACACTGTGCAGGTTCTAAAGATTCCTCCAATGCTGCCTTACTTACTGGGGATGAGGTAATCATGTTTGGGAGGATGCCAATTATTTTATTTTTAATGGCATCAATTTTATTTATGAAGAATCCCATAAAATCATTACTACTAAGAGCTAAGGGAATGGATGGATCCACAGAGCTGCAGCTCTGAGTAAGTTTGGCAACTGTACTAAAGAGAAATCTAGGATTATTTTTATTCTCTTCAATTAATGATGAAAAATATGCTGCTCTAACTCTGCGAAGGGTCTTGTTATACAACAATAGATTGTCCCTCCAGATTAAGTAGGATTCCTATTGGTGTGTAGAGCGCCATTTTCTCTCAAATTTCCTAACATTGTGTTTTAAGGAACGCAGCTCTGAATTAAACCAGGGAGCCAGCTTCCTGTGAATTATCACCTTCTTTTTCAAGGGAGCTACATTATCTAATGCAGAACGCAATGAGGAAGTCACACTGTTAGCAAATGTATCTATTTGTGAATGGGAAGAAACAGCATTGCTGCAATCTACAGGGCATTTCTGCAATACTGAGGATATTAAAAGGGGGACAGACTCTTTAAGTTTTGATACAGCATTATCCGATAAAGATCTACTATAATGGAACCCTCTTTTGGGGGTGGAGAAATCAGTTAGATTAAACTCAAATGTTATTAAAAAATGATCAGATAGAACAGGGTTGTGAGAGAATACTGTTAATTCTTCACAATCAATGCCATATGTCAGCACAAGGTCCAAAGTATGGAGCCGAGAGTGCGTTGGCTTATGCACATTTTGAGCAAAACCAATTGAATCTAGGATAGTTTTAAAGGCTACACTAAGGTTATCACATTCAGTGTCAACATGGATGTTAAAATCACCCACTATAATAACCTTGTCAGTATTTAACACCAAATCAGATAAGAAGTCTGACAGCTGATCCAAAAACTGAGTGTAAGGGCCTGGTGGACGATACAAAACAACAAACAGAAGAGGTTTTATTGCTTTGCAGTTTGGATGAGGGAAACTGAGGGTTAAATGTTCAAAAGAACTGTAATTATTAATTGGCCTGGGACTAATTAATAAATCAGACTGAAAGATGGTTGCCACTCCTCCTCCTCTTCCCACAGATCTGGGAATGTGGAAATTTGAATAACTGGAGGGAGTTGACTCATTTATACTAACGTAGTCCTCTTGTAGCCAGGTTTCTGTGAGACAAAACAAATCAATCTGATTATCAGAAATCAATTCATTAACTAACAAAGTCTTTGGAGGGAGAGACCTTATATTTAATAGACCACATTTAATTCTTTTATTTTTTGGTTCAAAGTGATCCGTATGGATTTTTATGATTTGTTCCCTTTAGATCAGTTTTTGATCTGTTAAGTTTTGGCCGTGAGAAAGACACCGTCTCAATAGGGTAATGGGTGGGTAACAGTACAGAAGCTGCAGAGAGGTGTGTTAAACTACGGCTCTGCTTCCTGGTCTGGACCCTGGGTTGTCAGCATTTAGGAGAACTAATTAATCTGGCCAGATTCCTAGAAAGAAGAGCTGCACCATCCAAAGTGGGATGAATGCCGTCTCTCCTGATCAGACCAGGTTTTCCCCAGAAAGTTTGCCAGTTATCAATGTAGCCCAAGTCGTTTTCTGGACACCACCTAGACAACTAGCGGTTGAATGATGACATGCGGCTAAACATGTCATCACTGGTCAGATCAGGCAGGGGACCAGAGAAAATTACAGAGTCCGATATTGTTTTAGCAAACTCACACACCGAAGCAACACCAACTTTGGTGACCTCTGATTGGCGTGACCGAGTGTCATTACCGCCAGCGTGAATAACAATTTTGCGGTATTTACGCTTATCCTTAGCCAGCAGTTTTAGGTAGGATTCTATGTCGCCCGTTCTGGCCCCTGGCAGGCATTTAACTATAGTCCCTGGTTTCTATAGTGCCACATTTCTTAATACGGAGCTGCCAATAATTAAGGTCGGCTCCTCGGCGAGACTGTCGCTCAGAGGGGAAAATTTATTAGAAACGCAGATGGGTTGGTGGTGATCTGGGGGCTGAAATCTAGAGCTATGCTTACTACGAACCGTCACCCAGCCGGCCGGCTTAACCGGTTGTTCGAGTGCGGCTGTTGGTTCGCTACGTGAAGTTACTCTTTGTGGCTCCGCGCTAGCAAAGGAGCGGCTATCAGCTGGTTTTTCAACAGCACGGAGCCGAGGCTCCAGTTCTGACACCCTCGCCTCCAAAGCTACAAAAATACTACATTTATTACATGTACCATTATCACTAAAGGAGGCAGAGGAATAACTGAACATCTGACACAGAGAGCAGCAGATAGGAGACTTAGTCAGGGACGGAGAAGCCATTATGAGGCTAAGGCTTGGCTAGCGCTAGGCTAACGCTAGGCTAAAGCTAGGCTAGCGCCCTGTTATCACGCCAAAGAACAAACCGTGTGAAACACGAGGAGTTCCCAAACGTGATGAGCAGCCACAGAAAATGTTTTAAAAGTGCTTATGTTTGGAGACAGATGTTACAGCAAAGAGGTTTAAAGATAAAAAGCGAGAGAGCCTGGAGCAAAAATCCGTCGCTCACACAGCAACAACAGGAAGTGACACAATACGCCTTACCGCAAACAGGAAGTCCGGTCCTGTGAAAGAACACATTGTCTCCAGATGCTGAGGACGCATCTCCTCCGCTTTCCACCGGAGCCTGGCACACATGGAGGAGAAGAACACGCACGTGCGGATGCGGTTCAGTTCAGCGTTTAAAGGGGAAGTCCGGTCAACAAGGAAAAATCAGGGTATCATTAGCTATAACTAAAACTAATACATTTGTGGTTATTTAATGAACTTATCTTTAATCAATAAGAAAATAAAAACATAAATTGTCGTCTGAATCACTGTGTATGGGGGCTGACATGACTGCCCAAATATGGGCAGTAAGGGGCGTTTGACATCACATCCTGCGACGTGGAAGAGCGGAAGCGGCGACAGTATTTCTCTCCGCTTTCCATGCAAAGTCAATAGGAGCCGTTCTACACAGCTGCGATCATCAATAATTATTTCGGATTTCCAGAGGACTTCACCGCTGACATTCCCAAGAGCTATTGCTGAAGCAACAATGCCCACGTGCATGGCCATCGGATGTTCCAACACAACTGGTAAAAGAGGAAAAAACATTGCTTATTTCAACACAGTCACTTCAGCGATCTCTCCTCCGCTGTGTGTGTGTGTGTGTGTGTGTGTGTGTGTGTGTGTGTGTGTGTGTGTGTGTGTGTGTGTGTGCGCGCGCTCAGCTGCATCGCCGGTGCAAAGCCGTGCTCAGCATGTGCTGGAATGCTCTTATATTTTAATACTTATACTATAATAATCAGCTAACTAATCAGCTAACTTAAGTCACTTCAGCGATCTCTCCTCCGCTGTGTGTGTGTGTGTGTGTGTGTGTGCGCGCGCTCTGCTGCAGCGCCGGCAAAGCCGTGCTGCGCGGAGCGCGCATACACACACACACACACACACGCGTGTATAGATATATACTGTAGGACCCGACTGAGTTTGATCTTGGAAAATAGTGCGCCGTGACAAACAGAGCGTTGAAACTTGCTCAACAGCGGGTCCGCCGAGTGACGTCAAAAAATGGGAGGTGACAGTACTATTCTTGACCAAGATGGATTCCTCCACATAAACATGATTAAATGAGAATTATTATTAATTAAAAAAACTTATAATTTTTTGCACAGTATGTAGTAGTTTTATATTTAAAGTACTTTCAGCAGTTTGAATTCTGATTTTGACCGGACTTCTCCTTTAACACCGTCATCCCACAGCATCTGGTGGGAAAACTGGAACATCTAGGCTTCAGCACACCCCTTCGCAACTGGCTGCTAAACTTCCTCACCAACAGACTTCAGTCAGTCCAGGTCGGACAGAACACCTCTGATGTCATCACCCTCAGCACGGGCTCCCCTCAGGGGGGCATCCTGAGCCCCCTGCTGTTCACTCTGATGACACACGACTGCGTCCCCAGGTTCACCACCAATCACATCGTGAAGTTTACAGACGACACGACAGTGGTGGGCCTGATCAGAGACGATAAAGACCAGGACTACATAGAGGAGGCAGAGCAGCTGGTGTGCCAGTGCAGAAACAACAGCCTGATCCTGAACATGGAGAAGACGAAGGAGATCATCATCGACTTCAGGAAGAACCGACCTCGCCACGCTCCACTGCTCATCAACAGCTCAACTGTGGAGGTGGTCAGCAGTACCAAGTTCCTGGGCGTGCACATCATGGCCAACCTCACCTGGTCTGTGAACACTTTGTCACAGGTGAAGAGGGTACTTCCTGCGGAAGATGAGGAGAGCCCACCTGCCCCCGCCCATCCTCACCACCTTCTACAGAAGCACCATAGAGAGCATTGTGACCAGCTGTCTCTGTGTGGTGTGGAGGCTGCAGCGCCTCCAACTGGAAAAATGTGAGGAGAGTGGTGAGGACAACAGAAGGGATCATCGGGGCTCCTCTTCCCCCTATTAAGGACATTTCATCCTAGCGCTGCGTATCCCGAGCCCGTAACATTATCAGAGACCCCTCACACCCCCACCATGGACTGTTCTCCCTGCTGCCCTGTGGGAAGAGGTTCCACAGCATCCGCTGCAGGACCACCAGGATCACTGCATCTCTATCTGGCATTACCAATGCTGCCAAACTTTTAGTTTCCTCTTTAATTATTAGCAACTCAACGTAAATGCATTTTTGCACCATTATTTTTGCACATAAAAATTGTTTGAACATTCTCCTGCAGACTGTTATTGCACACAGTTTTTTTTCCTGCATTGTTTATATTTTGACCACTGCTGCACTTTATACTGTAATGTTGCCTTATTCCACCTGGAATCTCACTATATTCTTATAAGCTGTATGCAACGAAATTTCGTTCTGTATGCACTCTGTACATTCAAAATGGCAATAAAGTTGTCTAAGTCAAAAATATCTATTGATAATTCCTGTATCTCTTCCACCTTTCAGTTTCAGAGCCTTGGACTCATCCTGGACAGCCCTCTCCATAATCTCCTTCATGTTCCACATCCATAACATCGACTGGTTAACTTTCATCTCTGCAGCATCAAGTTCTTCCTTCACACTTTTGGCAAACTGCTCCACAGTCCACTCACCTCTCAACTTTACAATTACAACTCTCTTTCCTCCCTGTGCCCCAGAAAACCCTCCATAAACTAGAACTAGTAAAACAGACCGAAGCTTGCATCATAACATCATCTACTTCACACCTGTACATTAACTCGACTGTCACATTCAATACAAATCAGTCCTATGATCATACAAAGCCAACAACAGCCATGGACAAAGCAGGACACATAACCAACACTATGATGACGTTGTACATTTTAATTTTACACAGATCGCACATTACTGTAACTGGACTATGTACCACATTCGCATATTTGCACATTTGCATCATTGCATCCTTATCCAGCATTACAAATGCTGCCGAACTCTCAGTCTTTAAAATGCATTATTGCACAAATCATTATTGCACAAATCATTTCTGCACAAATCATTTCTGCACAAATCATTTCTGCACAAATCATTTCTGCACATACAGATGGTTTTTAAGATATACTCACCTGTACACTGTGATCGCACACTGTCTCTTTGTCCTGCATTGTTTACATTTCAATTGCTGTACTGTGAAATCACTGCTGCACTTTATCCTGTAATTTTATCCTGTAATTTACTTTATTCTGAAATCAACTGCAATTCACTGAAAGTTTTCAAGCTGAATGCAAACAAAATTTCGTTCTGTACGCACTCTGTGCAAAAAAATGACAAATAAAGTTGTCTAAGTCTAAGTCAATAATCAGTCTCTGCTTTGCCCGTTATTGCACAGTAATTAATTATCACAACTCGTGAGTTCATAAAAAGGCATGATTTAACTTTAATAAAACAGTTTTTTAGCCATGTGTCTGGAGACCTGTCCAGGAAGGGGATCTGTCTGGCAGGTGTTTTTGAAGTAGAGTAAGATTGAGTCCACAGATCCACAGGAGGCTTTTTCAGCTGGTTCTTGTGCGACTCGCTTCTACAGTGTCACTTCCCACCGGACTCCACTCCGTGTAAAAATAAATAACTTCATAAAAGCTCTCTGAAAATCGCCTTTTTTTGGGCTCACACAGTTAGAACCCGTTCTCCAGTCCATGTTGTAGCTGCAGTTTATTTGTTTTATCTTTTTGGCGTAGTTTCCTTAATAATCTGTATGCATCAAAATCCTTGTGATTTTATTTAACGAGTGTCCTGGTGAGCAGCGGCTCATTAGATGGACGCTTCTGCATATTGACCGACAGCCGCTCTTACTGCAGCTCTGCCTTCTTGGTTTCAGACAAGCGCAGGTTGAATTTATTTTTTTTATTTACTTTCTCCGAATCAGACCCAGTCAAATGCAGAACATTGTTTCACATTCCGACCGTTCTTCTTCAAAAAATAAAAAGGCGTGTGTTGCTAAATTAACCTGAGCAAGCTCGTTACTCTTGTTTTTAAACAAAACATAATAGCAAACCACGAGGAGATCCCCAGTTGGTCACCTATGGCAAGCCGTTTTAACATAAATTCAGTTTTACCGCCCTTACATTCGAGATATCTCTAATTGTTTTATGACTAGACGTTTTAGCAATTTAAGATATCTCTAATTGTATTTTGACTAGTCAAAATACCTATTCGAGATATCTCTAATTACATTCTGACTAGTCGAAATGACATCAGATTTTCCATTGAGTTGTATGGAGACGTCAATTCAAGATATCTCGAATGAATTACTGACTATCTGAAATACCCATTTCAGATATCTACAATTAAATTACGACTAGTCAAAATTACAATTCAAGATATCTTAAATGGAGTTTTGACTAGTCATAATTCTAATTAAAGATATCTCAAATGCCACCATAATTCAAGATATCTTAAATGTATTTTTGGATAGGCGAAATGCAGTTTTGACTAGTAAAAACTAAATTTAAGATATCTTGAATTGTAATTTTGACTAGTCAAAATTCCTTTTAAGATATCTTAAATTGTAATTTTGACTAGTCAAAATTCCTTTTAAGATATCTCTAAATGAATTCGAGATATCTTGAATTATTCCGCTTTTCCATTTAAGATATCTTAAATTGACATTCTGACTAGTCAAAATGACGTAACGGATATCTCGAATTACGAAACCTCTTGCCATATCCGTCACAGATTTACGTAGCATTTTGGCGGACATTAGGCTACTTGATTGTGCTAGTCAGTGGTCCACAATGTCAGGTCAGTCCAGCTCAAATGCTCGTGTTTTTAACACAATATTCAGCGCTGCAACTCGTGCTCGACATGAATTAAGAAATACGGATAATTTATTCTCTGCAACAAGAAGACTTTTTCGACGTCAAGTGCATAGAACTCAAGGTAAGTGGATGTTCAGATGTCGGTTCATATAACTGTAGCTTTCCAGGCTACGTTAGCTTCGTGCTAGTGGAATAATAAAATTCTACAACTTTCACGCATTGACTACGGTACGGAGCCTAGGGGACATGGGGATTTTTTTTATTTTTGCGTTAACTCGCAATACTTTTGCATTCCCTCGCTAAAACCTTTGCGTTCCCTCGCATTTTCGTTTCCAAAAAGTGTATGCCTGCCGAGATCCCCTGTCGCGGGAGCGCGCCTCGCTCTGTACAACTGAATATCGACAAGGAAAACAACAACGGATTCAAATTTGACCAACGCAGTTATTTGTTCTTAAAATGATGATACCAAAACGTTTTACTATACCCCTTGTGGGAAGAAACTGTGGTTATTTCGCAGATTCATTTACAAAATTACGGGTGTTATGAACAACATTAAATCCAATGATTTTATCCGAGGTATGGCTGATTTATTAGTTGTTGTCTCTTGTCATTCACACACAATAAACCGTGAGAGCCGACGTGAGTTTTGAAACTGCAAAGCTTTGTCTTAAGCGGAAGATCAGACGTGCATCTACACAGCACCGCGTTCACAGACCAGTGTGATGCTTTCGCTATCGTCAGAAAGCTGTGGTGCATTCAGGAGCATGGGACATTTCAAATTTACAAGGAAAGAGACTTAAAACGGAACAGAGCTTAACTCATACAATAATGTGTCTATCCAGAAACAGTGTGGGCTTTCTTACAACACTGAATGCTCTATAATTGTATTTCTGTTATTTTTTGATTATGCACATCTGCCATTATACACTGGAGGGCTGATTTTGCCGAAAAACTGAAGTCACTGGCCGCCATCTTGCTACTCCCTACTCTCACAGAACCCCATAGGATTTGGTTGCAACAACAAGGAGATTTCTGGCTGTGTGAAAACGTTTCACAGGTAATTCTACAGTCAGTGGATGTACTAACACTATCAACTACTAGGAAATTAGGTGCTGAAATATTTTACGTCATTCATATTATATATATATATATATATATATATATATATATATATATATATATATTTTATATATATATATATATATATATATATATATATATATATATATATATATATATATATATATATAAATTTAAATGCGAAATATTTCAGCACATGACTTTCTCAGTACTTGATAGTTTTAGAACATAACATAAAAGTATATGGCATTTGGCATTTTAAAAGTTTTAAGCCCCCCCTGAACATGAGAAAATCCTCGTTATTCGATGCTGTAACGCACATATTCCCTAGTTACTGGAGGAAAATAGGGAGTACCAATATGGCGGCTGGTGGCTTCAAAGCGACTCATTCTAACAGCGGGCTATTAGCACTCCAGTGTATAATATAGCTCAGTGGCTGTGCTGTGTAGATGCACGTTTGATCTTCCGCTTTCTTGATTACGTCATTACCAAAAAACACACAACACAAATACTGTGGTTCACTTTGGCAATGTTGACAATTGCACAATTTTCATAATCTACATGAGAAGCCGTGGTGGGCGTTCCTTACTGAAAGGTGGCAACCCCAGTTAGGACACTCGATGTTATAGAATATCATTTAGCATCTGTGGTGGATCAGTGGTGTGATTCTGTTGGGTTCATTGCAGGCTCGGTTGGGAGGCTGCCAAGCCCTGTATGGAAGACAAATATTTTCTTGCTTTCTGGCCCTAATATTGACGTTCTCCCTTCTCCCTCGGATGTACAAAGACTGAAGAGCCATGGATTAGGTGAGCATATGTTTTCAAATAATACATTATTTCATACACCCGCATAATGTGACAGAAGGAGTTACTTTTGCTTTTAACATCTCTATTTTGGTTGTAATTCACCACTTCCTGATAATTTGACTCTTTCACCAGAGTCATCTGGCGGGCTGATGAGTTTAAACTTAAGTGTTGTTCTTTGTTATTGTGTTTAACATTGTTTTGTGACCATTGATTTTTCAGGCAACCCTGTGCATGAGGGGACAGAAACCAGGAGCTCTAAAATTAACCTGAATTGGAGCTTGTCTGAACTGAACAACTTTGTGTGTCAAAGCTACCCACACATCAGCCTAAATCTGGTTGGCTTTGAACTGGCAAGAGCTGGAAAAGGACGAAAGGTAAAAAAATTACAAGTGAATTCTGTGAGGGAGCTGAAGGAAAAGGTTGGCAAAAGCAGACTCTACATTCTACCACGAGCAGATGTGTCACAGGTATGATTGTTTTGCACACAAAAATAGTTTTATGTAGTATGGTATATCCACAGTAAAATCTTCCACCATAATTTGAAATGTCTTGGCCGTGTCTAGGAAACCTACTCAACCTCAGCAATGTCCAGGACTTTGATTCCAGAAACCTCAACTGTACCAGAAGTACAGGATATCTCTCCAGAGGCTGAGAGTACCAACAGACAACATTTGGGGGAAGAGCAGGTCATTAATTTCAAGAACAATATATGCATTTTAGCTTTGGATCTTATTTCTGTTGTTGACTTTAACAATCTCTGTGCTGTATTCACAATAGACACTTCTAGATTGGCGATCTCTGCGGTCCCAGCAAGACAAAGAGTATGAAGAGTCTTTGCTAGCAGACCAAGAAAAAGTGACTTACCATTTTTGTTATCATCATTTGTTGTTGTTGTTGTTGTGGCTACTCACAATTTTTTTTTCTACCAGGAAAGGAGAAGGCAGTGTTACAAGGCCTGGGAGGAAAGACGCATAAAAGTAAGAACTATTACATTTTTTGGATGATAGTTGTTTATGGATTCCCAAAAGGCTTTAGTGCTCTTGTTTTAGGCAATTGAAGAACGCCAGCAACGACTGGCGGTACATGAAGAACCATCAAGTGGGCTGCTTTTGAAGTTCAAATATCCGAATGGATTTATCACAAAGAGAACTTTCAATGTGTCTGACCCAATCCAGGTAATGTGTTCATTCAGAGAATGTATATTATTTAGTTTTGAAGTAACTGAAAATGCATTACCCTTTCTTTTTAAAGGTCTTGTTTGACTTTGTCGGACAAGATGAGATGGCAAGTGAAATATTCAGTGTTCAACAAGCAACATCATCCACACCAATTGAGAGTACCTCATCAGGCTCACTTATGGATCATGGCATTACAACATCTGCAACTTTGTACGTGCTTTGGATTTCAACTGCAGATATTGAGGTAAAGTAATTAAGTCCAAATCTCATACAATGTTGTCTATGTTTTGTTTTGTTTTTCTCCAAAAAGTTTCAATATGCCGCAGCTATACTTTTGACTGAATCCCAGAAACGAGAGCATATAACACCAGCAGTGTTTCCCGCAGCACTATCTTGGCGAGGCGGCTGAAACTCGAGCCATCGATGCAGACGCTCGCCGCCGACTCCCCCCCCCCCCCACCCCATTGGTTTTTAAAACTTTACATGGCCTAGCTCCAGCTTATCTTCAAGACCTTCTTCACGACCATTCCAGTGCTAGAACACCTCGGTCAAATAATAAATTGCTCTTACATATTCCTTGGACCAGACTGAGTGACAGCGAATAGGAGTAGCATTCGCTGTCACTACTCCTAATCTTTGGAACAACCTACCTTTAAACATAAATAAAATTGACATGATTAGGTTTTTGTTTTATTTTGCTTAGGAAAGGTGTCCAGTTCAGGCGAAAGAAGTGCTGGAACAGTCACTGTCTTCTGTCCTAAGTCATCAGACATCGCTTTCTGACCAAGCACTGACATCTTTGTCAGCCCAGTCACCACTGGCCCCAACATCTCCTCAAGTGCTGTCGACCATGCCCAACTCCTCAGAAACATCAACTTGGTTCTCCTCCTGGGCACCTGTGTCCCAGCCTTCCACTCAAGTACAACTCATTTTGCCGTCTTCTGAAGTTTCTTTGGTTGCAACCTCAAGGCTGCCCCTCTCCCCACACTCTACCCTGACTCCACAGGTGATTATCATTGAGGACCAGGCACCAGCTTCTCCATTACCTGAGCAACCTATAATTCTACTGGAAGACCAAGAAGAGTCACCTGAGTCTCCACAACATCCACCAGAGTTGCCTTTGGATGAGTGAGTCAAAACTGCATATTCTGGCAGTGTCTTATGTAATTAATTTTGACAGTTGCAAACCATTGTTTACTCCAACAATACACAATAAAATATATTTTCTTTTTACAGAACAGATCTTCAGACTATATTAACAAAACTATACAGCAAAGTTGATATGACTTTCTGTCCTACAAGCAACCAAATAAATGTGTGCAGGGACAGGATTTTAGAATGTAGCCTGCATGCCTTCAGAAGACGCCGTTTTGATCCAGCAGCAAAACTGGATGTTGTTTTTGTGGATGAAGAGGACAACGCTGAAGGGGCAGTTGATGAAGGTGGTCCCACACGAGAGTATCTAAGACTGTTAATGAGGGCCATTCATCAATCGAATATCTTTGAGGGGCATGACAATGACCGCCATCTAGCTTTGGACACTAGTGGTCAGTATTCTTTCTTCCCCCCCCCCTCCCTCCCCTCAATTGTTAAGGATGGAAAATTGTCAAATAACATTTTTTTTCTTTAGCGCTGGAGTTAAAAATGTACAACTGTATTGGAAAAATGATATCAGTCTGTTTGGTGCATGGAGGCATTGGACCACATTTCTTCTCTCAGAGGCTGTATGACCACATTTGTGGCACATTGTCTCAACCTACCCTGGTTGAGGAAGTTGTTAACCATTCATTCAGACAGCAGTTGATCAAAGTAAGTATCAATTTTAAGAATTTTGGATATTGATCATAAGCTTAAATTCAGTTTCACATAATTTTTTTTTTACTTTTTAGATTCAGGATGCAAACACAGTCGTGGAAGCAAACGAAGCCATCATGCTGGCTGCAGATACCCTGAGCATTGTTGGAGCATTAAGGCGTGTAACTACGCTGGAAGAGAGGGACTCCCTTGTGCAATCTGCTGCAGACTTCTTTGTAAATGGCAGAGTGTGCACTGCATTGCAACAGTAAGCAAGATCCTATTGTTTTCTATTAGAAATCTTGGCGTATTCTAAAAGTAAGACCGTATTCTCATTTCTTAAAGGTTTGTGGAAGGTTTGGAGACTCTTAATGTGCTAGACGAGATTCAGAAAAACCCTGCTGTCTTTCATGAATTATTTGTCTGTGAGGAGAAACCACTCTTGGCACGGGACCTGTACACACTTTTCCAAGTGTGTTTTTCTGTGCAAGGCAGCAATAAGAGGAGGATAGAAAATCAAACCATATGCTACTGGAGAGACTGGTTGGTGGATATTGAAGGTACAATAAATTGTGATACTGTAAGCACAATCGGTATCTTGTGACTGATTCATCACCACTGTCCAAAAAGAAGTAATCATAGTTTGAGTATAGAGGCAGGCTTTTTAAACGGCTAGTGACAGGACCAAAAAGCAGTTAAATTACTAGAAAAGTCTCTTTACTGGTAATATCATATTATACAGATTGGTCAAAAATTTCCTATATAAAGGAACCAGTTGATTGCATCAAAGTCCCGACAAGCAGCATTCACTCCTGGAGAAGCGTAGAGCCACACTGGGTGCGATTTGCCGGGGGGGATGGGGGGGATTTTCCCCCCCTCTGTTTGTGACGTCCCCCCCCCTCTGGTCATTCATGTTTTATTCCTGGGGGGGATACATCCCCCCCCCCCCCCTCTGGTCTGAATTTAAAAATTTATATAAATTAGGGCTGTCAGTTTTAACGCGTAAGACCACAATGGCAATTTTTTTTTTTTTTGTTGCCGTTAATTGCGCGTCAAAACACACACACCGTTCCCTAATGTTTTTTCCCCGCCGCGCTCTCCGCTGTAGCAAAACAGACCCGGCTCACTGTAGCACAGACTGTTTATTTCATGCGACTTTGGGCTTGTTTTATTCTAAAGGCGCTTGCAAATTTCATAAGTCACGGGTTGCGGTTTTTTTTTTGGGCACGTTTCTGAAAGTGGAATTGCTCATTTGGGCTCTAAAATACGTGACGAAACAGCGGTTATTAAGAGACCTGCCTGCACTAGACACTTTGTATCCAGCTGAACTATCCCTCCGCCATAGGAGCCGACGGTAGTAAAGGCAGACAGAGCAACTCTGCAGTTTATGGTGCAATAACAGGTGATGACTGATGAAAGTAGAATACTTTGTGCAGATCACCATTTTGAGCTGACATTGGTTCTGAAGATGAGTTTTTAACATCCTAATAACATTGCAGAAACCCCAACCCATAAACCGTACTTTAATCCTTATTCATTTTTTTTCTCTGTATTTGACAAACTAAGGCTGAATTACGTTGCCAAACGAAGGACCTGGAGTTACTAAACAGTTGCTAAACAGTCTCAGGGTATTAAGCTCCTGGCCCAGTTGCAAGCAAAGTGTAAGACTGGAATGACCTGGAAATTTAAAACCTTTTTCCAGGCTTAAACTGTATGAATATGGATATAAACAGCAAGCAAAAATATTCAAATAAATTATTGTTGTTGGTGTGAAAGCTCAGAATTAGATGTGTGAGAGAGAGTGAAAAAACGAACAATAAAACTTATGACTTTATTGAAATGTAAAATTTTTTTACACATTGTGTAAACATCAGGGCGTCATGATTAGTCATTTAGCCATCATAGTCCAGCGTTTAACATTTGGCACTATGATGTTTTCATTCCAATTCTCAAAAGTGCTTGAAAAATAACAAAATAAAAATATTTTTTGTACAAGCATGTATTTTATTAGTGTCATTTATTGCAAAATTGCATATTAAAATGCCCAAACAGGCTATTACACTTTCAGAAATAAAAGGATAAAGCATGCAATTAATTTGCAATTAATCTCGAGTTAACTATCGACATCATGTGATTAATCGATTCAAATTAAAAAAATTTAATCGTTTGACAGCCCTAATATAAATACATGTCTTGTGTCCTTTACGTTCGTTAATTGAATTTTTTGTTGTCTGTTTTTAAAGAGTATTATTACGTTTTCTGCTCAAAGGGGTTAAAGTAAACTAATATCCACTCCCGAGTCCAGACAGTAGATGGCACAAGTTTAAAAACAATAGTCTAACCTACTGGATCTAGCTAGCTACCTGAAAGAGCAGCTGCTAGCTAACCAAGTAATGAATGAGAACGTGTGGCAGCATGAACGTCAACGAAGTATTTTTTCATATTTCGGCCCGAAAAATTAACAGAAAAGGTCAAGAGTAGATGACGGGACAAACAGCCATGGTAATGTTACAGGATGAACTTTGGTGGATGATGATTTACAGGCAGCGTCACAAGACAAGAAGCAGCAGCAGCCGATTTCTCCACCCTCCCGCCCAGGACAGGTTACATGTTGTCTCCAGCCAGACAGCATGCAGGCCACATAACCTTGTTGTTATGTTCATTTATAAAACACTTGAAATGATTCCCCCCCCCCTCTGTTTTTTTTTGCAAATCGCACACTGGAGCTACAGGGAGAGTCGTCTGCATTGTCCATGGCTTTGCTGCAATCCCTCATACTGAGCAACCATGAAGCGACAGTGGGAAGAAAAACTCCCCATTAACGGGAAGGAAAACCTCTAGCAGAACCGGGCTCAGTATAAACAGTCATCTGCCTCGACCGACTGGGGGTTACAGAAGACAGAGCAGAGACACAACAAGACAGACAAAAAAGCACAGAAGCACACATTGATCTAGTAATCTGTTCTACATTAGATGGTAATAGTCGGTGATCTGTCCTCCCTGGATGATTTCACAGTCAACAGAACGTCAGACCAGGTGTACCTACTATGAAGAAAAAAAGAGAGAGAGCTAAAAGTTAAAAGCTGAAATAACAACAGTCATTTCAATGCAAAACTGGAGAACAGTAGAACTCTATAGAGTGAGAAAAATAGACCCTGATGTCCTCCAGCAGCCTAAGCCTATAGCAGCATAACTATAGAGGTAGATCAGAGTAACATGAGCCTCTCTAAATTGTCTGTCTTTTAGCAGTGAATATATATTGGGTAATTTGTTGCATAAATGCATACTTTTACATACTATTTACAATGATCATGCTTTGTCATGGTTCGTCTTCAAAATGTTTAAGTTATTGATTTATATTTACTAACAAGAAATGCATTGTCATCACCAATATAACAAGATTGAAAAGGAACAAAGACAGACATTTAACTCATTTTCTTGCATGTCTTTAAGAGTACACTTGATACCAGTGTCCTTATAACTTGACTGTGTGTCCTTAAACATTTTGTCTTTCAGAAGGAGAATGCAGTCCCATTACCCTTGAAATGATACTCGAGTTCGCTTCTGGAGCATCCAAGGTACCTCCACTGGGCTTTCCCCATCGTCCACAAATTGAATTCCTCCATGAGGCTAACAAAGTCTTCCCAGAAGCAAATACTTGCCTTATAGTACTCCGCCTTCCTGTACACCCAGACTATGAGTCTTTCACAAAGTACATGACAGATGGGGTGCTGCAGGCACCTACCTTTGGTGTTGCGTAATCAGCCAATAAGTGTGATAAGCTGTTCTTTAAAAAAAAGAGTTGGAATGTTTTGAAAAGTTAAGTGTTTTAAAGCAAATTATAATATGGTTAATGTAATGGCCAAACTTGGAAAATATTGAACTGTAAATACAATATTTACTTTTTTTTGTTGTTGCAAAGAATAGATGTCTTATTTACCATTTTTTTAAAAACAAAATCAAATTCTAAAGAAGCTCAAAGGGTCAAAAAGATGCATTTGAAATGGGGGTTGGGAGATACTATTTATTTCTACATGAACATTTTCCAAAGTAGAATTTTTTATTGTTCTTTCCCTCTCCAGAATGTATATTTAATTTGTCATGTCTTTAAACACCTTAACATTTTATAATTAAATTTGTAAGGTTACCTACTCAAGTCAATTCCGAGTTTTATTTGTAGTAATTGTACCTTTAGAACAATGCATTTGATCAAATGTTCTTGATGTTTGTCACTCCTCAAACATAGTGACATGTACTTTAAATCAATAAAGCATTTGCAATTTCTGCACAACAGGCCTGGTATTTCTCCTTCAGATCTGAAATATGATTGACTGCAAGATTAACTGATTGAAGTTGCTGCTGACTGAGCCTGGTTTGGGGTGGTTCTACAACTACACTAGGAACCTCTTCAGCATCAGTGGTTGGTAGTGGCCTAAGGCCATGCTGTTGCAGAAGTTCTTCAAGAGTTTCTGGTGTGTTGGAACTTTCACCAAACACGTTGTTAGTTGCTGTGCTGTTGGCTCCCATGTTTGCCAACATCCGTTCAGTCCAGATTTGTGTTGGTGTTTTATTGTTTTCGGTACGCAAGGAATGGTGGTTCCATGCCTCTCTGAATTGTTCTAGTCGGCTTTGAATCTCAGGAAGAAAAACTGTGTGAAGAGAAAGTTTGTGCACGTCGTTGCTAGGATCCAAGAGAGCTGAATCTTCAAGATTATAAAACGTGCTATAAAATGGTTCCAGAACATGTAAAAACACATCCCTCCAAAGACGCTCAATTCTCTGATTATGGATGGATTCCCCAGTTAGATGACTCCGACGTTCAATGCCCTGAAGGAGGTTCATCACCAGTGCCACTTGCACATTCTCGCCACCATGATCTGACCTCACTCTTGAAGGTAAGCCATAGAGGCCTGTTGCCTTGAGAAAATGAAACAGCACTGTTGAGGCGCGATTGTCTGTGCTACAGTTCAAGTAAGTAATTAAGCGAGAACATCCATCGATGCCACCATGGACCACAAAGCCCCACCTAAATGGAAATACAAAAAATGTATGAGTAATTTATGCAAATGTGTATAGTGAATTTAGTTCTAGGACATCTACTCTGAAAAATATCCTTGATATTTTCAGATACCTTATGAGACGCATGTTGCCATCAATATGCCATAAACTGTTGGGATATGGCACATGATAGACACGTCGAGACACTGCACTGCTCCACCTCCTTGCAGTTGCCATTGGGTTGATTCGAGCCATCATGTCACGGACCTTACGCCGTGGAACAACTAGTCCTTGTGCATGCAACAAGCCTCGCATCATCTGGTTCAAGGAAGGACATGTGGTCTTACTATTTCGAACCACCACAAAATTTAACATTATGAAAGTAATCTTTTACAAATTATAGGTTTCAGATTTCACATCTGGTCATAAAGTATTTTTTTTTATCATTATTTGTAACACTTAACATTTACCAATAAAATAATTAATATCCTGCACCACCACTGTTGAACATATTACTTGTTCAGAAACTATATTTAGATTACATACCTCAGTCCCAGAATTTGGATACAGGGATTGAAGTTGTCTGATGTTACTTTCAAGGTCTTCATCAGTCACTGCAGCCAACCTTCCCCTGATTGGTACACCAAGTGCCTTGGACTTCTTATAAAGAAATGATGTTGAGCATCCAAAGATGTTTGCCATCCTCTTGACTGTGTGTCCTTGGGCCAAAAGAAAGTCGATCTGATCTCTTGTAATATGAATAGCTGGTCTACCTCGACCACCTAAAATAGAATCATATTCAAATGCCTCAGCATAATGTTTACTTTATGCATCTGTTTTTCTCTGTCTGTCTATATCTGTATAGAGGTGTCCCTGTGTCTCCTAAGGGTGAAACTATGCATTTCACACAATGTATACATTTTTTTTATATACATATTTTTCTGTTGCAAATGCATAAACACAAAGCTTTAAACTTTTATAGACACTGGAAAGCAACTTAAAGTGTGAATCAGACATAAACCGGAGGTGCGCTTTTATTTTTAGAGGAGCCAAAGGAGGGTGCTGCAATGCCTTTTGCCGTCTAGCATGTCAAAATCAAGAGCTAGCTGGCTTTACTATAATTTCCGAAGAAGCAGATAGCTTTACCACAGTATAAAAACTACATCTGGTTATTACCTGAACTGGCCCGGGCAGCGGAATATTCATTATTTCCAGCTTGGACATGAGTCGATAGTAGCACTTTCAGCTCCTCTAAACCGTTTTTCAGTGCGTTGTGAGTGTCGGCCGAAAGTAAATCAGAAATTCTTTGCAAATTTCTTAGGCAGTCTTCAATAACACGTTTTTCGCGCTCTCCGCATATCCCATAATGAAAAGCTCTTTCAATATTGTGGCATTTTCTCACAATTTTGTCCAAAACTGCCAGCGCCATTGAATCTTTAAGCAATTGTTTGGACAGTTTACAGCCAATAAGGGGCTTACACGCAATGTCTTATTTCAGATATCTTAAATTGTAATTCTGACTAGTCATAATTACGTTCGAGATATCTTAAATTACAATTACGGATCTGTGACGCTTTCAATGACGAATCCGGTGACGTAATTTGAGATATCTTGAAAGGAATTCTGACTAGTCAAAATGTAATTGAAGATATCTTGAATTATTATTCTTCCTAGTCAGAATGTAAATAAAGATATCTTAAATTACCATTCCGGATAGTCAAAATGTAGTTTTGTCTAGTCAAAATGCATTTTAAGATATCTGGAATGTAATTACGGATAGTCAGACGAAACTGAATTTATGTTAAAACGGCTTGCCATAGTCACCGCGTTTATCAGCTAAGTTACTGGAAAAGAGGGAATAAATGCTGACAGGTGACATGGCCACAGGTGGAAATAACTCATCAATTAACTGCAAGAGCAGACAGACACACTTACCGAGGAAGTTGTTGTCAGATGTTCAATCCGCTAAACTTTCTGAGTTGCTGGTTCACATAAATCCAAAGAAACCCTTTAACCACCGCTACTTTCCTTCATGCATCTGTGGCCATTTTGAGATGCTCTTCCAAAAATTAAAATGATTGAACACCGATAAACCTCAGATGGCAGATGTCCGCTTTGCAAAGACCCGCCCTACTGTCTTTCTGATTGGCTAATGCTCTGCCAGATTTCATTGGTTGAGCGCAGCTTCTGTTTAAAACCTTGAATAAAAATTCTAGACGGAACTTTTTGCGCTTATTTTCCAAATGACGGATATCCGTCACAGCTTTTGTTACCCTGAGCTACCTCTATAGTTATGCTGCTATAGGCTTAGGGTACTGGAGGACATCAGGGTCTATTCCTTTCACTCTGATGAGTTCTCCTAATGTTCTCTAATTTGCATTGCTTGTCGTCATTTCAGCTTTTAACTTTTTGTTCTCTCTTTTTTTCTTCATAGTAGGTTTACCTGGTCTGGCGTTCTGTTAGCTGTGACATCATCCAGGGAAGACAGATCACCCGCTATTACCATCTAATGTAGAACAGATTACTGGATCAATGTGTGCTTCTGTGCTTTTTTGTCTGTCTTGTTGTGTCTCTGCTCTGTCTTCTGTAACCCAAAGTCGGTCGAGGCAGATGACCGTTCATACTGAGCCTGGTTCTGCTAGAGGTTTTTCCTTCCCATTAATGGGAAGTTTTTCTTTCCACTATTGCTTCATGCTTGCTCGGTATGAGGGATTGCTGCAAAGCCATGGACAATGCAGACGACTCTCCCTGTGGCTCTACGCTTCTTCAGGAGGAGTGAATGCTGCTTGTCCGGACTTCGATACAATCTACTGGGTTCTCTTAGATAGAATTTTTTTGACCAGTCTGTGTAATCTGATTAAATTTATTGCACTCTTAAAGTGCAATACAAATTACTTTTATAAAAACAGTCCCAGTAAGGAAGACCTCTTCATTACAGGGGGAAAACACATTGGGACAGTTTTGGCACATTCAGGCACAACTGTGCTAAAATCTCATGTCCACCTGGCACACTAACGAAACCCTTTGTGGAACATGTATGCATCAACTTATTCAGTTTAGATTTGTTGCAGTCATCATCAAGATGCGGATCTATAAAGTCAGGCTTTTCCTATTTCAAAGACGATTTCATGATGTTTTGCAGTGTTTAACTTGGAAAACATTTAGGCAAGGCTCTAAAATACATATTTCTTTTCTTTATTTAATTACCTATAAATAAAACATGGTGACAATTGCAATAGGTTCCAACTGAAAAATATTGTTAAATGCTTTGTGACATACAAAAAAACTAACATTTAAATTTCCAATTTATAACTTTGGAGCAGTAGCCTACTTGATTTAAATCACATAAATACTTTCAGGCAAACATTTTTCCTGAAACCCTCAAAGTTTAAGGGGTTCAAATCTGATTCCGAGTTCCGCCTCTGCCCAAACAACTTTCCTTAAAGTTATCACTAAATAGTCAGTACTGCTGTTGTTTCATACCTATTCGATGTAAGATTATCAGAGGTATCCGGCTCAAATCCAGCAGTCTGCGCTGATCATCCATCGCTTCCTCCTGCTTGAAGATTTCTTTGAACTCAGTGAACGGTTCTTCAGCAGGAGTTTCCTGCTCGGTGCTCATCTCTCTCTGGGATTGAACCGAAGACATTTTCAATGCAAACATTCAAGAATCCAAAACACCAAAACCGTCCTCGGACTGCTTTTAAATGTTTCTTTTACACGATGGTTTTAGTAATCGCATAAGAACCACGACACACTTACGTCGATCTAATAAACGCTGGTAAGGCGACGTTGGATGTGTGCGCATTCCACGGCAGCTGTTTTCCACTGAGTTGTTTTCAACCAGAGTGGTATAACTGAGAGTGGCGACACTCCATAGACTTCCGTGGAAAGAAAGGAATGCGGAAGTCACGTGGCTCAAGCAGCTGCAGATGGTTTCAAAAAGCGATAGATCCAGCATTGAATGCAGTTCAGTCTCAGTGTTTAGTCATTTTCTCCGGTAGGTGGATGAAATTACAAAAAAAAAAAAATATTATGAATCTTTAGCTGACTGTTCCGTACTAAAATAGGTCAACGGTGACATTGAATGTAGACGGTTTAAGTTAATGAATTACTTTAACCAGCTGGTTGTTGTTAAACTGCAGCAAGCTGATTGTGCAAGACGCTGCTGGACGGGTTTCAGTCTCATTCAGCTCTTTGAAATATTTGGTGCAGTTTGAAATATAAAAGTTCATAATTTTCTTATTTTTTGAGATGTCTGAACTTAAAATCAATCCCACTGAGAGTAAATGTTGCAGAGATTAGTTCTGCACAAATATCTGTGCAGAAGTTGGGAAAACACCTGAGGTCTGTTTATCCTTGGCAGCGAGGTAAAGGGAGCAAAAGGCCAGAACATGACCGGGACATGACATCAACTCATGCCCCGGTCATGTCAACTATTAAGATAAAGTTATCTGTTTTTCAACGTTTGTGGAACTGTTCCCAGAAATAAGACCATGGGCCCGTTCTTCATGCGTTGCTTAAAACATCCGAGATCAAATGACACATCCAAGATGATTTCATCCGGCTAATCATGATCCGGCTAATTGGGTTCTTCGAACACACCTGCTGTTTATGATTAGTATGGCTGGATTGAGTAATCTGAGATGACTGCGCGTTCATGCGTTTGTTTAAAAGGGGAAATGTATCGATAGTACAAACAACGATCCGCAACGCTGCTATTGGCTGTTTAGCATGGCCAAAGAACGCCCACATTTTTTTCTCTCAAGCAGAACACGAGCTTTTAATGGAAGGTTATGCCAAATTTGAGTCATTGATTAAAACGACAGGTAACACCTCAAAGTCTGCTAAAGCCAGGAGAGAGGGCTAAAAAAGGTAGCAGATAAATTAAATGTGTAAGTACTATCCATGGTAGATATTTTGATCACTTTCTACAGTTTAAATTTTTGCATTTTAATAATTTCATATTTACTTTGTTCTTTTATATCAGAGCCTCCACAGGACCGACTAGAACATGGGTACAAGTAAAAGTGAAATACAAGAATATTCTACAAAATGGTAGCCTTTAATTATTATACTTTATTTTAAAAAGGCACTTAGAGATCAAAATGTCGGTGTCATTCCTTAGACATTGGAAGTAAAGGACGCGTGCAAACTGGGAATTTTAACAAAAAAAAATTCTTTATCTAGAAAAAATTAAGTTCTTCCTTTTCCAAGTCATACACAGTTTACACGGTAAAACTGTATTGCTCCGTGTCTAGATAATACATCCATAGTTTTTTCTAATAGCGTACCGCGAGCGAGCTATTTTTAGAAAAGTAACGTCACGATGACGTCACATCACGTGGTACGCAGCAGGGCAAACTTGCATAGTCCGCCGCTGTTTCACCGTAAAAGAGACGTGCGTTAGCCTAGGTTTTACTCGTTTAAACGACTGCTTTTTCCAAATCTAAGACCATGGTTTTTAAACATTGTTGCTATGGAACGTGCAACAGCGACTCGAGGTACGCTGATCGGCCGCATATGAAGGATGTTTTCTTCATTACTTTCCCGAAATTCAAGAGTGCCAAGGAGAAATGTGTGTGCTTGGTCCATCGGTGCGGTCGGCCTACATATGTAGTAAGCATTTTGTCGGAGGAAAGGGCACAACCGAAGAACATCCTGACCCAATTCCAGTGACATCAAGTAGTGAACAGGTAAGAGTATTTTGGTGACCAACATGTTAATAATGAAGGGACTGCTACCATGATAGCATATAGGCTATCATGGTAGCAGGCGCTAACTTGATACCCTGCTACCAGGATAGCCTACTCAAAAACATTTCAAATGAGACAAACATTAAACATATACCGATCCCTGGACGGTGATTACAAACAAAAAAAAATGACGACGCCAATCAACGCCGCGCAGGAAAAAAAAAAACAAAGCTTACCGTTCGATCAACTCGGCCCGTTTTCCGGTCTTTTTAAGCCCTTGACACTCAAGCCATCGTTTGAGCTGAAGGTTGGTGTGTTCTTCGACAGTGCGACCAGTAAACCGTACGCCTGGGACATCGTCTTGGGACATCGTCTTGGGAAAGTTTAATGGCTGCAAAGTCGGTCATATCGCTGGTTCTGTTGCACGTGTAATAACTGGTTTCTACATGCATTCTCTACCTGTTTGGCCTACATAAGCGGCAAAAGGGGCGTTGCTCTTGAGACGGTGATGTCACGTGCGCGGTACACTATACGATATACGGCTCGACAGGAAGCAAGCCTTTCAAAGTAAAACTAAACTTCACAATAAAATGGCCTGAACAAATCTTCTTATTCAATATGATAAAAATAAAAAGCAAACCATCATACAAGTAACTTAAATATTTTCTATTTATGTCTCTAACACCACTTTTTCCTCTTTAAAAGCCACTGTTAAATGATGTGCTTGTCTGTTTATAACAGCCACCAAGAAAAATCTCTCTACAATTACACTGTCGCGCTGCGCTAAAGGATCCTGTCTAGTGTGCAATATGCGATTAATTCGAAAAGCTCTGAAATTATTCTTGCACCTTCCGCAACAGGTTGCAGTCGTAAAAATGGACATGGCTACGGCAGACTTCCCTATCTCCTCCGCTTATACAGCCGTGATCTAATCCTGTTTACATGAAATAAGCCTGCTCGCGAGAAGGTTTAAGCTGGCGCACATGTTGCTATGAAAACAAGTCCGAGATGAGTTTCGAAGAACCAAACGATCCAAGATCATGCCAAATCGTCAACAATCAAATCCAGCTAACTGAGTTAGCGACGTACGAAGAACGGGCCCCATGTCTGCCAAAAAAAGGCTGGAAGCACGTGGACACTATTAGGTTGCAACACACACCAATGGATACACACAGATTCTTATTGTAACGCACACACATCTGTGGGCTACAAAAATGCATGTCCAGTGTATGTAATCAGAACTTTTTGCTCACACCCGTTTGTTGGTACGTTTGAAATAAAAAGAGTTCTCCGTTGGCAAGCAGAGAAACCTCATCTCCCCGAATCTTCTTTCTTTTTTAAGGTTCAATAGTTAAATAATCTCCCACAATGTGTGTGGAGTGGAGGCTCAAACTTTCAGGGTGACAGGACGAAATGATTCATCAGAAGGAAATTTTATAAACTACCTCAACTAAAAAACATCCGAGATTGAAACAGTTAATTTACTTTGATTTATAGATTCTACTTTAGACAATCCATCTGCTTTCATCTTGATGTGCTGCTGACATAAAAAAAACAGGCACGTGTTGCTGCTCTTCTCTAACCCAGGCAATGTCACATCCAAAAAACTTTCCTGTTCCTGGATCCAGTTCCATGCTTGGTGTGATTGCCTTTTCCTCCAGGGTTAAGACATATTGGTCCATCCTAATGTTCCAGCTTAATTATTGCAGTCTTCTTTGCTGGTTTCTGAAGCCATGGAGAGGAAGACTCGTGTCCTGGAGAAACATCTAGCCTGTTGAGCATGATGAAAAATGAAGTCGTGGCTACGCTTTACTAATGCGTGGCCACGACTTAACGTCTTCAAAAAAATAATTCTGTCCATGTCACCAGAGGGGCTCCGTAGTTCATAGATTTTTGATGTAATTTATAGGGTTGAAACTATTTTCATTCTGTTTGCCAATATTTTGATCCTCGCTTTTAATAAGATCTTTTGAAATTCCCAGATATCAGATTCAGAGCTGGAATGGATTGGAAGAAGTTCACACTTATCAATATTTAGAGACAGAAAATGGATTTTTCGCTTATATCATTATAAAGCAGTTCAATTATATTAAAACATTTCCCCCTAAAGCCAAAACATTTTAAAGTTTGCATAATAAAGCAATGCAGAAGCAGCTCTAATGCCATTTAGAAGTCGAGGAATAAAATTAAACTGTCACTGTTTAGCATGTCAAGAATAACTCTTGTATGATGAACATTCCTTCCCTTCATGAATACAGATTGGCATTCATTATTAACAGTTGCTAACCCACAATGTAAGCAATTGGTGTAAACAACAGCTAATATTTTGTAGTCTGTGCGTAGTAAAGTAATGGGTTTCCAATTTTCTGAGGACAAGGGGTCTTTGTTGGCCTTGCTGATCAAAGTGATGAGACCTTGTCTGAGAAAGATAACTTGGGAAGAGCTGGAAAAAAAAGTAGAGATGAGACAAAGCCTCTTTCTTCTTCTCAGCAAGCAGGAGGATTTTAATTTCAAGACTTACAGTCACATCTTCACTTGGCAAAATCCCAACAACATGGGGTAACTGTCATCCTTTCATATGGTGACAGTTACATAAATACGAATATGATATCTTACTATCTTACTACTTAGATGTTTCCTATCATTTCTGGATGGAATGCTTACATAACTGTTGTGCTGTGTATAACAGAAAATAGCTAAAGATTAATCACTCTTGACATTGTTAGGAGGATGTTCAGTGTTAATACAAACAAGGTTGAAACTTGGCAATAGTGAAAGGTAAGGCTGCCACTGCAGCTGCCACAAGGTGTCACCAAGCCGGCAGGCCACCTGCCGCACTTCTACTGTTGTTTATGGACTGCAGGTCTACTGGTGGTTCCTAGAGTCTCTAAAAGTACCATGATGGGTAAATAATTGTGAGGTAAAAGACAAATCAGTTTTTTGTTTGTTTTTTTGTTTTGTTCCACCAGCAGCCATTCAAACTGACTGACGGCGCTGAGATGTTTAAAAATATTGAGAGCTCCATGAACCAAGTAACGAGTTCAAACTGTGACATAACTCTCATTCTATAAGACCCTGGTTGTAATCATTGAATAATTTTAATTTAAATGCTGACATGAGGACAACATTACTGCATATCCTATCAATCAAATCAATTCAATTTACTATCAGTTTGGGTAGAGTTGTAATGGTTCAGCGTGACGCATCATCAGTAGCCTACACCCTTTGTCTTAGCGGGCCGTGGTATTAGGATAAAAGTGTTAAGTTGATACGCCGCAATAGGTGGTGTTAGGGTTCTGCGGGCTGCGCCCGGTCTTTGTGCAGGTGTTTTACTCCCTCTCTCTTCGCAGGTGGTTGCTGATAAGCAGGGAAGCGCGGAGAATCAGGTGTCCAGCATTATGCGGTCCTCGGCGGGGGTATTTAAGCGGACGGCTGCCAGCATAAAACTGCCAGGCGAGCCAGCTGACAGCTTTACTAAGGCCTGTATATATATATATATATATATATATATATATATATATATATATATATATATATATATATATATATACACACACACACATACAAAGTTCTGGTTGGGTTAAGGCTGGTTGTCTGACCAGCCACACATGGCTATGCAGCTGGCCGATACGGGGTTGTGAGGAGGCGGCTTCGGGGTCCCTCATTCGGATCTCTGAGAAGGAGGACCGCAGCATGGGGCTTCTCACTCCTGCTGGATAGTGGCTTGGCTCCCCATTCAGCGTTCTGCAGGTTTTTTAGTCCAAATTCTCAAATATGCAATTGATTTAAGCTGAAAAGAATGACTAAATGATCATTTAAATGTTGTACAACAGAAAATTGACTCCTAAATGGAAATAACCAAAAGATTAAACTGTTAACTACAGTTATTTCCCAAAATAAATTTATTGTTGTCAAAATGTCATGTTAACAAATAGAAATTTAAATTTAACTTAATATGATGGCATTTTAACAATGAATTCATTTTGTCATGGTTTTGAGGTGTTTGGCCCACATGCAGACACAGAAGGACTACATAAAGATGTATAGTCTTTAAGATGTTTATTAAAGACTCTACGAGGTTTTGCACACAAAGTGAGCAACAGGCGAGGTCGGAACGTCAGAACAGAGGAATCTGCGGAAGAAAGAGGATAAACTAATACTAATTGAACCAGGGGACAATCTCCAGATGCTGCTGTGCTTACCGCTCAGCTGGGAGGACCTATCTGGGAGGATGAGTGGAAAAGGAGTTCAGTGACCGTAAAGTCTCTGGTGGAAGGAGGTGGAAGGAGATGGCTGAGTGACGGGAGGGCTGGCAGATGTTACACAGGCAGGGAGCCCAAGCAGCATCACTGCGGCGGCAGACTTTAAGCTCCCTGCGTCCCGTCCTTCCCTGTCGGTTCGTTCTGTTGGTTTCTGTCTACTCCTGTTGATTCTGCTCATTGCTCACCTCATCTTGTTCTTGTCCTGCTGTGGTTAGGGTTCCATGTCTCCACCCTGCAGTGCTGCTGGTCTTGCTACCTCTGTGCTCCGGCTCCATCCTGCTTGCTACACCAGCCATTAACAGCCTCCTGCTCCAGACTGGTCTGGACTCTGGTCATTATCCTCCACCATTCATCTTCCTCAATAAACTCTCTCTAAACTGAACTGTGTGTGGTTTCGTTCGGGTTCAGCTAAAAAGCATGACAGCATGAGGTAATGAATTATTTTGTCATGGGAGAACCAATCATCTTCATTATTCAGCACACTCTGCTGGTTGAACTTAGAAAGAAAAAAATCAAAATTAACACAATTAGCCATATGCTGCAGCTCTCCTTCATGGCCATTTTCAGTGGGTGTGAAGACCACTTCCTTTGCTCAGCCTTGTTTCCTGCTGGCCTGAGTGTCCTTCTGTGCTTTATTTATAAGCAGGACTTTGTGCCAGTACTCTGCAATCCGTGCAGAATTCCTGCAGTGGAAGATGAGTTGTGGTTCTCCGTTTTGACAAACCAGAAGGTTATACCATGATCAGTCAGCTCCTTCATAGCGCTTTCCTTTGGTGTCAATGTTAACATGTGCAACCCTTTAACAGATCCACCTTTTGAAAGCTAATGAGTTGCTTCTGTAAGTTATCCTATGTTTCCTATTCACAAATCATGTTGGGTTTCTTACTTCCCATTTTATCAAAGAACACCAATTCTATCAAATTATCTTGCAAATTTAGGTGGCATTATTTAAGTTGACAGTGGTTTCCCAATAACAAAATAATTACTTCACCATTTCACATCTTAGTTTTCTAATAAGGATGGCTACAACAGCATTTTTTAAATTTTTTTTTACATTTCTTACTCTGTTTAAATGAGACTTTTCTTAAACCTGTTAAAGCTGCTATTGTTTTAGTGGTTCCCCATATCACACTTTGTATATTAATAACTAACTCCAATGACCAATGACCAAAAGAAAACTCCCATTAAAATGTTCTCATCCCCTGATCAGTTCTTATGTGATCAAAAAGGATCACATCCTAGGACCTATCTGTAGCTGTACAGATGGGTCCTAGGTATTTTCCTAGGATCGTCTGCAGCCACTGCTGTGGAGTCTCAGCCCCCCTTTTCCTGTGGCTTTCCTCTCCTCTCTCCTCTCAGAGCTGCAGCAGGAGTGCACTCGGTATGTGGGGTGTTCTGGACACGTATTACAACAGATGTTTCCTCTTATTCCTGGAAAGAATGTTAACATAACTGTTCTACTGTGAATAACAGGAAATAGCTAAACATTAATCACCCTTGATATCATTAGGTGGATCTATAAAGCCCTTAATAATCAAGCTCCATCATATATCAGAGCTCTGATTACCCCGTATGTTCCTAACAGAGCACTTCGCTCTCAGACTGCAGGTCTGCTGGTGGTTCCTAGAGTCTCTAAAAGTAGAATGGGAGGCAGATCCTTTAGTTATCAGGCTCCTCTCCTGTGGAACCAACTCCCAGTTTTGGTCCGTGAGGCAGACACCCTGTCTACTTTTAAGACTAATCTTAAAACTTTCCTTTTTGACAAAGCTTATAGTTAGAGTGGCTCATGTTACCCTGAGCTACCTCTATAGTTATGCTGCTATAGGCTTAGGCTGCTGGAAGACATCAGGGCCTATTTTTCTCACTCTGATTTCTACTGTTCTCCAGTCTACTGTTCTCCAGATTTGCATTGCATTACATTGAAATGACTGTTGTCATTTCAGCTTTTAACTTTTTGTTCTCTCTCTTTTTTCTTCATAGTAGGTACACCTGGTCTGACGTTCTGTTGACTGTGAAATCCTCCAGGGAGGACAGATCACCGACTATTACCATCTAATGTAGAACAGATTACTGGATCAATGTGTGCTTCTGTGCTTGTTTGTCTGTCTTGTTGTGTCTCTGCTCTGTCTTCTGTAACCCCCAGTCGGTCGAGGCAGATGACCGTTCATACTGAGCCCGGTTCTGCTAGAGGTTTTTCCTTCCCGCTAACGGGTGTTTTTTCTTTCCACTGTCGCTTCATCCTTGCTCAGTATGAGGGATTGCAGCAAAGCCATGTACAATGCAGACGACTCTCCCTGTAGCTCTACGCTTCTCCAGGAGTGAATGCTGCTTGTCGGGACTTTGATGCAATCAACTGGTTTCCTTATATAGGAACATTTTTGACCAATCTGTATAATCTGACCCAATCTGTATAATATGATTGAACTTAACTTGTAAAGTGCCTTGAGATGACATGTTTCATGAATTGGCGCTATATAAATAAAATTGAATTGAATTCAATTGAATCTCCAGTGTTAGCGAAAAACTAATCCAGTGGTTTTAGAAAATGGCTCATATCAAAGCTAAAACCCTCCCAAAATATGTTCAATGTACTAAAATAAATTTGCTTCACTGAAGAAAGATTGATCATTAACCAACACAAAAAGGTCTGATTTCGGTCTGAGAAAAGTACTGGAAACCTTGAGGTGGGGTTAATCATTGTGACTTGTGTTTTGGCCTTGTTCTTTTCCTGCAGTTCTCCAAACTGCATTTGTGCCAGTTTTCTTTATATGTTTTTTTCTCTTTCTGCAATTTTCATTTTTTCCCTTCTAATTTTTTTACACTGCATGTATCACATGATCAAGAAATTATCTTTGTTGCATTGATGTCAGCGCCACCATGTCCTCGAGTCTGCTTCAAACTGAAGCGAACATGGCATTGATGAATGAAATTGGAAACAGGTTTGTAAGCACAGGGCATTTGTCAACTTCCTCTTCAGTTTCCTGTTTCTATCTCTTCAGCTGCTCGATCTCTTCCCTTGAGGGTCGCCTTCCTTTAAGAGGCCTTCCTTCCTTTAAGAGGATCGCCTTTCAATGCTTTGGTATTGCTTCGGGGAGGGTGTAGTCTGTGGCGGCTTCTTGTTTCAATGCTCTTTGGTGTTCAAGTGTTCTCCTCACGCGTTTCCGCACGATGACGCTAAAATTTCTTTCGTTCTCGGCCTCCTGAGTTAGAAGACGGGCCCGCTTCGAGAGGTACGTGCCGCGGTTGTCGGCCTCGCATCCCGAGTCGACCCCGACCGCGTTAATAATAACAATAATTGATCTCACAATGGAGAAATTCACTTCTGCATCTTAACCCATCCACTTGGGGAGCAGTGGGCTGCCACTGTGCAGCACCTGGGGAGCAATCGGGGGTTAAGGGTCTTGCTCAGGGACCCAGAGTGCAGGCAGTGAGGATCAAACCGGGTACTTGCAACCTTCTCAGAGTGCAAGCGCGCTGCTCTAACCACTAGGCCTAGGTGCACCGCTTGAGCCTTTGCAGATTGGTTGGGTCAGCCTCCACTCTGAAGATTGTAACAAACGGCGCAAAGTCAACCGGTGAATATATTGCGGATCAACGGATGACTTTATCGCCGCGTGCCCGGAGCGGCCAAAAGACAGAGTTCGGCGGCTGTAGTGGGGAAGCCAAGTGGCGGACCAGAAAGTTCTTGTGCACCTACGTCCCCATGCCTCTGCCTGCCAGGCGCCGTCTTAGCCAAGACAATTTTAGCCTTTCGGCTTCGATCGATTCTGGTTCTGATATCAACCTAATAGACCTCGCCTTTGTCCGGCAGGCAAAAATTGAGACGGAGCCGCTGCCCACGCCACTTCAGGTTTTCGTCCTGGATGGGGTAGCCTTCTCAGGGTGACGAACCGAAAGAGGACCCTTGAGTTAGTAATATGAGGTAACCACAGGGAACGTACCAACTTCTATGGCGGAGGCTCCACGTTGAAAATACTGTTAAGAACTTAAGAACTTAAGTGTTCTGTCAAATCAAGAAAACAAACATCTGGAGATTTAAGGAAACATAAATTGACATTTATTTATCGAGACTTCCTTCACACAGAATGGATGGCCAGTGCCCCTGCCTCTCAAGAAGGTACACCTAAATGTCTGAAAAAAACTACAACAAAAATAATACAATAAAAATACAACAACTAGGGTTGTCAGTTTTAACGCTTTATTAACGGCAACATTTTTTTTAATGCGCGTTAATCGCGTGTGAAAACACACACATCGTGCCTAATGTTATTCCCCGCAGCGTTCTCCGGAGTTTATTTTTTTACCCAAGGCGCTTTCCGTGGTTCCAAGAATGCTAGAGACTGTAGCAAAACAGACCAGCCAAATCCGCTTATTTCATGCGTCTTTCAGCTTTTCTTTTCTGAAGTCGCTTGTAAATTTCACGAGTCGCGGTTGCGGTTTTTTGAACTGACTGACGCGCCAAACTGCTTCTGTTCCCTCTAAGCTGCACGCGTGTGCATTCGCGCACAGCAGCGCGCACAGCAAAGCTATGCTGCGCAGTAAATACAATCCAAGCTGAACTGTAAACAAAATAACAGTTAATAATGGTTCATTTTTAACCATTTTGCAGTTCTGGTGTGATGGTGTACCACAGTCTCGTTCTGTGAGCGCCAGGTGCTGATCGGATTGGGGAGACGCCTTTATGGTTGGGCGGGTTGCGCTGTGCGTCTTTGTTCTGAGGGTCGTTTCAGAAAAAAACGGCTGATCTACCCTGAGTAGAAATCTGTTACTCTGAGTAGTTCTTCCTCCCTCCGTCATACTCAGCATTACCGATTTCAGAACAGATTGAAAGGACATGGCAGCAAAGAATTTGTAAAAATAAATAAATAAAAAAAGCCAGTCCACAAGCATCCTCGTTCTCAACATGTTCACTTACAGGTTATTATATTATGATACAAGTTCACATTACTTATTGACTATATCTAAAAAAAATCAAATATATGTTTAATTCAATTGAAAATATAAAATAATACAATGTAACACACAATGATTTAAATTGTATTGTGTATACTTGGTCATCAAATCAGTGTCAATTACCTCTGTCAACCAGGTTGCCTGTAGGGATTTTTAAGGTCCAGCAGGTGTCAGTATTCAGTGACACAGTCAATACAGTTTGGCAATGTGTCGAAACGTTTCGTGACGCCTCATCAACCCATCACTACTTGCCAGAGTTTATCAATTATGGCACAAGGATGTTTTCATTCCAATTATAAAAAGTGATTGAAAAATACAAAATAAAAATATTTTTTGTACAAGCATGTTTTTTACTAATTGCAAAATCCCTGTGACGGAGGAGCCGTCACAAGCCGGGAAGTAGTTATAAGTCCGCAAACGCATGCGAGCACGCCTGCACTCACATATACACAGGCACATTCACCATCTCTAACTTACCTTTTGTTGCAGCTAAACTAATGTGGTTCATTGTGGGTGCACACATGGTGTTCCTACTTCAGTTAGCATTCATCCTAACCTTTTATTTTCAGTTTCAAACATTTTCCCGGTTCTGTTTTCAAGCAGGCTTATTGCTGGACTGTGGTGTGCTGGGAGGGAGTCACATGATGACGTGATGTTAGCAGAAGTACTGAGTGTTTTGTTAAATTGAGTACTGTATTTTTGATTGTAAGTTGTTGTTTTTTTACTCATTATTTTTTTTATACTTTAATTTATTTGAGTTACAAGTAATTGCTTAGTTGTTCTGGTTTGTTTGTTTTTGTTTGCTTGTTTGAACTTCCTGAGGGCGAATGACTGTAACATGGAAGGTACTGTTTTTTTTTTGTCTATTTTTAACCTGCCTGTATGTCCTTGTATATATTCTGCACCTGCCATCTTTGGCTCACCTGAAAGAAAAACTGAATAAATTCCACTAAAGTGATCTCCGGCCTTGACCAGTCATTTATGTTTGACCAAGCATAGAAGAACCCCGTCACAATCCCCACATAGGCTTTTACAAGTTCAGGAATAAAAAGACAAAATGTGTGATTTGCGATTAATCTTGAGTTAACTATTGAATTTATGCAATTAATCGCTATTAAACATTTTTAATCGTTTGACAGCCCTAATAACAGCTCAACTATTTGGACTGTAACTTAATCAATAATCTAATTTCCTGATGTAATGGAAGCTATCTCAATTACACTCCCGTAGTCCTCGGCTTTTACTGGCTACAGCAGCACAACCCGCACTTAAACTGGGCTGAGCGCAGGCTTGAGTCCTGGTCTCCATTTTACCATTCACACACTGTCTTCGGTCCGCTGTGCCCTCTGGGTCTAACCTGGAGGACTCCCTTAAGGAGGACCCCGTAGACCTCAGTCTGGTACCAAAGTTATGTTGGGATTTGAAGGCAGTGTTTAGTAAGAGTAAGGCAAAGTCACAAGCCTCCACCTTTGGCCCCAACCTGCCCGGCGCCCCGCTAACCTCCAGTCGGCTGTAGAACATCTCCCGGGCCAAACGGCAGGCCCTCATAGATTATATAAACGGGACGCTAGCCACTGGAATCATTTGCCCTTTCTCCTCCCCTTTGGGAGCCGAGTTCTCTTCCCCCCTCTTTATTGACTACCGCAGTTTGAAACAAATCACATTCGTAAAGGCAGAAAAGTGCAAGTTCCATAGACCATGGTGTCAGCTTCCTAGGCCTCATCCTTGAGGGTGGGCAGGTCCGCTCGGATCCACAGAAGATTAAGGCTGTCCTCAACTGGCCCGTTCCAGACTCCCAGATGCAGCTGCAACAGTTCTTAGGATTCGTGAACTTTTACTGGTGGTTCATCAGGAACTATAGCCTGATCGCCACCCCCTGGAATGCCCTTACTTCCACCAAAACAGCCTTCGCCTGGAACCCCGAGGCAAATTCTGCTTTCCTAGAACTAAAGCAGAGATTCTCTCGAGCTCCCATCCACATACATCCTGACCCCCTGAAGCAATTCACTCTCGGAATAGATGACCAAAAACTGCACCCCTGCACCTATATCTTCCGACGCCTGTCCTCGGCCCTTATCACCTAACATTTCTTGTGGCCGTCCCTTCACAAAGACGTCTGCGAATACGTCCTCGCCTGCCCCACATGTGCCCAGAATAAGTCCTCCAACCGACCTCCTGCGGGCCTTCTCCAACCACTCTTGGTCCCCAAAAACCCCTGGTCACACATTGAACTGGACTTCGTCACTGGCCTTCCCTCCTCCCAGGGGATGACCAGCATCCTAATGATTGTTGACCGTTTTTCCAAAGGCTGTCACCCGGTTCCTCTTCGTAAGCTCCTCTCGGCCTTCCAGACTGCTCAGTTCCTGACCAGGCATGTGTTCCGCCTCCACGGCATCACCCAAGAGATCCTTACAGACCACGGCCCCAGTTCACCTCCCGCGTCTTGAAGGAGTTCTCCACTGCCCTCGGTGCTAGATATGCCCTCACCTTTGGTTACGACCCCCAGTCCCATGGCCAAGCCACACGTATGAACCAGGAGTCCTCCCTTCGCTGCCTCACCTCATCCAATCCCACGGACTGGAACACATTCCTCCGTGGATCGAGTATGTACATAATTTCCACTTCTCTGCTCCCACCAACCACGCCCCCCTTAAATCTCACTAGGTTACCAGCCTCCTCTCTTCCCCCCTGATGAGAAGCAAATCTCGGTCACATCTGTTGCCCACCACATTCACCATTGGAAACAGGTCTGGGATCAAACTGTCCACGAATTCCGCCACGCTGCAGAACAGAGTCGCTGATTTGCTAACCGGAGGCGGGCTCCGGCACCCCGTTACCGTCCCGGACAGCGGGCCTGGCTGTCCTCAAAGGACCTTCCCCCTAGATCCACATCTCGGAAGCTGGCCCCCTGTTTCACTGGTCCCTAAGTCATCAACTCCATTATCAGCCACACCGCCGTCCGCCTTCGCCTGTGTTTATTCTCTACATGTTTTATTTTGTTTACCATATTCATTTTCATTTATCACATATTTACTCATTACTATTAAAAAGGTTTTAAGGTTTGAGTTTATTCAGATATTAAAGTGTCTTTCAGATGACCAATCTTTCTCTCCTATGTTACAGAGTAAGGCTTTGTGAAGAGAAAGATCTGTGTATTATGTAAAATTCTTTATCCAATAAGATCAATTAATTGTACTTGTCAAAGTCACACACCTGGCAGTTTAGAGCCGCAGATACAAATATAGTCATTAGCATATTGACACAAACCAAACAGTTAGACTAAAAAAACAAGACAGGACAGAATGGTGCAGTGACCAGGCATTTGTTGGTTTTAATTACAAAACAATAATTTCACAACGCCATTGCCAGAGGAAAAATGCTAGTCAGTGAACTTCAACCAAAAAAACGCAACTTATAAATCTAGCATCAGGCAAGAAACCATGAATGGACTTATATTCAAATAAAGTTTATCAATGTGTTGTGATCACCAACATCTACTCTATCTGACAGCAATTTAACCCTTTTTAGCCAGGCAAAAATATCTCACTTGAGAATTAAAACATTTAATAAAACAATTTTAACAAAAAAAACATTATAATTATTGCCCGATTTATTTTCGCAACACATCCAGGAGAATTTCGTTATAATCTGTGTGAATTTTTCTTTTAACAGTTAAATAGCTTCTGTCAATTTTTATTCATAGGCTGTACATGTGAATGGCTTCTCACCTGTGTGAGTTCTCATGTGATAAGTTATACCACTTTTATACCCGTAACTCTTTCCACAGACTGTACATGTGAATGGCTTCTCACCTGTGTGACTTCTCATGTGTGTAGTTAAACAACCTTTATCCCTGTAACCCTTTCCACAGGTTGTACATGTGACAGGTTTCTCGCCTGTGTGAGTTCTCATATGTTGAGTTAAATTACTTTTATCCCTGTAACACTTTCCACAGGTTGTACATGTGAATGGTTTCTCACCTGTGTGAGTTCTCATGTGAACATTTAAACCAGCTTTTTGCCTGTAACTCTTTCCACAGGCTGTACATGTGAATTGTTTCTCGCCTGTGTGAGTTCTCATGTGTTGAGTTAAATGACTTTTATCCCTGTAACACTTTCCACAGGCTGTACATGTGAATGGTTTCTCACCTGTGTGAGTTCTCATGTGAACATTTAAACCAGCTTTTTGCCTGTAACTCTTTCCACAGGCTGTACATGTGAATTGTTTCTCGCCTGTGTGAGTTCTCATGTGTTGAGTTAAATGACTTTTATTCCTGTAACTCTTTCCACAGGCTGTACATGTGAATGGGTTCTCACCTGCGTGACTTTTCATGTGATAAGTTAAACCAACTTCTTGCCTGTAACTCTTTCCAGAGGCTGTACATGTGAATGGCTTCTCACCTGTGTGACTTCTCATGTGAACATTTAAACCAGCTTTTTGCCTGTAACTCTTTCCACAGGCTGTACATATGAATGGCTTCTCACCTGTGTGACTTCTCATGTGAACAGTTAAACCATTTTCTTGCCTGTAACTCTTTCCACAGGCTGTACATTGGAATGGCTTCTCACCTGTGTGAGTTCTCATGTGAATTGTTAACTTGTGTTTGTTAATAAAACCTTTTTGACAAGTCATACATGTAAAACGCTTCTCACCTGTGTGAATTTTGTTATGATAAGCTAAACTTGTTTTATTCATGTAACTCTTTCCACAGGCTGTACATTGGAATGACTTCTCACCTGTGTGACTGTTCATATAATAAGCTAAACTACTGTTATGCATGTAACTCTTTCCACAGGCTGTGCATTGGAATGGCTTCCCAACTGTGTGACTTTTCATATGACGATTTAAACCGGATTTAGCCCTGTAACTCATTCCACAGGCTGCACATGTGAATGGCTTCTCACCTGTGTGAGTTCTCATGTGAACAGTTAAACCTGATTTATCCCTGCAACTCCTTCCACAGGTTGTACATGTGAATGGGTTCTCACCTGGGTGAGTTCTCATGTGACGAATTAAACCATGTTTATCCGTGTAACTCTTTCCACAGGCTGTACATGTGAATGGCTTCTCACCTGTGTGAGTTCTCATGTGATAAGTTAAACCAGGTTTATCCCTGTAAGTCTCTCCACAGGCTGTAGACGTGAAAGGTTCCTCGGTTCTGTGAATCCTCATGTGATAAGTTAAATAACATCTGTGAGTGAAACTTCTTCCACAGGCTGAACATGTGAATGGCTTCTCCCCTCTGTGAATCATCATGTGATAAGATAAATAACATCTGTAAGTGAAACTCTTTCCACAGTCTGCACATGTGAATGGCTTCTCACCTGTGTGAGTTCTCATGTGACGAATTAAACTAGGTTTATTCGTGTAACTCTTTCCACAGGCTGTACATGCGAATGGCTTCTCACCTGTGTGAGTTCTCATGTGACGAATTAAACTAGGTTTATTCGTGTAGCTCTTTCCACAGGCTGTACATGCGAATGGCTTCTCACCTGTGTGAGTTCTCATGTGACAAATTAAACCATGTTTATTCGTGTAACTCTTCCCACAGTCTGCACATGTGAATGGCTTCTCACCTGTGTGAGTTCTCATGTGAACAATTAAACCACTTTTATTCCTGTAACTCTGTCCACAGGCTGTGCATGCGAATGGCTTCTCACCTGTGTGAGTTCTCATGTGATAAGTTAAACCACTTTTATCCCTGTAACTCTTTCCACAGTCTGCGCATGTGAATGGCTTCTCGTCTGTGTGAAACCTCATATGATAAGTCAAATGACATCTGCGAGTGAAACTTTTTCCACAGGCTGCACATGTGAATGGCTTCTCGCCTGTGTGAATCCTCATGTGATAAGTTAATATACGGCTGTGAGTGAAACTTTTTCCACAGGCTGTACATGTGAATGGTTTCTCACCTGTGTGAGTTCTCATGTGAACAGTTAAAGGGTATCTATAGGGGAACTTTTTACCACAGCTTGTACATGAGAAAGGCATCTTCATCTTGAATGTTCTCATGTGACTTTTTTTTAAAAAGTTTTTAGAACCAATTTTAGCAGAATATATATTTGGCCCAGGGTGATTGTTGTTGTTAATTTTTCGTCTTGAAATGTCAGCAGCTTTTTCCTGCTCTTTGGTTTGCTCACCTCTCTCATTTTGTTTTCCACAGGCGCACATGTTGCTATGACAACAAGTCCGAGATGAGTTTCGAAGAACCAAACGATCCAAGATCATGCCAAATCGTCAACAATCAAATCCAGCTAACTGAGTTAGCGACGTACGACGAACGGGCCCCATGTCTGCCAAAAAAGGGCTGGAAGCACGTGGACACTATTAGGTTGCAACATACACCAATGGATACACACAGATTCTTATTGTAACGCACACACATCTGTGGGCAACAAAAATGCATGTCCAGTGTATGTAATCAGAACTTTTTGCTCACACCCGTTGTACGTTTGAGTTTGAAATAAAAAGAGTTATCCGTTGGCAAGCAGAGAAACCTCATCTCCCCGAATCTTCTTTCTTTTTTAAGGTTCAATAGTTAAATAATCTCCCACAATGTGTGTGGAGTGGAGGCTCAAACTTTCAGGGTGACAGGACGAAATGATTCATCAGAAGGAAAGTTTATAAACTACCTCAACTAAAAAAACATCCGAGATTGAAACAGTTAATTTACTTTGATTTATAGATTCTACTTTAGACAATCCATCTGCTTTCATCTTGATGTGCTTCCTGCTGACATAAAAAAAAAACAGGCACGTGTTGCTGCTCTTCTCTAACCCAGGCAATGTCACATCCAAAAAACTTTCCTGTTCCTGGATCCAGTTCCATGCTTAGTGTGATTGCCTTTTCCTCCGGGGTTAAGACACATTGGTCCATCATAATGTTCCAGCTTAATTATTGCAGTCTTCTTTGCTGGTTTCTGAAGCCATGGAGAGGAAGACTCGTGTCCTGGAGAAACATCTAGCCTGTTGAGCATGATGAAAAATGAAGTCGTGGCTACGCTTTACTAATGCGTGGCCACGACTTAACGTCTTCAAAAAAATAATTCTGTCCATGTCACCAGAGGGGCTCCGTAGTTCATAGATTTTTTTAATGTAATTTATAGGTTTGAAACTATTTTCATTCTGTTTGCCAATATTTTGATCCTCGCTTTTAATAAGATCTTTTGAAATTCCCAGATATCAGATTCAGAGCTGGAATGGATTGGAAGAAGTCCACACTTATTAATATTTAGAGACAGAAAATGGATTTTTTGCTTATATCATTATAAAGCAGTTCAATTATATTACAAAATTTTCCCCCAAAGCCAAAACATTTTAAAGTTTGCATAATAAAGCAATGCTGAAGCAGCTCTAATGCCATGTAGAAGTCGAGGAATAAAATTAAACTGTCACTGTTAATAAAATGGCGATAGTCTAGCATGTCAAGAATAACTCTTGTATGATGAACATTCCTTCCCTTCATGAATACAGATTGGCATTCATTATTAACAGTTGCTAACCCACTATGTAAGCAATTGGTGTAAACAACAGCTAATATTTTGTAGTCTGTGCGTAGTAAACTAATGGGTTTCCAATTTTCTGAGGACAAGGGGTCTTTGTTTGCTATGGCGATCAAAGTGATGAGACCTTGTCGGAGAAAGATAACTTGGGAAGAGCCAGAAAAAAGTAGAGATGAGACAAAGCCTCTTTCTTCTTCTCAGCAAGCAGGGGGATTTTAATTTCAAGACTTACAGTCACATCTTCACTTGGCAAAATCCCAACAACATGGGGTAACTGTCATCCTTTCATATGGTGACAGTTACATAAATACGAATATGATATCTTACTATCTTACTACTTAGATGTTTCCTATCATTTCTGGATGGAATGCTTACATAACTGTTGTGCTGTGTATAACAGAAAATAGCTAAAGATTAATCACTCTTGACATTGTTAGGAGGATGTTCAGTGTTAATACAAACAAGGTTGAAACTTGGCAATAGTGAAAGGTAAGGCTGCCACTGCAGCTGCCACAAGGTGTCACCAAGTCGGCAGGCCACCTGCCGCACTTCTACTGTTGTTTATGGACTGCAGGTCTACTGGTGGTTCCTAGAGTCTCTAAAAGTACCATGATGGGTGAATAATTGTGAGGTAAAATACAAATCAGTTTTTTTGTTTTTTTGTTTTGTTCCACCAGCAGCCATTCAAACTGACTGACAGCGCTGACTTGTTTGAAAATATTGAGAGCTCCATGAACCAAGTAACGAGTTCAAAATGTGACATAACTCTCTTTCTATAATTTTGATTTAAATGCTGACATGAGGACAACATTACTGCATTTCCTATCAATCAAATCGATAAAATTTACTATCAGTTTGGGTAGAGTTGTAATGGTTCAGCGTGATGCGTCATCAGTAGCCTACACCCCTTGTCTTAGCGGGCCGTGGTATTTGGATAAAAGTTTTAAGTTGATACGCCGCAATAGGTGGTATCAGGGTTCTGCGGGCTGCGCCCGGTCTTTGTGCAGGTGTTTTACTCCCTCTATCTTCGCAGGTGGTTGCTGATAAGCAGGGAAGCGCGGAGAATCAGGTGTCCAGCATTATGCGGTCCTCGGCGGGGGTATTTAAGCGGACGGCTATATGTGTATATATATATATATATATAAATATATATATATATAGATATAGATATAGATATATATAGATAGATAGATAGATAGATAGATAGATAGATAGATAGATAGATAGATAGATAGATATACATATATATATATACATATATATTTAGATATATATAGATATACATATATATATAAATACATATATAGATATACATATATATATATATACAAAATGCTGGTTGGGTTAAGGCTGGTTGTCTGACCAGCTACACATGGCTATGCAGCTGGCCGAAACGGGGTTGTGAGGAGGCGGCTTCGGGGTCCCTCATTCGGATCTCTGAGAAGGAGGACCGCAGCATGGGGCTTCTCACTCCTGTTGTATAGTGGCTTGGCTCCCCATTCAGCGTTCTGCAGGTTTTTTAGTCCAAATTCTTAAATATGCAATTGATTTAAGCTGAAAAGAATGACTAAATGGACATTTAAATGTTGTACAACAGTAAATTGACTCTAAATTGGAATAATAAACAAAAGATTAAACTGTTAACTACAGTTATTTCCCAAAAGAAATTTATTGTGGTCAAAATGTCATGTTAACAAATAGAAATTTAAATTCAATATAATGGCATTTTAACAATGAATTCACTTTGTCATGGTTTTGAGGTGTTTGGCCAACATGCAGACACAGACGGACTACAGAAAAAGTCTTAAGATGTTTATTAAAGACTCTACGAGGGTTTGCACACAAAGTGAGCAACAGGCTAAGTCGGAACGTCAGAACAGAGGCAACTACGGAAGAAATAGGATAACCTAATACTAATCAAACCAGGGGACAATCTCCAGATGCTGCTGTGCTTACTGCTTGGCTGGGAGGACCTATCCGGGAGGATGAGTGGAAAAGGAGTTCTGTGACCGTAAAGTCTCTCGTGGAAGGAGATGGCTGAGTGACGGGAGGACTGGCAGATGTTATACAGGCGGGGAGCCTGAGCAGCACCACTGCGGCGGCAGGCAGGAGGAGCAGCTGGAAGAACCAGGGTGAGTCCAGAAGAACCAGGGCGAATCCAGGGAGTGGCTCTCTTGCCCAGTTGGTAACACAAAGGGAGTTTGAGGGGAGACGCCAGAGCAAAATCTGAGCAGCGGGGATTCGAGGATCTGGTCTTCGATGCACAGAGCCAACACAAGTGAGCAAATCCAAAAACACGATGAACTGGAGAAGACAGGAGACAAAGTTAGATCCAAAAACAGGGATTCCAAAAACTCACAGGTATGAAGCTCAGGTGACAGTTCTATGGCCTAGGCATACCACAACGGGGTAACACTCTGGCGTCTTCCAGCTGTTTGAGCACTCCTTTTAAGCGAGAAAGAAGCAGTCCAAATGAGCCGCAGGTGCGGGCCATGCCCACCCGTCAACTGCACCCACCTGTGGAGCAGAATGTCAGGTTTAAACACCTAAAACATTCATTAACAACACAAGAAGGAGAGACAACAATGAAGTTGGTTTTCAAATAACCTTGCAAGGAGATTGAACGGAGATGCTTAATACAGATCTCCAAATCCGATTTGAAGCAAATCCGTCGCCTCCTCTCTATTTATTAGAAAAAGGAATCCCTAGTTTCATTGTCAAGCTAAGGGGTAGGGATAAGCAAAACAACTGTGACCTTCGAGATAAAACCAAGCAGTTCACACAGTGCAGCACTCCAGATGGCTGAATAGAGTTCATAAAAACACTTATAGTCACAACATATTTCTCTGCTTTCTGCAGGCCTTACGCAACTATAAGAGAGAGAGATCTAAAACCTTTAAACTTCTTAGTAGTAAAGAGTAAATATATATGATAAATGCAATGAAAATAGTAAATAACAAAAAATATGTAGAAAATAGTAAGAATAATTCTATCACAGAATTAGTAGAGCACGGAAAACACATAACCCTGACACACTTATGTATGAAAATACCATTACAGTATAATGCATAAACCATGTTTCTTGTGTGTAATGTCTCCCATTAAAATGCCACTTTTTACACAGGATTTTATAGTAAATAAAACAAATGAAATGTAACACAAATAATAGCTTAGCTAATTTCTACCCATTTAAAAAAAAAACTTAAAATGACAAATTTATCTCAAAATGCCTTTGCATTTTGACTGCAGTCATAGTTGGGCCTAGGGAAGGGAAAATGTTTTTGGATATCATGCAAATTAAAGTCAAGTTGTAACGCCCCTGGTCGCACATTGAATTGGACTTGGTCACTGGCCTTCCCTCCTCCCAGGGGATGATCACCATCCTAACGATTGTCACCTGGTTCCTCTTCGTAAGCTCCTCTCGGCCTTCCAGACTGCTCAGTTCCTGGCCAGGCATGTGTTCCGCCTCCACGGCATCACCCAAGAGATCCTTACAGACCACGGCCCCAGTTCACCGCCCACATCTGGAAGGAGTTCTCCACTGCCCTCTGTGCTAGATATGCCCTTACCTCTGGTTACCACCCCCAGTCCCACGGGCAAGCCACACGTATGAACCAGGAGCCAGGGGTCCTCCCTTCGCTGCCTCACTTCATCCAATCCCAAGGACTGGAACACATCATGAGCTCAGGTGTTCAGCATTATGTGTCCCTCGGCGGGGGATATTTAAGCGGACGGATGCCAGCATAACACTGCATAACAGCATAACACTGCATAACATACTTCGTGGTATGACTTGTTCGACCAACATCGAGTGCCGTCCTTTGTTCCCTATGGTAATGCACGTCTCTTGTGCTGCAGGTTTCAAGCCGCTACAGATCCTTCTCCGCATTGCTCCTGGATCTCTGTGCTTCCTACGACTAATCCCGCCAATACTTCCTCGTCTGATCTCTAGCTGGCAGCCGGCCAGCAGCGATCCTCCCGAGCCCACGTCTGTCAGATCCTGCTCATCCAGCCTCCCAGCCACCTGCTTCCGCTTTGTCCTGACGATTCGCCCATGGTGCCCCGTAAACCGGCATCCCACTGGTGGATTACCGTTGTGTTCACGGTGAGCTTGCGCCGGTAGACTTGCTTCCCAAATCTATTAGCGAACTAACCGTTTTCCTTTCGTCCTAAGAGTCTGACCCCGGGCTCCACGGACCCTGACGTCCCGTTGTCTCCCATCGATCCTATCGTCTTTGTCCAGTTCTTTGATAAATAAACCACTAAACCTTGGCTTTGGTCTCGTGAGTCTCTCTGAATGTGGCCTAAGCAACTTTGAACCATGACAAACACAAACATTAATTTCTCTTTCTAAATCAATTCCATCACATTCCAAATCCAGCCAATTAATCACCATTGGGTGATTTGCATTGTTAAATAACTTCTCGGATGCACAGATGTTTTCTTAGGTGTGCTGCAGTGCTGTGGGGAAACACCATGAAGGTTCAAAGGGGAATTTGTGTTTTATTGTGGCCGCATCCGGTTGCACCGCGGTTGGAGATCTTGCATCTTGTGATGGCATTCCGGCAGCATTAACACTGATGTCTGACACTCTGGTCTGAATCTCTCTATGTTGTGTAGTGTCACTGTCAATTTCAGCATCTTGATTTTAATCACTTTGATTTGTTATGCCTCTGCTCAAACAATTTTTGTTGTTATACTCAAAGTCACCAACAAAAGATTAATGTTCCAGCCTGTGAAGGATACAGTCCTGCTGGTTTTGACGCTTCTGCGGTGCCACTTTTAAACTCATTTCATTTCCATGAATTTTTGCCTGCAGTTTGCTCCTGTAAGGCTATCCTTTCTCCTTATATAGTTCTAAATTTTTTAATTCAAACTCACATTTTTCCTTTATTTTTTTAGTATTGTTCTTGGCTTTATAATCCATGATTTGTGTTTCCATCTGTTCACGGAGGGACAAGTCAAAACTCCCCGTCTCCGGCCAGGGTGAAGTTAAACCTGGTGTCATTTTACTACATTTCTTTAATTTTTGAATCTGTTTAGCATATTCAGAGTATTTTAATCCAATAATGGCAAGTGTAAGACTTCCCATTTTTTTGCTCTATATCAATTTTCTTAACTCAAATGGGAAATAAACGTTTATTTATTTATTTATTTTATTAGTGTCCTGTCTGGCAATGTGGCAATAACAATTGTTTTCTTAATGCCAAAAAGAGGCCAACAGATTTTTACTTTCACAAGCCGAGCCTTACATCATTTGCCATAGTGCTCTGCTTGATTTACACATGCAAGACGCTTTGTTATACTTTATGCAGGGAATATTTCATCTTATATGGACACTGAAACAAACAGGTAGATGAGAAAAAAGGAGAAAAGGTGAAAGAGAAAGAAGAGCACCAAGGCAGTTGCCAGGGGAACCAAATCCCAGATGCCCAAAGGGACCCTCAGAGTAAAGGTGCCTTACAGGCAGTTTGTGTGCTCTCAGGAGGCTGAAGCGTCTGTTCACTCTCTCACTGCTAGTTTCCACAAGCAAACTAGCAGACCGACAAAACAACCTGCCAAAAGTTTTAACACTGGGCTCAAATTCTCAATGCAGTACCTCTTCAACACTCAATCACACTGATAAGTCCTGCACTCAACCTCTCAATTCAACCAAGCAGCTTTCAGTAAATGTGTGTGCCTCAGTCTAGCAAGAATTTTGCACAAAATACAAGTTTTCATCTGTGTTAAATTCAGGAAATTGGATACGTGTTACCTTTCCATCTGATAATGGCACCTTGAAGAAAAACAGCAAACGCAGCATGCAGCAAACAAAAATCAGCTTAACACATGTAGTAAACCAGACAGCAAACCTTGCTCACTAAGTGCACTCAAACCTAAAGCACATTCACACAAACATTTGTTGGCTTTACTGGGAATTAAATAACTTTTTCTAATGGTCCAGATACCCAACTTTTTTAATTTTATGTGCACACATACAATTTGATGATGATAAACGTGCTTCAAAACAGGTCTACTGTTGCCTTCTAGGCACTTAACTTTTATCAGAGGCTTCACCTCAAATGCCGAAACAAATAAATCTCACTTTTGCAAAACGCGTTTCTTTTTTTACCAGAGATCTCACAACCAAAACCGTCGTGGTTTTCGGAAAGTGTGTGGCCCACATGCAGAACAACCTCAGGAGAAAATGGGGCTTTTTATAAGAACGTTTATTTGAGGAGTGAAACCAGACTGGGACTACTGGAGCTAGAAGGAGCGGGAGCGAGGTGACGCAATGGCTACAAGAGAGCGAAGGATTAGTGAGAGAAAGCAAGGAGCTGCGGTGCTACATCAATAAGGGAAAGAGGGCTTACTGAGAGCACATCGAGAAACCACCAGGGAGGAGTGAGCAGGCTTGGAACAGCTAATGCTTTACAGTGAAATTGACAACCTGTCAGTCAGCGTCCTTTTAAAAGCTTTGGTTTCGAAGATCACACTGGAGTTAGAACTTGAAACAGCACCAACAACACACCTTTCCTCCTAATTTCCAAACAGACCAATGTACATTTACATCTACATGTGACAAAAAAAGAGGAGTATTTACAGTTTACATCTGATTAGGGTCATTTTGAAGGTCTGTAAAAACTGGGAACTTTAGCCAAAGCCCCAAATAGTTTCATTTTCAAGACACGCTTGCCCCATTTACAAATAATTTGACATAATGATATAGGATATCTTGTAGCAGTTATCTGGGTTTTAATTGATTTAATTGATAAATTGATTATTGTGAATCAAACAAAAAGTTTTACAATGACTAATTGGTTTTAAGTTTTTGTTAGTAGAGGAAGTTAAGGATGAAGAGAAAATTTACAACTGATGAAAAAACATTTAGCTAAAGAAGGAAATTACAACTATGGGATTATTTAGAGACAAATAGAAACTTTTTGCTAAGGTTCAAATAAATGTGCAGCCTCTCAAATCAACATAAAATACAATTTTAAATATTTCACTTTCATCAAAAAAGAATGAAAACCTTCTGCAGCTCAATCGCTGTAAACCCTCCTCTCTGCAACATAGACAATCTGTGTATTGTGTATAATTCTTCATCCAATAGGATCCATTAATTGTACTTGTCAAAGTCACACTCCTGGCATCTTAGAGCCGCAGATACAAATATAGTCATTAGCATACTGACACAAACTAAACAAGACAGGGCAGAATGGTGCAGTGACCAGACATTTGTTGGTTTTAATTACAAAATAAATATTTCACAAGGCCGTTGCCAGAGGAAAAATGCCAATCAGTGAACTTGAACCAAAAAAACTTGACTTAAAAATCTAGCATTAGGCAAATGACCGTGAATGAATTTATATTCAAATACAGTTTATCAATATGTTATGATCGTCAACATCTACTCTATCTGACAGCAATTTAACCCTTTTCATCCAGGCACAAATATCTAATTTGAGAATCAAAACATTTAATAAAAGAATTTTAACAAAAACATTATAATTATTGCCTTATTTTTGCAACACATCCAGGAGAATTTCGTTCTAATCTGTGTGAATTTTTCACTGAACAGTTAAATAGCTTTTGTGAAATTTTATTCATAGGATGTACACGTGAATGGTTTCTCACCTGTGTGAGTTCTAATGTGATAAGTTAAACTACTTTTATCCCTGTAACTCTTTCCACAGGCTGTACATGTGAATGGCTTCTCACCTGTGTGACTTCTCATGTGATAAGTTAAACCACTTTTATTCCTGTAACTCTTTCCACAGGCTGTACATGTGAATGGTTCCTCACCTGTGTGAGTCCTCATGTGATAAGTTAATTCATATCTGTGAGTGAAACTTTTTCCACAGGCTGTACATGTGAATGGTTTCTCGCCTGTGTGAGTTCTCATGTGATAAGTTAAACCATTTTTTTCCTTGTAACCCTTTCCACAGGTTGTACATGTGAATGGTTTCTCACCTGTGTGAGTTCTCATGTGAACAGTTAAACCACCTTTTTGACTGTAACTCTTTCCACAGGCTGTACATGTGAATAGTTCCTGGCCTGTGTGAGTTATCATGTGTTGAGTTATACCAGTTTTATCCCTGTAACTCTTTCCACAGGCTGTACATGTGAATGGCTTCTCACCTGTGTGAGTTCTCATGTGATAAGTTAAACCACTTTTATTCCTGTAACTCTTTCCACAGGCTGTACATGTGAATGGTTCCTCACCTGTGTGAGTCCTCATGTGATAAGTTAATTCATATCTGTGAGTGAAACTTTTTTCACAGGCTGTACATGTGAATGGTTTCTCGCCTGTGTGAGTTCTCATGTGATAAGTTAAACCATTTTTTTCCTTGTAACTCTTTCCACAGGTTGTACATGTGAATGGTTTCTCACCTGTGTGAGTTCTCATGTGAACAATTATACCACCTTTTTGACTGTAACTTTTTCCACAGGCTGTACATGTGAATGGTTCCTTGCCTGTGTGAGTTATCATGTGTTGAGTTATACCAGTTTTATCCCTGTAACTCTTTCCACAGGCTGTACATGTGAATGGCTTCTCACCTGTGTGAGTTCTAATGTGAACAGTTAAGCCACCTTTTTGCCTGAAATTCTTTCCACAGACTGTACATGTGAATGGTTTCTCACCTGTGTGAGTTCTCATATGTTGAGTTAAACCAATTTTATACATGTAACTCATTCCACAAGCTGTACATGTGAATGGCTTCTCACCTGTGTGAATTCTCATGTGAAATGTTAAATGACTTTTACACCTGTAACTCTTTCCACAGGCTGTACATGTGAATGGTTTCTCACCTGTGTGAGTTCTCATATGAACAGTTAATCGGTACCTATAGGGGAACTTTTTTCCACAGCTTGTACATGAGAAAGGTATCTTCATCTTGAATGTTCTCATGGGACTTTTTTGAGAAAAGGTTTTAGAACCAAATTTAGAAGAATATATATTTGGTCCACGGTGAGTGTTCTTGTTTATTTTTCGTCTTGAAATGTCAGCAGCTTTTTCCTGCTCTTTGGTTTGCTCACTTCTCTCATCTTGTTTCTGCTTTAGTCTCATTTTTCCTGGGTCCTCATTATTGTTTCCTCCCTGACTTTGGCTTGCAACTTCAGGGGAGGCTTGAGACTTGAGTTGGTTCCTGTTTGGTTCCATTTCATTTTGGAGTCTTTGCACATTAGTAGAAATCATTAATATGTCACCAATCTTATGTTTCAGCACAAACTGCTTTTCAACCTGACCGATGCAGAGTTGCCTCCCTTTCTCATTGAACAGTTGATGTTCTTGTTCCACTTTCTCCTGTTTTATCTTCAGAAGCTCTGTTTCCTTCCCCCACCCTTTTATCTGACAAGGTTCTGGAACGTCTTCATTCAAAGTGGAGTTCCTCTCCTGGTTGCCGAGTTCAGTGTCAACCCCCTCGTCTTTACATACACAATATTTTTGGGGATCTGAAAAAAACAAAACAAAAAAAACAAACAATGCTTACACTCGAGTAAAAGAATGCGCAGTTCACTTTAATCCCTTGATTAGCATAAACACTGTTCAGTGGTGGCCACAGCTAACCAGAGTTAGCTTCACAAACTCATACTCCACAAATGAAACTATTAGTTTTACTACCAATAAACTGATTATGCATATGGAAATTTGAGTAAGCTAATGCTAGCCGCTAACCAAAAAAAACAGGTGTCACTCAGTTTGTGTTATACGTCTTCAAACAAAAGATACACAAATGCATATGGATGTGCGCACCACCATATAACTTATCTCAGGGGGTCACTGTTTAAGTTCAGGGTAAAGGATTTTACATACATATACATACATACATACATACATACATATATACATACATATACACATATATACTGGGTGCGATTTGCTGGGGAGGATGGGGGGGATTTACCCCCCCTCTGTTTGTGACGTCCCCCCCTCTGGTCATTCATGTTTTATCCCTGGGGGGATACATTCCTCCCCCGCTCTGGTCTGAATAAGTAATATTATGGATTTTTAAAAATGTATATAAATTAGGGCTGTCAGTTTTAACGCGTTATTAACGCGTTAGACCACAAGGCCGACATTTTTTTTTGTCGCCGTTAATTGCGTGTCAAAACACACACACCGTTCCCTAATGTTTTTCCCCACCGTGCTCTCCGGACTGTGTTTCTTTTATCCTCGGCGCTTTCCGTAGTTTCAAGAGCGCTAGAGACTGCAGCAAAACAGACCCGCGCTCACTGTTGCACAGACTGTGTATTTCATGCGACTTTGGGCTTGTTTTTTTCTAAAGGCGCTTATAAATTTCATGAGTCACGGGTTGCGTTTTTTTTGGGCACGTTTCTGAAAGTGAAATCGCTTATTTGGGCTTTAAAATAAGTGACGAAACAGCGGTTATTAAAAGACCTGTGTGCACTAGACACTTTGTATCCAGCTGAAATATCCCTCCGCCATAGGAGCCGATGGTAGTAAAGGCAGACAGAGCAACTCTGCCCGTATTTTCTGCAGTTTACGGTGCAATAACCGGTGATAACTGCTGAAAGTAGATTACTTGGTGCAGGTCACCATTTTGAGCAGACATTGGTTCTGAATATGAGCTTTTAACATGCTGATAACATTGCAAAAACCCAACCCATAAACCGCACTTTAATGCTTATGAATTTGTTTTCTCTGTATTTGACAAAATAAGGCTGAATTACGTTGTCAAATGAAGGACCTGGAATTACTAAACAGTTGCTAAACAGTCTTATTCAGGGTACTAAGCTCCTGCCCAGTTGCAAGCAAAGTGTAAGACTGGAATGACCTGGAAATGTAAAACCTTTTTCCAGGCTTAAACACTATGAATATGGATATAAACAGCAAGCAAAAATATTGTTGTTGGTGTGAAAACTCAGAGAGAGTAAAAACGAACAATAAAACTTATGACTTTATTGAAATGTACAATTTTTATTAATTTATATGTATATCCCTAATACCATGTCTATCTTTGTTTAAGAGGCAAAAAAATATATCAGCATGAAAATAAGTATTTATTTACAAATTTATTTACACATTGTGTAAACATCAGGGCGTCATGATTAGTCATTTAGCCATTATAGTCCAGAGTTTAACATTTGGCACTAGGATGTTTTCATTCCAATTCTTAAAATTGCTTGAAAAATAACAAAATAAAAATATTTTTTGTACAACCATGTATTTTATTAGTGTCATTTATTGCAAAATTGCATATTAAAATGCCCAAACAAGCTATTACACTTTAAGAAATAAAAGGATAAAACGTGTGATTAATTTGCAATTAATATCGAGTTAACTATCGACATTATGTGATTAATCTATTCAAATTGAATCGTTTTAATCGTTTGACAGCCCTAATATAAATACATGTCTTGTGTCCTTCCCATTTGTTAATTACATTTTTGTTGTCTGTTTTTAAAGAGTATTAATATGTTTTCTGCTCAAAGCGGTTAAAGGTATACTATGCAACCGGGGTTGATTTTCCAGCGAGGCTCCCCCCAGAGGGCGAAAGTAAAAGTGCACTGTCGTAAATATGCTCAGCTGTTCTCCTGGTTTCTCCGTCAAGCCAGGCGCGGTTGTTTTGAGCTTAGCAGACAGGCGAACGCAACAAATACAAAAGTCGAAAAAAACTGCAGTACAAACAATGACTAACACAGTGAAAGTATGAACATGCACAGAGAGAGAGAGAGAAACCATTCCAATGCAGTGTTTCCCCTAGGAATTTTCTTACCGGACGACCGGCGGAGCGGAGCGGGGGGGGGGAGACAAGCTTTGCGCGACCAACGGAGCGGGGAGGAGGCAAGCTTTGCGCGCATATCGAGTTAGTTTTTTTTTTTGGAATGTTGGGAGGCGGTAGCGTGAGGGAAACCCTACAATGTTACTTACAATCGCATCAGCAGAAACGCGAGGTCTGCGTCAGCCTTGCAGCCTTCTTTTTCTTTTAGCTCTCGCCATTCGGGAAAAAGCTTGCCCGATGTTCACCCGTGTACGACTCCTCTTTCTGTCCAGAGCCCTTTTCCTCTTTCTTGCCTGCTCCGACATGGGCTTTCGCTGTTTTGTCGCTGGTTCCGCCATGATAACTGCACAGATATCGCCACTGCGCTAGCAACGAGCATGCGTTTCACTGGGGGCGTGTAGCAGTTCTCGCCGTAAAGCAAGACCGACTCTCGCGATCTTGCACGAGATTCTGAGCCTGTGGGCGCGGGCCAAGGGCTCCTGCAATGCGGTACCGCGCGCGAGCTATTTTTAGAAACACAACGTCACGATGACGTCACATCACGTGGTACGCAGTAGGGCAAACTCCCAAATGCGCCGCTGTTTTGCTGTGGAAGAGACGTGCGTTAGCCTAGGTTTTACTCGGTAAACGACTGCTTTTTCCAACATCTAAGACCATGGTTTATAAACATTGTTGCTATGGGACGTGCAACAGCGACTTGAGGTACGCTGATCGGCCGCATATGAAGGATGTTTTCTTCCCGAAACTCAAGAGTGCCAAGGAGAAGTGTGTGCGTTGGGTACACTTGTGCGGGCGGCCTACACAACATTTCAACCCGGAAAAAGTTACCAAATTCACCTACATATGTAGCAAGCATTTTGTCGGTGGAAAGGGTGATGATAGCATATAGGCTAGCATGTTAGCAGGCGCTAACATGGTACCCTGCTACCGGGATCGCTTACTCAAAAACAAACGCCCTGAATCTCTTAAGCGAAAGATTCTGAGATGTGAACAATCGTTTTGTAGCTACCTATTGGCAAGATATACAGATTCCTGGACGTTGATTGCAAACAAACAAAAAAGGCCGACGTGAACGGAGCACGGTGGAAATCATAACAAAGGCATGAACGCCGAGCAGGGAAAAAAACAAAGCTTACCGTTGAATCAACTCGGCCCGTCTTCCGGTTTTTTTGAGCCCTCGACACTCAAGCCACCGTTTCAGCTGAAGGTTGGTGTGCTCTTCCGCAGTGCGACCAGTAAACCGTGCGCCTGGGACATCGTCTTGGGTAAGTTTAATGGCTGCAAAGTCGGACATATCGCTGGTTCTGTTGCGCTTGTAATGGCTGGTTTGTATGTGCGTTCTACGACTGTTTGCCCTACCGGTGCGGCAAAAGGGGCGTTACTCTTAAGGCCGTGACGTCACGTGCGCGGTACCGCATTGCAAGTGCGGTATTTCCCCCACAGACCACCAGGGCGGCCGAGAAAACCTTTGTTCAACCTGAAATGACTAATTTAATCATCCAAAACGGTATGGAACACATTAATTAACTGAAAAATGTTGCATAGTATGCCTTTAAAGTAAAGTAATACCCACTCCTGAGTCCAGACAGTAGATGGCACAAGTTTAAAAACAATAGTCTAACCTACTGGATCTAGCTATTTACCTGAAAGAGTACCTGCTAGCTAACCAAGTAATGAATGAGAACGTGTGGCATGAACGTCAACCAAGTATTTTGTCATATTTCGGTCCGAAAAATCAACAGAAAAGGTCAAGAGTAGATGACGGGACGAACAGCCATGGTAATGTTACAGGACAAACTTTTTGTGGATGATGAAGATTTACAGGCAGCGTCACAAGACAAGAAGCAGCAGCAGCCGATTTCTCCACCCTCCCGCCCAGGACAGGTTACATGCTGTCTCGAGCAAGACAGCATGCAGGCCACATAACCTTGTTATGTTCATTTATAAAACACTTGAAATGATCCCCCCCCCTCTGCTTTTTTGCAAATCGCACACTGCATATATATATATATATATATATATACACACATATGCATATATATATATGTATATATATATATATATATATATATATATACAGAAAGTATACTTTAAAGTAAGTTAAACTATTAAAATATAAACTATTTTAAGAAAAAAAAATACTTAGAAAGACCCAAGGACTTAAGAACAGTTTGGTATAGTTCAAGTGATAAAAGATTTTTTAACATATTTTAACAAGACAAACCATGTTGAGGAAAAAAAATCTTTAAAGTAAGTTAAACCAATGAACATGTATGGTGAAGTTAAGCCATAAGCCTATAATAGAACTGTAAGACTTAACAAAGAATATTGTTCTCTTTTACAACACCTTTAACTTTATGATGACGATGATAATGGGTTTACAAATGTCAACCCTCTAGGATGCTTCTGGGCAAATATGTCTATGATTTTGTTGATGTCTAAATGAATGTCCTTGTGGACATACATAAGTAGCAAAGCCACAAACCTTTCCTGTCCCATAGTCGACCTTAGCAAAGTTTTTACTGCTTTAAGGCCTGAGTTAGCATGTTCCACAGTAGCACTAGTAACAAGTATAACTGAAATGTTTGGGTAGCACTTCATATTTGTTATCCTTAGAATTTCAGGGAGAGAGCTGGGTTTTTCCACTGATGACCACTTTGTGTGCCAAAACTTCCTGCTTGAATGTTGATCCTGATGGCAGATCATCTTTATATGATGTAAAGATCTCTTTCTCACTCTCATCGTTCATCATATGCAAGTTGCTTGAAAATAGTTTTAATCCCGCCACGTTGTAATAACACGAGATCTGAGCTGTGAGCAATTCAAATTCATGCTTGGACAGACCCGGCTGCAGAAACAAATTACGGGGGGGCATTACATTTTTCAGGGGGGCACACTTAAACAAAAAAACATTTTACATGCTTCAGGCTGAAAAGTGCTACACATACAGTGCTAAGAAACCAACTCAATCAAATCCCAAAATCTAAAAAAAAATCTAACAAACAAAAAGAAATAGTGTATTCAGTGTTACCAAATTAGGCAGGTTTCCACCCAACTAGGCTTTTTTTGCACACAATGAGTTGGAACTAAAATAGCTTATGGGCAGGTTGTAAAAAATTGGGAAGCTTTTACCATTTGTTGGGCTTTAGAAAGAATTACTAACAAAATATATATCAAAATAGTTGTCTATGTCTGGAAGAAAACTAAAACCCTTTTAATAGAATGCCATCTGATTGAACTCATTGTACTGGTCAATTTATTTTTTAAATGAGTCGAATCTGATATTATCAATGAATAATAGTTATAATGAATAATATTGATTGTTATAATAAAACAAGAAAAGAATAATAGTTAATCAAGTGTCACTATGAAATTGTATTGGTCAATGTAAATGCCCCAAGAGGTGTTGAGTTCTACTGATCAACTTAAAATTATTTCATGGCTGTGAAAGAGAAATGTTTGATTGACCTATATTCTGTAGGAGAAATTACGTTTATATTAAGGTAGATGTATTACTCATGTTGGGAAGCTATTGATAAAAGTTTTTTTTGTTTTGTTTTTTTCCTGTTGATATATCATGATTGTTAAAGTGATCTTGTGTGTTATTTGGTTGACTGATTGTACATTTTGTGCGGATTTGTTTTCTTTGCTTCAGCTCAGTTGTGTGCTAATGGCATGTTCTTATGTGTTTAATAGTTCTGTGCTTTTAACATGAGAGAGTTGAGATTTGGGATTGTTTTATTCTTTTAAGCTGGGCAGGTTTTATGCTGGGTTTGGGTTACTGGAAACTAACAGTGAGATACAGCAACCTGTAGCACTGTGTTTTGACTCAAAGTCCAGCATAAGCTACACGCTGATAAACATGAGCACTGGTGTCAGACTGAACACTGACTGAAGTAAAGATTCAAACTAAAAGAGGTTCTGTAATTACAGCAGCTTGGAGAACAAGGATCAGAACAAAGCAGAATTCCCTTCTGCCTGCAAGTAACCCAAGTTTCTTCAGTTTGGCAGTTTTCCTCCTTAGTTCTGCTCCTTGTGCAACTAGCTGTCTAGCTATAACCTGACTTCCGCCAGATGCATATCGCTCCGCCTAGCTTCACTCACATACATCTGGGACACCGCCGGTAGAGAATGATTTCTCCAACCAAATTTATGGTCTGGCCAATCAGGACGCAGGGCTGGAGTTTCATAGATGTGACGTAGTGGAGACGCGACCATGACGTGAGACTGTTTTGATAGCAATGGCGGCTCGTCGAGGAAGCAAGCGTTAACATCGATGCTGCTATTTCTTCCGTGTTGTCCAATCTACCTAATATTGTTTCATTAAAAGAACATCAGAGAACGCCTCTGAAGGCTTTTGTTGGTGGAAACCATGTTTTCGCCCTTCTCCCGACCGGATTTGGCAAGTTTTGTTTTCCGGGGCAAGTCCGCGGCGGACGCGGAAGCGCCCCGGAGCGGTTAGCGGTTAGCGCGAACCATGTTAGGAGGCCTTTAGTCCTCAACGCGGTCGGCCCGGAATCGACTCCGACCCGCGGCGCTTTGCCGCCTGTCTTCCCCCCTCTTCCTGTCAGCTCACTGTCAATAAAACGCATGCCACTAGAGCCGCAAACACATTATTATTATTATTTTTTTTTTTTTCTGCGTCGCTATCATCAGCGTCACGGGTTAGCTTCGGTGTGAGTGGTTGAAATAGCACGTCAATAAAGATGACAGACAAGTGGCTTATCCAATCATATGCAAGAATTTTTAATAAGGCCCAGCCTTCTGTAAAGGCAATCCCTATGGCGGTGTCCCAGATGTATGTGAGTGGAGCTAGGCGGAGCGACATGCATCTGGCGGAAGTCAGGTTAGTCTAGCTAACCCTCCTAGCGTGAATATTTACTCCAGTGTTGACTTCAATGCTGACGTTTCAACCAGAAATGAATAGCGCAGCTTCCAGCTCTCTCTCCTTCGCTTCGTTGTCACTTCTTGTAATTGTTTGGTAATCAAACCGACTATCCATCCCGCACTACCGACACCGATGGTGACCACAGCCGAGCCGCGCAGGCTTCTCTCTGAAGGCTATTTGTATCACCAAGCGACCCGCCCCTCTCCAGCTGTAATTGGCTAGCATGTTGTCTACAGTTGTTAATTCGATTGCTTGAATTGTTTGATTGGCACATCAAAGATAGTACTAATACAACGATGGTCACTCCAAGGTTAAAAAAAAAAAAAAAAAAAAAGTACAGCTTCCGCCCAATGCCCGCCCGCTCTAAAAAAATAATTTTGGTCTCCAAAAGGGATGCGCGCGCCCCCCCGTGCCCCTGCCTGTATCCGCCACTGGCTTTGAAGACCTCTTCATTACAGGGGGAAATTACATTTGGGACAGTTTTGGCACATTTAGGCACAACTGTACCAAAATGTCATGTCCGCCTGGCACACTGGTCACTGAACCCTTTGTGGAACATGTATGCATCAACGGATTCAGTTCAGATTTGTTGCAGTCATCATCAAGATGCGGATCTATACAGTCTGAGGCTTCTGTTTTCAAGGGAGGTTTCATGGTGTTTTGCAGTGTTTATTTTCTTTCTCTTATCACCTATAAGTCAAACATATTGACATTTGCAAAAATGGTTCCCCCTGAAAAAAAATTATTTAATGCCTTTGTGACATACAAAAAAAAACATTTAAATTTCCACTGTACTTGATTTAAATCACATATATGCTTTTCAGGCAAACATTGCTCCTGAAACCACTGAGATTAAGGGGTTAAAATCGGATTCCGAGTTCCGCCTCTGCCCAAACAACTTTCCTTAAAGTTATCAGTAAATAGTCAGTACTGCTGGTGTTTCATACCTATTCGGTGTAAGATTATCAGAGGTATCCGGCTCAAATCCAGCAGTCTGCGCTGATCATCCATCGCTTCCTCCGGTTTGACGAAGATTTCTTTGAACTCAGTGAACGGTTCTTCAGCAGGAGTTTCCTGCTCGGTGCTCATCTCTCTCTCTGGGATTGAACCGAAGACATTTTCAATGCAAACATTCAAGAATCTAAAACACCAAAACCGTCCTCGGACTGCTTTTCAATGTTTCTTTTACACGATGGTTTTAGTAATCTCATAAGACCCACGACACACTAGTTACGTCGATCTAATAAACGCTGGTAAGGCGTCGTTGGATGTGTGCAAATTCCACGGTAGCTGTTTTCCACTGAGTTGTTTTCGACCACAGTGGTATAACTGAGAGTGGCGACACTCCATAGACTTCCGTGGAAAGAAAGGAATGCGGAAGTCACGTGGCTCAAGCAGCTGCAGATAGTTTCAAAAAGCGATAGATCCAGCATTGAATGCAGTTCAATCTCAGTGTTTAGGAGTGATTTTCTCCGGTAGGTGGATGAAATAACAAAACAAAAGTTATATTATGAATCTTTAGCTGACTGTTCCGTACTACAATAGGTCAACGGTGACATTGAATTTAGACGGTTTTAGTAAATTAATCACTTTAACCAGCTGGTTGTTTTTAAACTGCAGCAAAATGATTGTACAAGACGCTGCTGGGCGGGTTTCAGTCTCATTCAGCTCTTTGAAATATTTGGTGCAGTTTGAAATATAAAGGTTCATATTTTAATTATTTTTTCAGATGTCTGAACTTAGTAAATCCCCCTGAGACTAAATGTGTGTTGAGTGGAGGCTCAAACTTTCAGCGTGACAGGACGAAATGATTCTTCAGAAGGAAAGTTTGTAAACTATCTCAACTAAAAAAACATGCAAGATTGAAATAGTTAATTTACTTTTATTTATAGATTCTGCTTTAGACAATCCATCAGAGATGGCAACATAAATGGGGATATTATCAATAAACAAAACTGTGATTGGGAAGATGAGTAATTTAATATTTTTCAGTTAAAGACATGAGGAACTGCTGAAGCATGTTACACAAGATCTCCAAGGTAACAAGATACCATTTTCTGTTCTCCAAAATAAGAGCTGATGTGTGTATGTGTGTACAGCGTCTTTTTTTTTTTTTTTTTAAATCTGTGTGTGGTGAGTGGGGCACAAGGGAGGGATGGTGTGAATGAGCTTTCCATTTTTTTTTCCCCCCCAGGTATGGGTGTGGTCCGCTCCCTCTCCCAAAAACATCTCAAGTCTCCGCTAGGTGCGGAGCCCATCCCCCCACGTCCTGCCCTCCTCCACTTCGTTGGCGGGCGCCTTGGCCCTCTGGCGCATTGGTTGGCTTCGGGTTTGTGGCGGGTTCCCGGGCGTGCGCCGGCCCGCTCCCGGCGGCCTCTTCGCGGGGCCTGGCCCCCCGGGGGGCGGCCGGGGCCCCCGTCGCGGGGGCGGGACGCCCCTGGGGCCTCTGGCCCCCAGGGCCCATGGCCGGGACCACTCCAGCGGGGCTGGCTGCCGGCGGAGCCCACGGGCTCGTCCCCGCGGCTCTTGGGGGCGTCGGCATTGCGGTGGCTGGGGGATTTCCTCGGGGTCGTCTCTGCTCCTTCCTTGGGGGGGGGGTTGCAGATATCCTGTGTCGGCCCCTCGTGGGCGACCTGCTTTAGGGGCCCCTTTGGGAGTCCGGGGTTATGGGTCCCCTGACTCCTGCCTCTGTGCTCGGGGAAGGCGGGCCTTTGGTTCTCCACAACCACTATCAAGCTATTTCCTTTTGGAAAATTTTCACCTAAACTAGTGCACTCTCACAAACTCCCGCAGGTGCTGGGTCCCAGGTATTAAGTGTTCACTTATATACAGTAATCTTATAATTTATTTATTTATTTATGTTCTTTCACTTTCTTTTTTCAAGTATCACATTACACATGTCAGCTTACATAATAATATATATGATTTAGCAATGGCATCTAGGTGTTATTCGATTGTATTTGTTGCTTTATGTCTGTTGGTTGTGCTGTTCTTTTTGCATCTCTCTTTCCAGGTGACGGAGCAGACGGAGAAGGTTTTATCATTCTCTCCCTTTTATCTCCTCTTTCTTTCACCTCTACTCTTTTTTTTTCTTTTCTTTCTCTTTTACTTCTTGTTCTTCCTTTACTCTCCCATTGTCATGTCCATATAATTTGAAATTCTCCTTGCAGGAATCACAATAAAGCTATTTACAAGCATAAATCAAGCGGAGCACTATGGCGAAAGCTGTTCGCTCCACTTGTAAAAGCAAAATCTGTCAAGCTCTATCTGGCATTGAGACATCAATTCCTATTGCCACATTGCTAGACAGGACACTGGAAAAAAAAAAAAAAGAAAAAAAAAAAGAGCTGAATCGAGATGTTTAAACTTCATTACTTTAACACCATAACAATCACAAAGTTGGTATTCACTGTATTTACAGGAAATCAATTGTTTTATTTTATTTTAGAACGTTTCTAAAGCTTTTTGTTTTTCTTTGCACATCCTGACATGAAAGTAAACATGCTTTCTAACATACTTTTATTTGGTCTTCATAAAAAAAACATGCATGTGTTGCTGCTCTCCTCTAACCCAGGCGATGTCACATCCAAAAAGCTTCCCTGTTCCTAGATCCAGTTCCATGTTTAGTGTGATTGCCTTTTCCTTCAGGGTTAAGACACATTGGTCCATCTTAATGTTCCAGCTTAATTATTGCAGTCTTCTTTGTTGGTTTCTGAAGCCATCGAGAGGAAGACTCGTGTCCTGGAGAAGCATGTAGCCTGTTGAGCATGCTGAAAAATGGATTTGTTTTTTTAGTATGTAATTGCTCTATATAATGCCTTTTTAATGTAATGTTCTTTGCTTTTTAATAACATTTTTATTTCTCCTCAGTTCCCTGCTTTGTATAATAAAAGGCCTTTTATGTTTTGTTATTTGTTTTTGCACAATTGACAAATGCCCATTTTCTCAGCTAATATGGTTTAAATCAGAAACCTTTTTATTTAAATTAACATTTTAATTAATTACTAATATACAATAGTTGTGAGTTGTGAGCAAACCAGCAGCACAGCAGAGAGGAAACTTGGAGGCAGCAGACAGGCGTGGACATAGGAACCTCAGGCAGGCAGACGTAGGAGAATCGCTGACAGGCAGACATAGGGAAAATCTCTGATAGACAGAAAGACAGACAGACGAGGTTTGGGTGAAGGATTATGACGATCCGGCGGGGAAGAACTGACTGAAGAGGGTTTATATAGAGAGGCTGGCAGGTGGAATGAGTCCGGGCTGATTAGGAACTGACAGGTGAAGATGATTAGGGAGAGTGGAGTCAGAGCTGGGCGGGAGAAGGAAGGAGCTAGAAGGTTCCTGAGACAGGCAGGCTAAAACTACACCATGACATTCAGGTTATGCACAATCAACTGGATTATACTGTACATACAGGTAGTATTCATGTTCACATGAAAATTAAATCGTGAAATGTACAATAATTGTCTCCCACAGAAAATAATGAATCCCGGGTCATCAGTCAAAGCACCTACAACCCCATATTTAACTCCAAGTCATTTAAAACTTACAATTTAGATCAGCTAATTTTCCATCTGATACCAGATAGAAACGACAGACTGACATCTGCTGCACATGTTTTTTTTTTATTCTGGAAATATAGGAGTGAGTCCTAAAAACGTATATACATGCTTTGTTGAAGAATGTAGAACTAAATGTAAGCTGGGGCAGGATAAAGCCATTGGACACGGTTTAGCGTTCCTGTGTTAGCATTCAGAGAACAACTGAGAGAGCTTTAGAACAGGTAATATTTCTCCAGTTCTCTTTGCTTTACGTGCAAAACCTTATAAACCACATTGTATATTGATCAGTGTATTGCATAACACCTATTAATTGTCAAATGTGATCTGTAGCCCCAATGTATTCTTCAATGTGTGAGGAATAACGTTCCACTATAATATTTAGAACTGATAAACGTCCCAGCCACTCCTAAAAAAATACTTTAAAAAAATGCAGTCAGTATAGTAGTTAGAGATCAGAGATGTCGGCGAGTTCAAAGTGTGTCGTAACTCTCTTTCTATAAGATCCTGGTGGTAATCAATGAATAATTTTGATTTAAATGCAGACATGAGTACAACATTACTGCATTTCCAATCAGTTAAAATTACATTTATCAGTTTGGGTAGAGTTAGAGTGACACTAGAATACTTTAGAAACAGCGACTAAAATAGCTTTACACACTTTCAGATATTCAAAACTGGTACAGATTAAAGATTAAATTTATTAGATAATTCCCTTTGGTCTAAAAAACTCCATTGCTGTCCTGTCCATTAAGTAAGTTCTAAACAAAACCCCTTTCTTATACCAATCAGATTAAAGAAAATGACTTCCTTTTTGACAAATATTGTTCTATTCCACAATAAATAGCTGTCTTGGGTATAGCAAAATTTGTTTGTGAAAGTTAGACAGTTGGATAGGAATCTTGGTTAATTCAAAGTCACATTTAAGCAATAAAATAAAATAAATCCAGGTCATCAAGTTTATCAAATAGGGCTTTTGGGATATAAAACCACATAGAGTTGGGAAGAGAAAAATAGGCTTTTAGCCAGTTTATGCTAAATGTTCCCATTAAGGATTCAAAATCTAGAGCTTTAATTCTACCCTCTTCATACGCTTTAATAAACTGAGACATTCTTAAATTATGCACTTTCTATCTCCAGATAAATAGAAAAATTATTGAATTTCCACTCTTAATACTTTTCCTAGACATGAACACTGAAAGACATGGCTAAACTAATTTGTACACTCCCTCAACCAAAAATATTTTGAACTAGCCAGTGGTTTAAAGATTTTTTTTCATGTAATTTATAGGTTTGCCACTATTTTCATTCTCTTTGCCAATATTTTGATCCTCTCTTTTAATAAGATCTTTTAAAATTGTTATTCCCAGATATTTAACTTCAGATTTAACCGCTGAGCTAGAATGGATTGGAAGAAGTTCACACTTATCAATATTTAGAGACAGAAAATGGATTTTAGTGCAATGTCAATCACAGTTTTGTCGTCAGCAAATTGACTTATTTTAAACTCTTTGTCAAAGATTGTAATACCATACAAATTTGGGTTTTGAGTAATTAACAAAAATAGAATTTGGGTTGTCAATATAAACAGTTTAGGGGAAATTGGACACCCTTGCTGAATGCCTCCCGACATAGTAAAGCTAGTGGGCAGATTTGTGCCAAGGGAAACTGAACTGCTTATGTCATTATAAAGCAGTTAAATTATATTACAAAATTTTCCCCCAAAGCCAAAACATTTTTAAGTTCACATAATAAAGCAATGCGCAAGCGGTTCAAACGCCTTGTAGAAGTCAAGGAATAAAATTAAACTGTCACTGTTAATAAAATGGCGATAGTCTAGCATGTCAAGAATAACTCTTGTATGATGATGAACATTCCTTCCCTTCATGAATACAGATTGGCATTCATTATTAACAGTTGCTAACCCACTATGGAAGCAATTGATTTAAACAAGAGCTAATATTTTGTAGTATGTGCCTAATAAAGTAATGGTTTTCCAATTTTTCTGAGGACAAGGGGTCTTTGTTGGCCTTGCTGATCAAAGGGATGAGACCTTGTGGGAGAAAGATAACTTGGGAATAGGGCTGGACGATAATTCAATAATATATATCGATCGATAGACGTGTGGCGCGATAGGAAAAAAAAGGGTCGATAAAAGTTCGATATATAAACAGTATTCCTTCCTTCCTTTCAGCCTATCATATTAGTTGATGCTACAGTCACTACTTCCTCTCAACCAATCGTAATCGCGGACCCAGGCACGCCGTCACAAAGCGCCGCCCTCTCATACCACAACACACAGCACATGAATATGTCGCAGCAAAGAGAGGCGGAGGAAATTGTTCCAAAACGGGGTTTTATTAGTTCGCCAGCCTGACAGAAATGAACCACAGTGATTTGTAACATTTGCAAGAAACCGGTAAAAACAAAGTCTGGTAACGCAGCCAACTTGTTTCATCACGTAAGCTGCTCACACCCGCAGCAGCGCGAGCTGTGTCAGCCCCGCGCGACTCCGCGTCATCTTCGGAGAAATCTCCTGGAACTTCTTCCAAAACAAAGCAGGTATAGCAGCTAAACTGGGCTCCCTTCTTTGTGATAAAATGACAAAGCGTCCAAGCGGCATAAGGACATCACGCATGCAGTAACGTGCTTCATAGTTATGGATATGCTGCTGTTGTCTGCAGTTGGAAAAAACCTGGCTTCAAACAACTACTCACCACTCTTGATCCGCAATATAAAGTTTCGGGACGCAAGGTTTTCTCTAACAGCGCTCCCTAAATTGTGCAACGAGTGCCAGGAATCAGTGCAAAATGAGCTGCAGTCTGCGTCTTCCCACGCCACAACCTCGGACCTCAGCCCTGCGTCAGCTTCTCAATTGACTAGAAATAGAATGGACCCTGAGGAGTAACTAGTGTACTATTCCCACCTGAATAGGCTATTCTATTAATTTATTTGTTATATTTATTTTGGTCACTTTTCTGGTCACTTTAGTTTATTCTTTGTCAGTATTTAATAACATAACTCAGATCTCAGAAGTTATTTTTCTTTAAAAAATTCTGTTATGGTTAAAAAGTTGGTTAAATAAAGATTTAATTGGAATTCTGTGTTTGTGTTCTTTATTACAATTAAATCATTTAGCAATATCATAAAATGTTCAGGCAGAGCTGCACATAAAATATGGTTTTAAATATTTTAAATAATTATCGATATCGATCAATATGCATTTTTTTTATCGATAAACTTTTTTTCTATATCGTCCAGCCCTACTTGGGAAGAGCCGGAAAAAAGTAGAGACGAGACCAAGCTTTTTTCTTCTTCTTAGCAAGGAGGGGGATTTTAAATCCAAGACTTACAGTCACATCTTTACTCGGCACAATCCCAACAACATTTTATAAGCTGACAGTTACATAAATAGGAACATGATATTTTACTACTCCACGTTGACTCCACCTCTACCCAAAACAGATGTTTCCTATCATCTCTGGATGAAATGCTTACATAACTCTTGTGCTGTGTATAACAGAAAATAGCTAAAGATTAATCACTCTTGACATTGTTAGGAGGATGTTCAGTGTTAATACAAACAGGGTCAGGTCTTCTTCATACCCTTATCAGCTCTGGAATTGTATATACAAAACGTTCATTGTTTTCCCATTGCTTCCCATGGGTTCCTGACACAGCTTTTCGGTTTCCCTATATATAGTTTTTGATAAAATTGCACTGCATTGTCACAGTCCTGGTTCGGGCCCCCCCAGACATAAACACCATGTCACTGAGTCTCCGAGTCCAGCACACAAAGAAGGCCCCAAGCCGCCAGTGTGGGAGATTATTTAACTATTGAACCTTAAAAAAGAGTTGACATCTGTTTGGGAATGTCATGTCCCGGTCATGTTCTGGCCTTTTACTCCCTTTACCTCGCTGTCAAGAACAGTCTGACCTCAATGATGTTTACCAAACCTCTGCACCAGCCTCTCTAGATGAAGTAACAGCTATAAAACAGTAAAATATAATGGTTCAATCTTTGGTTGTCCTGAGAAGACAGGAAAGACTGACCAGTGTCTTATATCAAAATAATTTCCTAATCAACAGTCTTAATTGCTCGCATGATGTTATCCTTGAAGTGTCCGTGGTGCTAGAGTCCTAATAAGTAATTCACGTGATCTGGGCATAAAGAACTTCAGTGTTCCATAATATACATTTTCTTTAACACTGATGTTTAGTGTCCATGTTTCATGTTTTCATGTCGTATCATTACTAACCCTGCTGCCACAACACACACACACCAAAAAAAAAGTCAACTGTATATGTCACACAGTGGAAATTTGTTTTATTGTGATAGTGTGATTATGTAAATATGTGTGCATGATTTCTCTTTTACTGCATGGTTTTACTGTTGTGTTGTTTTGATCCACTGTGGACTCTGAGAGGACAAATTACCTGATAATGGCCACCTGTGGAGTTGAGTGTGTGCCTGGAAGCAGCCTATCAGCTGTTTCACAGACCTGCCAAGGGAAGCTGGCAGAACACTTAAAGGGTGAAGAACTCAATATACAGGAGAAGGGGAAGCAGGCCGTAAAAGCCAGGTGTGGTGGGAAGAGAGACTACGTGACCGCCAAGTATAAGCAGACTGATCGGCACGATGTGGACCATCTCTGCAGCAGGAACAGAGTGCAGTGGAAAACAAGGCGTTGGATTGGCAGCGGGGCAGAGGTGAAACTCTGCCCGCATCCATGAGTAAACGTTTTCCACTGACATCTGCAGGGTTTTGCCACGTCGGAAGGGTCGCAGCAAAGATCAGTTGGCTCCACAAACAACGCTTCTGGCCAGCGTGTGTTTGTATTTGCAGGGGTCCAGTGGCGAGTGAGAGGCGCTTGGGGCGGACCACAGCAAGGACACGGTGTGACTGGACCAATCCCAAGACGGCTGCGGGGTGGAACTAAGAAACTGACTTTCTTTGTGGACTCTGCTGCTGTGATTCCAGCCCTTTAAGTGTATTTTAGTTCAAAATTAAGGACACAATTATCCTGTACTGGAAGCCTCCCGTTTTTAGTTGTTTTACTGATTTTAGGTTATTTAAAGAACATTTTATTGTGTTTTTAGCTTTTTAAGAAACCGGTTTTATGAGAATAAAAACCCTCCATTTCAACCTGATCTGTTCTGTTCCCTGGGTCCTGACTCACTAGCTCCCTCTAATTGTTAAAGGACCTATTATAGCACTGAGCTACCAACTTAGTGCTTACATATACTTCATGCCCTGGAAATCTCTGTATTTTATATTGAATATTTTCAACCCATCTATTGAATTTAGTGCACTAGTTGATCTTTTCTTCATAAGAGAACAGCAGCACTGCAGCCAAAATATGGCCTTTTTTGACCTGCTGTATATTAGCCAGTCCCTAAGTTTGATGTATTATGAAACTGTTAAACTTTTGGGTTTTGTGATTTTTATTATTACAATTAAATAATAATGATAATACTAATAATGTTATGTTCAGTGTTTTTTTTCTTTTTTTTTTTTTTTTTCTTATGTAATTTTGTCTGTGTTGCGTGCACCTGCCTGTTGCTTTAATCCTATAATTTTCCCCGTCGTGGGACAAATAAAGGATTAGCTAATGTTGTATTATCTTAAATAACACTTTTTAATAGGATATATGTACTGGGTTCTTTCAAGGTCTTAATTACATTTTAGTGTGGGCTCCAGTAACATATGATAATATCTACTTTGAAAGTTAACATGAACTGCTGCTGAAGATGACCACTCTGATCTACCTGGATGTTTTCTGGAGGACTGAAACGCCTCAGTCAGTATGTGGGTCTGTCGGGGCAATGAGAAGTTTCGTCTCCTCTCCGTTTCTGTCGCTTGACGTTTTCTTGCTCATGGTTTTTTTACGTGCTTAGATAAATTTGTTGTTTCCACTGAATTTAACCGTTTATTTTTTACAAAACATACAGCTTGATTTCATTGATTGGCTGGCGCCACTGAGCCATGTACGAGAGGGGAGGGGGAGCAGTAAAGTGTCGTGACACAGACGCAGAGACGTTGGTGAAGCTGCTGCAGTCAGCGCGCGTGCTGACTGACACTCTGACCATTTTTATGGTCAGTCAGTGACAATTTTGGCCCCCCCCCCCTGTGTCCTGGACCCGGGACAACTGACCCGTTTGTCCCCCCCTGTCGGCTGGCGTGATTCTGTGTACACTGAATTACACCTAAAGTTGAACACCAACTGTTTATCTCTTGAATGAAATTCAGATTTGTTAGATAACCTTCAGTTGAAACCAGCGTTGTGAAACTCTAAAGCTACGTTCACACTGCAGGCCTTGATGGTCAAATCTGATTTTTTTGCGTGTCCGTTCACATTTCCAAATATATGCGACATGTATGTGATCTCCTGTGTGAACTGCATTCATATGCCTAAGTGTCCCGCATGCGCAGTAGAGGACGCGATGACGTCATACGTAGCAAGCGTGCTCATTGTGTGCAGAAGTAAACATGGATCGTAATGCTGCAGCGTATCTTGCGTTCTTTACGTTATTCTCCAACCATATCCAAGCGACCTGGGTCGCATTTGAAAAAATCCGATCTGTGTTGTTCAGACTGTCATGAAAAGATCAGATCCAGGTCGCATATGGGCAATAAAACGGAATTGGGTCACTTCAGGCTGCAGTGTGAACGTAGCCTAAATAATATTTACCTAAATGTGAGTCATTCCTACCTGTGCTTAAATCTCCAGGAGTGAATGCTGCTTGTCGGCACTTTGAAGCAATCAACTGGTTCCCTTATATAGGAAATTTCTGACCAATCTGTATAATATGATTGATTTTGACTTTGTAAAGTGCCTCGAGATGACATGTTTCATGAATTGGCGCTATATAAATAAAATTGAATTGAATTGAATAGAATTAGAAGTTGAAACAGCACCGATGATGCACCTTTCCTCCTAATTGCAGACCAATGCACATGTGACAAAAACAGAGGAGTATTTACAGTTTAGATTTGATTCAGGTCATTTGTTAGAGACTGGAAACAATGGGGGCTTTAGCCTATGCCCCTAATAGTTTAATTTCCTAGACACAGTTGCCTCGTTTATAAGTACTTTGACATAATGATATAGGATATGTTGTACCAGCTATCTGGGTTTTAATTAATTGAAAATTATTGTGAATCAAACAAAAAAGGTTTACACTGACTTTACTTGGTTTTAAGATTTTGTTAGTAGATGAAGTGAAGGATGAAGAGAGAGTTTACCACTGATGAAAAAACATTTAGCTAAAGAAGAAGATGACAACTTTGGGAATATTTAGAGACATAATTTCTGCTCAATCCGACAAAGAAAAAAATTCAGAAAAATAGAAACTTTTTTCTAAGGGTCAAATAAATGTGCTGCCTCTCTTATCAACATAAAGTACCTTTTTAAATGTTTCACTTTCATCAAACAAGAGTGAATAACTCCTGCAGCTCAATGGCTCTAATTTATCCTCTCTGCACCATATGTAATCTTTGTATTGTGTATATTTCATCATCCAATAAGATTAATTAATTGTACTTGTAAAAGTCACACTCCTGGCAGCTTAGATCCGCCGACATGAATATAGTCATTAGCATACTGATACAAACCAAACAGTTACACTACAAAAAACAAGACAGAACTGTTGTGCAATTATACACTGTTTAAAGTTATTTAATGTTCAATAAATAAATCTCTGTCTGTTAGGTATTATCCGGTGGATATCAGCTCTTAAGATGATATCAGGACAATGGTTGAAAGGGATAATTCGAGCACTGGCGATCTTTTAACAGCAAACTCTGAGTGTAAAGGAGAGTTTGAAGGAGTGACAACTTCTCTTCAAGTTCAAGAATTTAATAACAGAAATAACATGAACATCCAGAGAACATCACTAATGCTGTTTATCTGAAATTAACAATATATTTCAATCAATAAATCCTCTCTACTAGGCTAGTGAAACTTAACTAAAACTACTAAGCAAAAGGAAGATAAAAAAAACTAAGCTAAGGAACTATATACATGCAAAAGAACAAAAAACAAAAAGTGGTTGATCTTCATCAGAATAATTCAGTGAATCCTAGTTCACTGCAAATTTGACTTAAAGAACACGGAATGGAGATAAATTAGCTTAAAGGCACACTATGCAACATTTTTCAGTTAATTAATGTGTTCCATACCGTTTTGGATGATTAGATGAGTCATTTCAGGTCGAACAAAGGTTTTCTCGGCCGCCCTGGTGGTCTGTAGGGGAAATACTGTACTTGCAATTGCTGGAGCCCTCGGCCCGCACCCACAGGCTCAGAAGTCTCGTGCATCGCCAGAGTCGGTCTTGCTTTACGGCGAGAACTGCGACACGCCTCCAGTGAAACGCATGCTCGGTGCTAGCGCAGTGGCGATAGTTGTGCAGTTATCATGGCGAAAACAGCGAAAGCCCATGTCGGAGTAGGCAAGAAAGAGGAAAATGTCTCTGGACAGAGAGAGGAGTCGTACACGGGTGAACATCGGGCAAGCTTTTTCCGAATGGCGAGAGCTAAAAGAGAAAGAAGGCTGCAGGGCTGACGCGGACCTCGCGTTTCTGCTGATGCGATTGTAAGTAACATTGGAATGGTTTCTCTCTCTCTCTGTGCATGTTCATACTTTCACTGTGTTAGTCATTGTTTGTACTGCCGTTTTTTCGAGTTTTCGTTGCGTTCGCCTGTCTGCTGTAAGCCGGGCTTACACTGTTTGAAAGTCAGTCGGCCGTCGTGAGGTTTTCGTGAGCACATCCTGCTGTTCAAGCAGAGCTACGAGGGAGCGCCCTCCCCTCATCTCCGTCCCCGCCAGGGGAGGGAGGGGAGCGGGCGTCCCCGAAGCGACCTCCCCCCGGCCCGGGACCCGCGGGGCCCGGCATCGGCTCGCGAGTGGGTTGGGGAGGGCGAGCGTTCCGGTCCGCGCGACGCACTGGCGGTCTGTTTCCGTACGCCTCCGCTTGCGGGCGGTCTGCCGTGCCGCGCGGCCGCCGGGGTGTCTCGTCTTTCCTCTCTCCCCTCCGTTCCCCCCCGACACCCGTTGCCTCCCGTGGGCCTCACCCGAGCCGGGCTCGACCCGCTGGTCTGGGTCCCTGTCACCCACCAGGGCACGACGTACAGTGTGAGCACTCCGGTCGCGTCCAAGCGTCGCGCCGTACAGTGTGAGAACACAGATTGTGAGCGGTGAACTTTTAAACCCAGCGGTTCCGTCGCACAGTTGGAGATGTATATAAGTACCACGACTGAAAAACTCGTACAGTGTATGTCCGGCTTAAGCTCAAAACAACCGCGCCTGGCTTGACGGAGAAACCAGGAGAACAGCTGAGCATCTTTACGACAGTGCACTTTTACTTTCGCCCTCTGGGGGGAGCCTTGCTGGAAAATCAACCCCGGTTGCATAGTATACCTTTAACTAATTTATCTCCATTTGGCATGTGTTTCAAACCATTCACAAAGCAAATCCCGAGTTAAACGAAACATTATTTGATGAAATGGCATTCTGTTTGAGTTAAAGAACCAAACTTTACCTTAAAGATCATGGAATGATCTTAAATTAGTTACACTAATTCAGATCAACATTTGGTATGTCTTTTAACCCATTCACAATTCAAATCCAGAGTTACACATACATTATTTGAGGAAATAACATTTTAAAGACTGATTTGTTCGGTAATAATCTTTAACTATAGGAGCACTTGATTTTATCAATGCGGTTATACCTCCGGGAGGTAGGGGTCGCTGCAGCGATTGGTCGCTAAAATCGGCTAATCCTAAAGTTAATAAAACGTCTTTAAATTGATTTTAATATTCAATATTAATGCAGTAAGTTAAATGAACAAGCAAGCGAAACGAACAAGCTTTATGTTTAAAACAAGCTTAGTTCAATAACTGGACATTTTCGGAACTAACTTTAAATACTTCAGCTTTATTTTTAGAGAGAGCCGGATAACATAAAAAAATAATATCCCATCAATGTATGAAACCCTTGTGGAGATAACGTTTATTATAATCATAAAAAAATCATAAATCTCAAATCACGTCGGCAACGACATGGTATCAGATTGCTAGCATGAGCTACGTTTGTTAGCTCGTTGTGTTTAAAAGCACCATGTGGACACACTACACAAACATTTCCAAATGAATTCTTTACTCTCCCTGCTTCAATCCTTCCAGACCTGTCGGTGTCTCATGCAAGTTTGCTCCACTTCGGCCATCAAGGAAGAGAGCAGTGATCCAGGAAAAATCGTTTGTCTTTCCCGCAACAGGAATGCAGCTCTGCGGCTATGAGCTAACTGAAAGCGTGGTAGGGGCAGGCAGCTTTGACGTCCTGCAGGCAGCCTCTAGGCTCTCAGCTTGTCTGGTGAGAGAAGGCAACCGATCCCCATCATCTCGAGTCCGCTCTCCTTCAACAGCTGACAAAAATAATCAAAGCTTTCGGCGTTCTATAATTCGCGGCTAGTTGTGCAGAAGTCAGAGTGCAACTTAGCTTCGATCTGATCGGTGAATCTTCGAACCCTCTCTGCTGAGAGGGGAGGTCCTTTGTGCCTGTGAGAGTCTAAAACGTCTGTAGCTTCCAATCCAATCTGATTCATTATGGCTCAATGGCACTACAGGACAGAATGGAGCAATGACCAGACATTTGTTGATTTTAATTACAAAATAATAATTAGCAGTTGCTAGAGAAAACATGCTAATCAGTGAACTTCAACCAAAAAAACTTGACTTAAAAATCAAGCATCAGGCAAGTGACCGTGAATGGACTTATATTCAAAAACAGTTTATCAATGTGTTGTGATTGCCAACATCTACTCTATGTGACAGCAATTTAACCCCTTTCATCCAGGCACAAATATCCATTTGAGAATCAAAACATCTAATAAAACAATTTTAACAAAAACCATTGTAATTATTGCCTGATTTATTTTCACAACACAACCAGGAGAAGGCCGTTCTAATCTGTGTGAATTTTTCTCTGAACAGTTAAATAGCTGCTGTCAAATTTTATTCATAGGGAGCGCATGTGAATGGCTTCTCACCTGTGTGAGTTCTCATGTGATAATTTATACTATTTTTATACCTGTAACTCTTTCCGCATGCTGTACATGTGAATGGCTTCTCACCTGTGTGAGTTCTCATGTGATAATTTATACCATTTTTATACCTATAACTCTTTCCGCATGCTGTACATGTGAATGGTTTCTCACCTGTGTGACTTTTCATGTGACATGTTAAATAAAATCTTTGAGTGAAACTCATTCCACAGGCTGTACATGTGAATGGCTTCTCACCTGTGTGAGTTCTCATATGATAAATTAAACTAAATTTCTTAGTGTAACTCTTTCCACAGGTTGAACATGTGAATGGCTTCTCACCTGTGTGAGTTCTCAAATGAGCAATTAGAGCAACTTTTTCCATGTAACTCTTTCCACAGGTTGTACATGAGAATGGTTTCTCACCTGTGTGAATTTTCATGTGACGAATTAAACCCATTTTTTGCCTGTAACTCTTTCCACAGGTTGTACATGTGAATGGTTTCTCACCTGTGTGACTTTTCATATGACCTGTTAAGCCACCCTTTTGCCTGTAACTCTTTCCACAGGTTGTACATTTGAATGGTTTCTCACCTGTGTGAGTTCTCGTGTGATGAGTTAAACTACTTTTATCCATGAAACTCTTTCCACAGGCTGTACATGTGAATGGTTTCTCACCTGTGTGAGTTCTCATGTGATAGGTTAAACTACTTTTATCCCTGCAACTCTTTCCACAGGCTATACATGTGAATGGCATCTCACCTGTGTGAGTTCTCATGTGATAAGTTAAACTACTTTTATTTCTGTAACTCCATCCACAGGTTGTACATGTGAAAGGCATCTTCGTCTCGAATGTTCCCAAGTGACTTTTTTGAGAAAAGTTTTTAGAACCAATTTTAGAAGAATCTATATTTTGCCCAGGGTGATTTTTCTTGTTAAATTTTGGTATTGACACGTCAGCAGCTCTTTTCTGCTCTTTGGTTTTCTCCCCTCTCTCATTTTGTTTCTGCTTTACGCTCCTTTTTCCTGGGTCCTCATTATTGTTTCCTCCCTGACTCTGGCTTGCCACTTCAGGGGAGGCCTGAGACTTGAGTTGGTTCCTGATTGGTTCCATTTCATTTTGGAGTTGTTGCACATTAGAAGAAATCATTAAAATGTCACCAGTCTTATGTTTCAGCACAAACTGCTTTTCAGATTTGCAGATTTGCCTCTCTTCCTCATTAAACAGTTGATGTTCTTGTTCCTCTTTCTCCTGTTTTATCTTCAGAGGCTCTGTTTCCTTCCCCCACCCTTTTATCTGCCACGGCTCTGGAAGCTCTTCATTGAAAGTGGAGTTCCTCTCTTGGTTGCCGAGTTCAGTGTGAACCCCCTCGTCTTTACACACACCATATTTTTGGGGATCTGAAAAAAAGGAAAAAAAATAGTGCTTATACTGGTGAGTAAAAGAATGCAGTTGTGGAGTATGAGTTTGTGAAGCTAACTCATACTCCACAAATAAAAACTATTAGCTTTACTATCAATAGACTGAGGATGCATATGGAAATTTGAGGAAGCTAACAGTAGCCGCTAAACAATAACCAACTACTGTCACTCAGTTTGTTATACATCGTAAGACAAAAGATCGTTTCTCCTAATCAGCTCGGACAGCTCTGTTCTTCCTTTCCCCATACAAATTAGATAGAAGCAACGGCAGATTTATAATGTGCAGAACATAGAGTGCCACTTACTATCATTTTGGCTTGGCAAGTTAACGTAATACTGGTTCTTCATGGAAACAGAACCTAAGCTGCAAAATAATGATGAAAATGAAGCTTTGGAGCATTTATACCATATAGAACAGGGGTTTCCAAAGTGGGGGTCACAAGATGATCTGGGCCCCGTTTCAGAAAGCTGGGTCAGTGGATATTCAGAGTAATTTCTGATAAGATAAGATAGGCTTTATTGATCTCACATTGGAGAAATTTACTTGACACATCGGCTCAGTAATCAATAATCAGAAGAAGGTGCCAAAAGTAGGAAAAGTTGAATCAGTTATATACAGTGTGTCCTCATATATACAGTGGATCAAAAAAAGAAAATAAGAATAAAAATACAAAAAGAAACAGTAATAAGGCAGAGGATGTCTTATGTACATTCACGGTGACTTATATACATAAGTATTGACATATATTCAGGTGGTAATAGCAGCAGAAGTCACTTCTTTTAGGATTATTGCACAGGTTATAGCACAGTGTATTAAATAGAATTGCACATTAGTTATTGCACATTAGTTATTACAGTTATAGTTACAGTTATAGTGCAGCATTGTATAATCTGGTAGCAGCAGGAATGAATGACCTGCGGTAACACTCCTTTTTACAGACAGGATGTCTAAGTCTGTCACTAAAAGAGCTGCTCAGCTCCTCTACAGTCTGGTGCAGGGGGTGGAAGGTGTTGTCCATGATGGATGTGAGCTTGGACAACACCCTCCTCTCAGCTACTTCCTCCACCGAGCGCCCAGGACAGAAGTGGCCTTCCTCACCAGCTTGTTCAGCCTCTTTCTGTCCCGCTCTGTGCTGCCAGGGGCCCAGCAGACGACAGCGTAGAGGAGGGCTGAGGCCACTACTGAGTCATAAAAAGTTTTAAGCAGGGGCCTGCTCACACCTAAGGACCTCAGCCTCCTCAGGAGGTGGAGGCGGCTTTGGCCCTTCCTGTACAGAGCTTCGGTGTTATGAGTCCAGTCCAGTTTATTGTTGACTTGAACACCCAGGTATTTGAAACTCTCCACAGTTTCGATGTCCTGCCCATGGATGTTCATGGGGGAGTGAGGTGGGGGTCTTCTCCTGAAGTCGATCACCATCTCCTTGGTCTTACTGGTGTTTAGACACAGGTGGTTCTTCTCACACCAGTCCACAAAGTCCATGATGACCGACCGGTACTCCAACTCGTCCCCCTCAGACACACAGCCCACAATGGCCGAGTCATCAGAGAACTTCTGAAGATGGTAGCTGTCCGAGGTGTAAAGGGTGAAAAGAAATGGAGACAGAACGGTTCCCTGGGGGGCCCCGGTCCTGCAGAGTACCACCTCTGACTGACAGCCGTGCAGCCGCACGTACTGAGGGCGGTCAGTGAGGTAGTCCATGGTCCAGTCAGCAAGATGTTTGTCCACCCCAGCGTCCTCCAGCTTCCCCCTCAGCAGCACCGGTCTGATGGTGTTGAAAGCACTGGAGAAGTCAAAGAACATGACTCTCACAGCGCTCCCAGTGGTCTCCAGGTGGGTGAGCGCCCGCTGCAGCAGGTAAATGATGGCGTCCTCTACTCCGATGTTGGGCCGGTAGGCAAACTGCAGCGGGTCCAGGGTGGGGCTCACCACGGTGCGCAGGTGAGCTAGGATGAGGCGCTCCATGGTCTTCATCAGGTGGGAGGTCAGGGTGACTGGTCTGAAGTGGGCCGGTTCCTTGGCGTGCGGTGTTTTGGGAACCGGTACCACACAGGAGGTCTTCCACAGGGTGGGCACCACCCTCAGGCTGAGGCTCAGGTTGTAGATGTAGCTGAGGACCTCACAGAGCTCGTCTGCACAGGTCCTCAGCAGCCTGGGGGGGATGCCATCCGGTCCTGAGGCTTTCCTCTGTTTAAGCCTCGCCAGCTGACCTCTCACCTGCATTGGTGTGACTGTCAGGGGGGAGGAAGGCAGGACCGAAGGTGTGGATGGGTCGGGGGTTGGTGAGAGAGGCGGAAGGGGGGGGGTTGATCACTGGAGGGCTGGTGGTTGGAGACGTGTGGAGACTTGAGGACAGGGAGGGGGCCAGTGTGAGGGGAGTCAAACCGGGTGAAGAACCTCTTTAACTCATCTGCAAACCGTCTGGTGTCACCGTCTGCAGCCTTGCTGGTCCTCTGCCTGAAATCCTCCCTTTTCAAGTTGGCAATCCAGCAAAAAGAACCCATGGTGGTCATGAATCAGAAAGGTGAAAAAACTAATGTTTTTTCACCTTTTACCCGATGTATTGGAACATCCAATGGCCATGCACGTGGGCATTGTTGCTTCAACAATAGCTCTCGCGAATTTCAATGGTGAAGTCCTCTCGAAATCCGAAATAATCATTGTTGATCGCAGCTGTGTACAACAGTTCCTATTGAATTAGCTTGTATTAGTTAAACCAAATTTAAGAAAACCAAAAATTTAAAATGTACTACAGGGTTGACTTGTCTTGCAGAATCAATAAATCCCTGCAAACTGATAAACTGTTACCTCTCAGAGATTTGTTTGCTTTCCTCCGGGCGGGGCTGCGCTCCGCTCTAAAGGGACTGTACTTTGCTCTCTCTGAGTTGAAGCAAAGGGAGGGAGGGGGAGGACTGTGTGTGTATTGGCACGAGAAACTACACGCACTGTATGTGGAATCAAGGAATGGAAAAAAGCTTTTACAATATCCACACTTTACCAATACACGTTACTGTTACAGCATGAAAAGTTATTTTTTTCTGGCTATTTTTGTGGTACAGTTGGAAACATTATCTTGTAATGAGAAAACTCTATGAATTCCCTCCCCCACCAACCCCCACCTCCAGAACAAAGGAACAACATGTAATGTATGCAGCATTGATTCAAGTAATGTTATAAAGCTTTTACATTCAGTTTAGATTTGTTACAGTTTTCGTCAAGATGCTGATCTATTATTAAGTCAGGGGCTCCTCCTTTATTTTCAAAGGCAGTTTTATGGTGCTTTGCAGTATTTATTTTGGAAAAGATTTAGGCGAGGCTCTAAAATTTAGATTTTATTCCTTGTTTAATCACCTATAAATCATAGTGGTTCCACCTGAAAAAATATGCCTTAATGCCTTTGTGCCATACAAAAACTAACATTTAAATTTCAACTTTATAACTTTGGAGTTGTACTTGATTTAAATCACATATATACGTTCAGGCAAACATTTTTCCTGAAACCCTCTGAGTTTAAGGGGTTAAAATCGGATTCCGAGTTCTGCCTCTGCCCAAACAACTTTCCTTAAAGTTATCAGTAAATCGTCAGTACTGCTGGTGTTTCATACCTATTCGGTGTAAGATTATCAGAGGTATCCGGCTCAAATCCAGCAGTCTGCGCTGATCATCCATCGCTTCCTCCGGCTTGACGAATATTTCTTTGAACTCAGTGAACGGTTCTTCAGCAGGAGTTTCCTGCTCGGTGCTCATCTCTCTCTCTGGGATTGAACCGAAGACATTTTCAATGCAAACATTCAAGAATCTAAAACACCAAAACCGCCCTCTGACTGCTTTAAATTGTTTCTTTTGTTTTAGTAATCTCATAAAACCCACGATACACTAGTTATATCGATCTAATAAACGCTGGTAAGGCGTCGTTGGATGTGTGCGCATTCCACGGCAGCTGTTTTCCACGGAGTTGTTTTCGACCACAGTGGTATAACTTCTTCTTCTTCTTCTTCTTTATGTTTTTTTCTGGCGGTTGGCACGCAACGAAACGGTGCATTACCGCCACCAACTGGTTTGGAGTGTGGATCAGAATGATTTATTTATACTACCTAAAATAAATTAAACCAAACTACCAAAACAAAACAAACACCCCCCAAAAAAAATAAAAAATAAAAAATTAAATCCTATCAATTAAATTACTTAATCTAAGGTAATGAAACATAATCCCATAACACTCATCTCTTGAATTACTTCTAAGCATTTCTATTAAATCAAATTTTATTCTTTTCCTTTTTAAATTTTTAACCATTTCCCTTCTTTCTTCTTCATATTTCTTACAGTATATCATAATATGCTCAACTGTTTCTTGTTCCCCACAATACTCACATCTTCCAGTGTTATGCTTCCCTATTTTGAATAATGTTCCATTTAATCCAGTGTGCCCAAATCTAAGTCTTGATATGATTGTTTCTTCCCTTCTGCTCCTCCCTGCACAACTCATTTCTCCCACTCTCCTCTGAATCATGTACATCCACCGTCCTTTCCTCTCTTCCTCCCATTGCTTTTGCCACCTTTCCTTAATCTTCTGTTTAATAATGCTCTTTACTTCCATCTTACTAACTTTAATTTAGATATCAATGTTTTCTTTAATTGTAGCCTCCTTTACAACCTTATCTGCCATTTAATTTCCTTTTATTCCCATATGTGCTGGTACCCACAAAAATATAACTGTAATTCCCATCATTTGAATTCTGAACAAAGTTTGCTGGATTTCTATTAAAATATCTGGTCTACTATTTGAATGACTTCTCTGTAAACTGATTAATGATGAAGATGAATCTGAACAAATTATTACTCTGAGAGGTCTTATTTCCTCTACCCATTGTACTGCCAACAGAATTGCTACCATTTCTCCTGTGTATACTGATATGTTATCACTGATCCTCTTTCCTATTGTAATTTTAAACTCTGGAACAATAACTGATACTCCTATCTCATTAACTAAACTTTTTGATGCATCTGTGTATATCTGAATGAAACTATAATAACTGTTAATATATTTCTGTATTGTATCTGAATTCAAAATAAACTCCCTATCTTTGTTTTTCTTTTTTAATAATTTAAAATCTACTTTTGTTTCAGGGACTATCCAAGGTGAGTGGTATAACTGAGAGTGGCGACACTCCATAGACTTCCGTGGAGAGAAAGGAATGCGGAAGTCACGTGGGTCATGCAGCTGCAGATAGTTCCAAAAAGCCATAGATCCAGCATTGAATGCAGTTCATTCTCAGTGTAGTACGCACCGTAGTTTAGGGGTCATTTTCTCCGGTAGGTGGATGAAATTACAACATTTGTATTATGAAGCTTTTGCTATTTCAGTCCGTCTAATTCAGCTCTTTGAAATATTTGGTGCAGTTAGAAATATAAAAGTTTATAATGTTCTTATTTTTTTAGATGTCTGAGATTAAAATGGATCCCACTGAGAGTGAATGCGTGTGGAGTGGAGGCTCAAACGGACAGGGAGACAGGACGAAATGATTGAAGGAAAGTTTCTACGTGTTGCTGTGTCCACAATCGGTAGATTATTTTAAGTTAGTAAACTATCTCAACTAAAAAAACATGTGAGATTGAAATGCTTAATTTACTTTGATTTATAGATTCTGCTTTAGACAATCCATCAGAGATGGCAACATAAATAGGGATATTATCTGTAAAGAAAAATGTGATTGGGAAGATGAGTATTTTTCAGTTAAACACACGAAGAATTGCTGAAGCATGTTACACAAGATCACCAAAGTAACAAGATGCCATTTTCTGTCGTCCAAAATAAGAGCTGAATCAAGATGTTTGAACAACATTTTAAAACCATAATATTCACAAAGTTTGGTATTTACTGCAGGACATTAAATGCATTTGTTTTGTATTATTTTAGCTTTTCTCTAAAGCTGGTTATTTTTCTTGCCCATCCTGACATGAAGGGAGCATGCTTTCTAACACTTGCTTCTTTCTCTAGCGCATCCTTGGCATTTCAGAGCTCGCTGACAGAGGCACTCAACCTTATTTGGAAGAGCTTCTCAGTTTTCTGGACCAGACTAGATTCATGTGATAGCTCAACATTTTGTCAACATTTTCCAGCCTTTTATTTGGTCTTCCTGGGTGTTGGATATATAGTTTGTTTTGCCCCACTCCAAAAGCCTGCCCATGTCAGTGGTGATGTTTACCGCAAAAAGACTTATGGTGAAGCTGCTCTCGCAACTAGTTCTAGAATGATTGGCTTGTAATTTGCCCAAGTAACGACTGAAATGGTAAGCCACGACTTGCTTCCATCTTGTTGTGCTTCCGGCCATCATAAAAACATAATGTTTACCACAAAAAGTCCGATGAAGCTGCTCTCTCAATTACAGATGATTGGCTTGTAAATTTCCCAATTAATGGAATTGACACTGAAATGGTAAGCCAACACTTGCTTCAATCTTGATGTGCTTCCTGCATACGTAAAAGCACACGCATGTGTTGCTGCTCTCTTATATTGCCAGGCAATGCCGATTCCCATAAGGTTCCCTATTCCAGGGTGCAGCTCCATGTATTTCCTCCAGATTTAAGACACCTAGTTCCATCTTAATGTTTTGCAGTCTTCTCTGCTGGTTTCTGATGTCACAGAGAGGAAGGCTCATGTCCTGAAGAAGCATGTAGCCTGTTGAAAACACTGAAAAACGGATTGTCTGTTTTTTATGTGTATTTGCTCTATCTAATGCTTTTTAATGTGATGTTCTTGGCTTTTTAATTCCATTTTTATTCATCCTCATGTCCATGCTTTGTATAATAAAAGGCCTTTTGTAATAAAATGTTTGGTTATTTTGACAAATGCCCATTATCTCACCTTACCAGTGTCAAAACTTTCTTCCATAGGACTGGAAACATTTTTCTGTGTAGTTCTCCTTCTGTGCTTTTTAATGTGATCTTTTTTGCTTTCTAATTCCTCCTTCAGTTTTTTTTTTCATTTAAGGTGCCTACTTTGTAGATTAAAATGTTTGGGTTTTTGTTTTTGCACAATTGACACATGTCTGTTTTATCCAGAAACCGTTCAAATTAACATTTTATTGAATTACTAATATACAAAAATTGTAAGGTCAAATGCATAATCAACTGGTTTATACATACATTTAGTACTCAGTTCACATTAAAAATTTAAATCTAAAATAATTAGGAACCTATTGCTGTCCACACACTCCACCAACTCCCCTTGTTCAATCCTGCTGGGCCTGTTGGTGAGGAAGTCACTGATCCAGTAGCAGAGCAGTGTGGATAATCCCAGGTAGTTGAGCTTCAGAGCCAGCATGTCCGGGAGTACGGTGTTGAATGTTGAGCTAAAGTCTGTGAATAGCATCCCAGCATAGGTGTTAGGATGCTGTAGATGAGTCAGAGCTGAGTGAAGTGCTAGCGATGCAGCATCCTCTGTGGAGCGATTCTCCCTGTAGGTGAACTGCAGGCTGTCCAGGCCAGCCGGGACAGCATCGATGCGTTGCAGGAGGATCCTTTCGAAGCACTTCATGATGACTCGGGTCAGAGCAACAGGATAATAATCATTGAGGTGGGTGATGGTTGTTTTTTTTGGGGGACAGGCATGTTGACGGATGATTACAGGCAGGCAGGAACTGTGGAGAGCTGCAGGGAGAGGTTCAAGATTTCCAGAAAGACCCCGGCTAGTTGATCAGCACATGATTTAAGCATCTGACCTGACACCATGCCTGGACTTGCAGCCTTGTTGGTGTTTATGCTACTCGAGGAAGAGGTCACTTGGTGCAGCTGCAGGACAGGAGGCTGATGGTGCTCCTCTGGCTGAAGAAGATGCTCAGACTCCCTGCTGCTTGGAGATCCGGGTTGTTAATGACCTGCTGGTCGCTGCGCTTGTAGTCTGTGATGTTTCTGAAACTTTGCACCCTCTTTACTGCACCATGTTACTACCATATTTAGATTGTGCTGAAGTCTGGTGTAATACATACAAAACGTCTCTTCAAAAAATATTCACAATGCAATAAAGAGCAATAAGGATGGTACATAATGTTTGGTATTGTGAACACACAATTTTTTTTAACCACAACTCTATTTATGGACAACTAAATTTAGAGATTTGATCAAATTTAAAACTGAACAGGTGATGTTCAAAGGTAGAAACAATATGCTTCCAAAGAAAATTCAAAATCTGTTCAACAACAGAGAGGGAAAGTATGACCTTGGGGCAAAATGTAATTTAAAACAACGATCTGGCTGACTAGGGTGCAGCAAACAGGGTTTCCCACTGCAGTCTCCCTGCGAGACCAGCTCCGCCGCTCCCGACAAATCCAAAGCAGAATCAAAATTGGCTCATAACCTTGATGAACTTACTACACAAGTGAAGTTTGGAGGTGTACTTTCTCGCCTAAAACATTTCAAAACTACTTTTTTGAAATGAAGGGTATAAAACTGATAGATTTGTAAACTCCTCTCCTTACTGCTCCTTACTCATCCAAGCAGTGGACTGTTTTGCCTCGCAGCACACAACTCCACCCTCTAAGCAAAGTTATTAATTAATTAATTAATTATCAAGTCTCCCAGTTAAAGTTCAGGTTCATCAGTCAGAAAAAAAGATGGAAATCTACTGAAAATAGTTGCAGCAGGAAAGAGAGGAATTTAAAACATTTTTTAATCATAAACAACTTTAAAGACAACAGAGGCAGACTTAATGCAAGAGTTTCTGTGGAATCAAGAACATCATCGCATTAAAAGTAGTTGGTACAGAACTTTACATAAGAAAATCATCCATTAAAGATTATATGAGGGCAAGCTGCAGATTTTAGTATTAAAGGATCTATAAGCGATATTTCACCACTAGGTGGGGCATGAGATCTGTCTGTAGACCAAACAAGATGTGTTTCAAGCCATGCCTCTCTCTACCTCTGCTCCAGCTGCAACCCAGCCCCCCTTTCCCCTTCCTGTCTCACCTATCTCCTCGTATGTGCATATTTGCAAAGGTAAACACACAGCAAAACAGCATCACTTTTTTGAGGAACATGTCTAGTGAAGAAGTAACTCAAAACTGTATAATGGTGTTGGCAAGAGAATGTTTGGATCTGCTGGACGTGCTCTGACGGTGGAATCTTATAGGCAGGGTTAAGGGGGCTAAGCCCTGAGTGGCAGCTGCGCACGTACATGCATGCGCGACCAGCCCGTAAATGTAAACCAGAGACTGGAGAACAACACAGAGAGATGTTATGTGACGTCATAACATATTCCATTTAAAAAGACACTTTTAGTTTTTCACAAAACCATTTTTTGTTCAATCCAAAATAATGAAATTTCGCTTATTGCACCTTTAAGCAGACTACAAAGGCATCTAGCCTGCTTAACTATTATAACTTAAAGGAACAAACATTTGTCCTTGTCATAAAAGCTTTGGCTTCCAACTTGTAGAACTCCTCCACAACTATGATGTGGATGGCTAAAAAAGCTTTCTAAAATACTTTTTCCCTCATAACTAGCATGAGACAGGCTTCTCACCCGTGTGAATCATCATATGAAGAGTTAAATTGCATTTTTCAGGAAAACATTTTTCACACAACTTGCAGGTGAAAGGCCTCACATCTGTGTGACTACTTACATGTTCAGCTGAACTCTCCTTAAAAGGGAAACTTTTTCCACACAATGTGCCGGAAAATGGCTTCTGACCTTTGTGAATTCTAATGTGACGGGTTAAATGACTTTTTCGACCAAAACCTTTTCCACAAATCTTACAAATAAAAGGCCTCTCAGCAGTGTGAATTTTCATGTGATCCGTTAAAATATCCCTTTCAAAGAAACCTTCTCTACAAATAATGCACGAGAAAGGCTTCTCCCCTGTGTGACTTCTCATGTGCAAAGTTAAATTGTTTTTTCGAGTGAACGTTTTTAAACAAATCCCACAAGCAAAAGGTTTCTCACCTGTGTGGGTTATCATGTGACGGCGTAAATCGCCTTTTAGACGGCAACCTTTTCCGCAAACCTTACACAAAAAAGGCCTCGCACCAGTGTGGATGCTCATGTGATCAGTTAACACGCCTTTTTCAATAAAAGATTTACCACAGATTTTGCACTTGAAAGGCCTCTCACCTGTGTGAGTTCTTACGTGAATAGTTAAATGACCTTTTTGACTGAAAGCTTTTCCACAAATCTTGCACAAGAAAGGCTTCTCACCTGTGTGAATATTTACGTGTTCAGTTAAACTGTCTTTGGAATGGAAACTTTTTCCACACAGTGTGCAGGAGAAAGGCCTCTCATCTGTGTGAGTTCTCATGTGAACAGTTAAATGACCTTTTTGAGCGTAAGCTTTTCTACAAATCTTGCATGAAAAGGGCCTCTCACCTGTGTGTATTCTCATGTGAACATTAAGAACACCCTTTTCACCGTAGTTTTTTCCACAAATCGTGCACGAGAAAGGTTTTTCACCTGTGTGAATTCTCATGTGAACATCTAAACCACCTTTTCGACTAAAACCTTTTCCACAAATCCTACAAGTAAAAGATCTCTCACCAGTGTGTGTTTTCATGTGATTGATTAAATAATCTTTTTCACAAAAACTGTCTCCACAAATATTGCACAAGAAAGGCCTCACACCTGTGTGAGTTCTTATGTGAATATTTAAATGCCCTTTTTGACCAAAAGCTTTCCCACAAATCTTGCACGGGAAAGGCTTCTCACCTGTGTGAGTCCTCATGTGAACGGTTAAATGGCTTTTTCGACTGGAAATCTTTCCACAAATCTCACATGAAAAAAGCCTTTCAACTGTGTGAATTTTCAAGTGTTTAGTCAATAAACCGTTGTCAGTAAATGTTTTATCGCAAATTATACAAGAATACACATTTTTAGACTGAGTTTTTTGGAGTCCATTTTGTTTTGTACCATCAACATTGTCATCCTGCTCTCTAGAGGTCCAGCTGCTCTCATTTCTCTTCAGCTCTTCATCTCCATTTGATCCTGAATCTTTATGATTATTTCCCTCGTGATCTTCGTTCTCAGCCTCAAAAGAGTCCTGAGACACAGGTAACATTCTGTTTAATTCTGTGTGGTATTTTTCATTAGTTGCAGGAGCCACCATGAAGATATCGGTTTTCAACTTCACCACAACTTGCTCTTTATCTTGACTGTCCTGCTCTTCTTTTAACAGCTGATGTTCCAGCTCCTCCTGCTCTTCATTTACCTCCTGATAAGCCAATTCCTTCTGCTCTTCTTTCATTTCCTTATGTTCCAGCTCCTTCTTCCACTCTTCTTTTATTCTACGCAGTTCTGGTTCCTCCTGATCCAAGCTAGAGGCCCTCTCTTGGTTCAAGAGAAGCTCTTCCACTAGACACTCATCCTCCTTCACAACATGAAGCGGCGGGTAGTCTGGAAAGGGAAACAGAAACAAAAGTCTGTGTCAAAAAACAATTTGAGAACAGGTGTCCTGAGTTTCCTCTACATGGCGCACCGCCACAGCAAAATAAAAGCTGCCACACCTTTAGAATGAAGTTTCTTAAAAATATATATTAAACCAATGTAGAGCATATGATATATATATGACAAGCAGGGAAGAATTATTCTGAGATAATCAGGAGTGTTTGATATAGAGTTAAACGGCATCTTGTGTGTTTAAAGTGCTGTCAAACCAAAAATATTTGTGAAAAAATAGGGACTTGTGTAAGAATCATTAAATCCTCCTCTTTGGAGGTATTTAGGGGGAAAAAAACTTGACCGCCACTGACCTACTGTTAGCGTGATAAAATGAGCATGGCCCTGCTCATAATGGTACCGTATGGTTGAGCTAATATCTGAGGTATTCCTGTTTCTCGAATGATATTAATGCCTTGCATTAGTCCGTATTCAAAACTATACGAAAGGATAAATGACCGGTCCCAAACAAAGACGAAGGACAAGTACAAACACAGCTGAACATTCAAAGTGTGCATAGACCACAAATCATCACAATGACATTTCTGATCAGTAGTACGCCACAGGGGTCAGTTTCATATCTTTGAAAAGCATGGAACTGAAGAGCTAGTGACAAAACCATAGCAGGAAATTGTGCTATGGGTTTGTCACTTAATTCATACTAGTCAAGTTGCTGCCTGGAAATCTTTAACATTGCCCGCACGCTGAATTCTCACAGTATTTGTGCACTAACAAGCACACGACAAGCCATCTTGTACTGCACCCGCTTCAACCGTTTTCGTCAGAACCAAAAACAGTTCGGACCAATCACGTTGAAGTATTATGGTTTAAGGCGGGACATACCGCTGTGACTAAAGTAATAGCTGCGGAGCCCACAGCTATCACAACTCTTTCGTAACAATCCACGATTTCATCTTTATAAGAACAGCAAGAAGTGCCTTGACTAGCTTACATTGTTGTGTTTCTCGTGACGTCTGCTGGTTATTTTGATTTGATACTGTGATTGGCTAAAACCAAGCTTTGGTAGGTGGGCACTAGGTGTTGCTTCATCCAATCAGCTCAGAGAGTTCTGCTGAATGTCCCTCCTTTCCCCAAACAAATTCGATAGATGCAGTCCCAGATTGATAATGTGCAGAATGGAAAGTGCTAGATATCATCAATCTTGCTTGCCAGGCTAGGAGATCTTGTGTTAGCAAACAGAGGTTTTAATGTTGTCGGGAATGTTGGTATGTGTTGTGCCCAGGTTAACATAGCTTAATTCACAAATGGTAAAGCCCAGCTGTCAGCCATTGATGTAGAGACAACACGAAAAATAGCCCATGTACACATAAATGTTGAGAGAGTTCTGGGTTTGGTGTAGAATAAGTACACAAAGCTGCAGGTCTTGACCTACCATGCAGCTGTTTCTTGGAAGCAATACCACAAAGTTATGAAATATGCTGCCTTCAACAACAACCAGTAAAGTGATCGCTGCATTTTCAATATTGAATGTTTGGAAACTGTTTCAATCTTATAGGACTCACAATTATGTTTCATTTAACAGTGTTAGTCATGAAAACAGGATCAAGCTGTTCAGTACAATTTATTTGTGTCATAACAAACCTGACACGCTCCGTTTAACTTGAATATTGCATTTTTTATCTGATGTTTATTCTTTTTTACTTTAGAACTTAACTCTAAATTAGCTTGTTATTCATTACTTAACTAGTGTATAACTCTATTATAGACCTCAAAAGCCCACCGTGTGTTACCATATGGGTGATTTCACTATCTCCGGGCTTTACGTTCATGGGAAAAAAGGTCCTGGTCGGAGGCTAGGACTTTTTAACAAGCCTGTGACTTCATTTAATAAGGCAGCAAGAAAAACTGTCCATCACAAGGGGAAGTAAAGAGCAGTAAAGAGATGACAAGTTCACAAACTTGTCGACTTTATACCCTAAATTTATCAGAAAAGGTAGTTTTAAATTCAGAGGAATCGAGAAAGTACACCTCCAGACTTCATCTGTGCATCAGTTCCTCAGTTGCAAGCTAGCGCTACCCCCTGCTCGGCTCCAATGGCTACATCGGACAGAGAAGAGAAACAGAAATCACAAAGCAGCAAGTTGGATGAAATATTTTCTATTGTTCACATCCAAACAAACTTCACCTCAAGATTTGACGAAGTTGTGGGGTCCATCGACAGCTTGAAGAAAGAGATAAGTGATAATATCCAGCAAGTGACAGAAACTGAAGCTCTGATTTCTGATGCAGAGAGTGAGTTAGTAACACTCCAAGCTGAAGTGGATACATTAGTCAAAAAAGACGGGTAAAGTTACGGATCTGGGCCCTGTTTCAGAAAGCTGGGTTAGTGGATATTCTGGGTAATTTCTAGGGTAAATTCCTGCATACCCTGGCTTTTAGATTTCAGAAAGCTCGGAAGCCTTTACCCTGTGTCAAATCAGAACAAATTACTCACTGAAACAACCCTGCTACCGAGCAGAGTTACTTGGGCAAACTCTGAGTTTTTCCTCCTTTATAGCTGAGATATGCTCAAGGACGTGTCGGAAAAGGCGTGTCCTTTCCTGGAAGATCCTGTGTGCTGGAGCGCAAATATTTCCCAGAAATCTCTGTCAGGAGAGGCTAACCACACTGCAAAAACGGAACTAAAAATAAGTAAAATGTTCTTAAAATAAGTGTATTTGTCCTTAATTTGAGCAGGTAAATAAGATGATCTGCCAATGGAATAAGATTTTTGCACTTAAAATAGGAACAATTCATCTCCATCATCTTATTTCAAGTGCAGGATGTCTAATTTATCTTATTTTAGGGGTAAAAATACTCATTCCATAGTCGACTAATTGATTATTTTTCCTATTAGTCGACCAATAACGGTTATTTTATGTATGCTCTCCATCATCACTCGTTCTAGTGTACACACCTTTTAATGTCCTTTCCTGCTTTTTGTTGCCACTATTCTTTATGACCTTTATAAAAGATCATCCAAAACAAATATCAATCTTAGATTTATCTGACCCAATTTATTTTTCATGATTTCTATCAAAATATATATTTTACTGTTAAAACGTCAAAGCTCCAAATATATTTAAAAACTAAATCTTTCTACCTTCAAGCTTCTAACATTGCTTAATGTTTACAAATATTTAAAACTATGGTGTAAAAAGGGGATAATATTAACATGTTGAATCAGGCTTTTTCTCTTTAATAAGGCAATATTCCAAGCATCAAAATTAAAGATGAGCAAAATATTCATTTCCAAATATAGTCTCCATCACTCCAGATATACATGAACGTTAAATAAAACTACCATAACATTAATGTCAACCATTGTTTTTGGGACTAATGGAACAAAAAAAAAAAAAAAAGAGCGACACATTTTGCATCTGCTTCACAATTGTAAAAAAATAAAACATAATTAATTAATTAAACTGCGTCCAACAATTATTTCTTTAACGCTAGTTGTTATGTCATACCTATCCGGTGTGAGATTATCTGTGCTGTCCGAGTTAAATCCATCTGTCTGCTCTGATCATCGCTCACTTCCTCGGCCTTAACGATGATTTCTTTAAACTTTGTAAATGCTTCTTCAGCAGGAGTCTCCTGCTGGCTGATAAACTCTCTCTGAGGCTGAACTGAATGCATTCTTCCCGAAAGCACTAAAATATTTAACCCAAATGCTGGTCTCCACGACGACTGCACACAGAAAAGCTTAATGCAGTTAGCAACCCAGTCTTCTTCGTCGCTGATGGGTGGCGTCCGGTTTACTGGCGAGTTACCGCCACCTAGTTTGTGTATATATATATGTATATATATATATATATGTGTATATATATATATATATACACATATATATATATATATATATGTGTATATATATATATATATATATATATGTATATATATATATATGTGTATATATATATATATATGTGTATATATATATATATGTGTATATATATATATATATATATATATATATGTATATATATATATATATATATATATGTATATATATATATATATATATATATATGTATATATATATATATATATATGTATATATATATATATATATATATATGTATATATATATATATATCCATCCATCCATCCATTTTCCAAACCGCTTTATCCCTCATGGGGTCGCGGGGGTTGCTGGTGCCTATATCCAGCGTTCACTGGGCGGGAGGCAGGGTACACCCTGGACAGGGTATATATATATATATATGTATATATATATATATATATATATATATATATATATATATATATATATATATATATACACATCTACAAGAATGTATCTTCAATGGACAGACCAAACATTTGTAATCCATAAAAATACTTTATTATTCTGCACTGTACACAATTCAAACATATTACATGAAGTTTTTTTGTCCTCTTCTTCATATATGAGAGGAACAGAGAGGTGCTGGTACTCCAAGACAGCAGTCACAGTAAGACAACTTGGAGTCTGCATTTTCTTTATGTCCATCTGAATTAAGCAACTGTGATTTTGTTAAGTGTTGGGTGTAAATGTTACATTGCCTCCCAAAAAAACATTACAAGTATATATCATAAAGATGTGTACATTTGATTTAAACATTCTCCATTTGTAATAGCTTTATGAACTGTGCTCCTTCAAAGTTGTAATCTAAATATCCAAATAAACTCTAAATTATAAAGTCACATACATACATACATACATTCCGCAGCGTCAACAACAAGGTGACTTCTACCACCTTGTAGCCAAACTGAGACCCGAGTATTATCTTGGGATACTTTCGGAAGTTAACTACCATGCTTCTAGTGTAAATTCATTGATTAAAATGAAAAGCTAACCTAAGCGTAGGACGTGCGTAAGCTGCTTTGCTGCACTTACACGCTGTAACGCGTCTCGTGTATTTCCTCCTTTACATACATTTAGACTCCTTTAAAAGGCAACAGAGAGCCAGAATTATGTCAGTTTCTGTGGAATCAAGAACATCGCCACGTAAAAAAATTAGTGGGTACATAAAACCTACACTTGAAAATTATCCATTAAAAGTTCAAAATGTTTTTTTTGTTGTTTTCTTTTTTATTAAGAGCTGCAGGTTTTAGTATTAAACAGGCTAGGCGCCCTTCAAGCTTGCTCAACTATTATAACTTATTTGGTCATACAACTCTTAAAGCTCCTAACCTGTGGAAATCCTCAGTATTTCTGCTCTTTGGTACCTTAGCGGTGTGACTTCCAATGTGCTAAGTTCTCGTTTTCACAGCAGAGAGAACAAGCAAACACCATGCAGACAGAGCCCAGGCTAGGAGTCAAACCCAGGACCTTCTTTCTGCAAGGCAACAGGGCAACCCTGTGCAGCAGTGATAATCATCTTATGAAGGATTTAAAAAATATATCAAAATGTTTTCCACACAACTAGGACGAGACAGACTTCTCCCTTGTGTGAGTTCTCAAGTGAATATTTAAACTAGACTTTTTAGGGAAACGTTTTTCACAAATCTTGCATGAAAAAGGCTTCTCGCCTGTGTGGGTTCTCATGTGAACAGTTAAACTAAACTTTTTACTAAAGCGTTTTTCGCAAACCTTACACGGGAAAGGCTTCTCACCAGTGTGAATTGTCATGTGATTATTTAAATGACATTTTTCACGGAAACGCTTTTCACAAAACTTGCAGGAGAAAGGCCTCTCACCTTTGTGAGTATTTACATGTCCAATTAAACTAATCTTGTACTGAAAACTTTTTCCACACAACGTGCACGAGTACGGCCTTTCCCCAGTGTGAGTTCTCATGTGAGCAGTTAAATGAGCTTTTTGAATGTACGTTTTTCCACAAATCATGCACAAAAAAGGCCTCTCACCTTTGTGGGTATTAACGTGTCCGGTTAAACTAATCTTGTACTGGAAACTTTTTCCACACAATGTGCACGAGTACGGCTTTTCACCTGTGTGAGTTCTCGTGTGAGCAGTTAAATGAACTTTTTTAATGTACGTTTTTCCACAAATCATGCACGAAAAAGGCCTCTCACCAGTGTGAGTTCTCAAGTGAACGTTAAGAATGCCTTTTTTACCATAACGTTTTCCACAAATTGTGCACGAGAAAGGCCTCTCACCTGTGTGAATTCTCATGTGAACATTAAGAAGGTTTTTTTTACCATAACCTTTTCCGCAAATCGAACATGAGAAAGGCTTCTCACCTGTGTGAATTCTCATGTGAACAGCTAAACCTTTTTGACTAAAACATTTTCCACAAATCTTGCAGGTGAAAGGCCTCTCACCAATGTGCGTCTTCATGTGGTCAGTTAACATGTTTTTTCCATAGAAACTTTCTCCACAAATGTTGCATAGGAAAGGCTTTTCACCTGTGTGACTTTTCATGTGAAGAGCTAAACGGCCTTTTTGAATAAAGGTTTTTAAACAAATCTCACAGGTGAAACACTTCTCTCCTATGTGGGTTATCATGTGATGACATAAATGCTCCTTTAGACGGAAACTTTTTCCACAAACCTTGCACAAAAAAGGCCTCTCACCCGTGTGAGTAGTTATGTGACGGGTTAAATGACCCTTTCGACTGAAAGATTTTCCACAAATCGTGCACGAAAAAGGCTTCTCACCGGTGTGGGTTCTCATGTGAACAATGAAATGGCTTTTTCGACTGTAACTCTTTCCGCAAATCTCACATGAAAAAGACCTCTCATCTGTACACATTGCCAAGTGGTTAGTAAATGAGCTGTTTTCAGTAAAATCTTTCCCAGAACTTGTACAGTAAAAATCTCTATCCTGAGTTATTTGGAGCCAATTTTGTTCTGTGCTAACAGCTTTGTCATCATGCTGTCTAGATTTCAAACTGCTTTTATTTCTGTTCAGCTCTTCTTCTGCGTTTGGTCCTGAATATTTAGGATTGTTTCCTGCGTGATCCGGGTTCTCAGCCTCAAAAGAGTCATGAGACATAAGCAGATTTCTGTTTAATTCTGTGAGGTACTTTTCATCACTTATAGGAGTCGCTGTGAAGGTATCAGTCTCCAACTTCACCACAACTTGCTCTTTGTCTTGACTATCCTGCTCTTCTTTTATCAGCTGATGTTCCACCTCCACCTGCTCTTCCTTTATCTCATGATATGCTAGCTCCTCTTGCTCTACTTTTATCTCGTGATATACTAGCTCCTCTTGCTCTTCTTTTATATCATCACATGATAGCTTCTCCTGGTCTTCTTTTGTCAGCTGATGTTCCAACTCCTCCTCCTTCCACTCTTCTTTTATCCTAAGCAGTTCTGGTTCCTCCTGGTGCAAACTAGAGGTGCTCTCTTGGTTAAAGAAAAGCGGTTCGACTAGAAACCCATCGTCCTTCACAACATGAAGCAGGGGAAAGTCTGGAAAGGGAAATAGAAACAAACGTCTGTGTCAAAATACAGTTTGAGAACAGGTGTCTTATAGTCATCTGAAAAAACTGTGAAAGAAAATGTAGTAATGTTTAAACTAAACTGAATTTGTTCACTCTGGAAAAACTGTGACAATCAAGGGTCCAGACCAGGAAGCAGAGTTGTAGTTTGACACACTCCTCTGCCGCTTCTGTACCACTGACAGTGTATAGATAGGTTTCACATGACATCAAATCCGGATACTCGCCCGCTTCTCAGCCGATGAGATAGTACAATGAACCCAGAAGCAGCTTTCCACTTCATTGATTGAAGAAACCCACAACTGTTTTTACACCCTTTAACCCAACAATATCAATGACAATGGTCAAAGGGTGTAAAAACAAAGGTGATTAATCAGTAAAGAGAAGTTTTCATTAACATTCTGAGAATCAGAAGAAGTGAAGGTGAGCAAACATTGCTACCACTAATTAAGTAATCAGAGCAAATATGTGCCATATGAGATTGCTTGTTTTCTCTGGATACTAGCCAGCCACACTTATGGAGGCTCGATGTGATACCTACACCGCCAAACGGAAAAAGAAGCCGCTTAATACCAACGAAGAAGAGTCTGCAGGAAGTCTGAGCGCAACAATCAATAGTGTGTGGCAGCGATAAAAAATTAAATTAAATTTTTTAAATTTTATTTATTTGGCGCCCTTCCTGATACAAGGCACTTTCCAAAGTCAAATTCAATCAGATTATACAGATTGGTCAAAAAGTTTCCCATCTTAGGAAACACAGTAGGTTGCATAAAGTCTTGACAAGCAGCATTCACTCCTCCTAAAAGAGCGTAGAGCCACAGTGAGAGTCGTCTGCATTGTCCATGACTTTGCAGCAATCCCTCATACTGAGCATGCATGAAGCGACAGTGGAGAGGAAAACTCCCCTTTAACGGGAAGGAAAAAACTCCAGCAGAACCAGGTTCAGTGTAAACAGTCATCTCCCTCGACCGATTGGGGTTTATACTTTACCTAAATACTAAAATGAATGACCAGTCGGCTCAGTGCAAAGGAGGGTGAATTACAAATATGGCAAAACACCTCTGGACTCATGGTATACAAGAAACAGAGTGCCCTGTTTTCGACGTGCTGCCCTCCCCTCGACTCCGAACCTAAACCTCGCACCACACTGCCATCAGAGTCAGGTAAGTAAACCAATAAATTACTTTTTATTAAAAACATCAAGGCAACTAACAAGTTATACTTGAGTCAAAACAGTAACGCAGGGGACTTGCATTGGAGTAATGCAATAACATGGAATAACCATGCATCTTTTTTATTAGACAAATAACCCGCAGTTGGTAACGTTAGCCAGCCAGTTGAAAAAACTCTGCAACGTGCTACGTCATTTAGCATAGCATCCAAAGGAAGGATGTCGGCGAAATAAATTGAGGAGTGTCACAGAAAGGTTACAGCATATATTGTGAAAAGGCTGCATCCATATACAGAGGTGGAATCACCAACATTTAGGTTAGTTAAGCAATAACGAAGCTAGAGCTAAGCGACTTAATATTTCACCCTGAGCTAACTTTACAGTGACAGTTACATTATATGTTATTTTATTTGTTGGCAGAGACATGGTGAAAATCATCAGTCCTAAATACGCACCACCTACCAAGGACTGCTTAGCAAATAAATTTGATATGAGGTCAAGAAGCCCAATGTAATTACAAAGCTCAGTGTAGTCTGCTCTGTTGCACTTACATGTGACGCCGAGAGTAGCATAACTGAGAATCATTACCTTACCATCACAGCACACTATTGTCACATTTTGGAGGGCAAAATGCGGCAAAAAGTGCTTAAAACAAAAGCAGTGTACAGAGCTCAGTCCGGTTGTGTTGTGGCTGAAGAAATCAGTGACGTTCTGTCAGAATTTGGCATTTCTGACAAAACTGTAGCAGTCACTTTCTATATGGAAGTGACAATTAAGCAGCTGAAATTTATGAAACCTTGTTGCTCTGCCCACACACTTAGCAGCACAATGTCTGTACTCCCCATATCCAGAGAGTTAGTGGGTGTCTAAGGTCCAAATCATTGTTCTTTGGATGAAGAGGTGCTTGATGGCAAAGGTGGTCCTCCCGGAAAAGCACCAACTTCTACATAAGAAGCTCTAAGTTCACTTTATTCATCTATAGTGTATTGTATACACCATAACTGTATTGACTTTATTTGTGACCTTAATCATGGTTATAAGTTCTGGGAAGTACTAGGGTTGGACGATATAGAATAAAAGCATATCGATAAAACAGAAATCGTATTGATCGATATCAATAATTATCAAAAAAATTCAAACTATACATTTTAAGTGCAGCCCTGGTCATTTTATGCTGTTGCTTAATGACCTATTTTTAAATAAATGGATTTAAACACAACCCTTTATTTAACCAACTTTTTACGAAAACTCTTAAGTGTTAAAAAAGAAAAAAGAACATGTGCTCTGTGAACTCTTTGAACACTGATGGAGCATTCCTGGGTTTGTGATTGGTTGGGAGGATGCAATGACTGTAGTATTAACCTACACGATAGGCTAGAACGCACTGTTCTTTTATTGAACTTTTTATTGACCCCTGTTTTTTATATTGAACCATACATCTATCGATCGATATATATCGTTATTGAATTATCGTCCAGCCCTAGGAAGTACTACAATATTTGACTACTTATTGGTGAGAAAGAACATGGAAGGGGACAGGTAAAGATGGACAGCTAAGATTCTCATGTATGAAACTTAGACTCCAAAATACAAATGCTTAAAAATATCAATCTGGTGTCAGACCACCGGATGAGGGACAACGGATCTTCTTCACAAGGATTGACAACAGTGACATGAGATCAGATATGATTTCGTGTGTTAAAAGAGATTTTAACATTTGCATAGCAATGGCACCATTTAAAATAACATTTTTCCATGCAAATGTGAATAAACGTGTGTGTGTAGCAGTACAAAAGTATTTTGCAGTATGTACAATTCATGTGTTTTTTTTGCTATCTATTGGCTGAACCACATTAAACATTGCAATGTAACACTATAAAGTTAGCTACCTGACTTTTATTTATTAGTATTATAACAACTGAACAGCTCATCTTGGCATTTATCATAACACCCCCCTGGCCCCCCGAATGATTATTTTCCAAATATGGTCTCCATCACTCCAATTGAGCATGAAAGTTAAATAAAACTATCCCGTTGTGTAGCTTCACATTAATCTCATTGTTTTTAGGACTAATGGAACTTAAAAAAAAAGCGACTCAGATCTTTGCATCTGCTCTAAATTTCACATCGATGCTTCAGTTTTTCTCCATAAAAACAGTTTTAATATAATTACGATTGTTGTAGAAATTGGTCTCCATTATTTAAATATAAACTGCGTCCGACAATTATTTCTTTAACGCTAGTTGTTATGTCATACCTATCCGGTGTGAGATTATCTGGGCTGTCCGAGTTAAATCCATCTGTCTGCTCTGATCATCGCTCTCTTCCTCGGCCTTAACGATGATTTCTTTAAACTTTGTAAATGTTTCTTCTTCAGGAGTCTCCTGTTGATCGGTAAACTCTCTCTGAGGCTGAGATGAATACATCCTTCCTGTAAACTCTAAAATATTTAGCCCAAATGCTGTTCTCCCCGATGATACCAGAGAAGGATAAAACAGTTAGCGACTTAGTCTTCTTCTTCTTCTGCTTCTTCTTCTTCGCCGTCGGGCGGCGTCCGGCTTACTGGCAGGTTACCGCCACCTAGTTTGGATGGTTTATACATACATGCAAACACATTGGCTAAATATATATATATTGACCCTTGTCATATATATATATATATATATATATATATATATATATATATATATATATATATATATATATATATATATATATATATATATATATATATATATGAGATGTTTGTAAAGTTACACAGCTTTAAGGTTTAATTTCAAGATGTTGGATTAGTTGCTCTGCCACACATACATCAAATCCATACAAACACACACACACACACAAACACACACACATATATATATATATATATATATATATATATATATATATACATACATACATACATGTATATATATACATACATGTATATATATATATATATATACATACATACATGTATATATACATACATGTATATATATATATATATATATACATGCATATATATATATACATATATACATACATACATGTATATATATACATGTATATATATATATATATATATACATACACATGCATTCAATTGACAGCATAAACCTTAGCGATCACTGGCAATGAAGATTTATTATTCTGCACTGCACACAATTCAAACATTAAACAAATATCACATATGACATGATATATAATCATTGTCTAGATATATGAACATAGAGGAATAGAGAGCTGCTCTGATTCCAAGACAACAGGTAAAGTAAGAAGATTTGGAGCTAGCATAATCTTTGGATCCATCGGGTACACAACATATAATGCAACGCATTTAAGCAAGTCATTAGAGAAATGATATTGCCTTCCAAAGAAACACAACACGTATATTTCAAAAGGATTTTTACATTTAATCTAAACGTGTATGCATTTGTAATAAAGAAATCCACTTCTCCAAAACTGAAAACAAAAAAATACTGAGAAGTTTTAAATTATCAAGTCACCCAGATCTATTTTGGGTTTCAAGATTGAAATCTATTACAAAAGAAATGAACAGCTTCAGCAGAAAAATAAGAATAATAAGAAAAATGTAAATTATAAACTCCTTTAAAGACAACACTGAGCCAAAGTTATCTTAGAGCTTCTGTGGAATCAAGAACATCCCTGCAAGAAAATTATTTGGTACAAAACTTTACACTTTAAATTCATCCATTAAAAGTTGAAAGGTTAGCTTTACTCTAGAGTTTCAGACTTTAGTATTAAGCAGGCCAGGCGCCTTTCTAGCTTGCTTTACTATTATAACTTATTTGGTCATACAACAATTAACCTTTCTAATGTCTCAAAATCCTCATGTGTACAGTTTTCTGCTTTTCTGTGCCTTCTGCCTTTATCTTCCTTCACACCAACACCAAGTTGAACACAAAAAGACGCCTTTCATCTTTGTGATTTATCATTCCCCCAACCAATGTCTATACCCGCTAATCTGTGCAGGGGTTGCAGAGAGCTGGTGCCTATATCCAGCAGTCATTGGGTTTGAGTCGGGGTACACTGTTGACAGTTCATCCGTCTGTTACAGGGCAACACAGAGACACACACACTCACAAATAAGGACAATTTCTAGAGAGCCATTAACCTAACAGTCCATTTTTTTTAACTAGCACGAGGCAAGCGTCTCACTTGTGTGAATTCTCATGTGAAGGGTTAAATTACACTTTTTACTGAAACATTTTTCACAAATCTTGCACGAGAAAGGCTTCTCACCTGTGTGAATTCTCACGTGAACAGTTAATTGATCTTTTTTACAGAAACGTTTCTCACAAAACTTGCACGAGAAAGGCTTCTCACCTGTGTGAGTTCTCATGTGAACGGTCAAATGACATTTTTCACGGAAACGTTTTTCACAAGACTTGCAAGAGTAAGGCCTGTCACCTTTGTGAGTTTTTAAATGTCCAGTTAAACTAATCTTGTACTGGAAGCTTTTTCCACACAATGTGCACAAGTAAGGCCTTTCACCCGTGTGAGTTCTCATGTGAATAGTTAAAGTACCACTTTGAACGTAAGTTTTTCCACAAATTGTGCATGAAAAAGGCCTCTCACCTGTGTGAATTCTCATGTGAATCGGTAACTCACTTTTTTTACTGAAACCTTTTCCACACAATGTGCACAAGAAAGGCTTCTGACCTGTGTGAGTTTTTATGTGAGCATTTAAATTGCATTTTTGAATGAAAGTCTTTCCACAAATCGTGCACGAAAAAGGCCTCTCGCCTGTGTGAATTCTCATGTGAACATTAAGCAAACCTTTTTTACAATAACTTTTTCCACAAATCGTGCACGAGAAAGGCTTCTCACCTGTGTGAATTGTCATGTGATAAGCTAAACAACTCTTTCGACCAAAGCTATTACCACAAAGCTTACAAGTAAAACGCGTCTCACCGGTGTGCGTCTTCATGTGATCAGTTAAAATGTTTTTTTCACAGAAACTTTCTTCGCAAATATTGCATGAGAAAGGTTTTTCATCGGTGTGACTTCTGATATGAAGGGTAAAACGGCTTTTTTGACTAAAACTTTTTAAACAAATTTCACAAGTGAAAGGCTTCTCACCTGTGTGGGTTATCGTGTGATGAGATAAAAGCCGTTTTAGACGAAAACTTTTTCCACAAACCTTGCAGAAAAAAGGCCTCTCCCCAGTGTGAATGCTCATGTGTTCGGTTAATAAACTTTTTTGACTGAAAGCTCGTCCACAAATCTTGCATGAGAAAGGCTTTTCACCTGTGTGGGTCCTGATGTGAGCAGTTAAATGAATTTTTTGACTGAAAATCTTTCCACAAATATCACATGAAAAACGCTTCTTAGCTGTATGAATTTTCAAGTGTTTAGTCAATAGACTGTTTTCAGTAAAATCTTTCTCACAAATGATACAAGAATACACATTTTTGTTCTGAGTTTTTTTCATCCCATTTTGTTGTTTGCTATCAGCATTGTCATCATGCTGTCTAGATTTCCAAAAGCTCTTAGTTCTCTTCGGCTCTTTATCTTCGTTTGATTCTTCATGATCATTTGATCGTGAAGGATCGTTTCCTTTGTGATCCTGGTTCTCAGCCCCAAAAGAGGCCTGAGACACAAGTAGCTTTCTGTTTAATTCTTTGTGGTATTTTTCATCACTTTTAGGAATCACTGTGAAGCTATTGGTCTCCAACTTCACCACAACTTGCTCTTTATCTTGACTGTGCTGCTTTTCTTTTATCAGCTGATGTTTCAGCTCCTCCTGCTCTTCTTTCTTTTCCCGATATGCTAGGTCTTCCTGCTCTTGTTTTGTCTCCTGGTGTTCCAGCTCCTTCTTCCACTCTTCTTTTATGGTCAGCGGTTCAGGTTCCTCCTGGCTTGAACTAGAGGTACTCTCTTGGTTAAAGAGAAGCTCTTCGACAAGAAACTCATCCTTCACAACATGAAGAGGAGGGAAGTCTGGACAGATAAACAGAATCAAAAGTCTGTGTCAAAATACAGTTTGAGAAAAACCGTCCTATAATCATCTCAAATAGCTCACATGGAATATGGAGGAAGCTATACCTTAGGACAGTGTGGCGGTGTCTTGCTTACAGCTCCAGTTTAATTGATTAAAACTATACTTAAAATAATCATTTCTACCTACAAATAATTAGAGAAATATATGTTTTTGAGCATCATGTTTAGGTTTAGACATTTAGCAGATGCTGTTATCCAAAGTGAATCACATGTAGAGTTCAAAGCAAACTATAACTGTTTTATTGTTTTATTTAAGGATCAAGAATCTTTATTGTCACCATGTGTTACCGTGGATGAAAAAACGGGAAGCTTAAAGCGTGCAAAAATAGTCTTTAGGGTCTGATAAGATTCGTGTCAGAGTCCAAAAAGTCAGATATTAGTCCCTTTGCTAACGATATGAATTACTATAAGGTTGATAAATTAATCACCTAACGCTCCCTCAATGATGCAGTCACGCCCGCCTTTATTTACAGAACTGCGCAATCTGACATTCCCTGAGAAATTAGAGTATGCAAATAGGTATTACCAGAAGTGTGAATGTAACATGGTAGAGTCCACAAACTTCTCAGCAGGGGTTGACAGCCCTTACAGCTTTTGGAAAGAAGCTGTTGCTGAGTCTATTAGTTTTGAATGTAATGCTTCTGAAGCATTTACCTGATGGAAGTGGGTCAAACAGTGCATTGGCTGGGTGGGTGTGATCAGTGGCAATGTGTCTCACCCTTTTCTGGACTTGTGCAGCATAAGCCGCATCCAGATCTTGTAAACGCTGTCCTCACCACCCGCGCCAAACTATTTTTATTTTGGTATCGGATGAAAAGTTTCGAGGAAGGGTTTGCTGAGGCGGTGAGGATGTATGAGAGTTTATATAACACGTCTTCAAACTGTTATAAAGACACGCAAATGGCAAACAACTCCTGGAAAGAGGTAGAGCAAACATTGGAAACAGAGGAGGTGGTCTGCCGGAAGAGATGGTCATATCTTCGGGATAACTTTGCGAAAGCCAAACGTCGGCTCGACACGAAGAAGAGTGGTGATCCTGGCAGGAAGAAGGTCCCGGCTCTGTCCACGTCCTTGCAGTCGCTCGACAAACACGTGAAACACTGTGAGACGACCACCAACATGCCTGTTTCCCAAAATGAGGTAATGTCGAATAAACCACGTTCAAACAAGGTTGTGACGTAGCCACAGTGGGCGGGTCTTCATCAGAGTTTGCAGTCCGCCGTTTTCGTGGGGTATGAATAGACACAACCGAAATGAAGATTTGTCTGATTCTTACAACCCCGAAGATGTCTCTGTTATCTCGGCGTATGTAGCAAGCTTCAGCTAGGGATGCTGCTACACTGTTATGCATATTGCATATTATATCATTGTACGTTATGTAAATACTGCATATTCTATTATTGTGTGTCATGTACATAGGCTGTCGTTTTTTTTCCACTGTCAAAAAGTTTTTCCTTTGTTCAATATTTACGCTGGTATTTACGCTTATCTTCTACTCTGGTTGTTTCTTCAGAACTAACTTTAGACTAGACCGGTTTGCTTTTTTTCTTCTCTTTTTCTTCGCATTCCTAATAATTGTGTGTAACTGTCCCTGGGTTTGCCACTGTCACACCTGAATTTCACCTTTACGGAACAATAAAGGAATTATTATTCTTAAATTGCTGTGACGTGACAAAGTATAAATTCCATTTGCAGTCCTTGTACTCCCATATGTACTTTCTGATGTACTTCCCAAGAACATACTTGTCAAGAACGTACACAAGAATGTACTTGGGTGTTGTTGAGAAACAGCCCAGACCTCCTCCTCAACTGAACTGAGAAATGAACGAATCAGTAAATCAAGTGATTCGGTTCAGTTCATTCACTCGAATGGGTCGTTATTTTTGAACGAATCGTTCATTAAACGACACAACACTAAAGCCCGTCTGACCCAGGTCTTTGCATCAATTTTTAATTTAATGTAGATGCTCAACTTTTTCTGCATGAAAAGCAGTTTTAATAACATTAAGTTGGCGGTCAACATTTCTTTGTCTCAGCACAAATGTGTTGATCGGTATCAGTTATAAAAACTTCCGAAACTAGCATTTAAACAGCACCGTAACATTATTTAATTAATACAACGTTAATACTGCTGGTATGTCATACCTATCCGGTGTGTGATTATCTGGGCTGTCCGAGTTAAATCCATCTGTCCGCTCTGATCATCGCTCTCTTCCTCGGCCTTAACGATGATTTCTTTAAACTTTGTAAATGCTTCTTCAGCAGGAGTCTCCTGCTGATCGGTAAACTGTCTCTGAGGCTGAGGTGAGTACATTCTTCCTGTAAACTCCAAATTATTTAGCCTAAATGCTGTACTCCCCGATCATTCCAGCCAGAAAAGGGTAAAACAGTTAGCAACTCAGTCTTCTTCTTCGCCGGCAGGTGGCGTCCAGCTTACTGGCGCCACCTAGTTCGGAGTGTTGGTCAGAAATGAAATTACATCTAAAAATGTCAAAATAAGCCAAAACTGACTGTTGTTGGTCGGCAAACTCTCTCTCTATCTCCTTCTATCTGTGCGGGTTATTTAAAGACATTGTTAGTGCGAAATCTAACGGTCTCAGGTTAGACTCCTCTCTAACAACCTCAGCTCATCCAATTCCTTACTTTTTCTTCTTCTTCTCCTGGTTTTTTCAGGATACCACCATGAAAAAAAAAAAATAATAATAATAATTAATATATATATACATACATATACATACATATATATATACACACATACACAATATATATATATATATATATATATATATATATATATATATATATATATATATATATATATATATATATATATATATATATGTTGGACGATAATTCAACGATATATATTGACCGATAGATGTATATCGATGATAGAAAAAAAAGTGTCAATGAAAAGTTACACATACATACATAAATATACATTGGTGCCATAACAATTGCCATAACGATTTATTATTCTTTACTGTTTACAGTTCAAACATTAAACAATATGAGAAGACATATTGTCTTTGTTTACATTTACAAACGAGCTGCTAAGATTCCAAGACAACAGGCACAATAAGATCACTCAGAGCTTGCATGTTCTTTATGTCCATCTGGAATACAACACATAATGGAATACATTTAAGCAAATCATTGGGGAAATGTCTTTCAAAGAAGAGATTTTTTTTATTCCATGTAAAACGTATGTATTTGTAATACCTTTGTGAACTCCACTTCTAGAAAATTGAAAGCAAAACATCCTAATTTTAAATGTTTATGTCTAATACACAGAGAAAACATCCATGCAGAAAGACCCCAAGCCAAGAGTTAAACACAGGGCAAATGCTACAGAAGAATCCAGGTACAGTAGCTATAGTGGAAGAGTGTGTTGCACTGAGCCACTGTGCATCCCTGTGAATTATCTTGTGAAGGGTTAACAAATAAAAACTATACAAATTTCTTTTCACATAACTAGCATGAGACAAGCTTCTCACCTGAATGAATTCTCATGTGAAGGGTTAAATTACACTTTTTACTGAAACATTTTTTACAAATCTTGCACGAAAAGGGCTTCTCACCTGTGTGAATTCTCATATGAACAGTTAATTGACCTTTTTTACTGAAACGTTTGTCACAAATCTTGCATAAAAAAGGCTTCTCGCCTGTGTGAATTCTCATGTGAAGAGTTAAATTAAACTTCTTACAGAATCGTTTTTCACAAATCTTGCATGGAAAAGGCTTCTCACCTGTGTGAGTTCTCATGTGAACGGTCAAATGACATTTTTCACGGAAGCGTTTTTCACATAACTTGCAAGAGTAAGGCCTGTCACCTTTGTGAATGTTTACATGTTCAGTTAAACTAATCTTGTAATGGAAACTCTTTCCACACAATGTGCACGAGTACGGCCTTTCATCTGTGTGCGTTTTCATGTGACCTGTTAAATGACCTTTTTGAATGTACGTTTTTCCACAAATTGTGCACAAAAAAGGCCTCTCACCCGTGTGGATTCTCATGTGAACATTGAACAAAGCTTTTTTATAATAACCTTTTCCACAAATTGTGCACGAGAAAGGCTTCTCACCTGTGTGAATTGTCATGTGAACAGCTAAACCACCTTTTCGACTAAAACTTTTCCCACAAACCTTACAAGTGAAAGGCCTCTCACCAGTGTGCGTTTTCAAGTGATCAGTTAAAATTTCTTTTTCGCAGAAACCATCTCCACAAATTTTGCACGAGAAAGGTTTTTCACCTGTGTGACTTCTCATGTGAAGAGTTAAACGGCCGTTTCGACTAAACGTTTGTAAACAAACCTCACAAGTGAAACGCTTCTCCCCTGTGTGGGTTATCATGTGACAACGCAAAGCACCTTTTAGACGAAAACTTTTTCCACAAACCTTGCAGAAAAAAGGCCTCTCGCCTGTGTGAACGCTCATGTGTTCGGTTAATATACTTTTTCCTATGAACCTTTTACCACAAATTTTGCACTTAAAAGGTCTCTCTCCTGTGTGCGTTCTTATGTGACAATTTAAATGACCTTTTTGACTGAAAGCTTTTCCACAAATATTACACAAGAAAGGCTTCTCACCTGTGTGAGTCCTCATGTGAACAATTAAATGGCTTTTTCGCCCAGAACTCTTTCCACAAATCTCACATGAATAAAGCCTCTCGTCTGTGTGAATTTTGAAGTGTTTAGTTAATAAACTGTTTTCAGTAAATGTTTTATCACAAATTATACAAGAATACAAATGTTTATTCTGAGTTTTTTGGAGACCGTTTTGTTTTGTACTATCATTACTGCCATCATGCTGTCCAGATGTCCAGCAGCTCTCCTTTCTATTCAGCTCTTCATCTCTGTTTGAACCAGAATATTTAGGATTGTTTCCTTCATGATCCTGGTTCTGAGCCTGAAAAAAGTCCCGAGAGATAATTAGCGTTCTGTTTAATTCTGTGTGGTATCTTTCATCACTTGTAGGAGTCACCATCAAAGTATCAGTCTCCAACTTCACCACAACTTGCTCTTTATCTTGACTGTCAGGCTCTTCTTTTATCAAATGATGTTCCAGCTCCTCCTGCTCTTCTTTTATTAGCTGATGTTCCAGCTCCTCCTGCTCTTCTTTTATTAGCTGATGTTCCAGCTCCTCCTGCTCTACTTTTATCTCATGATATTCTAGCTCCTCCTGCTCTTCTTCCAACTGATGTTCCAGCTCCACCTGCTCTTCTTTCATCTCGTGATAAGCTATGTCCTCCTGCTCCTGTTTTATCTCCTGATGTTCCAGCTCCTTCTTCCACTCTTCTTTTAACATCAGCGGTTCTGATTTGCTCTGGTCCAAACTAGAGGTGTTCCCCTGGTTAAAGAGAAGCTCTTCGACTAGAAACCTGTCCTCCTTCCCAACATGAAGCGGTGGGAAGTCTGGAAAGGGAAACAGAAATAAAAGTCCTTGTCAAAATACAATTTCAAAAAAGGTTACTTACAATCATCTTAAAAACTGTGAAGGAAAATAATGTAATATTTAAACTGAATTGAATTTATTAAAGCTGCAAAAATGTGACAAGCAAGAGACAAGCCCAGGAACTCGGGTTCTTTAGGAGATGACAGGGTTACGGTGTAGACAGAGTTGAAGGCATAGAGCGAAATGCAGAAAGAAATTGTGCAGTAGAAGGGAAACGGACATATACGGTAGGTTGTAGGGCACAAGTGCTCTCTACAAACTGGGTCTTTGAGTTCCTTGAATATGTTCTGGAACACTATGGAACGGTACATAATATCTCTCGGTCAAAGATATTACTAAATAACTTGAGATCAATTTGTGACAAACTGACTAATTGTTTTATAGAAATCTGGCTGTAGCTGAAGGATGTTCTCGGTCTAAATGAGTAAACTACTAATGACAAAAAAATTCACATTACCTGAAAAACTGAGTTTGAAAAGTAGCATTCTACTTTTCATTCAGATTTATTGATTAATCGTAGGCCAATTACAGTACATTATTTTAAATATCTTTTTTTTTTCCTTATCCAAAGCGCTATGTACTAAAACTAGTTTTTTTTTAGTCAAGTAAAAGTTTATTTGTATAGCACATTTCAGCAGCAAGGCAGTTCAAAGTGCTTCACATCATGAAAACATAAAAACATCATAGGGCTTTCGTAAAAAGTTGGTTGAAAAAGGGTTGTGTTTGAATCCATTTATTTAAAAATAGGTAATCAAGCAACAGCAAAAAATGGCCAGGGCTGCATTTAAAGTGTATATTTTTAATTTCTTAGATAATTATCGATATCGATCAATATGATTTCTATTTTATCTATATGCTTTTTTTCTAAATTGTCCAGCCCTAAAACATCACAAACACATAGAAACGGTTGCCGGTTGTGAGACCAGTAACAAACATTAAACGGCCGCTATACTCAGAGTTTCTCCTTGAAAAGTCGGATACATTTTTAAGGCGGATTGTCAGATCCAATATGTTAGCTCGTCACATCAACAACATTAAGCTGTGTTAAAACATGTTTATCTTACAAGATACGTTTATAAGAGGTGCTATGAACAAAGCAACACCTTTACTGGCTGTTATTGTTATACATATTACAATACGTTATACATATTTGAATCCTAACCCTTTGTTTTTTTGTTTTTAGTTTGGAGTCCTGACTTCTCCGACTGTATTAACTGGAACGCTTTTTACTCGGGTTATCCCATTCCCTGCTCCTATTTTTGATTTCTGAGGCAAATAGAATGAAACATCAGACACTCTGAGCTCCTCCTCCCCCTGCTTGCTTCTTCTCGAAGCCACCCGGTCTCACCCGATCAGTTTATGGCACACCTGTTTACCTGTCCTAACAAAGGCTAGATTAGTAGGTATTGAATCGAAAGTGCCAATCTCTGAATATTCATTTAACTTAACCGAACTGCAGTAAAATCCGGCGTGTGCACAAAGATCACTAAATGCAGGCGTCCAAACTTATCGGCACGTGGGTAAAAGATTGTCAAGTCAAAAGTACTCGAGAACCAAAAAATTGATAAAAACGATAAGAAATAACTTAAAATATTTTTGTGATTTTTTTAAGATCCTCCACAAATTATGATCATTTTAATTTAACAAGTTAGTCAGATTTTCTGAATAAAATGGATGTTAAACCACTGTAAATAGAAACGAAGTTAAAAACTGGTTTCACGCGTTTGATTTATTAAAAAAAGGTCACAGTTTGCAAATTATGTTCGACTTGATTAAAAACTGAATAATTTTTTCAGTTTTAATGCACAAGAGTTTACATTGAGTAAAGTCCTCAGATAGATGTGGTCTCATTTACTATGAAATTAAAGAGAAAGCAGAAAGTGTGGTTATTAAACGATGAATACATTGTGTTGTAACCAACATTTTCAGTTGTAAGATCTTAACCTGTCTGTAATACCTTTACCATAATAAAAATAAAAAGTTTCCATCTGCATCAGCCATCTGGGCTGGTGGACCAAAACTTTCTTGAAATGCAGTTGGGAGGCCACACAAAATTAGCCACAAATGGCCTCCGGGCCGCACTTCCAGTCATATCTGATTTAAAGAGTGAGATTACACGGAAATCAGATCTTTGCATCCGCTCTTAATTTAACGTAGATGGACTACATAAAATGTAGTGTTAACAACATTAAGTGTGCGATCTACCTTTCTTTGTCTTAACACGTTGAGCAACGTGTTGATTGGTCAACAATTGCTCTCCATTATCGAAATCTTCAGAAACTAACACTTTAAACTGTATCTAAAAATTATTTAATTGATAAAACGTTAATACTGCTGGTGTTTCATACCTATTCGGTGTAAGATTATCTGGGGTGTCCGAGTGAAATCCAGCTGTCTGCTCTGATCATCGCTCTCTTCTTCGGCCTTGACGATGATTTCTGTAAACTCTGTTAAGGTTTCTTCAACAGGAGTCCCCTGCTGGTTGATAAACTCTTTCTGCGGCTGCACGGAAGACATGGTTCCTGTAATCTCTTATATCTTTAGCCCAAACGTTCAGAATCCAGGAGGATTCTAAGCAGAAAAGGGTAAAGCTGTTAGCAACCCATTTTTATCCACTGTTTTTTTCTTCTTCTTCTTCGCTGGACAATTGGCATACCGCTTATTGGCGCCACCTAGTTTGGAGGATTGATCAGAAATGAAATTACAATCTAAAATTTTCAAAAGGAACTGAATCTAGTTGGTGCTCGTCGATCAGCTCTGTCTACATTGAGTCAAATAGACTCCAATCATTTGTCTTTTAAATTCAATAATACTTTATCACAGTTTCTTGTAGAGACAATACAAACAACGCAAAGCACTATTCTTATGTAAAATTAACAAAAAGTCATTTTTTTTTAAAGCAAAACAATTATAAATAATCATTTACAGGTTCCAACCTTTTTTTTTTTTTTTTTTTTTTTTTTTTACAGCATCTCAAATAATGTTAATGTTCTGATTAGGGCATATTCTATAAATCTCAGGGGCAAAAAAAATTTGACACTTATTTAATTTTTTTTTAATTTGGCAGTTGTTTTTTCCATTTTGTTTTTATGAATATGGTATATGCCCATATGTATGATGATAATAATAATAATAATAATAATAATAATAATAATAATAATAATAATAATAATAATAATAATAATAATAATAAATATTAAGAATTTGAAACTGGTTTCTCTTATTTTGGGTGCAATTGGCCATTTCAAAGATTTTCAGTGATTTTTGGATATTTCACATTTGCCCCTTTTATTATTATTATCATGATGAATAAGTCTCCTAAAAATTTATTTCAATATTTCTTATCACATTTTGTCTGTAATTTTCAAAGCTCTGATCAACAGGTTTGGAAGTATATTTCGGACATTAGAAAAAAACAATTGTATTTTTTATCAGCTGTATCAAAGCCGGATGGAAATATTTACATATTTTCTTTACATGTTTTCTAAGAATATTTTTGAGGACATTGAATGCAAAATTTGTAAAACGCTTCTTTAAATTTGCTTTTAAATTCTTGCAACTGTAATACTGCAAAGTTTGTTTTTAAAATGTCACGTACAAAGAGAATACCATGATCAAATCAAAGCTGGTTGAATATTGACTTTTTGTTTATTACAATTACTCTATTAATCCACACGGTGGCACAACAAGGGGTAAAGTTGTGGCTAAATACCATCTTCCAGTAACTCAAAACTGGTTTATGGAACTGAGATATTTTAAAAGACAACAAAATCACATTTCAATAGAAAGTCAAACCATCACACCTTTTGAAAACATTTTCATGGATGTGAAGCCATATTGAATATGAAGGGTGCACCAAGGAGGGTTGCAGGACATCCCGTGTATTGATATTCATTGCAGTCCGACATTCTGCAGGCAATACCTTTACAACAGAGGGCGCCAGGGCTCAAGCATTACAGCAGCAGGTGCAATCCGACAGTAGGGTGAAGTGAAGCCCTTTCACTGAGGCAAAATAGAATTAACTTACTCCTCATTTGACTATCAACAGAACTTTACTGCAAAGAAAGGAGGCAATGACAGTTTAGTCAGTATAAAAGACTCTGTGTTATTATTATCTAATTTTCCTACATAACTGCATAGGAAGATATTTTTTTATTTGAAAAACTTTTTATTGAACAATTTGAACATCATATTACATAAACAGTGCCATTGCCTTACCACTAAAGAAAAAAAAATTAACTGCATATACATACACGTGGACACACATAAATAAATATAAGCACACACCCATACACCTATAGATTATGTACACAGGTAAACCAAAAGAGGAGAGGTAGAGGATAGGAAATGAGCTGATCTTTATAGACAACAGAAGCAGAAAACACCTTATATATGGGCAAGCAATGTTATGTCAGACAGAGAACTGATAAGCGCGTCGCAGGCCTGCACAGTAGATATTCGCGCTTTGTGTGCGACAGCCAATGACCTTTCTAAAATAGCAATGTCCCTAAAGTGATTTATCCATTCTTTTGCTGATGGGATGTCCGGGGAAAACCATGAAATATATTATAGTCTTAGTGGCAGTTAGTCATGCAAAAATAATTTTCCTCTGAGCCAATCTGGTATTGCCACTAAGAAAGGAATCATCATTGAATAGAAGCAGGGGGAGATGCATAGGAATGGCAAATCTTAAAACTATGCACCTTGGAACAAAGGCCATACACAGGGGAACACTCCCAGAAAATATAAAGATATGTGCCAACAGTGTTCTGATCACATTTTGTACAGTGGGGATCATCTGTCAGTTTTTATGATAAAGCATCTGTATGGTGTGACTAAAATTTGTGCACAAACTTGTAAAGAATAAGTTGACGTGCTGGATTCCTTGATGAGATGGGTATGTTGGTCCAAATATTGTCCCAGTCCAGATCATAACCCTGACCCTCAAGTTCACGATCTCAAGAACTGATCACTCCCAAAGGTTTAACACACTTAGATAACATTTCATTGTAGATCCAAATGTCCAGCCGATCAGAGAGAAGAAACCTTCTCTTGATCAAGATGAGTTAGTAAATTACAGACCTATATCTAATCTTCTTTTCTTATCTAAAATTCTTGAGAAAGTAGTTGCTAATCAACTTTGTGAACATTTACAAAGTAATGACCTACTTGAGGAGTTTCAGTCAGGCTTCAGAGCTCATCATAGCACTGAAACAGCTCTGGTGAAGGTCACTAATGACATTCTCATGGCCTCAGTTAATGGACTTGTGTCTGTACTTGTCCTGTTAGATCTCAGTGCTGCATTTGATACAGTTGATCACAATATTCTCCTACAAAGACTCGAGCATACTGTAGGGATTAAGGGGAAAGCATTAGGCTGGTTTAAATCTTATCTGTCAGACAGATTCCAGTTTGTTCATGTTAATAATAAATCTTCTTCAAGCTCTAGGGTCACCTGTGGAGTACCACAGGGTTCAGTCCTTGGACCAATTCTCTTTACTATATATATATGCTTCCGATTGGCAAAATTATCAGACAGCATAGGATTAATTTCCACTGTTATGCTGATGACACTCAGCTATATTTATCCATAAATCCTGATGAATCCAATCAATTACTTCAACTACAGGCATGTCTTGATGACATCAAAAGCTGGATGACTTTAAATTTTCTGCATTTAAATTCTGACAAGACAGAAGTTGTAATCTTTGGACCAGAGTCCTCAAAAAATAAAGTTCTTAATCAATCACTTAATCTGGATGGCATTAACTTGGCCTCTGGTAATAAAGTAAAAAATCTTTGTTATTTTTGACCAAGACATGTTATTTAAATCCCATATTAAACAAGTTTCCAGAGTTTCCTTTTTTCACCTCCCGAATTTCGCCAAAAATAGAAACATTCTGTCCAGGAGTGATGCTGAAAAACTAGTCCATGCATTTGTTACTTCAAGTAATTCTTTACTATCAGGAAGTCCACAAAATGCAGTTCAAAGTCTTCAGCTGATCCAAAATGCTGCAGCAAGAGTTCTGATGAAAATCAACAAAAGGAATCATATTTCTCCAACTTTCGCTTCCCTTCATTGGCTTCCTGTTAAATCTCTCTTTTTTTCTTCATAGTAGGTACATCTGGCCTGGCGTTCTGTTATCTGAGACATCATCCAGAGAAGACAGATCACCCGCTATTATCATCTAATGTAGAACAGATTACTGGATCAATGTTTGCTTCTGTGCTTGTTTGTCTGTCTTGTTGTGTCTCTGCTCTGTCTTCTGTAACCCCCAGTCGGTCGAGGCAGATGACCGTTCATACTGAGCCCGGATCTGCTGGAGGTTTTTCCTTCCCGCTAATGGGTGGTTTTTCTTTCCACTGTCGCTTCATGCTTGCTCAGTATGAGGGATTGCTGCAAAGCCATGGACAATGCAGACGACTCTCCCTGTGGCTCTACGCTTCTTCAGGAGTGAATGCTGCTTGTTACGACTTTGATGCAATCAACTGGTTCCCTTATATAGGACATTTTTGACCAATCTGTATAATCTGATTGATTTTGACTTTGTAAAGTGCCTCGAGATGACATGTTTCATGAATTGGCGCTATATAAATAAAATTGAATTGAATTGAATAGTATAATTTAAAGTCAGGGGCTGCCAAGCCTCCAGAGTGTTTTGGTAGTCGTAATGTGGATAAGCGAATACGAGCTCTTTTATCATTCAATAATAATTTATTAGTCAAAGACTTTAGTTCATCAAAGTAGTTAGGTGGTGCAGCTATAGGGATCATATAGAACAGGAAATTCAGTCAGCCAAGTACATTCATGTTTAGTATCGCAATTCTGCCTTTCAATGACATCTTGAGACTAGACCACCTCTGAGTGTCCAATGCAATCGCTGTTTTAAGTTTATTGTAATTTAAATGTGATATATCTGAGAAATTGGTTAGAATAATGCAAAATCAGACTAAGGCTATGTTCACACTGCAGGCCTTGATGCTCAATTCCGATTTTTTTATGAAATCGGATTTTTTTGCGTGTCCGTTCACATTTCCAAATATATGCGACTTGTATGTGATCTCCTGTGTGAACTGCATTCATACGCCTAAGTGTCCCGCATGCGCAGTAGAGGATGCGATGACGTCATACGTGCTCATTGTTTGCGGAAGTAAACAGGGATCGTAATGCTGCAGCGTATCTTGCGTTCTTTACGTTATTCTCCAACCGGAGCCAGCACATTACCAACGCAATCTTTTTAAGAAGATCGAAAAGAAAGAGAGCCAAATTTTAGCGATGTGAGGGGCTTTACTGATACGGATTTCATTCATAATTTTTGAATGACAAAGGCAACCTTTATGTGCGTCTGAATGGATCTCTTTTAGCGCTCTCACGTAAAAACGCACATCTTCGGCGGCCATAGCAGCGAGTAAACGCCTTGCTGTGGGGCTGTATTGACTTGCAACAGGTGCTTGTTACCGCACAATAGCCAACCTCTTTTTTTTTTTTTAGCCAACCTCTTTGGCATAGCCAGGTCCACCGTTAGTGACGTTTGTCAAGTATCAGTGACGTGTAGGTTGGATGAATGCGACCTGGCCGTTCAGACACAGGTCGCATTTGAAAAGATCAGATACGTATCGGATTCAGGACCACATATCCAAGCGACCTGGGTCGCATTTGAAAAAATCCGATCCGTGTCGTTCAGACTGTCATGAAAAGATCAGATACAGGTCGCATATGGGCAAAAAAATCGGAATCGGGTCACTTCAGGCTGCAGTGTGAACGTAGCCTGAGTTGTAAGCAAAGAAGTTTGAGACTTTTACAGGCACCAAGGAACTGCCCACCTCAGCGGGGTGCCGTTGCTATAAAGGCTTGCTGCCCACAGACAATCGCCCTCATTTCCCGCTGCTACACAGCATAGGGGAGGAACTCTCATTATCCTCATCATCGGCTGAGTTCGTAGAACTGCCGGCTGGATCGAGGCTAAGTCTGCAGTCCATCTTCTGCATAACCAGACGCCAGAGTAAAGAATCCATCTGTGCCGAAACCTGCTTTGTGATTTTTTTCATTCCTTAGCTTGTTTTATATTTTCATTTTGCTTAGAAGTTTTAGTTAAGTTTCATTAGCCTAGAAGAGAGGATTTGTTGATTGAAATATAATGTTAATTCAGACAAACAGCATTTTATAGTGATGTTCTCTGGATGTTCATTTTATTTCTTTTAATAAATTCTTGAACTTGAAGAGAAGTTGCAACTCATTTATTCTATATGTGTGCAGAGTTTGCTGTTAAAAGATCACCAGTACTCGAATCATTCCTTTCAACTATTGTCCTGATATCAGCTCTTAGGCTGATATTCACCAGACAATACCTAACAGACAGAGAGTTATTTATTAAACATTAAATAACTTAAAACAGTATGTGCACAATATATGTAAACGAGGAGTTATGCCATTGAATATGTGTAATGGTTGGTAGAGTAAGATGTTTTGCACAGGCATTTAGAGGGATGAGGAGGGATTTATCCCAGTTAATTTTAAAGCCAGAAAATAGGCTGAACCATGTGAAGACTGAGTATTTGAGGTAGAGATTTAGAAATGTTAGTAAAAAAAAGTAATACGTCATCATCAAAAAGTGAAACTTTATGCTCTGTTCCTTGTACAATAATGGGTGAGATGTGCGCGTCTAATCTAATTGTCTGGTCTAACGGTTCAAGTGACAAAACGAAAAGGAGAGGGGATAGTGGGCAACCTTGCAGAGTTCCACGCTGTAAAGGCAATGTCTTGGACGGAATATTATTTGTTTGTACTACTGCTCAAGGGTTGGCATGTAGTGTTTCGATCATGACGTGGAGGAGGCCGTAGGAGGGCAACAACCCTGCTACAGGACTGCTACATCTGCCTTTGTTCAAGGAGGAACAGGAGGAGCACTGCCAGAGACCTGTAAAATGACCCCTAGCAGGCCACAAATATGCATGTGTCTACTCAAACGTTTTGAAACAGACTCCATGAGGGTGGGTGAGGGCACGACGTCCACATGTGGAGGTTATGCTTACAGCCCAACTCGATACAGCACATTTGGCAGAGAGCACCAATATTGGCAAATTTGCCGCTGGTGCCCTGTGTTCTTCACAGATGAAAGCAGGTTCACACTGAACACATGGGAGTTGGTTCCACAGGAGAGGAGTATGATAGCTAAATGATCTGCCTCCCATTCTACTTTTAGAGACTCTAGGAACCACCAGCAGACCTGCAGTCTGAGAGCGAAGTGCTCTGTTAGGAACATACGGAGTAATCAGAGCTCTGATATATGATGGAGCTTGATTATTAAGGGCTTTATGCGTGAGAAGGAGAATTTTAAATTCTATTCTTGATTTAACAGGAAGCCAATGAAGGGAAGCTAAAATAGGAGAAATATGATCCCTTTTGTTGATTTTCATCAGAACTCTTGCTGCAGCATTTTGGATCAGCTGAAGACTTTGAACTGCATTTTGTGGACTTCCTGATAGTAAAGAATTACAATAGTCCAGCCTTGAAGTAACAAATGTATGGACTAGTTTTCAGCATCACCCCAGGACAGAATATTTCTAATTTTAGCGATATTCCGGAGGTGAAAAAAGGAAACTCTGGAAACCTGTTTAATATAGGATTTAAATTACATGTCTTGGTCAAAAACACCAAGGTTTTTTACTTTATTTCCAAAAGCCAATTTAATCCCACCCATATTAAGTGATTGATTAAGAAGTATATTCTTTAAGGACTCTGGTCCAAAGATGACAATTTCTGTCTTGTCAGAATTTAAAAGCAGGGAATTTAAGGTCTTCCAGGTTTTGATATCATCAAGACATGCCTGTAGTCAAAGTAATTGATTAGATTCATCAGGATTTATGGATAAATGTAGCTGAGTGTCATCAGCATAACAGTGGATATTAATCCCATGCTGTCTGATAATTTATCAATCGAAATCATATACATACACTCAACAAAAATATAAATGCAATACTTTTGGTTTTGCTCCTATTTTTTATGAGATGAACTCAAAGATCTAAAACCTTTTCCACATACACAATATCACCATTTCCCTCAAATATTGTTCACAAACCAGTCTAAATCTGTGATAGTGAGCACTTCTTTGCTGAGATAATCCATCCCACCTTACAGGTGTGCCATATCAAGATGCTGATTAGACACCATGATTAGTGCACAGGTGTGCCTTAGAATGCCCACAATAAAAGGCCACTCTGAAAGGTGTAGTTTTGTTTTATCGGGTGGGGGGTCTGGGGACTCAAAAAACCAGTCAGTATCTGGAGTGACCACCATTTGCCTGATACAGGGCAACACATCTCCTTCATATAGAGTTGATCAGGTTGTCAATTGTGGCCTGTGGAATGTTGGTCCACTCCTCTTCAATGGCTGTGCGAAGTTGCTGGATATTGGCAGGAACTGGTACACGCTGTCGTATACGCCGATCCAGAGCATCCCAAACATGCTCAATGGGTGACATGTCCGGTGAGTATGCCGGCCATGCAAGAACTGGGACGTTTTCAGCTTCCAAGAATTGTGTACAGATCCTTGCAACATGGGGCCGTGCGTTGACCTGCTGCAACATGAGGTGATGTTCTTGGATGTATGGCACAACAATGGGCCTGGGGATCTTGTCACGGTGTCTTTGTGCATTCAAAATTCCATCAATAAAATGCCCCTGTGTTCTTCGTCCATAACAGACGCCTGCCCATACCATAACCCCACCGCCACCATGGGCCACTCGATCCACAACATTGACATCAGTAAACCGCTCACCCACACGACACCACACACGCTGTCTGCCATCTGATCTGAACAGTGTAAACCGGGATTCATCTGTGAAGAGATCACCTCTCCAACGTCCCAGACGCTAGCGAATGTGAGCATTTGCCCACTCAAGTCGGTTACGACGACGAACTGGAGTCAGGTGGGCTGGTTAGATGTACTGCCAAATTCTCTGAAACGCCTTTGGAGATGGCTTATGGTTGAGAAATGAACATTCAATACACAAGCAACAGCTTTGGTTGGCATTCCTGCTGTCAGCATGCCATTTTTACGTTCCCTCAAATCTTGCGACATCTGTGGCATTGTGCTGTGTGATAAAAGTGCTCACTATCACAGATTTAGACTGGTTTGTGAACAATATTTGAGGGAAATGGTGATATTGTGTATGTGGAAAAAGTTTTAGATCTTTGAGTTCATCTCATAAAAAAATGGGAGCAAAACCAAAAGTGTTGCGTTTATATTTTTGTGGAGTGTAGTAAAGAGAATTGGTCCAAGGACTGAACCCTGTGGTACTCCACAAGTGACCCTAAGAGGATTTATTATTAACATGAACAAACTGGAATCATCTGATGCGGCTGGCCGTGGGTTGCTCCTAATACAAGACAATGCTAGGCCTCTTGTGGCTGGAGTGCCAGCAGTTCCTGCAAGACGAAGGCATTGATGCTATGGACTGGCCCGCCTGTTCTCCTGACCAGAATCCAATTGAGCACAACTGGGACATCATGTCTCGCTCCATCCACCAACGACACATCGCACCACAGACTCTATATACACACACACACACACACACACACACACACGCACAAAGAGCTTAGTTTAAAATTAAATTATTACAGATTAGCAATCCAATTTATTATTCTGCACTGTATACAATTCCAACATTAAACAGATATGTTATTTTGTCCTCTTCTACATATTAAACAGAGGGACAGAGAGCTGCAGCTAATCTAATACAAGAGGCACAGTCAGAAGACTCGTTCTTTATCTCCATCTGGAATACAACATATAATGCAACCCATTTAAGTAAGTCATTGGAGAATGACTTTGCCTTCTAATTAACCCAACAGTCCATCTTTTTTGAGGACTGTTTTGGGGACTGTGGGAAGAAGCTGGCATACCCAAAGAGAACGCACACATGCACAGAGAGAATATGCAAACTCCAAGAAGAAAATCCTCAGTCCAGGAGTCGAACCCAGAACCTTCTTGTTGCAAGACAACAGTGCTACACTACACAGCACTTTGAATTATCCTTTGAAGGGTACATAAAAGAAAACTTAACTAGCACAAGATCGACTTCTCACTTTTGTGAACTCTCATGTGAACAGTTAGATGAGCTTTTTTACTGAAACGTTTGTCACAAATCTTGCAGGAGAAAGGCTTTTCACCTGTGTGAATTCTCATATGCGCAGTTAATTGACCGTTTTTGCTGAAACGTTTGTCACAAATCTTGCAAGAAAAAGGCTTTTCACCTGTGTGAGTTCTCATGTGAAGAGTTAAATTAGAATTTATACAGAAACGTTTGTCACAAATCTTGCATGAATAAGGTTTCTCACCTGTGTGAGTTCTCATGTGAACACTTAAATTACATTTTACACGGAAACGTTTTTCACAAAATATGCAAGAGTAAGGCTTCTCACCTGTGTGAATATTTACGTGTTCAGTTAAACTAATCTTGTAATGGAAACTTTTTCCACACCATGTGCATGAATAAGGCCTTTCGTCTGTGTGAGTTTTCATGTGAGCTGTTAAATGACCTTTTCGAATGTAAGTTTTTTCACAAATCGTGCACGAAAAAGGCCTCTCACCTGTGTGGATTCTCATGTGAACATTCAGCAAATCTTTTTTACAATAACCCTTTCCACAAATCGCACACGAGAAAGGCTTCTCACCTGTGTGAATTGTCATGTGAATAGCTAAACCACCTTTTCGACTAAAACTTTTCCCACAAATCTTACAAGTGAAAGGCCTCACACCAGTGTGCGTTTTCAAGTGATCAGTTAAAATTTCTTTTTCGCAGAAACCATCTCCACAAATGTTGCACGAGAAAGGCTTTTCACCTGTGTGACTTCTCATGTGAAGAGTTAAACGGCCATTTCGACTAAACGTTTTTAAACAAACCTCACAAGTGAAACGCTTCTCACCTGTATGGGTTATCATGTGACATCGCAAAGCGTTTTTTAGACGAAAACTTTTTCCACAAATCTTGCAGAAAAAAGGCTTCTCGCCTGTGTGAACGCTCATGTGATCAGTTAATGTACCTTTTTGACCAAAAGCTTTTCCACAAATCTTGCACGCGAAAGGCTTCTCACCTGTGTGAGTCCTGATGTGAGCAGTTAAGTGGCCTTTTTGGCTGGAAATCTTTCCACAAATCTTACATGAATAAAGTCTCTCATCTGTGTGAATTTTCATGTGCTTAGTTAGTAAACTGTTTTCAGAAAAGTTTTTCTCACAAATTATACAAGAATACAAATCTCTATCCTGAGTTTTTTGGAGGCCATTTTGTTTTGTACCATCAGCATTGCCGTCATGCTGTCCAGATTTCCAGCAGCTCTCATTTCTCTTCAGCTGTTCATCTCCATTTGATCCTGAATAATTAGGATTGTTTCCTTCGTTATCCTGGTTCTGAGTCTCAATAGAGTCCTGAGACATAAGTAGATTTCTGTTTAATTCTGTGTGATATTTGTCATCACTTGTAGGAGTCACCGTGAAGATATCAGTCTCCAACTTCACCACAACATGCTCTTTAACTGGACTGTACTGCTCTTCTTTTACCTGATGACATGCTAGTTCTTTCTGCTCTTCTTTTATCTCATGATATAGCTCCTCCTGCTCTTATTTTATCTCATGGTATGACATCTCCTCCTGCTCTTCTTTTATCTCATGATATGCTAGCTCCTCCTGCTCTCTTTATTTCATGATATGATATCTCCTTCTGCTCTTCTTTTATCTCATGATATGATATGTCCTTCTGCTCTTCTTTTATCTCTTGCTTTTCCGTTTTCTTCTCCCACTCTTCTTTTTTCATCAGTAGTTCTGCTTCCTCCATGTCCAAGTGGGAGATCCTTTCTGGGTCAAAGCGACGCTTTTGGACAAGAACCTCCTTAGTTACAACACGAAGCACTGGTAAGTCTGGACACGGAAACGAAAAAAAGTTCTGTGTCAAAATACAATTTCAGAAAAGCTGACCTATAATCATTAAAAACAGGAAAATGTAGTAATGTTTTCCAGTAACTAAACTGGATTTATTAACTCTGCTAAACTGTGACAACCTATGGCCCAGACCAGGAAGTAGGGTTGTAGCTTGACACACTTCTCTGCAACTTCTGAACCATTAAGGCTGCATCATACTCCATGAGAAGCGAGAAATGTGTTCTTGTTCCCCTGCATATGATGTTGTGAATGAGAAAGGGTCTTTTTCTTTGAGCTTATCTCAGAATTATTGTTCTGTTAAACAGCACAAAGACCTTTCCTCTAGTACAGTGTAAAGAAGCTCACATGTTACTGCCAAGGTCCTGCAAAAGCTGACCGTGCTTTAATTTTAGTTTGTTAAAATTTGTATATGGTGTCTAGATGATTTATCAAGATGTAAACAACTGCCTGGAATCCCTTTATATATCCCTGTTTTCCATGTCATTTTTTGAGAGACTGTATTTTTTGCATGTGTATGAAAGACTTTTCATGCGCCAATCAAATCTCTCCTATCGGCTGGGAAATGTCTGAAGTCTCTTCCTGAGTCATCTTGATAATATATTTTTTAAGAAAATACTTTTGTCTGCTATTGCCTCTTTCTCTAACCACATTTTAGTGCCGAAACCTGGGATTGAACCAGGGACCTTTAGAGTATCAGAAGGGTTTAAAATATCCCATATGTGTGCACACTCACATGTCTCCCCCCTCATGCATATAACTCCCATGCTTATAATCTCTGCTGCTAACAACAGACTCCTTAAGTATTTACAACATGCTAATGTTTGCTGGGGTGCTGATCTGATCATGAATCCTTTAAACAGTCTCTGTTAGCTACACCTTAGCTACCTCAAAATTCTGCTCTACTGCATATCATATAGTGTTCTAAATAGGCGGATGTTCTTTTTTCCATCGTTAACCTGCGTATGCCATTTTATCAATAATTGTGCAATATTTACTCTGTCATTTATTTTTAATCATTTCTGATCAAGCTAATCCTCTGCTGCTTTAGAACTAACTTTAGATCAGATTAGTTTTTTTCCCCACTACTATAAAATGTGTTACTCTGTGTCTTTGCCACTGTCAGGCCCGAATTTCTCCATTGTGGGACAATAAAGAATTTCTTATGTCATTAAGTTTGTGGTCTGTTTTTCTTTGTCGGTTTTAAAACATATCCTGTTACGCAATTGATCTCCATTATAAAAGAATTTTTTTTTAACTGTATCAAACAGTTATTTCATTAATAACGCGTTAATACTGCTGGGCCCCGTTTCTGAATGAATGGCCCTTCTACCCTGAGTAGAAAGCTGCTACTGAGTATTTCTACCTCACGCTATCATACTCAGTGTTTTCGGTTTCAGAAAAGGTGATATTAATCAGGTAACCAAACTCAGGGTCCTATGAACCCTGAGTTAAGCGTGAGCCCGGGCATGAAACATTAATAACACGATTCATCATGACAACGGCAGGAAATGAGAAGCCTCAATGTACGCATTTCCCATGAGTGGGATTAGAAATCTTTAAAGAAGGCATATGGAGAATATTAAACCATAATTAACAAATACAAATAATGCTGTTGCTGCAGAAAAAGCAAGTTATCGGCAGAGAATTGCTGAAAACGTAAATGCTTGAGTGATAAGAGTGGAGAATTAAAACTGTACTGGCATTAAAAGGAGGTGACAGCAAATCAAGATGAAGTATGAAAATTACAGTTTAATCAGGTATGGTTAAGTTACAAGTTTTTATGTTTAACTGTACTCAACTAAAGTATTATTTGGCTATAATCAACATTTGCAATTAATTATGGGAATTATTAAAATAACTGATATGTTCATTCATCCTTTTTCCAGAATTTGACTTCACCCACCCTTCTAAAAATGAGTTGACACTGATTTTCTTGTAGGTATATAATTTGTGCCAGCCTCACTTTATATTAATCATATAGGCTATATTTATATTTTAAGTTGACGTAAAGATTATTTAAGTGAAGAAATGTTCCGTTGCCCCGATGGTGTTGGGGGGAAAATATATGAATGGAAAATTAGAGCTGGAAGTCTTAACATGTGATACAGAGTAAAGTATCGCTCTTATCCTCTGTAGTTCTTTTATTAATCTAGTGGGTCGCTGACTATGAAACATACGGCTGCCTCTGAAAGATTTTTTTGCATCACCTACGTTATTAAAAAGTTGCTATTGGCAAAAAATAAATAGCAGCACGAAGAAATTGTTCAGAACTGAGCGCGTCCCCTTGTTATAGGAGCAATGCGCAGGCTGAGAATATCGAGAAAAATCAATGACAGTGGCGGAAAACGGCAACACTTTAAAATATATTGATCCAGAAATTATAACACATTTAATCATAGTCTGATCAGCCTTTGTCGCCAGAGATTTCTGTGGAGTATTTGTGCCCCAATATACAGGCTCCTCCAGAAAAGGATTCGCCTTCTCCAACACTTCCTTGTGCAGATCTCAGCTAAAAAGGAGGAAAAACTCAGAGTTTGCCCAAACACCTCTGCTCGGTAGCAGGGTTGTTTCACAGAGTAATTTGTTGTCATAATTTGATTTATTGTAAAGGCTTCTGAGCTTTCTGAAACGTTAAAGCCAAGGTATGCAGGCATTTACCCCAGAAACTACTCTGAATATCCACTAACCCGGCTTTTTGAAACATGGCCCTGGTGTTTCGTACCTATTCGGTGTAAGATTATCTGGGGTGTCCGAATGAAATCCAAATGCCTGCACGGATCGTCGCTCTCCTCCTCAGCCTTGACGATGATTTCTTTAAACTCCGATAAAGCTTCTTCAGCAGGAGTCTCCTGCTCGCTGATCAACTCTCTCTGAGGCTGGACTGAAGACATGCTTCCTGTAAACTCTTCTTCTTTCTGATTACGGTTCCTGTACACTGATATATTTAGCCCAAATGTTTGGCCCCACGATGATTCCGAGCAGAAAAAGCTAATGCTTCTTCTTCTAATAAATTTCCGGCAGGCTACACGCTATCCTAGCATAATGCCGCCTCCTGCTGGTCGTATGGTCTACATGAGTTCTGATGAAAATCAACAAGAGGGATCATATTTCTCCTATTTTAGCTTCCCTTCATTGGCCTGAGCTACCTTTATAGTTTTACTGCTATAGGCTTAGGCTGCTGGAGGACATCAGGGCCTATTTCTGTCACTCTACTGAGTTCTACTGTTCTCCAATTTGCATTGCTTGTCGTCATTTCAGCTTTTAACTTCTTTTGTTCTCTCTCTTTTTCTTCATAGTAGGTACACCTGGTCTGACGTTCTGTTAGCTGTGACATCATCCAGGGAAGACAGATCACCTGCTATTACCATCTAATGTAGAACAGATTACTAGATCAATGTGTGCTTCTGTGCTTTTTTGTATGTCTTGTTGTGTCTCTGCTCTGTCTTCTCTAACCCCTAGTCGGTCAAGGCATATGACCGTTCATACTGAGCCCGGTTCTGCGGAAAGTTTTGCCTTCCCGTTAATGGGGAGGTTTTTTTTCCACTGTCGCTTCATGCTTGCTCTGTATGAGAGATTTCTGTAAAGCCATGGACAATGCAGACGACTGTCCCTGTGGCTCTACGCTTCTTCAGGAGGAGTGAACGCTGCTTGTCAAGACTTTGATGCAATCAACTGGCTTCCCTTAAATAGGAAATGTTTTGACCAATCTGTATAATCTGATTGAATTTGACTTTGGAATGTGCCTTGAGATGACATGTTTCATGAATTGGTGCTATATAAATAAAATTGTATTAAACTTAACTTAAAATTTCAGATTTTCTACTTTTAAGACTAATCTTAAAACTTTCCTTTTTGACAAAGCTTATAGTTAGAGTGGCTCATGTTACCCTGAGCTACCTCTATAGTTATGCTGCTATAGGCTTAGGCTACTGGAGGACATCAGGGCCTATTTTTCTCACTCTACTGATTTCTACTGTTCTCCAGTTTTGCATTGCATTACATTGAAATGACTGTTGTCATTTCAGCTTTTAACTTTTTGTTCTCTCTCTTTCTTCTTCATAGTAGATACACCTGGTCTGACGTTCTGTTGACTGTGAAATCATCCAGGGAGGACAGATCACCGACTATTACCATCTAATGTAGAACAGATTACTGGATCAATGTGTGCTTCTGTGCTTTTTTGTCTGTCTTGTTGTGTCTCTGCTCTGTCTTCTGTAACCCCCAGTCGGTCGAGGCAGATGACCGTTCATACTGAGCCCGGTTCTGCTAGAGGTTTTTCCTTCCCGCTAACGGGTGTTTTTTCTTTCCACTGTCGCTTCATGCTTGCTCAGTATGAGGGATTGCAGCAAAGCCATGTACAATGCAGACGACTCTCCCTGTGGCTCTACGCTTCTCCAGGAGTGAATGCTGCTTGTCGGGACTTTGATGCAATCAACTGGTTTCCTTATATAGGACATTTTTGACCAATCTGTATAATATGATTGAACTTAACTTTGTAAAGTGCCTTGAGATGACATGTTTCATGAATTGGCGCTATATAAATAAAATTTAATTGAATTGAATTTAAGCCTGTAATAATAATAATTGAACTTTATTGACATCACTATGGAGAAATTCACTTCGGCATTTTAACCCATCCCCTTGGGGAGCAGTAGGCTACCACTGTGTGGCACCCGGGAAGCAGTCTCGGGTTAAGGGTCTTGCTCAGGGACCCAGCGTGGCAGTCTGTGGGAGTTGAACTCTGAACCTCCAGGACCCAAGCCCAATGCTAGGCCACCACTCTTGCATGCAAGAACCTCAACACCGCTTTGTCTAATAATATCGAATTATCCCTGTGGGAAAAAACAACTCAAAAGAAATTCCTAAATCCGATAAGGATTTAAACAAAATTTATCTTTCAGACGAGTGTCTGGGACAAACCATCAAAACATGTACCACATTTTTAATCTAACAGGGTGCTTATCAATTATTTTTAAACAAGCAGCTAATCCACAATGAACAAGTCAAAGTCTAGTTAATTTAATTTGATCCTGTCATGGTAAGAGAATTCTGCTGTTTTTAGTCATAGACTGGTAACTAAAATAGTGCCTCCCTCTGGTCTCCCCTTCCCACTCTCTGTGCCACTACTGACCCATTAATGCCTTAACCGGCACAGCAAAGGAAGCTGATGATGCCAGTGGAGGCTCAGCAGGGCCAGGCATCACCTGGGAGGAGCTGGCTTCACTATTGGACATCATGTTGGCTGACAGGGGTCACCAAGGTGGAGGAGTAAGAAAGACCACACAGGAGCTAGGTTTGATCACCTCGTTTACTCGACTCCAACTGACGTAATGGTAAACATAGTGATAATCAACACCAACAAAATAACATTTTTTAAAAATCAAAACAACCCATCTGGGTGTGAGTGAAGCTCCCTGGTGGTCCGCCACAATGTACAGATATATATACATGCATATATAAACATATACAGATCTATATAGATATATAAACACACACACATATATATATTAATACAGACAGACAGACACAGATAGATAGGCTTAACTTGTCCCCATCCAGCCTAAGCATTGTCTGTTTATTTTAAATGCGTTAATGTTTGAGAGCGAAATAAAACGGTCATTAAAGTTCTTGTCCGGGAGAATACCTGCCTCTTGAAATACCTAACACGCTAGCTGTTTTTAAGCTTAATGCACACCATGTTTTGCCCCTCCTTCGAGCCGCAAGACGGCATATGTATACACACACAAAGACGTCAGTTTAAATTAACAAAATTGAAATGATTTGTGTACAATGGACAGACTACACATTAGCAACCCAATTTATTATTCTGCACTGTATACATTTCAAACATTAAACAGATATCACGTTACATTGTCCTCTTCTACATATATAAACACAGAGGGACAGAGAGCTGCAGCTAATCCAAGACAAGAGGCACAGTCAGAAGACTAGTTCTTTATCTCCATCTGGAATACAACATATAATGCAATCCATTTAAGCAAGTCATTGGAGAAATGACATTGCCTTTCAAAGAAACACTATTAATAATTATTGAACAGATTTTTACACTTTATGTAAACGTGTATGGATTTGAAATAGCTTTATGATTTCCACTTCTCCAAAACTGTAAGCAAAACATACAAATAAATGTTTAATTATCAAGTCTCCCATTTAAAGTTGGGGTTCATCCGTGACAAAAATTCGAAGTCTATTAAAAAAAACTCAGCTGCAGCAGGAAAGAGAATAATAAGATGATTTTAATTTACAAACTCCTTTAAAGACAACAAAGCCAAAATTAGAACATCACTGCATAAAATGTTGTTGGTATAGAACTTTACACATGAAAATCATCCATTAAAAGTTGAAAGGTTAGATTTTCTTTAGAAGTGCAGATTTTATGGTGAGTGTTTCTTAGTGGCTTCAACATAACCAAGATCATTAAATTGCTCCAAAACATTCTCCATGTGTTTTTCACTTTGACAGAAATCCATAGAAAACTTCCACATTCAAATTAATCATGAACCAATTCATAAAGTCGAAAATTTCAAATATTTGGGAGTCGTTTTGGATTCAAACCTAAGATATGATGCCCATATAAAAACATAACAAAAACTATCAGGACTAATTTCAATAGTTTTTGCCTAATACGATTCTATCAATACATGCTACTATACTATACTTTTATGCTATGATTTTATCCCATTTCTCATACTGTATTGCTGTCGGGCCCAGGCTAACCAGTCAGCAATGAAAAGTGTAGTCTCTCTTTATAAACAAGCTTTAAAAGTGTTGGACCAAAAGCTCATATGATGGCACTCCAGCAGAATTCAAGAAAAGCACAATTTATTAAGTTTTGAGAATTTTATAAAATATTCTTTCTTAAAATTAGTTTTTAAATATATTAATAACTTTGCTCCTGAAATTGTATGCAACATGATACAAACATATAGCACTCGAGGTGTCACTACCAGAGGCACTGCCAGTGGTGACTGCAGACCAGTCAGATGTAGAACCACATTTGCACAGAGCACATTCACAATAAAAGGGCCTCAGATCTGGAACACTATACCTGCCCAATTAAAAACCCTCACAGACCTAAAACAGTTCAGCAACAAAGTAAAACAATGGCTCAAATCTATTTAACCTGTGAAAATTAGAACAACTTTTGTATATAGTATGTATTACAAGTTCTGTATGTTTTCTATGTTTGTATCTTATTGTTTGTATTTGTTTTGTCAGCTATTAGCTAGATGACCACTGAACATGGCATCGGTTGCACTTTAAACTATGTTTTTCAAATAAACATATTAATAATAATAGTATTAACTAGGCCAGGCGCATTTCTATCATGCTTGACTATTATAACTACTATTATTAAGGCACAGTACTCCTCTGCTTCTAACCGTGGAAGTCCTTATATGTTAAAGGAGCGATAAGTAATACAGGCACCTTGTGGCTCAAATCGGTACAACAGCTTTCCTATCACAACAATCTAATAGACCAGTTCGTTGTTATTGTTTTGATTCGGGTTTTTCGCGCATGCGTGCCGGACTGGTTGGCAAAAGACGAACACAATGGCGGACGCAAACAGAGAAACTGACGAGTTCTCCACGTATTTTTCTTCTTTAGATAACGTATCACAAGATCGTTTTAAGACTAAGTTGATGGTTGATGGTATCAGATTGCCAGATCCACACAGCAAAAGCCTGAAGGGACGGAGCGAGTCTGTGAAATGCTGCCAAGTGTTCAGTACCGCGACATATACAGCTACCTTATAAACACGCAGGCCAGTACACACGAGAGAGCATGGAAGCATGAAACCACTGGACGGCTACAATTATATTATATCTGGACATAGGCTCCAGCAACGCCAAGAGAGGGATTAAGCGGGTCAGAACATGGATGGATGGATGTTCAGACATGTTTGTGTAACATACGAACGCGGAGTCGAACAGGAATATCCGCCCGGTAGGTTAAAAAAAACATAGTTCACTACGGAGTATTTTGGTGTTTTTGTCTTGTTAAAATTGGTGGGGGTGTCGGCGACATTGCAGCGTAAACACAGACGTACTAGCACCCGTGAACGGGGGCGTAATGCAGCTGCTGCTGCTGCAGTGCATCGACTCCGCTTCTCCCGGCCCCGTCTAGCGATCGCCACCCCCCCTCCGCCGCTATTCAAGTAGAACAATGACTAGAGCAGAATTAAGTTGTATTTACCAGAGATGAAGTGTAGACAGCATATTCTGTTGTGGTATGATGGATCCCCCAGTCCATTGGGAGTGTCTGCCTGCGCTCTTTTCATTGAAAATATCCATTTCTTTCTTCTTTCTTCGTCCTTCGGTAAACGACAGAAACGTACATCCAACGATTTGGAATGACTCTGTGTGCAACCGGGAGCACAACAAGTGGTAGGCATTGTTTAGATTCCAAAAGAAAACTAACTAAAAATACGCTCTAAATCACCCGTTTTGTCATGTAGTAGACGGGAACAGTACTGTTTTTGCCAACCACCGTGACCCGGACGTAGCGCTGACGTCACGCGTGACGTCACGCGTGAACTGGTCTATATGCCATTTTCAAACGGTGTGAGACCCTTCTGAATTTTTACTAACACATGATAGGTCTATGATGTTGTATTCTGTTCTATTTCCATTTATATGCTTCTCTTACTGATCTGCTTCTCTCTTGTTTTCAGACTGCTGCTCTTTTGCCAAGATAAAATTCAAAATGATCCGCTCTGTTTGGGAATGTTGGGAAATCTTATAAGATGGGCTGAAGAACCAGGAAGTAAACAGGGCTACCCGTCTGAACCGAAGTAGTTCCGGACCGTACCTCTGGGTTTGAAAGGAGAAAACGTGACTAATACATTGGTGATGGAGAGGACCGATTGTTTATAGGGAATGTTACTTCCATCCCAGGTGAGAAATGAGAATGATTTAGGTTGATTTTACAGTAAATATCTTACTTATAGCTCCTTTAAGTATTCATTTTTTTTTACCTCACAGGTCTGACTTCCAATGTGCTCAGTTAAATTTCTTTTTCCCAGCAACCTCCTCTCCCTCCACCAATTCATACACAAAAAAGGCGTCATCATCCATCCATCTAATGTCTATATGAGCTAGTCTGTGCAGGTCTGTAGAGGGCTGGTGCCTATCTCTAACAATGCTTGGGAGAGAGGAAGGGTACACCATGGACAGATCCCCAGTCCATCACAGTGTAACTCTGTGTTACACAGAAAAAAAAGTATCCTGCACGCACACACGCCTAAGGGCAATTTGGAGAGACGAATTAACCCAACATTTCATGTTTTTTGAGGACTGTGGGAAGAAGCTGGCGCACCCAAAGAGAACGCACACATGCACAGAGAGAACATGCAATCTTCAAGAAGATAATCCCCAGGCCGGGGTCGAACCCAGAACATTCTTGTCGTAAGGCAACAGTGCTACACTACACAGCGCTTTGACTTATCCTTTGAAGGGTAGTTAGAAAAAACTTAACTAGCACAAGACTGGCTTCTCACTTTTGTGAACTCTCATGTGAACAGTTAGATGAGCTTTTTTACTGAAACGTTTGTCACAAATCTTGCAGGAGAAAGGCTTTTCACCTGTGTGAATTCTCATATGCACAGTTAATTGACCGTTTTTGCTGAAACGTTTGTCACAAATCTTGCAAGAAAAAGGCTTTTCACCTGTGTGAGTTCTCATGTGAAGAGTTAAATTAAAATTTTGACCGAAACGTTTGTCACAAATCTTGCATGAATAAGGTTTCTCACCTGTGTGAGTTCTCATATGAACACTTAAATTACGTTTTCCGCGGAAATGTTTTTCACAAAACACACAAGAGTAAGGTTTCTCACCTTTGTGAATATTTATATGTTCGCTTAAACTAATCTTGTAATGGAAACTTTTTCCACACCACGTGCATGAATAAGGCCTTTCATCTGTGTGAGTTTTCATGTGAGCTGTTAAATGACCATTTCGAATGTAAGTTTTTCCACAAATTGTGCACGAAAAAGGCCTCTCACCTGTGTGGATTCTCATGTGAACTTTAAGCAAATCTTTTTTACAATAACCCTTTCCACAAATCGCACACGAGAAAGGCTTCTCACCTGTGTGAATTGTCATGTGAATAGCTAAACCACCTTTTCGACTAAAACCTTTCCCACAAATCTTACAAGTGAAAGGCCTCACACCAGTGTGCGTTTTCAAGTGATCAGTTAAAATTTCTTTTTCGCAGAAACCATCTCCACAAATGTTGCACGAGAAAGGCTTTTCACCTGTGTGACTTCTCATGTGAAGAGTTAAACGGCCATTTCGACTAAACGTTTTTAAACAAACCTCACAAGTGAAACGCTTCTCCCCTGTATGGGTTATCATGTGACAACGCAAAGCACCTCTTAGACGAAAACTTTTTCCACAAATCTTGCAGAAAAAAGGCTTCTCGCCTGTGTGAACGCTCATGTGATCAGTTAATGTACCTTTTTGACCAAAAGCTTTTCCACAAATCTTGCACGCGAAAGGCTTCTCACCTGTGTGAGTCCTGATGTGAGCAGTTAAGTGGCTTTTCTGACTGGAAATCTTTCCACAAATCTTACATGAATAAAGTTTCTCATCCGTGTGAATTTTCATGTGTTTAGTTAGTAAACTGTTTTCAGAAAAGTTTTTCTCACAAATTATACAAGAATACAAATCTCTATCCTGAGTTTTTTGGAGGCCATTTTGTTTTGTACCATCAGCATTGCCGTCATGCTGTCCAGATTTCCAGCAGCTCTCATTTCTCTTTAGCTGTTCATTTCCATTTGATCCTGAATAATTAGGATTGTTTCCTTCGTTATTCTGAGTCTCAATAGAGTCCTGAGACATAAGTAGATTTCTGTTTAATTCTGTGTGATATTTGTCATCACTTGTAGGAGTCACCGTGAAGATATCAGTCTCCAACTTCACCACAACATGCTCTTTATCTGGACTGTCCTGCTCTTCTTTTATCAGCTGATGTTCCAGCTCTTCTTGCTCTTCTTTTATGTCATGATATGATAGCTCCTCCTGCTCTTCTTTTACCTCATGGCATGTTAAATATTTCTGCTCTTCTTTTATCTCATGATATGCTAGCTCCTCCTGCTCTTTTTTTATTTCATGATATGATATCTCCTCCTGCTCTTCTTTTATCTCATGATATGATATCTCCTCCTGCTCTTCTTTTATCTCATGATATATCTCCTCCTGCTCTTCTTTTATCTCATGATTTTCCAGTCTCTTCTCCCACTCTTCTTTTTTCATCAGTAGTTCTGCTTCCTCGAGGTCCAAGTGGGAGATCCTTTCTGGGTCAAAGAGACGCTCTTGGACAAGAACCTCCTTCTTTACAACACGAGGCACTGGTAAGTCTGGACACAGAAACAAAAACAAAAATAAAAGTCTGTGTCAAAATACAATTTCAGAAAAGTTGACCTATAATCATTTAAAAAAAAAAAAAACAGGAAAATGTAGTAATGTTTAAACTAAACTGAATTTATTGACTCTGCTAAACTGTGACAACCAATGGCCCCAGACCAGGACGTAGGGTTGTAGCTTGACACACTTCTGTGCAACTTCTGAACCGTTAAGGTCGCATCATACTCCATGAGAAGCGAGCAATTAGTTCTCGCTCCCCCAGCAAATGATATTGTGAATGTGTAAGTTTTTTTTTCTTGAACCTTATCAAAGAATTATTGTTCTGTTAAACAGCACACAGACCATTCCTCTAGTAGAGTGTAAAGAAACTCACGTGTTACTACCAAGGTCCTGCAAAAGCTGACTGCTTTAATTTTGGTCAACTTGACAATGAATATAACGGTTATTACTTGTTCTGGCTAACATATGTGTAAACAGTTGTTGGACAAAACGACATTCAATGCCAGTCAAGGGTGTTTGTTTAAAGTTTTATATGGTGTCTAGATGATTTATCAAGGTGTAAACAACGGCCTGGAATCCCTTTATATATCCCTGTTTTGTCATTTTTTGAGAGACTGTATGTTTTGCAGGTGTATGTAACACTTTTTATGCGCCAATCAAAACTGCCGAAATCCAGGTATATATAGACAGATAGACAGATAGATAGACAGATAGAGTTGGTAAAACTTGGTGTTAGGTTGGAATTAAACACTAAACACTGTAGTGTTTAGTGTCTGGTGGTTTAAGCAGCCAAAAATGCCACTTCTACTCACTTGCAGCGTTTCCCCCATTAATTATCCAAACAGGGCACTCCATCTCCATAGTACCACACGCCCCCAGTGTTTGCACTCTTACCAAATAGCGCTAGAGTACACTGTGAGATATTATTTCTTTCTGTTCTTCTTTTCTAAAATCTGGCCACCTGTCTTGTGCTTGGCTCAGTCTCTGTGACCCACCCCCCAAATAAAGGTTCAAACTGTTTGCTATCCTCCTCCTCTATTCCTGTGTGTATGTGTGGGTGGTTGGGGGTAAGGGGGGCGATAATACATTTTTGGCAGAGGAAAAACATCGATTTGGATATTTTTTTCCACATGGAACTTAATGGATTCCTTGATATCTGTAAAATATAATTCCTCTGAGTGAAATACACTAAGTAATCTTGAAACTTGCCAAAGTTTGCACTGTGCACAGCACTACCTGTTATATATTTTTTCTTTTTCATCATTTATTGAGTTACATCCATCACAGTACAATTACGTGACAAAATCATGCTGAATCTAAGAAAGCTTGGTGCAGAAAAAAAATGTCAAAAGTTTATTTTTATTGTTATAGTGCCATTAAGAATGTAAATTTGCAAATATTTATGACTTCAAACACCTGAAATTGACACGTTCACTAGGTGAACTATGCAAGTTAAGATACGATAACATTAAAGCCCCAATACATAACTTTTGACCCACATATTAGCCTAATTTGAGATATATTATTTGATCTTCCATGTCAATATACAGCACTGAGCGTGTAGTGATGGTCTGTGCGGGCTGCCCTTCTCAAAAACCTGGCAATGGATCTTGAGAGGCACGGATCTGTCACTCAGATAGTCATGGGACCTAGACACTGATCTCTATTTATTCACTGGATTGCTGATAGGCCCGAAAAACTGAAGTCACTGGCCGCCATCTTGCTACTGGCTACTCTCACAGAATCCCATAGAATTTGGCTGCAACAACAAGCAGTTTTCTGGCTGTGGGAAAACGTTTCACAGGTAATTTTACAGTCAGTGGCTATACAAACACTATCAAGTACTGAGAAAGTCATGTGCTGAAATATTTTACTTGTTTATATATATATATATATATTCATGAAATTAGCTATGAATTTTTATATATAGCCTGAATCCACACTGGATATATCAAATTTGACCAAAAACAA